>CM060700.1:234271195-235471195 GCA_030686995.1 Artemisia argyi | reverse complement strand
TCAAAATATTCCCAAACCCGGACGTATTCCGTTTTATTTTCCGAAAATCCATTTCGTAATAGTTTGGCGTATTTACGTTTGGTATCCATACGGGTGGTGGGTCGACACAAGTAAACCGGAAAGGTCACACAAAAGAATAACAAATAAACTATAGATCTAAAATTAGCCCAATATATTATTTAAATAAATCGTCAAAGTTTATCATATCCGTCGATTTGATAATCCTCATATTTATTTACGTAACATACCGTTTCAAGATTACACCTAATCCTAAAGCACATAGCACATAAATACTATATGGTATATATCGTAGTTTAATAAACTTCTTATACACATCGTCAAATTGGCCAGATTTCCCGATATATATATATAGCAATTTATTACACTTTACATATACCACAACCTATGGGCGTCGTAGGATACGATGCCCATTAATATACTCATTTCGTATAGCCAAATAACTCGGTTTAACCTGTCGGTTAAGTAAGTTATTTAGTTATAGAAAATGTTTATATTAATCGTCATATATCCGTGACAACACAAAAGTCACAAACAATAACTTACCTGGACTCAAGTGACCACGACTCCGCATAACTCGATAGTTTTACTTGTTATATATATAAAATAACATTTCATTTGATATTTAGTTAACGTCGAGAATTTCTCGTTTTATAATATTTATTTATGATAATACTTCCAATAATATTACGCTACTCTCGTAGCCTAATATATTTAGTCGTATTATTTATAATATGACTCGTGATTTTTATTATTATTAATATACGCATTTATACAATTATATATACGTTATTCACGTCTATATATTCATATAAACGTTTATATTACCAATAATTATTATTACGAGTTTTATTATTTATGTTTTAAATTGTAAATAGTTATCGAGTCATACGAAAAGGTCACATGTCCGAGTCATGACTCTCGGCTCATTGTCCAAGTCCAAAATAATATGTAAATGTCATAAGAATCAATACATCTCCGTCCAAAATAATCCCAATCCACGTGCTACAACAATAGGGTCCGACTACGGCACCCGACTAACCTATCTCCGTCATTCTAAGTGACCGTCTCACAATCGGTCCCCAATAACACTTTTCGTCAACAACTTCTCAATACCAAAATCCATTGTCGAGACCAAACATAATCTCGACCCACAAGTATTCGGCCAAAATTAACCAATGCCGAAATCCAATACCAAATTAACAACAAAAAAACAAGGAAAATAATTATAACCAAGGTTCACATTCGGGATGGTTTACCAAGCCAAACCCGAGTCTTCTCGACTCAAACGAGTCTCGGTATACACCACGAGCCACAATGGCTCGAACCAAAAATCAAAGGGTCACAAATACGGCTCTAAGGAGCACACCCAAATGCCAAATACGACCATACGGGTCTCGGCAACAAACAACCAATATACGGCATCGAGCCGTGACTCCATCGAGTCGAATCAAAATCCAACGCAAGCAAGAACATAGACCCACAATCTTAATGCCAAAAGGAGCAAGTAAATCGAGCCCCAAGGCTCGAATCAACAACCAAGCCGTGAGTCTTAGACTCACGGTTCGAATCGAACCATCAAGAAACCAAACCCGGATACCAAACTTTTAAGAAAACATGTTTCCAATCAAAAACCCATAAGTATTCCACGTTTTTATATGTAAACCCAACCGAATATCATCAAGTCGTGACCCTAGGTCACGTTTTTATCAAAAATACGAGTGAAACTCGTCTCACCTTCGATCTTTAATACACAAACCGCGATAACCTTCTAAAAATCATGCGAATGGTGGTGAATTTGGTGGTGATTCGAGATGAAATATGGGGTTATAGGGCGCGTGTAGGGGTAGATCTAAGAGATTAGATGATGGGGAGTTAGGAAATGGTGGTGGTGTTGAGTGGTGGTCGGCGGTGACAGTGGTGGTGGCCGGATATGGTTGGGGCTAGGGTTTGTCAAGGGAGAAAAGAGAGAGAGAAGTGTGGAAGTGAGCGTGTTGGTGTTGTGTGTGAACCGAACCAACAAGGACCCTTGTTATTAACTCTTTTATTTTTTATTTTTTAAAGTTTTAAATAATAATAATAATAATAATAATAATAATAATAATAGTAATAATAATAATATTACTAATAATTATGAGTGGGTAAAAATGGGTAAGTGTAAAACATACGGCCCGAAACCCGAACTCATTTCAAACGTTTAATATTTCTCGAAAACATCCCGTAAATAATTAAATATAGTCGGACTCGTAAAATCAAGTCATAAAAATTCCTGTTAGGTAATCCTAGTGCCGGAGTCAACGTAGTACCAAGTGAGAATTTAAAAATACATCACCATGTATAATTCCATAACAAATCATTAAATAAATCTCGAATCCCATAACGACATAAAATATAATTAACCATAAAATTGGTCTTACAAGTTCATTACGAATAAAAATTCCAAATAAAATTTATAAATTAACTTTAACGTAATGCGGGTTTTCAAAATGGCTCCCTAAATTTCCGATTGTCACACAATATTAATATTAGGCTTTGTATGATGTTGCAGCATACACAAGGGATCAAGCTTTTGATCTTAAAATGAGGATGACGGCTTATTTGAAAATTGTTTTGAAACGGATTGTGGATTGGGTAGCACTTCAGCTTCGAGATATGATCCAAAAAGTGGTGAACAAAGAAATCGAGATGGAAATGAATGAGGTAATTGTGTGTGGTGGTGGTATAGAAAAGATGCTAGATGAACCTCCCTCTATGCCAATTAAAAGGAGAAGCTGCAAAGAAGCATTGGTTTGCTGAAGGCTTCTAAAGAAGTCATCGAACAAGTCATGGATGGTCACAACTGATTAGAGTTTTGTTAAGGGGATGAAAGCGTTTTAGTTGGATCTTTATCTGAAGTAATTGATGGTTAAATCTCGACTTCCTAGTATGTGTTTTTTTTTAATTGTGCTTGTTTTGTATTTAAACTATGAATGGTAATCTTATTATCTAGTTTGATGAATAATCATATTTACACGTTTCACTGTCTCGTTGCTTTGACTAGTGACTATATAGTACCACATATGACGGATTTGTGGTTTTTCCTCCCTCTTATAACTCAATGTGCGATGTTGGTTTGAATAGAGCCAATCATTCATACCTTCAAATGTGGTGACAATGTTTAATAATCTCGTTTTAATCAAATTTTGGATTAAGAATCAGGAATATTACTTCATTAATTATACTTTACATCAATAGGCGAGCCAAACGACGTCATTTCACGTTGGCCCAATACGGCGTCGTTTGCCCAGAAATAACTAAAAAAATTGTCATTCAACAAAAAACAATGTCGTTTGACTTTTTCATTTAGTTTTAGAATAAAACAACGACGTTTGGCGTAGAAAAAGGAAAAAAATTACAAAATAGCCCTCAAAACTATGCAACGAGTTACGAAAATTACTTTGATCTTTTTGCTATTTACTACTTTTTATATAACAAACTTTATTTATCAAATATATATAACAAAATATCTGGCTAATTTTAAAAGTAATACAGTAGTAAGCTCGAAAAATAGTTGTGCACAAACTAAGCTCGACACACGGATCATTTATGCAAATTTCCATTTGTTTAAAGAGATGAATGTGGCCGCAATGTCCAATCGATCCCTTTTCATTCATTTGTATTCAACAAGTTTACTGTGTTGTTTTTATGTGTTTGGGCACTTCAAGTTTTACATGTCTTTTCATCTCAACGAACACTTGTCTTCGAGTTTTCTTTTATGTGTTGATTGTTTTAAAACTAAAAGAAATGTGCAAGTGTACTCAGGGACGGAACTTGAACACTCTTGGTGGGGGGGCCAACTTGAAAAGTATTTATTTTAGGAGGGCCGATATATAGTACGATGAAATTTTTGTATTAAAAATGACTAGATCCGTATATAAAAAGGTATAAAATGTACATAGGATCAAAAAATTTAGGGGGCCGCAGCCCCCCTCGGTCTCTTCTAAGTTCCGTCCATGAGTGTACTAACGGAAACATAACCAATCGAATCATTTAAAGCAAGGTACAAGGTCATGGGGATGGGGATGGGGATGATTCAGTCGACACGCAAAAGAGGTGCACGAGGTGAGGGTTTCAACGTCAATTTAAACCTTTTACGAAGATCAATAATTATAGTTTGTGAGTGACACCACTTAAAATGCTTTTAAGTCCCAGTGCAGAGCGCCCAATGGTAAAAGGCCCAAATCCGAATACTAGCCTAAAAAGTCGATACATATATAGTTAACCCATTTCTAAACCCTGGCCAATTGTGGTTTTTTTTCCCTTTCATTTCTACGGCGCACAGTTCCTCATCAGGTCCATTCTTTACTTGGTTCATTTTTCATTTTCCATACTCCTTTTTCTATATAAGAGTTCGTTGTCATCTTGTTTCTGGATTAACAATATGGATTTTAAACTATAATTAATCATATAATTGTTGGCATTAGCCCATTAGGGTTTACACCATTATGATAGATATTCATATAGAATTAAAGGTATCATCTTAGACTTGATACTGTATATATAATTCAATTAAAGGTGTTTTGTAATTTCTATTTTAATACACATTTTTGTACCATTGAAAGAAAAAGTTACGACCCTCTCTTTTTAACTAAACGGTGTGAATCTACATGCGTGGCCTCTTCTCAAATATTATTTGTTACCAATTTACCATTATAGGTAAATGAAAAGTCGCGAACTCGTATTTTTCTGTAGTTTGTGCTACGTAATCTACTATGCATCTCTTATCTTTTAATATATTAGGTTAGTCTTAATGGGTCTTCGACATAATGGCATCCAGAGTGAGATTAACGAACTTAACAAAGTTGTTGTGTATTGAAGCCAGTGAGGGATAAATGTGGTGTCTGAAAATGATAGTATAGCTGCTTGGGTTAGTTAATCATCTACAACTTTGTTATTATTGTTTAGATTCACACAAAAACTACGAATCAAATACCAGATTTTTCAAAAGAATAAGACGTACCTTTTAAAAGAAAAGAAAAGGATGTTATGCAACCTCTGTAGGTATGTGTTCTCTGTAACTATGTTGTGTGTATCTCTGTAGCTAAGTGTTCGTGTTCTACAAACTTTTATTACTATTAGGTTAGTTGGAGATACAATTGGCTGATGATTACCTCCATTGCAAAACCTTTAATAAATTAAAGTATGCAAAACACATGTTTTTTTTTTTCTTTCATAATGAAGATTTTCTTTGGGTCATATGATAGCCACACCACCTATATTTTGTCACATTTTCCAATGAGTTCAGTAAGGTATCCACCATCGCCAACCATCTGTATGAGTTCCGCCATCATTTTTAAATGGGTAACCACCATCTCCAACCGCCGGATAGTCACCTCCATTTTTAAGTTATGATTTTTTGGAATTTTTAATTCAATATTTTGGTTTTAATAAGGATTTATAGTTTTCAGATCTGGACTTTTAAGTTTGTTTTGTGGATGTGATTCAAGATCTTGAAGATCTTAATTTGGTCTCAACTTTTTATTGGCGAGTTAAAAGGAAAAAAAGATAGAGATGGTGGCAATATTTTTAGAGGTCGAAGAAGATGATATGTTAAAGTAAAAGTTACTCATACAACTAAGAGAGAGAAAATAAAAATTTGCATGAGAGAAAGAATGAGAAAGAATTATATGTGCTTTTGGTATTATATGTTTGTTTTGTGACTAAAAGAAATAAAAAAATTAAAAAAATACTAAGCGAATATTTAATTCAATGTAAATATTGAGAGTAGAGTTTGAAAATTGGATACTAGTTTACTGGTGTTGAAACCCACAGAGATCCTCACATTTATTGAGAGTAATATTGAGAGTAGAGTTTGAAAATTGGACTCACAAAATTTACTTAAAGTGGGACCATTATATTTCTTGCTTAAGTTAATTGTTATTACCTAACATGATATCATTGTTCAAATGAACATGAGAATCTATATCCTTCTTTTAATTTAAAAAGGGTTTTCATTTATCTATGTGGAACTTTGGTATAATGTTATTGCTCATTATATTCGTTAGTGTTTCTATCTACTTATTATCTAACCATGTCATATTTTCTATTATCTAACCATCATATTTTTTCAGGACATTTTCTCAAGTAGATCCAGCAACAATGGTTAAGAAACGCAAAGCTTCCGGTCAAGATATTGGTGACACCACAACATTTAGCGATCATAAACCAAAATCTCCGCCTCTTGTGTCATCTTACAATGAAAAGATACGTCCTATTCTAGACGCCATTGACAAGCTCCGCCGTCTCAAAGTGACCCAAGAAGGCATTCCACTACCCACCATTGTTGTCGTCGGAGACCAATCCTCTGGCAAGTCAAGTGTTCTAGAGTCACTAGCCGGCATAAGTTTGCCACGTGGACAAGGTATTTGCACAAGGGTTCCTCTTATAATGAGGCTTCAACATCATTCTACTCCTGTACCAGAGTTTCTTCTTGAGTTTAATAATAAATCGGTAAAGATCAATGATGAAAGCCACATACCTAAGGCCATTGATGATGCCACATCAGAAATTGCTGGTAAATCTAAAGGTATATCCAATGTGCCTATAACAATGTTAGTCAAGAAGAAAGGTGTACCGGATCTCACCATGATTGATTTGCCGGGAATCACTCGTGTTCCTGTCCG
The DNA here is from genome assembly GCA_030686995.1 of Artemisia argyi. Classification (NCBI taxonomy): domain Eukaryota; kingdom Viridiplantae; phylum Streptophyta; class Magnoliopsida; order Asterales; family Asteraceae; genus Artemisia; species Artemisia argyi. Next base: position 235,464,515 of record CM060700.1, on the reverse strand, counting down.
TGATCAACCAGAAAACATTTATGAACAAATTTCAGGTAAATATTTATTACACCACAACGAATTTCCATATTATTCTTAACTTAGCAGCACCAAAATCTGGCAAGGAAAGCAAATGTTCAGTCACAAAATGTGTTTAAACATAAATATGTGTGCTTAGATGTTGTAAACACATATAATGACTCAAAGTCCAGTCAGTATACAACAGGGTATTTCAAAAGTGTCAATATCACTAATTTGAATTCAGATCCTTTTAGGTTTGTTAACCTATTAGTATGGAAACAAATTAACTGAAAAGCTTAAATTCAAGGCCATACTTATTTTTTTGTAACATGAGGATTTCAAGCGGATTGATTTTATGTTGGTTGATTTAGTAGAAGTTTATTGAAATGATATGATATGATAGGTATGTTTACAAAAGTAAACGTCTTACTTTATAATCTGTATATACTTTTGCCTAGCCTTGGTACTAATTTGGTCAATCTATCTTTCTAATTTTCAAATAATTTATTATAGTTTCATATATTGTTATGGTATGCAAATTTGGACAAGCTTTATCAGTCGATGCATATACAAAAGTGTAACTAAAACAAATGGAAAAAAAAACAATTTAAATAAACATAAACAGTAGGTTAATGTGATTTGTTATAGCAATGAAGCAATGTGATTTATGACTATATGATTAATAATGTTTATGATCTATCTTATTTGTTTTGCTTTGTTTTTTTTTTTTTTTTTTTTTCAATGGCACAGATATTATAATGAAGCACATAAAGCCCCAAGAAAGTATCATTTTGAATGTTCTTTCTGCAACTGTTGATTTCCCAACCTGTGAGTCCATCCGAATGTCACGTCGTGTGGATAGCACAGGCCAGAGGACACTTGCTGTTGTTACCAAATCTGACTGTTCCCCAGACGGGCTACTTGAGAAGGTTACAACAGATGAGGTCAGCATTGGCCTTGGGTATGTTTGTGTTAGAAACAGGATCAATGATGAAACATATGATGAAGCACGGATCCAAGAAGCCAACCTTTTCGAAACTCACCCTTTGTTGTCCAAGATTGATAAATCCATGGTGGGTATTGATGTTTTAGCTGATAAGCTTGTTCAGATTCAGTCAGTGATCATATCCAAATGTTTGCCCAACATTGTCATAAAGATCCAAGAGAAACTCAATGATTTGGTTCTGGAGTACAAAAAGTTACCGAATAATGATATTACTAGTATTTCTCAGGCAATGTCTGCTTTATTTAGGGTTGTTTTGTCCTTAAAAGAGGCTCTTCAAAAATCTTTAACAGGATTCGAGTATGATGAGAAGGATTTGGAAAATAAACAAGTGTTTTGCAAAGCTCGGTTGGTCGAAATGCTAGATAAGTTTGCAAAAGAACTACAAACAAGTGTCAAGTTTTCTGAAAATTTTCTGGTTGAAGAGATTCAGGTTTTGGAGCAAACTAATTCCATCCGGTTGCCTGGTCCCGCTGGTGAATCCGTGTTTTTGTACTTGCTAAAGAGAAAAGTCAACACTATCGCTGAATTGCCTATTAACTTTGTAAACAAAGTGTGGGCTTATCTTGAAAGTGTTTGCTTTAAAATATTAGCTGATATTTGTGGGATGTATCCACAATTGCTGCCCTCCATGAAGAAAGCTTTGCAAAACTTGATGACAAAAATGAAAAACAAGTTCATGGAAAGGGTTGTTGACATGATAGAATCGGAGAAGGCCACAGATTACACGTGTGACCCTCAGTTTATGTCTTCTTGGAGCAGTTTGATGGCAAATAACCATGAACAGTTTTCAACGGCAATGTCCATTCGTTCTGAGTCGATTAATATTGCAGGGTTTGGGATGATTAATGTCAAACATTTATTTTCTGTTCCGTCCATTATACGGGATCAAGCATTTGATCTGAAAATGAAGCTTACAGCTTACTGGACAATTGTTTTAAAACGAATTGTGGATAATTTAGCACTTCAACTACAGTTACGAATACGAGAATTGGTGAACCAGAAGATCGAGTTGGAACTTGTGAATGAGATAATGGAGAATTGTGATGGTATACAAAAGATGATGGTTGAACCACCATCAGTGGCCAAAAAAAGGGATACGCTTCAAAAAAGCATTGAATTGCTTCGGGAATCAAAAGAAACCATGGAAGACGTAATTCATGACATTGAAGTCAATGGCGAGTAGTGTTTCAGTATATGAGGATGTAATAGTTTTGGAGCATGTGTTTATGATGCTTAAATTCGTGCTCTAAGATGGTTGAATTAAATAATGCTTTTGGATGGTTGAATTTGGATTTTGTAAGTGTTTTTTGGTTAAATTCCACTTTCTATATGAACTATTATTCAGAACTTTCTTATTTGTTTAATGATATTATTGGTTTTCCACTCTATTGACTGTTATCAGCAACAGCTATATGTCACTCTACTGCTACTGTTTTTCTTTATTACTGTTCTAATATTGCGTGATTCATCATCAGCCTGAATGAGGTAATCGTGAATTGTTATGCTTAATTAATTAATTTAGGTTTGATCTGCTGTGTAAGAAGGGTTTATGTTTTTCTTAAGGACTAAGTTTGTAGATACGCAACAAACTTTCTCAAAAGTACCGAAATACGTAATCTACTAAAAATAATCCATATATCGCTAACAAACTTTCAAATTTTGTACAGTATACGCAATGTTGACCGATTTTTTACCTGTTTGACCGGTTTACAGGTTAAAACTTTATAAAATATACATTATTGGCCCCTGTGGTTTGCGTCTGTTTTCACCGGTCATCCTTTAATGTTTTTTCAATTATGAAAGTTACAATAATGGTCCTGGTGGTTTGGTTGACTTTCACTTTCGGTCCATTTTTACAAAAAAAAAAAAAAAAAAAAAAAAAAAAAAATCAATTTTTTTCAAAAAAATATTTTTTTTTTTCAAAATCTTTTAAAAAATAAAATTGAATAAAAAAATTTCGAATATAAATTTTTTTAGAAAAATATTTTTTCGAAAAAATTTTGAAATTTTTTTTTAAAAACTCGAATAAAAAATCTTTTAGAAAAATATTTGAATAAAAAAAAACTTACATTTTTTTTTAAAATTTTTTTTTTTAAATTTTTTTTCAAAATTTTTTTTTCCTAAACAATATTTTTATTCAAATACTTTTCTAAAGAATTTTTTATTCGAATTTTTTTTGAAATTAAATTTTTTTTATTCAAATATTTTCTAAAAGATTTTAAATTCGAATTTTTTTTTTAAATTAATTTAAAAAAAATTCGAATAAAAAAATTTTTAGAAAAAAAAAATTAAAATTTAGATTTTTTTTTTTTAAAAAATTAGAAATTTTTTTTTTTTAAATTTAAGAAATATTTTTAATTTTTTTTTTTAAAAAATCGAATAAATTTTTTTTATAAAAAATTAAATATATTTTTAAAAATTAAAAAAAAATCTAAAATTTTGTTTTATTCAAATATTTTTTTAAAAGATTTTTTATTCGAATTTTTTTTTAAATAAAAAAAATTTCTAAAAAAAAATTCAAAATTTTTTTCGAAAAAAAAATTTTCTAAAAAATATTTTATTCGAAATTTTTTTTATTCAATTTTATTTTTTAAAAGATTTTGAAAAAAAAATATTTTTTTGAAAAAAAAATATTTTTTTGAAAAAAATTGAATAAAAAAAGTTTTTGTAAAAATGGACCAATTGTGAAAGTCAACCAAACCACAAGGACCATTATTGTAACTTTCATAATTGAAAAAACATTAAAGGATGACCGATGAAAATAGACGCAAACCACAGGGGCCAATAATGTAAATTTTATAATGTTTTAACCTGTAAACCGGTCAAACAGGTCAAAAATCGGTCAACATTACGTATATTGTACAAAATTTGAAAGTTTGTTAGCGATATATGGATTATTTTTAGTAGGTTACGTATTTCGGTACTTTTGAGAAAGTTTGTTGCGTATCTACAAACTTAGTGCTTTTCTTAATATATATACATATTGTTTGTGTTTGCAAGAGTATTTGGGGAAGATTTTGTAGCTATTTCTAACCTTACAGCCCTAAAGTTGTTTTATGATTAAATATATGCAATCTGGGGAGTATCTTTAATTGTAAAAGATATTGGTTAAGAGAATTAGTTATAAAATTCAGAGCATAGATGCTGCAACTTCCCGCTGGGGCAAAAAAGAGAATCATTTCATACAGTGTTTGCCATTAAAAACTGCACATAAGATTATGGAATTTGAACAACAATGCTGTAGTTGTTTCAAATTGAATTGTGTATTGTGTCTCGGAGAGATAGTGAGAAGTAATCATGAATTATACAACTAATGTTGCTCGTACAAAAGTGATTAAGCGCGCTCAGAGAAAATGTAGCATCAGATGAATATAGCGACTGCTTATCCAGTCACAAAAAAACTTGGTCGCTGTCAACAGTTTTGTGTGCCAAAATATGTATCATTAGATTGAAAGGATCGATAAGCATATGATTAGAAGTTACAAAATAAGACCATAAAAATTCTAATCACCAAGGAAAGCAATCATGTCCATTCTAAACACCAAGGAAAGCAATCATGTCCATTGCCTTTTCGATTACTTCATTCGAGTTCATAAGCACCTCAATACTCTTCTTCAGCCTCTCCCTCTTTGTAGCTATGGAAGGTGACTCCTCCAACATCTGCTCGATCCCACCAACTACTTCGTACGCAAACTCCCCGTCCAAATCTTTCTTCACAAGACTTTGAATTGTATATTGAAGTTGCAGTGCAATATAATCAACCAATCTCTTTACAACAATATTCCAGTAAGCCGCCATCCTCATTTTTAAATCAAATGCTCGATCAAACTTTGCACTATCCACTTCACGAAATGGACGAAGGTGCCCAGCTTCAATCACACCATAACCTTGCATCTCTATTTTCAATGGCCAATTGTCCTTGTTCATTATATGAAACAAACTTTCGCGGCTCTTAGCCCATGAAGCCAAGAATTCAGGGTCACAAGAATAATCCGAAACGGTCTCCATTTCAACAAGCTCCAAGACTCTTTCCTTGAACCTGTCTTTCGTACGTGCAATTGTGTTTTGAGCAGATCTTTTAATAGCGAAAAGGAGTTGTGGGTAGTGTTCACAATTGGAAGCAAGAACTCTAACCACCACCGATTCTATGTGATCCCATACTTTTTCAATAAAGGAAACGGGTATCTGAGAGATGGTATCGATCTTTTTCCTCATTAAAGACTGAAAAGTGGATCTAGGAATGAAATTAGGCAACCAGATACCATTAGCTTCCTCCAAAACTAGAATCTCGTCAACTAGAAAATTCTCAAGGAAATGAATCTTGCTTGTGTTTTGAAGTTCATTGTAGAGCTCGTTAAGCATTTTGGATAATCTGGCAGTTGAATGCATGCTTAAATCATCAACATATTCATCAAATTCACCTGCAATTAGAAGTTTGCGAAGAGAGTCCTTAGATGACCCAATAATTTGCATGAAAATTGCCATAGCTTCCGTGGTAGTTTCTGGATGATGTGGTAGTTTATTTAGATCCAAAACATGCAGATTTAACTTTTCTTTGATCTTTTGAACAATATTAGGTAAGCATTTGGAGATAATCTTCGATTGAATATAAGCAAGCTTGTTGGCCAATACAGGAATACCAACCATGGATTTGTCAATCTTTGAAAGCAAAGAATGAGTTTCGAAAAGAGCAGTTTCTTTTATTCGAGCTTCTTCGTGAGATTCATCTCCAATCAGAGGCGGAGCTACGGAGGGGGCACGATGGGCACGTGCCCCCTCAAAACTTTCCGGCGTAGTGTATTTTTTCAGAGATTCTCGTGTTTGTCGTCATTTTGCCCCCCTACAACTATTGTTGTCGTCGAACTCCAGTTGCGGTAATTTGGTGAAACAGATTTGGGACTAAAAGAAAAAACTTGAAATTGCAGATCTAAAGCTTTTTAGAAGAAGAAGATAGATAATGGGAGAGAGAGAGAGTAGAAATTAAAAAAATCATATTTTATTGTGTAGGGTCGCATGAGGGTGAGAGAGCAGAGTTGACCAATAGAGAGATATTACTCCGTACTAAACTTTATAGTAGAAAATAATTGTCACTCTACAATACTGTATATATTTTTTGAGCAATGAGATAATTTTTTAAAAAAACTTCAAACTTTTTGCTGCAATATGTTCAAAAAGTTCTCTCTTTTTGCGAACTATAATATGGAGTATACTTTTACGTGAAAGTCATTTTAGTTAGAAAAGTCTATATTTTTTAATAATATTTTAAAACACATGTTGATTATACTAGCTAAAATTCAAAATATATACTTTTTTTTAATGTATATTAAAATAAGGTTTTTCAAAATCAAGCTGATTTTTACAAATTTAGTGATTTTTTTTAGATGTTTTCGTGTTTTATATATTGCATAAATGTTTTGGTGTTTTATATTGCGTCACATGACTCGAAAAGATATTATTCGTGATCTGTTAACTTAGGGAACCATCGTAGTGTTCGGCAGGATCTGCCACTACGGATGTTTGGTTTTATTTAACGTAGTTATTTGATATCGGTTTGTTAAAATCTTTTTTTAGCGGCTCTTTGCACTAGATTTTTTTTTCAGGCCGCAGTAGTAAAATTTTTTTTGCCCCCCCTCAACAAATATTCTGGCTCCGCCCCTGTCTCCAATTCGATTTCTAACACAGATGTAACCAAGTCCGATGTTGACATCATCAGCGGTTACTTTCTCAAGAAGCCCCTCCGGTGCCTTATCTGCTTTCGTGACCACGGCGAGTGTCCTTTCGCCAGTTTTGTCCACTTTCTGCGACATTCGGATCGATTCACAAGTCGGGAAATCAACAGTTGCTGATAGAACATTTAGAATTATGGTCTCTTCCGGCTTTATATATTCCATTATGATATCTATATAAGAATATGAAAAGCTTTGATATTGTAAGATAAGCTAAGTAATAAACTTATGTCACAACTCACAGTTATACGTGCTTAGAAAATGTTAACATGCCATGTTTAAGCAAATGATAAAAACGTACTCCTCACTTAAAAGTTGTAAGGAATCATGAAGATGCAAATTCCATCTACATATGTATGTGCAATTGTTTAAAACTGTATATACTTTTGGCCTACACAAAGTAACAAATACATCTTTTATTATCTCTTATAACATAAGAGAACATAAAAATGATAAATCAATGTTTAAAGAGATTTTAACATTAGAGAGAACTCGATTTTATCTCGTAAAATTGAGTATTCTTATTGGACGATAAAAGTCAAAATTAGCTTCAATTTGGTCAAATGCATCTAAATTTCATTCAGCAAAATAAACAAGTATAAAAACACGTGTTGATTTTATATAAAAAAAATGATAATAAATAAAACTTTAGATAAATTTAGGTAAACTTATCACTTTCCATATTTTTCAATAACTTTATAAATTTAGTAAATACCCCGTACACTTTTTAAATTTAAGAAAAAAAAAATAATAACAAATGTTATTGTTAGTTATGTTATTATTAAATTCTTGAATGGAAACAAACATTATCTACGTTATATCTTAGATAATGAACTATGTGAAAATTATGTGTATGTGTTTTTCACAATTTCATATGCTGTCCTTTACAACAAATAAAGCAAAAAAGTTTTTACTTAAACCTAAAAAGGAGTAATGTTTAAGCTCCAATATTCCCGGATAAAAACAAAAACAATGTTGTCTTATAAAATAGTTGTTTCTCACCCAAAATATCAAAAAAATAAATGACAACTATTGACTTTTTTTAATCTAGTTGTTTTTTTCTTCTTTTTGTATTTAATCACAACACTAATAACTTTTTGAAAAATCATTCACAAACTCAATTATATAAGACAACATATTATAAGTTTTTTTTTTTTTTTTTTTTTTTTTTTTTTTTTTCGTCTTAGTTAATACTTGATGAAATGAATAATTACAATATACCAACTATAACTATTTACCGATATAAAATCTTGTTGCTATGCACGTAATCGTCTAGTCATATAATTTAGTTAAGTCGATTTACATTTCATCTTATTATAATTTTTTATATATTTTATTTTACAAGTCAACTAAAAGCAACAAACGTTTAGCTATCATACGAGTAATTAACTAGAGTACATAGATTAAATATGTAATTTCTTCCATTATACGTTTTACATAAGTATCTCTATTATCTAACACATTTGGATTTTGCGCATGAATTATTCGAAATCGTTAAATCATTTGATACGATATTTTTTTCTTTAACTTTTAAAAAATTTGAATATATTTGAGTGTTTTGCTTTGTTTTCTCGGTGTGTATAGTGTGACTTAATCTTAATGCCCACCATTTTGTCCATAAAATATTCAAATGGAGATAACTGATACAGACTGGAAAACCTATGAATAATATTAACCGGGTATCAAGCAGGTAATGAGACGGGTAGGAATATGGATATTATAAACGGGTGAGGGTACGGGTGCATTAAAACCCGACCAGAAACCGAACGGTTGTCATCCCAACAAGTAAACAGGCGTAAATAACAACGTGGACAATCAAAGTGACATGTATAAATTAACTACTCCGTACTAGTTACCTGAGACTTGTTCGTAGATATTTTCCGGTTGACCATGAACAGGAACTCGAGTAATACCAGGCAAATCAATCAAAGTAAGATCAGGGACACCACTCTTTTTAACCACTAACGTAATAGGCACATTTGATATCCCTTTACCGTTACCTGCAATCTCATCTGTCGCTAACGTTATAGCTTCTGCAATCTTGTCCTCGTCAACTCGAACAAACTTTCCTTGATACTCTAGATGTATTTCTGGCATTGGCTTCGAATGATGTTGGAGCCTCAATATAAGCGGAACACGAGTACATATACCTTGTCCACGTGGCAAACTAATGCTTGCAAGTGATTCAAGAACACTAGACTTGCCAGATGATTGGTCACCAACGACTACTATTGTTGGGAGGGAGATACCTTCTTGGGTGATCTTTAGACGACGGAGTTTGTCGACTGCGTCGAGAAGTGGACGGAGTTTGTCGTTGTATGATGCAACAAGTGGTGATGGTGGTGGTTGGATGGCTTCAAGTTGTTGAAAAAGAATGATGAAGATGATATAGAAGTAGAAGATGAGACTAGCGTTAGCCGGAACTTGATCTGATATTGAAGATCTGTAGTTCTTCATTTTCTTATCTAGCGTTTCTGTTTCTGTCTATTATGATCCTAATTTTAATATTAATATATAGTGGCAAATGGAATGAGAAGAGTTGAATCAATTAATATCTGGCTCTCTGCAATTATAGCTTTAGGCCTTTAAGCAAAAAATATGCTCTACTTAAATAAGGGAAGGTAACATTGAAAGTTGAAACACTCCATTAACGATGAAAATTACCTAGGGTTTTTCTAACTTGTGTTTAGAACGATGAGACTCACGAAAAAAGACGATGTGACCCACGTTTTTTATTTAAAAAGTATACTTTCGTGTAGATCACGTTGTCCTTTTTCACATTTTTTAATGTGATTAACTTGTAACTAAAGTCACAAGTTAGAAAAACACATAAATAGGTTTAAGATTTGAATTTAGATTGTGATTTGGATTAGAAGTTAATGTTTGAGAGATAAAATATATAAATAATTAGTTATAATTTGATAAATCATATAAAGTCAAAATTTATTATTATAAAAATACTCCTTCTTTCTCATATTAGGGCTATGTTTAGCAAAAGTATCTGTGAGCAGTAGTAGCTGTGAGCTGTGAGCAGTAGCCACAGCTCAGTGCACACAGCTTTATAAAGAAGTATTGAAAAAATGAGCTTTCCTAAAAAATAGCAAAGCTCACAGCTCTCATGCCAAATAAACACTAAAAATCAAAAAGCTCATTCCTCACCACTCATTGCCCTAAAAAGCTCCAAAAAGTTTTGCACCAAACATAGCCTAAATGTGTATGTTTGACTTTTCAAGTCTTTCTTTAGCAATTTTTTACTTGTGTTATATAGTATTTGATAAAAGTTATACATAATGAAATACATTTAAAACTTAATTCATATATTTTTTATAAAGTATTTTATTACACAAACAAAAATATTTAAAATCAAAGTTTAGGAAAAAAAAAACCTTAAAAAATCAAACAAGACATTTAATATGAGACGGAGGGAGTAATACAGAAAGAATGTGTGATTGTGGTGGAAACATGGCCCTCATATTTGATAAAACCCACCGTACTACTCAAGATTTTCATATACCGGTATTTAACCTCAATTACGAGGCCCACTTTTATTTTCCAAACAACAAAATTATGGCATATGATGCCAGGCCCCAACTCAAAAAACCACATACTAAACATGTGCTTATATTTGTTCGGGTTTAAAGCGTGCGTTTTGTATACGAAAATGAATATGCAGTGATGTGTTTGAATCTCATTACAAGTGTTTGGTCAGCAAGCCCGGGTTTTAATAATAAAAATGAAACCTTAGCGTACGTTTGGTTGGGGTGATTTGAGAGGGGTTTGGATTTGTATTATAAATTTAATTGTTTGTTTTAAGGGTTTGATTTGAAAAGTGATAAAGAGCCTACAAAACTCAAAGGAGGCCAAATAGGTGAGTTTTAAATTAGTTTTGTAAATCTCTTGAGTTTCTAGTAAAGTGATAATAATAATAATAATAATAATAATAATAAAAGAATGGGAGCACATGTTATTTCTAAACTCTCATCCAACTTTATGTAAACTTTTATAATAATAAAATTTATAATAATAATAATAATAATAATAATAATAATATAACAAACCAGCTATATTGTATTATTGGGAACGCATCTTATGGTCACATCAAGGAGTGCATGAGGGTGATCCCCTTGGACCTATGCTATTTACTTTAGTATTACATCGTTTGATATGTAAGATTAAAGACTCATTTAGCCTTTTATCGGAGATACTTTAGTCGTGGGGAATGTTTTAAAGTTGATTATAAATGATGGACCTCGTTGTGGCTTGCATCTCAACGTTGATAAAACTGAGGTTTTTTTTCCCAAAGAAAGATCCCAGAAGCAGGCAAGCAAGTGTTTTACCACCTAATATTGCTTGGCCCTTACATAGGGTTGAATTACTCGGTGGACCTAACAATGTTGACTTTGATTTCATAAGTGAGCTTGTGATGAAGAGAGACCAAATCTATTGCGCTTATGGATGCAGTTGCTAAGATTAATGATCCTTATTGTGAGTTGATGTTTCTTCTTGCATGTACGGATATTGCCAAACTATATTTTGCTATGCACACATGCCTCCCCGGGTCTTTGAGTTGGCTCAACGTTCTTTTGATATGGCTCTTCATTCGGCTCTAGCGCGCATTGTCACAACTTCTGGACTTAGGTTTGACGATTGACAATATAGGCTTACCACCTTACCCTTTGCTTTTGGGGGGCTTGGCGTTTATTCTGCAAATGATGATTTGTACTATGTCATTGTTGCGTCTTGATTGCAGTCTGCTAGCTTTGTAGACTAAGTTGCTTCGTCATTATGATATTGTTTCTTATGGGTCTACCTTTGATGAAGCATTATGTGTTTTTAATATGAAAATAGATAATGATCTTTTAAGTAATTCAAGTGAGATCGTTGTCCCCAAACTAATAAAGAAACTTACGGATATATATTTCACATGGGTTACTTAAAATGCATAATACACTTTTTCCACATCTCCTTGACAGATGGCCTTCTGGAAATCTCAAATGAAGGATCACACTTATGACTGGCTTAGGGCGGTTCCATTTTCTGGTTTGGGACAGACTATGAACGGTAAGACTTATCGTTATGTGTTAAGAAAAATGAATGTTTTTTAGTTCTTCAGTTTTTTCTAAGAAAGAAAAAGAAAGTTGAGCGTTAGCTTGAAATCTTGGCATGCAATCTTGCTGAGTGTCATGGAAAGATTGATTGTTTTGCTTGTGCACCATTATAATGCTCATCCTCTACGAGTTGTACTCTTTTTTATTTTCCAAGGTTTTCTCCATTGGGTTTTACTTGAAAAGGTTTTTTAAGGAGGCAATCTTGTTAGATGGTTTGCATTTGTTGTTTGGAGTTAGCTTGAAGATCTGAGTTGGCTATTTGGCATCTTGCTGTTTGAAGATCTGAGATTTGTTTTGTATGGTTTTTGTAGTTTTGATTATCAAGTATTTATCGATTTAGTATTGTTGGTTGTTGTATTTTGTTTTGTATGTTTTGGTATGCTATAAATTTCTTACAGGGACTACAATTTCATAAAAAAAAAAAGAGTAAACTACACCGTTCGTCCTTGTGGTTTGCGTTGACCGCAGCCTGTGGTCCTTTGACCAAAAAAATTGCACCGTTCATCCTTAACTCAGAAACGTTATGCACCATTAGTCCTTCCCTCTAACGGGGTGGACTAACGCTCGTTAACTTGTTTGCTTACGAGGGTAAAATCGTCATTTTGCACTATAAGGACGAACGGTGCAAGGACGAACGGTGCAATTTTTCGCTTTTGGTTCATTTTTAATGCTTTTTTTCGGTTTTTTTACGTTTTCACCCCGTTTTTGTCCATTTTTTTTACGTTTTCGCCCATTTCCGCCCGGTTTTTTTTTTTTTTTTTTTTTTTTTTTTTTTTACGTTTTCGCCCGTTTTCGTCTGTATTTATCCGTTTTTTTACGTTTTCATCCCGTTTTTTACGTTTCCATCAATTTTTTTACGTCTTCGCCTGTTTATTTTACGTTTTCGTCCGGTTTTTACGTTTTCATCTGTTTTTTTTACGTTTTCGCCGATTTATTTTACGTTTTCACCCGTTTTTGTCCGTTTTCGCCCATTTTCGCCCGTTTTTTTCCCGTTTTTGTCCGTTTTTTTTACGTTTTCGCCTGTTTTCGTCTGTTTTTATCCGTTTTTTTTACGTTTTCATCCCGTTTTCTACGTTTCCATCAAATTTTTTACGTTTTCGCCTGTTTATTTTACGTTTTCGTCCGGTTTATACATTTTCATCTGTTTTTTTTACGTTTTCGTCGATTTATTTTACGTTTTCTTCCGTTTTTTTACGTTTTCATATGTTCATTTTACGTTTTGCCATTTTTTTACGTTTTCGTTCAGTTTTTACGTTTTCGTCCATTTTTTAACGTTTTCGTCCATTTTTTTTACGTTTTCGTCAATTTTTCACATTTTCGCCCAATTTTTTTTACGTTTTTGTCCGTTTTTCTTACATTTTTATCCATACTTATCCGTTTTCATCCATTTTTATTCTTCCTTATCCGTTTTTATACGTTTTCATCCGTTTTTTTACGTTTTCGTCAATTTTTTACGATTTCGCCCTTTTTTTTTTACGTTTCCGTCCGTATTTTTACGTTTTCGACTGTTTTTTATGTTTTCGCCCCCTTTTTTTACGTTTTGGTCCATTTTTTATGTTGTCATCCGTTTTTTTTTATGTTTTCGTCCGTTTTTGTCCATTTTTTTACGTTTTCATCCCTTTTTTTACGTTTTCGTCCGTTTTCATCTTTTACGTTTTCCACCCATTTTTTATGTTTTTTTCTATTTTTCTTACGTTTTTATCCATTTTTATCCGTTTTCATCTTCTTTTATCTGTTTTTTTACGTAAAAAAAGAGACGAAAATGTAAAAAAATGGACAAAAATGTAAAAAACCAGACAAGAATGTAAAAATACTGACGGAAACGTAAAAAAAGACAAAAACGTAAAAAAGCAGGCGACAACATAACAAAACGGGCGAAAACGTAAAAAAACTTACGACAACATAAAAAACGGACGAAAACGTTAAAAAACTGACGACAACATAAAAAATGGACGAAAACGTAAAAAAACATACGAGAATGTAAAAAAACGGACGAAAACATAAAAAAACGGACGAAAACATAAAAAAACAGACAACAACATAAAAAGCGAAGGAAAATATAAAAAAAAATAGGCGACAACATAATAAAACGGGCGAAAACGTAAAAAAACATACGACAACATAAAAAATGGATGAAAACGTAAAAAAAATGGCGAAAACGTAAAATAAACATACGAAAACGTAAAAAAATGGAAGAAAACGTAAAATAAATCGGCGAAAACGTAAAAAAACAGATGAAAACGTAAAAACCGGACGAAAACGTAAAATAAACAGGCGAAAACGTAAAAAAATTGATGGAAAAGTAAAAAACGGGATGAAAGCGTAAAAAAACGGATAAAACAGACGAAAACAGGTGAAAAAGTAAAAAAAACGGACGAAAACGGAAAAAAACGGGCGAAAATGGGCGAAAACGTAAAAAAAACGTAAAATAAATCGGCGAAAACGTAAAAAAATAGATGAAAACGTAAAAACCGGACGAAAACGTTAAATAAACAGGCGAAGACGTAAAAAAATTGATGGAAACGTAAAAAACGGAATGAAAACGTAAAAAAGGGATAAATACAGACGAAAACGGACGAAAACGGGTGAAAATGTAAAAAAAAAAGTAAAAAATGGGCGAAAATGGGCGAAAACGTAAAAAAAATGGACAAAAACGGGTGAAAACGTAAAAAACCGGAAGAAAGCATTAAAAATGGACCAAAAGCGAAAAATTGCACCGTTCGTCCTTATAGTGTAAAATGACGATTCTACCCTCATAAGCAAACAAGTTAACGAGCGTTAGTCCACCCCGTTAGAGGGAAGGACTAATGGTGCATAACGTTTCTGAGTTAACGATGAACGGTGCAATTTTTTTGGTCAAAGGACCACAGGCTGCGGTCAACGCAAACCACAAAGACGAACGGTGTAGTTTACTCTAAAAAAATATATTGTGCTTGAAATTTAGTCAAACTAGAAGGATGGCTTTTGTAATTTTACTTTACTACGAGTAATTTCTAAAGAGCAGCTAAAGGAGAATCTTTTGATGGTTGTTGCTTGGTAGCATCCGTAACTCGGGAAAAGTTTTTCGCTGGAACTCATGATTTAATTTTTTCGAGAACCCAAATAATAGCTATAAAGCCTAATGGGTAGCTATATAATCATACTAGCTGACATGCTATCCTCATAAATAAAATTAGTTTTAAGATTTTGAAATCACTTATTAAAACGTTTTATTTGAATGCAAGTATCTCCTTATATCAATTTACAAACTAAGGCCCCACACTCGTAACCCACATCGATTTTCATTTTTACTGCCATATCAGCTTTCTTTATTCGAGGATTTACATACGGCTTTTTACCACATCAAAACGACCTACACTACAAAAAAAACATACCCCACAAAATACATTTTAATTTAATTAAAACACATACACGACCTTGGTCGTGATCTCGACCCAAATCACCTCCAACCTTCGACGACCCAAATGGTTGCACTAAGGGTGACCTCCTCCGACCTTGGTCGACCCTCACTCGACCGACATTTGTGCGCCCAGGCTAAGGAGTTACCCGGTAGTAGCTTTTACTTACAAGGCTAGAAGTAATGGTCGAGTTTTTTCAGTCGTGAGGTTGCATTTCACGCGCCAATCCCACTACTTGGTTTGTGCTCACGAGCGATTAGTGCAAAAAAGAGGCAATGGAGCTGAATTTGCTCACCTCTATTTAACAGTGTAAAAGGGAGCCTTTAATATTTTTATATTTTGTTTGTGAATGTGTGTGAAATACTTTTGTATAAAGTGGTATTTTAATAAAATGTGAGAGCAGTGGTGACAATTACAGGTAAAATGTGAGGGGGTGTGAAATGAAAGAAAAAGCTTAGGTGGCGCTGATGTGGAAAATGAGTCGGTGTACCTATTATTTCTAATCTAATTCCAATGCTAATGGAACCTTTTCTTGCCAACCGACCGAGTAACCCAACTCGTTCTCCCACTAGCTCAGCCGATGGTGACCGCTGATAACTTCAAATAGTCATGATATTTTAGTGTCAATTTCCCCCCTAATATGCTCATAATTTGTATTGTTTTAACTTTTACTTGTATATATGCTCTTATTTCTTAATATTTCATTTTCAGGGCATAAATGAGCATAGGAAAGAGACGTGGATTTAGAAGAATATCAAAGAAGATATACAAAAGTATGATGACAAAATGGAAGTTACAGCATAGATCCACTCTCTACTTACACCATAACTATGATTTACACTTGAAGACCAAAGTCAACATATATAGTTGTTGGTAATTAATACAATACATTCATCTTTTGCACAAAAAAAAACATATATAGCTCAAGGTTATAGCATAACTTCACAACTTAGTTACACCGTGGAAGGTTACGGCATAACCGCACCTACCCGAGACCTTTAACAGATCTTGAAGTCGAAACATTTGTGTTCTTCGTGGGTTCGTGCATTGGCTGTGAAAGAAGCCAATAAAGAAAACAATGAAGTTTACTTGTTGGTGATTTGAATGGCTATAAGAATTAAAGGGACGAATATTTGTTTGTTAAGTGAAGTGTTTATTTGTGAAGTGGATGATAAGAGTTGGTGGCTGCAAGTAGAGAGAAAAAGTGACTGATTTTTGTGTCTGCGGGTGTTGTGATAGAGTAAAATTAGGATAAGCAATTTACGGTTAGTTTTTTATATTGAAAATTTAGGTTTTGGGCTTATAATTATCTGATTTTGACTTGGGCCTAAAATATTTGGTTGGGCTGGTATAGTTAAATTAGTTTAACATAAACAAATGGTTGTGTAGTATATAATTCGATTCGAATTTGGCTAAAGAGTTCATTTAGGTATTTATATTATTTTCTTTTTATATAAACACCTATGAACACATTAAAAGAATTATTTCCAACATTCTAATTTCTTTTTCGTTTAAAATTTTATACTAATTATGAGCTTCTATTATCTAATTGTTCAAGCCCCAACAAAGCGATACGATGGTTGAATATTGATACTTTACGAGTGGTTTATGGTTTAAATTTAAATATCATAAAAATTATGAAACTAAAAAGCTACAATAAAAAAGTGAAAAAATACGTCGGCCAAAAATCAACCTCGCTGCAACACGTGGTATAAATGAAAAATATTTGCTCGCAACAAAATTAGTCACCGGGTACCCGCTGCCGCATTGCGCGGATACCTTGCTAGTTGAGCTTAGAGAGGGGAGGGATGTAAATATAGTGTCGTTGAAATGGTTGAAGAGGTATTAAATATAATTAAAGTTTTAAAAATAAATTGTTTATTGGTACACCCCATAAAATAATACCAATGCCCTATTTTTTTTAATCTTGTTTTCATTATAAAATAGAATTGCGAAACAAAAAAAAAATATAAAGTAATCAAAAATAGTAAAGCACAAAAATATAAAGCATAAAACCATAGAATTTGTCTTGTTAAAAGTACTAAAAAAATTGCGGAATATAAAATATAAAGTTTGACAAGTTAAAAGTAGTAAAGACAGACAAAAACTAAAAAAAAAAATAATAAAATAAAATAAAAGGCTTGTCTTATCAACAAAATGGGTAAAAGTGGATGTAAAACGGGCTAGGAGGTAATTATAAATAGTACTACCCTTTTGAAGATCGTTTACTTTTGAGTCTTTGACTATGCTTGCTAAATTTATTATGCATTTGGTATACTTGATGGAATCACTATACGTATAGGTTTGAGAATAGAGTGGAATGAAAATGGATATGTAGTATCACTTTTCATGGGTTTCCAAATACCCACCAAATCATACTCCTATGAGGAAACCCATATATAATGGGTATCCTCATTCCATTGTGGTGGGACTCATAACAAACCAAACAACATTAATGAATTTCAAAGTCATAGATTCATACCATAGTAGGATACCAAACGCACCCTCAGAATATTGTTTTTTAACATAACTTGCTAAATTTAGATAAAAGCATGAGTTATTTCGTTTTCACCCTACGTACGTCATAGCCAAAGATTACTACCGAACAAGTAATGACCTCTATTCGCAAGATCACATCCATAGACCATAAGGCTATGCACAATGGAGGTCGCCAAGCTCGGTCGACCGGTTGGTTATGCTTGGTCGTCCCATTGTGATGCGTCAGTCGTGCTTGGTCGTCGAAGGAAGATTTGCAAAACTCGGTCAAAAATTCGACCGAGTGTGTAACTCACAAAATTCCAAAAAATGTGAAGGGGTATAAAAAAAATAAGAAGGTCGCTGTTGTGGATACTTGGTCGTCTGAAAGTCATCAGAGAGAGAAATCTATATAGCAGGCAAAATCAAGGTCGTGCATGGTCACCATTGTGCATAGCATAATGCTTGAAACCTAAGAGTGTTGTAGTAAAGCACCAATAATCGTTATTGGTGTATCACCTCATTAACCTACCAATAACACTTCAATAACTAAAACATTCTCATTAGCAATAACACCCAATAATTGGTGCACGTGGGTCCCATAACACATCACATAAAATATCCAACTCACTCAAAAAAAAATAGCGAGAGACGAATGGCGTGGATGAGACGGTGCACTATGGCGCCGTTGTTAGTGAAAAAAAACCAACAACGTGTTGTTGGTCTCCGTGTATCGCACTCTTTAAGAACATCTAATTGAAATATCCTAACACATTTGTTTCTCAAAATTTCATTTTCATATATTTTTTTTAATTTTGTTGACAAACATTCAAGAAATACTTTTGAAAATCACCTATCTTTTTTATATTAAAAACAATTTATCTATAGTTAGAATCTAGACTCCCAACATGAAAATCTACACGAACCCAACTTGAAGATGCACAGGTTTGAATTGAGTGTAAGAGGTTCAAATTTAAAACATCTCAACCCTTTTATAATGAAATGACAAGTTTAGATAAGCCGACAGTATAAAAGTAAGTTGAAAAATGAAGCTTATGAAATATTTAAAAAAAAAAAAAAAAAAAAAAAAAAAAAAAAAAAAAAACCCTCATAAGCCCATTATAGCGGGCAAAGATGATCAAACATATGCTGAAGCAATGAAGACTCACAAAGTCAACAATGTGATCAAGTCAAACCAAAAGTCAACATTACCAGCAAAGTTCAAATTACTTCATAATGCTAAAGTTGTATGTTGTAACATGTAGAAGTTAGTTAGTGTGATTTCTAGAAGCTTCCTTATGTGTATAAATAGTGTAGATGTAGCTCAGTTGTAAGTCAAGTAATGTAAACTCATTTCTTCATTTCAAATGTAACTGAATTTCCCTCAATAATGAATTTCACATTTTGTTCAATTCTCATTATGGTATTAGAGCCGTACCACCACAAACTGTGGTGAGTAACTACTCTAACAAACTTTCCGGTGAAATAACAACTTTTCTCCACTACAAGCACTTTTCCCGCCAAAATTTCTTCATCATCACCACCATAATCAACCAATCACTCAATTCTTTATCATCTAATCACTCAATTCCATCATTTTTCATCACAATTTTCATTAAACAACATCACAATAAACCAATCACACCATTACACTCTGTTACAAGTTGTTATCACCACCATTACTGAATCTCCATTACTTAATCCTTCAATTCATATTTCAAACACAAGAAAAATGGCTACTGGAACAACAACATCTTCTCAAGAAGGAAATTCAATGAATGCAACACTCAATGGGACAATCACCTCTGATCATCCTTTGTATCTCCATCAAACTGACCATCATGGATTGATTTTCATCTCAAAGAAGCTTACTGGTTCAGACAACTACAGTTCTTGGAAAAGATCTATGGTAATTGATCTTAATGCAAAGAATAAGATGAAATTGATTTCTCGTGAGTACCCTAAACCTGGTCCTAATTCAGATCTTAGAGCTCTTTAGGAAAGAAACAATGACATGCTAATAAGTTGGATCTTGAACACTGTTACTGAACAAATTGGTAACAATTTAAACTTCATTAATTTTGTTTCAAAGTTATGGATTGAATTACATGAGCATTATGCTCAAATTAATGGTCATATGATTTATCAGCTCACAAATGATATTGTGCAATTGAAGTAAACTGATTCCACAGTTGAAGTGTACTATCACAAATTGAAAGGATTATGGGATGAGTTTGATGCATTAGAAGCCCCATATCTTTGTGTCTGCGTTTGTAATTGTGAAAATGGGAAATAAAATGGTGATAGGGATCAAAGGAAGAGGTTAGTATAGTTCTTGATGGGACTTGATGATAGTTATGCCAATATAAGAGGTCAGATACTTTTGATGCAACCCTTACCATCAGTGGTCAAAGCTTACAACATGGTGAGACATGAAGAAAAACAAAGGGAAGGATTGCTACCTAAACCTGCTACATCGGTTTTTGCAGCTTTTGGAAGTCAACAAAGAAGTCAAACTTATGGTTCAAACAATGGTCAACAGAGGTTTAATAGGTCTAATGGTGAGTCATCTGAAAGAAGAAGCAGTTTTAGGAAGGGGTTGATATGTAAAAATTGCTCAAAGGAAGGTCATTCTAAGGATTAATGCTACAAGCTTGTATTCCATCCAGTAGGCCACCCACTTCATGGAAAGTTTCCACCAAGACAGTCTTCTAGAACACAATCTTCTACTTATGGCAACAATAGGGCAGTTAACATGGTGCATAACCAAGGAGAAACCTCAACATCCACTCCTACTCAACCACAAACTCCACAAACTGCACAACCAAAAACTCCTTTGGATACTCACATGGCTGCAAGGATGGACCAGTTACAAAATCAACTAAATCAAATGATGCTTTGGATGCAGAACAAACAGAAGGGGCTTTTCTCAAGTATGTTCTCCTCTATAAGTCTTAAAATTCCTAAATTTGTAGCAACTTTGATATCTAATCTTAAACATGCTTGGATAATAGATAGTGGGGCAACTAACCATATATCCATTTTACTTTCATTCATAATTGATGTACACATTTTACCAACCCCTATCTATGTTACACTACCTAATGGACACAATATTAAAGTCACCACTTATGGATCAATAGTCATAAATCAACACATCATTCTGAAATATGTTTTGTACATACCATCTTTCTCACATAATCTAATCTCAGTAAGCTAACTTTTACATGGCACCAACTTATCACTTATTATCACTGACAAACACTGCTTGTTTCAGGACCAGAACAAGAGGATTGCTCATGGAATCCTTTGTAATGGTCTCTATTTTCTCCCTACATCAACACTTTCTACACCACCTCTATCCACTTCATCAGTATCAACCATCAACAACACTTCATATTTGTGGCATTCAAGGATGGGACACTCCTCATTTCATGTACTTAGACAAATTAAGAGCATTTCTCCTTTTGTACATTGTAATTCAACCTTTAAATGTTACATTTGTATGATTGCCAAGCAACATGCTTTACCTTTTCACATCAGTATTTCTTATGCAAAGGCTTTATTTGATTTTGTCCATATTGATGTTTGGGGTCCTTACAAACACACAACTGTCAACAAATGCAAATATTTCCTAACCATAGTTGATGATCACTCAAGGGCCACATGGACTTACTTAATGCCTAGTAAACAACACACTGCCACACACTTTAAAACATTTTACCAATATGTTCAAACACATTTTCAAACAAATATCAAAACATTGAGAAGTGATAATGGGACAAAATTCTTGAACACAAACCTTAAAACTTTCTTTGACTCAGTTGGCATACATCATCAAACCTCATGTCCCAACACACCTCAACAAAATTCTAGAGTTGAGAGAAAACACAAACAATTACTTGAGGTTGCAAGAGCTATCAGATTCCAAGCTAACTTTCCAATCCAATTTTAGAGATATTGCATACTTGCTGCTACTTATCTCAATAATAGACTTCCCTCAACCTCAATTCAAACAAATCACCTTATGAGATGTTACACAACACAGCTCACCCTTGGATCATCTCAGAACCATTAGATGCAAAGCCTTTGTTCACCAACACACTTTAGATAAGTTTGCTCTGAGATCCATCCCAACTGTCCTCATTGGATATTCACCACACCAAAAAGGATGCCTCCTTTATGATCTTCACTCACACAACACAAGCAGGCATGTTGAAGTTGATGAGACACAATTTCCGTTTCGCACAACCACAAAACACCCAACTGACACACCAACTACAACCTCAATTCACCCATCAAACATACCTATTTTTCCACCACCAGTCACATCCTATGAAGCACCACCAACTCCTCCCTTGAATGCTACAGGCAATCACCTCAAACCTCTCCTACACCTACACCTATTACTACATCAGAACCACCATCTCCTCAAACAAATACCCCTTTATTTGATCCAGTGAATTCTTCATCATCCACACTGTCACTACACAACAACCAACCTTCTCCCACTATTTCTAATAACAACAACTCACCACCTCCCCCTATCAGGGCTTCAACTAGAACAAGAACACTCCCAACTAAACTCAAAGACTTTCACTGCACACTACCAAAACCAAAAGTCAACCACGTCTCCAAATATCATTTTACAAACTTCATTAACTATTTTAACATATCCACACTTAAATTAAGACATTTCATCAATACCATCAATAAAACAGTTGAACCACATACTTACATCCAGGCTTCTAAAGATATAAGGTGAAAGGAAGCTATGAAAAAGGAAATATAGGCTTTAGAGGATAATGGTACTTGGGAAATATGTATTTTGCCTGCTAACAAATTTCCAATTGGTTGTAAGTGGGTCTTTAGGATCAAATATCATGCAAATGGAACAATAGAAAGATTTAAGGCAAGGTTGGTGGCAAAAGGCTATACACAAAGAGAAGGTATTGATTACCAAGAGACATTTGCCCCTGTAGCAAAGATGACTACTGTCAGAACCTTACTAGCCATCACAATCAACAATAATTGGTTCCTAGAGCAACTTGACATTAACAATGCCTTTTTACATGGAGACCTACATGAAGAAGTTTATATGACCATTCCTCAAGGCTACTGAAAGGATTTACCTCCAAATTCAGTGTGCAAATTGAAGAAATCCTTATATGGTCTAAAGCAGGCAAATAGATAGCGGTTCAACAAGCTCACTCTCTTTCTCATCTCACTAAACTTTCACCAAAGCTATGCTGATACCTATTTATTTACTCTCTCTCTCTCAATGACAGTCCTTTATTGCTCTATTGGTATATGTAGATGATATCCTAATTACAAGCAATGATCAAGGTCTCATCAACTCAATCAAGCAACAATTACATCACCAATTCAGCATAAAGGATCTTGGACCTCTATATTACTACTTAGGCATAGAAATTCTAAGGAATAAGAATGGATTGGTACTCTCTCAAAGGTATGCACTGGAACTTGTTCAACTTGCTAGAGTAATCAATGAAAAACCAGCAATCACACCACTTGATCTAACAGTATCTCTTCATAACAACACTGGCAGTCCACTTTCAGATCCATCTCAGCCAATTCTCTCACTCTCAAACAACAGTTCACATCAAAGCCTTACAAAGAGTCATGAGATACATTAACTTGTGTCCAGGACAAGGTCTTCACTTCCCAAAGAACACCACTTTATCTCTATCAGCTTATTGTGATAGTGATTGGGCATCTTGTCCAATCACTAGGAGATCTGTAACAGGCTATGCAATCTTTATTGGTATCTGCTTAATCTCATGGATATCCAAGAAACAAATAGTGGTTTCAAGGTCATCAACAGAGGCAGAGTACAAAGCTTTAGTAGATTGTACTTGTGAAATAACATGGCTCAAATGTCTTCTCCAAGACCTACAAATCACTACCTCCTATCCTGTCCCAATTCTATGTGATAATGAATCAGCCATAGCACTAGCCTCTAATCCAGTCCACCACCAGAGAACCAAACAGATAGAAATCGATTGCCATTTTGTGAGGGACAAGATAAGAGCTAGGCAAATCTCTCCCTCCTATATTCCTACAAAGTTTCAGGCTGTTGATGTTCTAACAAAAGGTTTGGCCAAAGTTTTACACTATAATTGTCTTAGTAATTTTGGCATATGTGATCCTTTCACACTGCCAACTTGTGGTGGGAGTTATAACAAGCAAAGATGATCAAACAAATGCTGAAGCAATGAAGACTCACAAAGTCAACAATGTGATCAAGTCAAACCAAAAGTCAACATTACCAGCAAAGTTCAAATTGCTTCATAATGCTAAAGTTATATGTTGTAACATGTAAAAGTTAGTTACTGTGATTTCTAGAAGCTTCCTTATGTGTATAAATACTGTAGATGTAGCTCAATTGTAAGTCAAGTAATGTAAACTCATTTCTTCATTTCAAATGTAACTGAATTTCCCTCAATAATGAATTTCACATTTTGTTCAATTCTCAATACCCATAAAAAAAGCTTAAACAAACACCCTCTTAGACTATATTGAACTACATTTTTGAGTGTATCATACTTTCTAACATCAATTGTGAGGATGGCAATTCTTCGGTTCAAGCCGAGAGGTTCGCAAACTCTAATCTATACACAACTTGTTAAAGTAACTCGTGTCAACTTTAACATGCTTACACCAAACCTTAACAAGCTAATAGTAGCTATTACACTTGTTTATTTACATAGGTTGACAGGTTAGGCGCGTTGCACATGTTAAATAGATTGACATGTAATGTTTTGTCTAATCGTCCAAAAAACTAATTTAATATGTTAAAGAAAACTTTGACGAGTTGGTGGTTAACCCTTTCAACACACTCACATCCTAACAACCGAAAACCTATTTATACTACCATTTGTTCGGTGTCAGTGTTAAGGTGTTAGGGGGTGGCAACGTATCTCGGCAAAGCTCGACATCAACACTGCCATCTGCTTGACATGATACTTTCGGCAATGAAATCTGTATGTTTTACCGATTCGGTAAAACTCACACATTAAATGTTTATGACCGTTTGAACCTTAAATGTAGTTACCATTTGTTGGTTTTCAAAAAAAATAATAATAAAATAAAATAAAATAAAATAAAAAATTCCCCTTTAAATATTTATAATCACATTTAATAACAAAAATGTTATAATATTTTCTCTCATTCGGTTCAAAGACAAACATCCAAACAAAACCATACACCTTACCCGAGACCCATAGGATCTTGAAGCGCAACCTCTTGTTCTTCAGCCGTACTAAACTAAAAGAAAGAAGGGTACTTATGTATTTTTGTTCGTATGTTTTGATGGGGTTGTGATAGATTATGGATATGAGATGATGATGAATCTGAGCTGTGATGCACTTGTTGGTTTTGAGAGATTTGATGGAGCAGATTTTAGAGAGGAAAGAATGTTTGGTAGGCTTATGTTTATCTGTGAGTAACTTTTAGGTTTAGGTCAAATGTTATAACTCACTTTACTCAACCAGTCAACCGTGTATTGAAGAGTATTGGATCGGGTTCATGAGTTGTTAATGGATTGGGCTTATTACTATATTTGTTGGGCTATGTTATTTGGTTTGAGTTAAATTGGATAAATGATGGACTGAAGTGACAAATAATATCATGGGCTGCTGCACATTGGTGTGTTATCGATTTTTAGAAATTGTTTTGTTTTTATTTTCCTAAGTATCATGTAACTTTTGTTTTAATTATTAATGAAATTTGAAGTTTTTAATTTAATGGTTAAATATAACTATGAGTTAAAAAAAAATAATAAAAAAAGTTTAGGCATGCTTAGGCATGATATTGCCACAAAAAATGAAACTTTAGGAATGTTTAGGCATGCAATGTGTTGCCTTCTCTTTATTGGTCAATTTAAATAAAACTTGATAAACCCTTACGCAACAATGCCACCCTTTTAGATGTGGTATGAGCAATTACCACCCTTATCTCTCATATTTATATCTATACTACTTATAGTAGATATTAGACCTTCTCTCCTATTAAATATTTAAGATTACTAATATAGATTTTAAGTAACTACAAATAAAAGAACACTACTTACAACTATTCAAAGCACAAATACAATCATTTAAATCACATACAATTAATACATTAATTAAATCACCCTTTCACTAAAATATACAATCATTTCACCACATGGTACAATGCAATTAAGCTACTACCTCCGTCCCAATTTATTTATCCAGTTTTGACTTTTTAAGTATTTCTTTGTCAACTTTTACCGTAAATATTCTTATTTGTGTTATATAATACTCGATGAAAATTATACAAATTAAAAATACAGTTAAAACTCAATATATTCATATATTTTGCATCAAATATTAAATAACACAAACATATATATTTAAGGTCAAAGTTGACAAAGAAATACTTTGAAAATCAAAAGTGGACAAATAAATTGGGACGGAGGGAGTATTAATCAAACATATAAATTTGTAGTCTCATCAATGAATATATTTTATTCACTTGTTGCACTTTATAAAATATCGTTAAGCGTTTTATATATTGATTAGTTGTCTGTGACAGACATGCGGACACAATGCTAAATATTTGGTGCCGTTAACATTTATTTTATGCTACCCGCCACCGCAACGCGCGGGCACCTACTAGTTAATTATAAATCATCTGGTACATTTTCAAATTTGAAGTCTTAAAACATTAAGCAAACATATGAACTTGTGACCAAGCACGTACAATTTTTTTTTTTAAATAAAATTTACCTTAAAAACCAAAATGTAATTTTTGTCTAGAACGAAAAGTAAAAATAGAAAAATGTTGCATTCGTGATTAACGGGTTTTAGGGCCGACCGTGACTAGATGATTTGAAAGAAGCTTAAAAAGCATATTTTATATTAAAGTAAAGTAGACGGCACTAAAAAAAGAGAAAAAAAGTAAAGTCGTACTACTAGTTAGTGGGCATCTCCAAACGGGCCAACCAGTTACAACTTACAAGAGTAAGTAAACTTTAAGATGGCTTTTAGTAGACTTTTTCTAATTTTCTCACAAAAATTCATAAACAACTCAACCCAACAAGGTAAAGGTGAACCAAAAAAAAAAAAAATTACATTACATTATGCAAGACTTTTAACTTAAAAAAACAGAAACATTTTTGGATCTATATTTTTAAATATATTAAATTTAAAAATCTGCTGAACTTTCTATAATAACATCAAGCGGATTACGGCTATTTTTGGCAAAAGTAGCTGTGAGCGGTAGCAGTGAGCTGTGAGCAGTAGTTGTGAGCAGTAGCCAAAAAAGCCCACAGCTTCATAAAGAAGTATTGGGAAAATGAGCTTTCCTAAAAAATAGCAAAGCCCACAGTTCTCATGCCAAACGAACACTAAAAATAAAAAAACTCATTGTTCACCGCTCATTGCTCAAAAAAGCTCCAAAAAACTTTGTGACAAAGATAGCCTACATTTACTAGCTATAATAGTAGTAGTGTGTATTATGCAGGTTGTGGATCAATTTTTAACTATTCAGTTACTATGTAACTTGTTTTTCGTGTAAAGAAATTTCAAAATTTATCATCTATATGTACGGGAGATCTTAGGAATAAAATCAAATGAATGATAATCGGGCATCTCTAGAGTCGCTTTCTACCTACACATATTTCCACTAAACTTTGACACTTTATCCGTACAATAATCTTGCTATATCATCACTAGACAAATATTTGCAACAAAACATAAAGATCCTTACAATCATTCTAAGAGCATTACATTCATTCTCATCCTCCGGCAACAATGGTTACAAGCACCAACGTCACACAACAAGTGAAAATCGATACCACAACACCCAACGGTTACCATGATCACAAACAAAACTTCCCACCGCTCGTTTCATCTTTTAATGACAAAATACGTCCCATACTTGACGCAGTTGACAAGCTTCGTAGTCTCAACATCACACAAGAAGGCATCGCACTTCCAACCATCGTTGTAGTGGGAGATCAATCATCTGGCAAGTCTAGCGTACTAGAATCACTAGCAGGCATAAGTTTGCCTCGTGGACAAGAGATATGTACTAGAGTACCTCTTATAATGAGGCTTCAGCACCACCCAGATGATGTACCAGAGTTTGTATTGGAGTATAAAAATGAAACGGTTAATATCGTGGATGAAAGCAGGATATCCGAAGCTATTGAGAAGGCTACGGTTGAGGTTGCTGGAAATTATAAAGGTATAGCGAATGTACCATTGACTTTGGTGGTTAAGAAGAAAGGTGTTCCAGATCTTACTATGGTTGATTTGCCTGGAATCACTCGGGTTCCCATTGGTGATCAACCAGATGACATTTATGAACAAATTTCTGGTACGTTTTTGCATCTTTTTTATATAATAAAAGAATTACATCATTTTGGAGTGTTTTTGTAAATCCATTCTCATTGAAAAAAAATTAGACCAATAGCAGAGCTCGATTTTGCCACGTAGGCGAAATCGAGCAACGTGATTGGTCAATAAAAAGTCAAAATTAAATTGATTTTGGTCAAACTTAATAAATTTGATGGAGAAATTTGGTTAAGAAAAAAAATACATAAAAATATAGGTGTCAAATTTATGAAAACAAAAACTTAAAAAAAGAGGAAGTAATTAATAAAACTTTAGTGATTGAATTTTAAATAATTTATATAGAGTAAAGTATAAAATTACAAGTTTCCATATTTTTTAATAATTTTATAAAAAAACACAAATAACCCATTACACTTTATACCCCGTATACTTTATAATATTAACTTTGTTAAAAATTACATGAGTATTAGTATTAGTTTTTAGACTTTCATCCATTAAAATTACAAAATTTGATAAATATGCGAATTAGTTTTAATATACGTTAAATATTTTTTTAAACTAATATTAGTTTTAAACTTTCATCCATTAGAATATTTTTTTAAATAAGGACTCATGTTACTATTTAAAAGTTTAATTTATGCGTATACGAGTTTGAAATACGGCTAAATTATTAGTAACGAGAATATAAATATCAAATGGTAAGCACGAAACTGTGATATAAAAATTAATATACGCGATTCTACTTATAACAATGACTCATGAAATTGTTATTTAAAATTTGTATATGAATATCCATAAAAACATTTTAAAAACTTTACGGAGCATATTTTAACTTTATCAACGCTCATTATGTGCTACTAAATTCGCACATTTTGTACAACATGATATCAATAGTTAAAGTTAAATAAAAAAATTACCCTCAACATCAACATGTCTGTCAGTTAAAAACGTTATGCAAAGCTAATTATTAAAAAAAAAACAAACACATGTGTTAGATAGTCATTGTTTAATATGAAGGTGTTTTCCTTAAATTATATATAAAAAAAAAATGAACGTATCACAATCCTTATTTGATAACAATCAACTCCTAAAAAAAAGAAAAAAATGTAGGTGATGACTTAATTTTATTCATTTACATTATGTTTTATTAAAAAAATAATAGTTGGCCGTTATAAACGAATTAAAAGTGTGTACATGAGAATTATTCAGCAATAATATATAGTTTTAATCAGGTTATTACGTTACTATATTACGATAATGTTATTGAGTTGGTAATCACGGATGTGAGATACAACCATTATTCTAAACTTATGATATATGTGTAAACCTCTTTTTGCTTATGAATAGAATCCGAAAGAGACCTCAACAAAACTTTGGTTTATGCCTTATCTAGCTGATAATATTTAGTAAACTTTTTTTTATGGTTAAACTTTTTTGTTATACACACCAATTTTTAGTAACTATTTTTTATGTTTTATTGAAAACTTCTACACTTAATATTTTTGCTTTTACTATAAATACACTAACCTATAATAGAATTAGTTGTGAGTTCAGGGGTTTTTCACTAAGCTTCTAAAAAAGCTTATATCTTTAACATACACTTATTGTGTTATGGTAATTAAATAAGCCAATAAGCACCTTTAATAAGCATAACCAAACACCCCTTTAGTTCTAATATGAAGTTTTCTTATTTGATGTTATGACTAACTTTATTGTTATCCTCACTATAATGCAACATGTTAGTGGTTTTTGCAATTTTATCATCTTATCGCACACACTAAAGTGTAATGCAATTTGTTATGTGCGTTTTTTAGAGGAGGATTAAGTATCAATACATGATTGTCATGGAAGGATTTTCTACGCCTGCTCAAGGTTTGAATGTATAATTTAGTTGAGTTGCTGATTTACCTTAGGTAGAACCGGAAGCAGCCTCTCTTCCTTAGGTAGATGTATGATTGTCTACGTCTCAACCTCCCCCATACACCGTGGAAGACGGTATTGGGACCCATAACCCGTGGAAGACGGTATTGGGAGTTACTTTTATGAATGTATTTTAATGTACCAAAGATGTGTTTTAGTGCCTATGTGGGGAATTTTATGGTAGAAACTCTTTTCGGAGTGTAATTTGTCTTTGAATGAGTTAATGAAACTTAGCAGGTGTTTGCTATCATGGATAACACTATGGGTGTTAACCAACGGTCTAAAATATGGGTGTCTTTTACCTTGATGATTTAGGCCAATTGTGAAGAAAGTTGCATTAAAGTGAAAGGTCGGTAAGGATTCAAACAATCCTTAAAGACTTGCGAATGTACTCTTTGTCATTTTTTTCATGCATTTATAATTTACTTATACAAGTAATAATAATTTCCTTATATAGTTCGGGCTTAGAGAAAAATTATTCTTATATAATATACATAAACGTAAAATTAAATTTTGAGTTCTACCAATTACATCTTTTTTTCTCTCTTTATGTAATAAAAAAACTATAGTGTATCTATGTTAATTTGGTAATTTTATAATCAAACATGAAAAGTAAATTACACAAACTTACGAAAATACAACTTTCCAAACAAAAAGATACATTAGTAAAAATAATTTGATGGTTATTCATAATCAATGAAATGAATCAATCTTCAAAGTTATCTAAATATGCTATATATTTTAACGAAAATATAAGTAAAAGAAATACCATAATTAAAAAACACATCGTAAATTGATAGCACGGGTTTGCAAAACTAAAAGCATATATCACTAACATCTCATGCAAGTCAAGTATCATCATGTAATTTTTCTTGAATAATAAAATATATTTTTTAATCCAAAAATATTCTCCTAAAATAATAGGTAGGTAATAACATATACATATGATTTTTTATTTTTAGTCCTCTAAGTAAAACTATTTGAAACATGTTAAATGGTTCATTTCTTAATTGATAATAATACATAATTAAAACGAAATTTTAAAAACCCTGTGCGTGCACAAGTATTATAACTAGTATGAATATATGATATTTGAATCTAGGCTCTTAAAAGATATCTCTAATCTAACACATCAAAACAAAAGGTATACAAAATATTATTCACATAATACGAGTATAAGAGTTTGAGTTTTCTCTAATTGTTTCATTTTTACCTTTTTAGTAATTACAAAATTTACTTTTACAATTAGAAAATTGAGGTAAATTAACGGTCAAATGCATTGGTAACGGTATAGCTATGGACCACTGATGCAAAACTTATGTAGATAATATTGTCTTCAATAATAAATTTTATCGATGGAATTTACTTACATATACAGATATCCACGTATACATATATTCACATATATATGTACGTGTGATATGTAGGTGTTTATATCTATAGATAATGATAATGATCGAGGGCCTACCAACATGTAATCTTACGTGGCTAATCCAGCGGTAGTCCGTCGTTACGAGCGACAGAGTACCGACTATTGGAGACGGATTACCTACGGACCTTCTTTTGTCAGAATACCAAATCTTCCTTTTGTCCCTATCAAAATTTGTATTTCATGAAAGATTAACTAATGGGATTTCGGGAGATGGTGATATTGTTTTCTACAAATTATATATATATCTAAAACCCAGGATTTTGGGTGCTTCAAAATGTTGTACGGTACAGTTGGAATAACAGTAAACGACGCTCCGACGGGTTGTACAATACTGTTTCGGACAATGAACAGTTGAAATAACAGTACCCCAACCAATGGGGGAGGGTTTTTTTGCCACGTCATTTTTTTTTTTTTTTTTTTTTTTTTTTTTTTTTTTTTTTTTTTTTACACTAGCTGAAATTCCCAACGCCCCCCCCCCCCCCCCCCAACATCAGCAACAACGTTTTCCGGCAGCCTCAAAATTTTCCGGCCAGCAACCTAAAAAAAAAAAAAAAAAAAAAAAAAAAATTATGCATCCGAACTCCGAAGCATAAACACAACAATAACATCAACAAAATGATCCAAACACTGGGATGTGGTGACTGCCGAGCAACAAACAACCCAAACGGACCCTCAAAAATGTATACCGAATTAAATCAATCCTCAAAACAACAATATAAACATCACAACAATAAATCCTCACCGAGTCAACTGAGACGAGGGTTTTTAACAAGATTTAACACAAGTTTTATAAAAGAAAAAAAACTAAAAAATCGGATTTATTAAAAGTTATAAAAATTAGGGTTTTGATAAATATTTTAAAGAAAAGAGAAAGAAGGCGCGTGGGGACGCGTTACCGTCGGAAAAGCACAAAAGAGGGTGGCGGTGGTCTTCGGTGATGCAGGGTGTTCACGGTGGTGGCGCGTGGGTGGCGGTGATAGCGAGTGGGGGTGCGTGGGTGGTACGATCGGAATGAGGGTCACCCGATCTGTATTTTGGTGTAAGAAAATTGTTTGACCGGAAAATATGTCCCGGTGACCGGAGATCGGCCGGAAAAAGAGAGAGAGAAAGAATGAGTGTTTGTAGAAATGAATAAATAAAATAAAAATATCGGTTTATATAGTAAAAGAGAAGGGGGTAAAATGAAAATAGAAAAGTGAGGGTAGAAAAAGAAAATATAGGGCGGAGGGACTATATATGCCAACTTTGGCTAAAGTTCTCACGAAAATGCTTCGGGCCTCAAACGACATAGCAAACGGACTCGAAAAATTACGAAACTTGCGCAATTGTTCACGAAATCACTTTCCCAATAAAATCAAGTATAAATATGCATCATTTCTTAGAATCAATATTTTTGACATTTTCGATTTGTTACATGCTTTAAGAGGAGGATCTATACAATTGTCTTTGCAAAAAGAGGATCTATACAAAGTTACACAATCTATCCAAGACAACACTTCCGCAACAACGCGCGGGCTTCAATGCTCGTTACCTCCTATATTCAAAGCGCAATCCAAATTGCAAATCACTTCTAAACAAAAATAGTTCAAGCCAACCCTTTGGTTTTTGCAAAAATAAAGGCACGTTACTCAGGAAATTATAGTGGCTACTTATTTTATACAATAATTATAGTAAACAAAAACTACATCAAATATTCCTAATAAAGTCATTTATTTAATTATTGTTTGAAGGTATGATAATGGAGTACATCGAGCCAGAAGAGAGTATCATATTGAATGTGCTTCCTGCTTCGGTTGATTTCACAACATGTGAATCAATTTGCATGTCACGACGTGTGGACAGTACCGGGGAGAGGACACTGGCCGTCGTTACCAAATGTGACATATCCCCAAATGGCCTACTCGAGAAAGTTACGGCAAATGATGTAAATATTGGCCTTGGTTACACCTGTGTTAGAAACCGGATCAATGATGAAACGTATGATGAAGCTCGATTCCAAGAACGTCAACTTTTTGATACTCACCCTTTGTTGTCCAAGATTGACAGTTCCATGGTAAGCATTCCTGTTTTGGCGAGCAAGCTTGTGCAAATCCAGTCAGGGATAATTTCAAAATGTTTGCCAGACATTGTGAAAAAGATCGATGAGAGGCTCAATGCTTCTATTTCTGACCTCAACAAATTACCAATAACGCTTACAACTGTTCCTGATGCGATGGTTGCATTTATGCAAATAGTTGGTTCCTTGAAAGAAACACTTCAAAGGATCTTGATCCGAGGAGAGTTTGACCAATATGAAGATGATAACCAAATGCATTGCAATGCTCGGCTGGTTGAAATGCTAGATGAGTTCTCAAGAGAACTTAACACGAGTATCAAGTTTTCTGAAGATTTTCTAGTTGAGGAAATGAAGGTTTTGGAGGAAGCTAATGGAATCAGGTTGCCAAATTTCCTTCCTCACTCAGTGTTCCTATGTTTGCTCCAAAGAAAAGTGAACACCATATCTGATATGCCTGTTAGCTTTGTAGACAAAGTATGGAGTTATCTTGAAACTGTGTGTGTAAGAGTAGTTACTGATCGTTGTAATAATTACCCTCAGTTGCTTCCGTCCATGAGGAAAGCAACTTTGCATGTGATACGGGAAAAGAAGGTTCAGTTTGAGGAAAGAGTTGTTGAGATGCTAGAAATGGAGAAGATCACTGATTACACTTGTGACCCCGAGTTCACTGCTTCATATAACAAGTTAATGGGACACCGTAGCACTTTTTCATCATCAATGTCCTATAATCATTTAACAACAACTGTGGAAGGTTATGGCAGTATTGATATTAGGCATCTGTATGATGTTGCAGCAAACACAAGGAATCAAGCTTTTGATCTTAAAATGAGGATGACGGCTTATTGGAATATTGTTTTGAAACGGATGGTGGATTGGGTAGCACTTCAGCTTCGATTTATGATACAAAAAGTGGTGAACAAAGAAATCGAGATGGAAATGAATGAGGTAATTGTGCGTGGTGGTGGTATAGAAATGATGCTAGATGAACCTCCCTCTGTGGCAATTAAAAGGGAGAAGCTGCAAAGAAGCGTTGGTTTGCTGAAGGCTTCTAAAGAAGTCATCGAACAAGTCATGTATGGTCACAACTGATTAGAGTTCCTATTATCTGAAGTAATGGATGGTTAAATCTCGACTTCCTAGTATGTGTTTTTTGTTAATTGTGTTTATTTTGTATTTGAACTATGAATGGTAATCTTATTATCTAGTTTGATGAATAATTATATTTACACGTTTCACTGTCTCGTTGCTTTGACTAGTGACTATATAGTACCACATATGACGGATTTGTGGTTTTTCCTCCCTCTTATACTCAATGTGCGATGTTGGTTTGAATAGAGTCCAATTATCCATATACCTTCAAATGTGGTGACAACTGTTTTAATAATCTCGTTGTAGTCAGATTTAGAAACAGGAATATTACTTCATTAATTATACTATATATCAATAGGCGAGCCAAACGACGTCATTTAATGCAGGCCCAATACGGCGTCGTTTGCCCAAAAACATCTAAAACAATTGTGCGAAAATTACGCAGTTGCTTTGCAGAAGGTGAGTTTTATTTATTTTTTTTTTATTTATTTTTTTTTTCATTCTAAAAAAGGCTTCTAATTTTGCTGCAAACCTGCAGCGAAATAATAACCCTACACGTGTCACGCTCTCGTTAATCCAAAAACAATATAATAATATAAAAAAACTGTAATTCACATATTTGTTGCAGCGAAATACAATGACATGGGACCTATTTGTAAAAAAAATAAAAATAATCATCAATCCACATGCCATATGCAGCGAATTGTAAGCAACTAGGTCCCACGATTTTATTTTATTTTATTTTTTTCAATTTAAAAAATAAAACTTACCAAAATCACCCTAAACCTTATAATATTTACAACTTTTTTATATAACAAACTTTATTCGTCAAATATTTATCAAATATATAGCAAATTCGTTAATAAAAAAAAAACCCGTTGCGAAGAGCTCTGGATTATGAAAAAAACAAGCCCAATATTGATATGATTTTGATGCACGCACGATTTTATAAAAAATGTTAAAGTTTGATAAATAAGTTTAGGGAGGTTTTGGTAAGTTTTATTTTTTAATTTGAAAAAAGTTGTAATGTATATATTTATCAAACCTTAACATTTTTTATAAAATCGTATGTGTATCAAAAGCATATCAATATTGTTTCGTTTTGTTCGTAATTTAAAGCTTTTCCTAACGGTATTTTTTTTATTAATGAATTCACTATATATTTGCTAAATATTTATAACACCCTAAACTTTTTAATATTTATAACTTTTTTATATTACAAACTTTATTCGTCAAATATATAGTGAATTCGTTAAGTAAAAATATACCATTGCAAAGTGCTATAAATTACGAACAAAACAAAACCAATATTGATATGCTTTTGATACTAGTACGATTTTATAAACAATGTTAAAGTTTGATAAATATATACATTACAACTTTTTTCAAGTTAAAAAATAAAACTTACCAAAACCTCCCTAAACTTATTTATCAAACTTTAAAATTTTTTATAAAATCGTACGTGCATCAAAAGCATATCAATATTGGGCTCGTTTTTTTCGTAATCCAGAGCTCTTCGCAACGGTATTTTTTATTAACAAATTAACTATATATTTGATAAATATTTGACGAATAAAGTATGTTATATAAAAAAGTTGTAAATATTAAAAGGTTTAGGGTGATTTTGGTAAGTTTTATTTTTTAAAATTAAAAAAAAAAAAAAAAAAAAAAAAAGATTCGTGGGTCCTAGTTGCTTACAATTCGCTGCGTATGGTATGTGGATTGATGATTTATTTTATTATTTTTTGTACAAATAGGTCCTATGTCATTATATTTCGCTGCAACAAATATGTGAATTACATTTTTTTATTATATTGTTTTTGGATTAACGAGAGCGTGACATGTGTAGGGTTATTATTTCGCTGCAGGTTTGCAGCGAAATTAGAAGCCTTTTTTGGAATGAAAAAAAAACCCACCTTCTGCAAGGCAACTGCTTATGATAGTTGCCTCTGCAGTAATTTTCGCAAAAATTGTTGTTCAACAGAAAACGACATCATTTGACTTTTGCATTTACTTTTAGAATTAAACGGCGACGTTTGGCGTAGAAAAAGGGGAAAAAAATACAAAATAGACCTATGCAACGAGTTACGAAAATTACTTTAAACTTTTTATTGCTATTTATGATGTTTTTATATAACAAATATCTGGTTAATTTTAAATGTAATACAATAGTAAGCTCGAAAAATGGTTGTGCACAAACTAAGCTCAACACATGGATCATTTATGCAAATTTCCATTTGTTTAAAGAGACGAATGTGGCCACAATGTCCAATTGATCCCTTTTCATTCATTTGTATACAACATGTTTACTGTTGTAACACCCCAACCCGACAAGGGTAAAGATATCACAACAATGGTTTCACATCAGATCATAATAAAGCATACAATTATAGTAATACAAAAGTTTCAAATAAGATTTAGGATCTACCAGGTTATCAAGTCCAGATTTGCTATCAAGTCTTCTAATCCCAGGGTACACTCTCTTCCCATAACCCAGCTTCCTACTAAAACCTGCTGCAGGAAAAGGAAATGCGGCTGAGCTTAAAAAGCTCAGTGAACAGATATATAAACAAAGTAATGATAATGAAACAGAACAGAAGTATAGTGCATTGGGGAAATATCTTAAGGAATAAGCAATAAGAGTAATAGAAATGAAAAGAATAGGATAGTCATCCACCACGAGCCCAAAACTCAAAGTCATAACTCAACATCATAATCTCAAATTCATAAGCCGTCAATTCATAATCTCACAATCAGAGGGGATACCTCTCAGGCAACCAGATAATATGAGGGGTGTCCTCATGTATCATAAATGTGGAGTAGCTAGCTCCCAGAAGGTTGTGAAAGGCGTGTATTGCACACAGCACCAGTCACCTCAAAGTCAACTCAAAGTCATAGTTAAATCCACTAAACAGATCAGATCTAGGATTGCAATCCATACGCCCCTTACTCAAAATCAATCTCAAAGTCATAATGGCCATAATAATAATCATAAAAAGGGACGGCGTGAGGAATCACTCACCCACACATGAGTCATGCCAGTGGTGCATCACAGACATGCCTATGGTACCTCCATAGGTAGAAGAAACATAAGTGGCTCGGGTATCAAACTAAGAGTCAGGTCTCAAAATCAACAAAAGGTCATAAAGTAAAGTTTCATCTCAAAGTCAGCTCAAAATCATATCAAAGGTTCAATTAAAAAGGGAACATAGCAATGGCTTGGGAAAAACTTAATCGTATCATATCTCAAAATCATAATATCAGAAATCATATCAATGGTTCAGAATATCCAAGGTTCATTTCCAAAGGTTCATTACAAAAGATTTATTATTAAGTTTCATAAGTTCAAATAAAATGTGAAAGAGTTAAGAGAAAACAGATTTAAAAACTTTAATAATCATTTACCCATTTCATCTCAAAGATCTCCCTTTTTAAACATTCTTCATACAAGCCAATTAATCCTTCTTTTAAAAATGGTTTCATTTCAAAATCATAGAGTATCATTTCAAAACAGTTTCCTTCCATAACATCAAGTTATATTTTCAAAAGGTTTGCATATCAAATTATCATAAAAGATGAACCAGAGATATCGGATATTCAAAGGTCAGAAGTCATCGTAGTGGCAAAAGAAACGGATCACGAATCATGAGAAACCTTACTAAAAGGTTAGAATATCTGTACCTTATTCGCAAGCACAGAAATAGAAACAGATCAGAAATAGAAGTGGCTCAGGATCTCTCCTTCTTCACACCTAGAGGAGAAGAGGGGGAATCATAATTCATTCTCAATTTCATACCTTTCCATTTTAAGTAACTTTCCCTTTTTAGCAGGTTTCTATAAATAGTAGTTTCCACTTTTAGAAAATTTCCATATTTAGAAAGTTGAATTATTAATGGTAATAAGATATCTTTTAACATAATTACACCTTTGGTCCTTGGGGTTTCATAACTTTGCATTTTATATCCTTTACTTTCCAAAATTACACTTTAAACCTTTTAGTACTCAAAGTTACACTTTAAACCCTTAACTTATCCATTTTACATAATGAGCACTTATTTTAAGATGTTATACGAATGGATACTCAAACTTTTATAATTTACACTTTAAGTCCCTCAAGTTATAAAAGTTACATATTTAACCCTTTCATTTACAATTTCAACTTTTAATTATCAATAATTACATATTAAGCCATTAAATGGTCAAAATGACACATAAACCCCTGAATATATTAAATTACTCAAAACAGCTCCCAGTTTCTGAAAATTACATCTTTAGTCCCTCCATTTCAATTATTTACAAAACAAACCCTAATTAAGTTTAAAATACATTTTAATCCATTTAAATGTAAAACTTACACTTAGCACCCTCATCATATATTTTTGTCGAATAGTATACAGCCCAAATTAAGTTCCAGAATTAACCCTTAAGTTATAAAGTTTACAAAACTCACCCAAAACCTTTTTGCCAAATCGTATAATACAAAAATAAAGGAATTAGAAACCCTAATCCTTCTAATCAATTCCCAATCATTAATTCATCATTACATATCATTAATTATCACCTTTTTCCAGCCCTAAACCAAAACCCTAGATCCCACGATTTTATTTTCTTCTTTTTCTTTTATTATAGCTGACTATTTACATGGTTCCAAAATAATTGTTTTAGGCCTTAACAATTCGAACCAACATTTTTCCCAGGTTATTATGATGGTATAGAGTCTAAATAAAATAGGTTTCAAGCCTCAAAAATTCGGATTCATTTATTTAGGTTTTGTATACGTTTTTAGGGTTTTATTTACGAATATGATATAGAGCATGCATGGATCGATTCAACCATTTTATTTGATGTTTATAGGATGTAAGGGACCTGAGAAAAATACCAAACCAAGGCTTGAACGTGTGGAGAGGGCTGTATGATTTGTTGTATACGCGTATGGACAAAAACGAACCCAAAATGCTCACGACTTCACCAACGATCTTCCAACCTTGTAACCATTTTTCGTGGGTTGTATATGATGTAAGAATCACCAGAAAAATAAGAAATAATTTTTGTGGAGGTCGAATGAATCAAAACGAATTTACCTTGTTTATAGGGCTCGACAAAAGGAAAATTGTGCCACGATCTAACCAAGCTTCAACAATTCAAAAGGGTATTTTTCTTGGCTTCTTAGGATGATGATAGATCACAGAAAATTGCTTAGGAGTGTTGTGAATGTCGAATGGAGGCCAAGGAATTCTTTGTGTGTTTATTGGAAATCGGCAAAATTAGGGTTTGGGAGAAAATGATATGGGTTGACTTTTAAATGATGAATGCCGATCCTAGGGGAGGGCTTGGGCCAGGAATTTCGTGATTTTAGCTTGGGTAATTATCTCTTAATAATTATCTTCTCAATTTACCATATATATATCATTTAAATCAAAATAAAACTAATTAAAATACATTTTTACCTTAATCGGCCTTATAGGGGCATTTTGGTAATTTAGCCACTTGTATAAATGTTAAATGTAATAGTTAAAATTATTTGGATACATAACTTGTGCATTGTTTGAAGTCTGGGATTTATTTGGAGACTTTATAAGCTTTTAATTAAATTTTAAATATGTAGGGGCATTTTAGTCATTTCACAAGCTTTCAGATTTTAGGTGTTACAACTGTGTTGTTTTTATGTGTTTGGGCACTTCAAGTTTTACATGTCTTTTTATCTCAACGAATACATTTATGACTTGTCTTGGAGTTTTTTGTAATGTGCTTATTGTTTTAAGGGCGCCCTTGTTTTAATACTAAAAAGAAAGGTGCAAGTGTACTAACGGAAACATAACCAATCGATTGGTTTAAATCAAGGTGCAAGGTCATGGGGATGGGTCAGTCGGCACTCAAAAGAGGTGCACCAGGTGAAGGTTTCCACATCAATTTAAATCTTTTATGGGGATCAATAAATATAGTTTGTGACACCTATGAAAAATCTTTTAAGTCGTCTGTGCAGAGAACCCAATAGTGAATGGCCCAAAACCAAGTACTATCCAAAAAAGTCGAGTATAAGAGTTCGTCGTCATGCATCTTGTTTCTGGATTAACATTTTAAAGTATAATTAGTCATATAATTGTTGGCATTAGCCCATTAGGGTTTACATCATTATGGTAGATGTTCATATAGAATTAAAGGTATGATTTGAGACTTGATACAAAATAACAAGAGACGAGTAATACATTTTTTTAATTAAATGTACAAATGAGAATTATAGCATAATTTAAAATTTTAACAACTTAGCTTAATTAACGTTAGTTTTATATCAATGGATGAGATTTTTGAATTTTGAATTTGTATATGATATGATACCAATTCTCATTTTATTTTTAAGTTAAGAAACAATTGTATATTTGTCAAATTACCTTTCCGGGTTTTAGGCCGCCGTTGACGATCATCCATCATCCCATAAGGAGGTACGGTGTTGTCATGTGCATTTGAGTCAAGTTGTGTAGTTTAGTACACATCTATACAAAACTAAACCAAAAACCTAGTTAGATGCATTATAAAACTTTACTGCCCTCTATAAGACTGAATACGATTCCATTATTAAAGGCGCTTTATGACTTATGAGGTGTTTCGATCATACGCAATTGTATTGTGATCAGGTGGTCGTTAAAGATGTCGAAATTGTTTTCCTTTTGGTGTTTAGTACAGTAATAGCTTTTCTTATGAAGGTGTTCTTTGGAAGTTGTTGGAAGTGCTTGTAGTTATAGGTTTGGTGTTATGATTCATTTTTCTAGGTGTTTTGTAATTTCTATTTTAATACATTTCTGTGCCGTTTAAAGAAAAAGTTACCACCCTCTCTTTTAAACTAAACAGTGTGATTCTGCATGTGTGGCTTCTTCTCAAATATTCTTTGTTACCAGTTTACCGTTATAGGTAAATGAAAGATCGTGTACTCATATATTTCTGTAGTTTGTTCCCTATAATATCCTATGCATCTCTTATCTTTTAACATATTAGGTTAGTCTTAATGGGTCTTGTTAGTACAAAACTTAGACACAACTCAAGATTTAGTTTATGCTAACCCTTGACAGAGTGAATTTCGGACTACAAAGGTCTTGTGATAAAGCTGCTAAGAAAGAAGCACCATTAGTCTCACCGCGGAAGAGGGACTTCCACGGTCAACCTCGGGTGCGAGAGTAAGTATAGGGTTTAGAGAGACAAAAATGCTTAGTGATGAGGCGAAAAATGATCCATTTTTAGGGGGTCATTTAAGCCCGAATCCGACTTTATTTGATCAAATATTGCCCTAAATCGTTCCTTTTGTGATTTTAGGTGTTTGGAGAGTGAATTCTGGAAAAGAAGCTATTTTGGACGTTTTTGGAGCATAAAGTGAAGAAAACGACAAAGTACCGAATCCAGGCTGAAATTACAAGGTGACGGCGTCAAGATATTACTCTTGACGGCGTCAGAAAGGGTGAATATTTTACCGTAGGTTGTGAAGGCGTCAGATGAAGATATGACGGCGTCAAAGTAGCCAAGAATATTTTACCGTAGGTGGTGACGGCGTCACCAAGGCCGTCACAATTGGATCTAGGGCGTCCGAGGAAGTTATTGGCGGCTGGCTGACGGCGTCAGAATTAACTCTTGACGCCGTCAGGACGATTTTCCTATATATAGTTTTCTAGTTTTTTCATTAAAAAAGAGGAGAATTTTGGTGAAACCCTAAAGACGATTTTGGTGCCTCTTTTACAGGTTTTTCAAGGGTTCCAAACCCTTGATACCTTGCATTGTAATTGAGATAAGTATACTCTTAATTCAATCAATATGTCTATGTGTTGGTTGTCTATCTTTTGTTCTTATCTTAATTCTACTATGCTAGGCTAGATTTATTTTGTGTTTGCTTAGATCTAATGAAACCTAGATGTTGATTATGTGTTGATTACTTGTCTATTCTTGTTCTTGGATGAATGATATTATATGTTAGGCTTAAGAAAACTGGCAGATCTCCAAATGGTAACATGCTTGAACGTCTTAAGAAACATGAACCGAGGCGTACTAGGTCTTTATTGGTTGTATTTAATGCATGAGCCACTGTTTACAATCCCTATAGTTGTGCTGGGTCATGGTGTAGGAGGAGATAAGAGCTCATAGAGTTGGGGAGTTATGTATGCCACCCCACGAATGGTATTAAGGAATACAATCCGTCATCCATACAAGTGTAACAAGTAATTGACATGTAAAAGATATCTAGGGAGTAATGAAGTCTAAGTAAACACAATTTCTCCAAATACTGCTCACAACCTTAGTTTAATATTAGTTTAATTTCATTTTCATTAGTTTAATTAGTTATAAAGTAGTTTTTGGGTTAGTTGAATAACAACTAATTCCGCCCACTCTTCCAAAACCCGAGATTTTACTTGCTTTCATAAAATATAAAAACACAAAAATAATCATCTTTCATCTCTAGAACTATTAATTAGGCTTTCTAATCCTAGCGACACTATTCCTAAGCTGAACGATCAATCCCCCGGTACTTGTCACTATACTATACTACAACGATCAGGTACACTGCCTGGTGGGGGTTGTAAGCCTCGCGAGATCCCTCGAGAGGTAAAGCAAGGTGCGATTCCCACGCATCAAGTTTTTGGCGCCGCAGCCCGGGGAATAGTTATTGTCTAGGTTAGGATTTCTTTTTATTAGGTCTACTTGCTAGATTCCTTTCTAGTAAGATTTTTTTATTTTTATTTTTAGGTCTTCTTTAGTCTATCTTATTTCTTTGTGCCTTTGTTCGTAACTCTTTACTATCCGACATCATGGAAGGTGGTAACATCTTTGAACCCGTCATCCCACCACAACAAAACCCACCATTAGAACCCCTTAGGCCCCGAACCTTAGGAGAGTATTCCCGACCTAGCCACCAAGGCTACCGAAACACCATTGAGCTCACCGGAGCCAATGTGACCCCCTTGCGATCCGACACCATCCGGTTGGTGCAAAGCGGATGTGCATTCCATGGACTTCGTTCCGAAGATCCAAACCAACACCTTAAGGATTTCCTCAAAATCGTAGATTCCATAGACCTAGGTGTCGAAACTAGAGAAACTACCCGTTTACGCCTATTCCCATTCTCTCTACGAGATCAAGCTAGTCAATGGC
Source organism: Artemisia argyi (assembly GCA_030686995.1). Taxonomy (NCBI): domain Eukaryota; kingdom Viridiplantae; phylum Streptophyta; class Magnoliopsida; order Asterales; family Asteraceae; genus Artemisia; species Artemisia argyi. The sequence goes on along the minus strand of CM060700.1, from coordinate 235,420,833 downwards.
TTGAGCGTTTCCCCGCAGGATCCATCACCACATGGGAAAATCTCGCCAATCATTTCCTTACCCAATTCTTTCCGCCAGAAAAGACTGCAATGCTTAGAAGGGACATTTTGATGTTTGAGCAACAGCGGGGTGAACCTTTCTACGAGGCTTGGGCCCGTTTTAAGGATCTCCTCCACAAGATCCCTCATCATGGCATAAACACTTGGTTATTAGTTCAGATTTTCTACGACCATGTTGATTATCACACTAAGCGCATTATCGACAGGGCCGCGGGAGGAAAATTGCGTGATAAGGATGCTGAAGAGTCATGGGCGATTATTGAAAAGCTCGCTGTCGATAACAATGAGATTTGGGAGTTTAAACATACGGTGGAAGCAGCCATCAATGCAGTCTCGGCATCTGGAGGGGCCACCGAAATCCCCGAGGAACTTTTATGCAAAATTGAGGCAAAAGTTGACTATTTTGAGGAAAGGCAAAGGAGACCCTTAAGTCCTAAACAAGCCATGGTCAATTCTGTCTCAAAATCAACCTCGATACCATTATCTGAATCACCCTCTAGAGAACATATCGAAACTTTTCAGAGGTGCACTCCACCTTGTTCCCCTCCCAAGGAACTTAGCTCGAAATTTGAGGCTAGGATGAGAGAATATATGGCGACCCACTCTGATCGGCTTGCTAAATTCGAAGAAGCAGTTTATAAGCAAAGGGAAGAGATGCAAGGGAAAATGAATGAGATGTTGAGTTTATTGGAGGAGTATGCCAGTCAGAAAACCCCCGAACGAATACTGCTAAGGAAAGAGAGTGTCACTCCCACCACCCAATTTGTTAACTCCATCACCATTGTCCATAAAGATAATGAGAAGATTAAAACTCCTGCTAAGCAGACCTTAGAAAAATCACCTTAATCTCAACCTTTGAGCTACTACTTGAAACACGACGTAAACAAAAACACCATAACAAATTGGATTAAGGGTGATAGGCGTAACCAATCCTCCGAACAGGTTCCCGAAAAAGAGAAAGAAGAGGAAGATGAGTATTATACGCTTATTGAAGGATCAGTGGTCGAGAGGTTATTGGTACAGAAAGTGGTTACTAAGCAGGTAGCAAGTGGAAACTTCGAAATACCAACGAGCATCGGGGACTTGAAAAATCTTAGTGCTTTCGCCGACCAAGGATCGGAAGTAAATCTTATGCCCTTAACTATTTACATCCAACTGACATCGAAAATGCCAGTACCTACTCGTGTTAGGCTATCTCTTGTTGGACACTCGTACGTATACCCCCTAGGAATCGCAGAAGATGTATTAATTAATGTGGCAGGGTTCATATACCCCGTTGATTTTATGATCATTGATGATAAAGGGGATGGATGCATGCCAATAATCCTTGGGGCGCCATTCCTCACCACCGCTAGGGCCGTCATTAAGTATGAAGATTGGAAGATTGAGCTTAAGTCCGGAAAGAGAAAGATCAGCTTCCACATGACTCCGCGAAGTGGACATGAGAATATGAGTTGGAGGATGATTAAAAACAACATTGGTGCAACACCCATTCGTGTTCAGAATAAAATTCTTGCATGGGAGGCAAGAATCAAGAGCTATAAGAAAGCTAAGGATGAAAGGAGAAAAAGCAATAAGGATCCGATAGAACTCAAACACACCCAACACACAAGCAATCATACACCGTTTGAGGAAGGGAACTTAGTACTCTTGAGACACTTAGAAACCACAATACCACCCGATAAACCGAGTCCTTGGTGGTATGGGCCATTCACCATCGAAGGATTGAGCCAAGATGGGGTAGCTAACTTGAGAAGCAAACTAGGTAGGAAGGTGATTGCGAGTATTGATAGATTGAGGCACTATCACCATAACAGTAATGATCGAAATTATATGGGGTACATCATTTCCAATGATGAAATCACGTAGTAACCCACGACTTTGAGTCTAGCTACAAGACTCGTAAATAAAGAAAAGCGCTTCTTGGGAGGCAACCCATGTTTTGTGTGATTTTAATTTTTTGATTGTTATTTGCTTCCGTATGCATGTTTTATTTTTATTGTTGGTTGATCATGTTTCTCAATTAAAATGTGAAATACTTTATTATGTTGTTTTGCCTAGTCTTAACTTCAACCTAAAGGTATTTTTGCAAAAGATAAGTGTAAGGGGAAACCCCAAATATGTTTTTAAGAAACAAACCGATCATGATTCTCCACAATATTTAATGAACATGTATATTCGTATTTGTTAGAGTCAAATGCTTGTATCGAGTCATAATGAAGTTTTGCAGGATTTTCCAGGAAGTAGGACAAGGTTTTTCCAGAAATTTTCCGGAAACTTAACATAAAGATTTCTGCAGGTCCATTCTGACGGCGTCAGGCAATTGCTCTTGACGGCGTCAGGAGTAAAAATCTGGAAATTTTACCGGTTTTGTTTTTCTAACGGAGTCTTATGGTTTTTGTGAATTATTAAGTTTTATAATCCCCAGGAAATCTGCAAACTTCATTCCACAAGCATTATATCTTACTTTGTTTTCTAGGATTTAGTAACTTATATAGGATGCCGCCGATTTTACGCGAGGTTGCCTTGTCTATTGTTGTCAGGTTTTACAGGTTATTTAAGACAAGAAGATGATTTATATTCTGGAAGGGAAGCTTTGATTGTTCATTTTCTTGGAGGAAGATTTAACCTGGCCAACCTAAAATCCATACCGAGCGAATCAGGGGAGTATTTGATTTCATTCTCTTTACTTTTTACTTTTACATTCTTTACTTGAACATTGGGGGCAATGTTCATCCTAAGTGTAAGGGGAGGGTAAAAAGATGATACCATACATATGCACTTTCGCTTGAGTTTGTTTTGTTTGATAGTAGATGAGTAATAAAACTATGAGAAATACTTGTTAGTGTAATTTTAGCGCCAAATTTAAAATTTTTTACAACATTTAGGAGTGAAACTTTAGCCATAGCAAGCGTCTCATGGATAGGAGGTTGTATGACTAGCACATAACCGTATATTTAGAAAAATTTTCCACCCAAAGATGTGAGGTTCGCCTTTAGTTTTGATAGGAAAAGCATTTATTATTGGTGCTTATGAGTGTACCGGTAGCATTTAGATTCTAGAACTTGCGTTAGTGATGCATCCCGAGACCGCTAGTGAGACTACATTCGTGTGGTAGGATTTACTACATGATAAGAGGCATTAGGATCACCCTTGTGTTAAACCCGTATTATAATTACTTGACCATTTAAGTCATATTACTTGGCTAGTTAAGTCAACTAATTTTTCCCACACCCTTAGCGTTGTACTCATTTTTAGTACACGATACCCCTAGTACACCCCTCCGAGCCTATCTTTTCGTTTCTAACTTTAAGCATTTTACTTAAAGGAAGAATTTGTTACACCCCACTTAAATGTACAACCAAATCGCCTTAGCCTTCCGTGTATGCGCTCATTTTTAGTGCATTATTGTTATTTGTTAAACCCTAAGTTAACTTTCTAATTGATTACATGGTTGCTAAGTCGAGTCATATCCTTGTACATATTGTTTTGGGACGATTGGGACTCATGGGTAAGTACTTATTTTATGGAGTAATGGGGAAGAACATCATATTATTACCCCCATATGTACGTTAATCTTAAAAGTGCTCCAAGTGTTTTGATTTTCTTAATTCGAGTCATTAGATTAGTTTAATGTAAAGTATGTAAAGATTCAAGTGTAAGGGGATTGCTCAAACCCCTATGATGTATTATTTTGGATGGTAGGGTAAGAGTGTATGTAAAAAAAAAAAAAAAAAAAAAAAAAAAAAAAAAAAAAAAAAAAAATTCGAAAAAATTAAGAAAAAAAAAAAATAGAAAAGAAAAAAAAAAAAAAAAAAAAAAACCATACGGACTACCATCCTATTTTCATTCTATGTTCATTTTATGTTTTTGTTATTTTTCATTTATTAGCTTAAGTCGAGTCTAGTCTTGGCTTAGCAACGCCATCTTGTACATGTAATTAACTAAGATTGTTAACTCGCCACCAGTAAAACTTCCTTTATCCAACAAAACCGTGTAATTCATATCCCTATACCTAACGTTACAACCCTTTAAAAGACCTCTTTGATAGTTTATCCTAGGTGCTTACGCCATGTGGTGGAGGTTTGATCCTTTCCCAAGCCTATGGTAATCTATTTTGTTATGACAGGTAGTGAGAGATATCTTCCATTTCCATAATGTTATATTACTTTATTACACCCGAGAGATGTGAGTATCTAAACACTATTTGTGAGGTGCTTGTGTATGACCTCCGTGCTTGTCTATTGGTCTTTAGTGGAACGATTATTTGTTGTAATTACTTTTATATTAGTGTTAAATGACCCCTAACTTGTCTTTTGAGTAGAATAAAAGCTCATTTGCTTGAGCACAAGCAAATCTCAAGTGTAAGGGTATATGATGAGGCGAAAAATGATCCGTTTTTAGGGGGTCATTTAAGCCCGAATCCGACTTTATTTGATCAAATATTGCCCTAAATCGTTCCTTTTGTGATTTTAGGTGTTTGGAGAGTGAATTCTGGAAAAGAAGCTATTTTGGACGTTTTTGGAGCATAAAGTGAAGAAAACGACAAAGTACCGAATCCAGGCTGAAATTACAAGGTGACGGCGTCAAGATATTACTCTTGACGGCGTCAGAAAGGGTGAATATTTTACCGTAGGTTGTGAAGGCGTCAGATGAAGATATGACGGCGTCAAAGTAGCCAAGAATATTTTACCGTAGGTGGTGACGGCGTCACCAAGGCCGTCACAATTGGATCTAGGGCGTCCGAGGAAGTTATTGGCGACTGGCTGACGGCGTCAGAATTAACTCTTGACGCCGTCAGGACGATTTTCCTATATATAGTTTTCTAGTTTTTTCATTAAAAAAGAGGAGAATTTTGGTGAAACCCTAAAGACGATTTTGGTGCCTCTTTTACAGGTTTTTCAAGGGTTCCAAACCCTTGATACCTTGCATTGTAATTGAGATAAGTATACTCTTAATTCAATCAATATGTCTATGTGTTGGTTGTCTATCTTTTGTTCTTATCTTAATTCTACTATGCTAGGCTAGATTTATTTTGTGTTTGCTTAGATCTAATGAAACCTAGATGTTGATTATGTGTTGATTACTTGTCTATTCTTGTTCTTGGATGAATGATATTATATGTTAGGCTTAAGAAAACTGGCAGATCTCCAAATGGTAACATGCTTGAACGTCTTAAGAAACATGAACCGATGTGTACTAGGTCTTTATTGGTTGTATTTAATGCATGCGCCACTGTTTACAATCCCTATAGTTGTGCTGGGTCATGGTGTAGGAGGAGATAAGAGCTCATAGAGTTGGGGAGTTATGTATGCCACCCCACGAATGGTATTAAGGAATACAATCCGTCATCCATACAAGTGTAACAAGTAATTGACATGTAAAAGATATCTAGGGAGTAATGAAGTCTAAGTAAACACAATTTCTCCAAATACTGCTCACAACCTTAGTTTAATATTAGTTTAATTTCATTTTCATTAGTTTAATTAGTTATAAAGTAGTTTTTGGGTTAGTTGAATAACAACTAATTCCGCCCACTCTTCCAAAACCCGAGATTTTACTTGCTTTCATAAAATATAAAAACACAAAAATAATCATCTTTCATCTCTAGAACTATTAATTAGGCTTTCTAATCCTAGCGACACTATTCCTAAGCTGAACGATCAATCCCCCGGTACTTGTCACTATACTATACTACAACGATCAGGTACACTGCCTGGTGGGGGTTGTAAGCCTCGCGAGATCCCTCGAGAGGTAAAGCAATGTGCGATTCCCACGCATCACTTAGTTAATTGTGAGAGAGAGAGAGAGAGTTATGTTGTACCCGAAGGTGAGGATTTCTTCTCTTTACATAGGTGAGGCATGCTTTCCTTTCCGACTGTTTGCGCATGTTTCTTGTGGTTACGCACCTTCCTTGTCGTTCGGTTTATCCCACTATCTTGTACCTTGTGTACTATTTGTCCCTGGGCTGAGTGGTTACCGTTAGTCGGGGGGAGCTGCTTTTTTGCACTTCCGTTCTTGTACTTGTTGGTTTTGCCCGCGGCTTATTACACTAGGCCGCGGTTATATGTTTTAGGCGTAGATCACCGGGCTCAGATAGTTGGTCCTGGCCCGGTTCTTGTGACTTTATGCCCGGCCCGGTGAATTGGGTCCGGGGGTGTTATACGTGATCAAGTCCCCCCAGTCTAGTATACTTGTGGTGTGAAAGCAAGTGTTCTAGACTTTTCGTCTTTCTGCGGCTATAAGGATCCATAATATCCCCTATGGCGTGCTGCTGACTAGACTTTCCACTATGCCTACTGGTGTTGGTGTTCGCGAAGCATTTTTTACCCATTCATTTACTGACTGATGTGACTGCTTGGCGGATGTCCATTCATTTTCTGTAACGATCGCGACCGTTCATCTGGGATGATCTCCACCGTTTCATACGTATGATGGGTACGTTTCGCACTTTCAGCCTTCAGATCTGTGTGAGTTGGTGACTATAAATACCCAAACTTACTTCATTTGGACGACTTTTTTCACACACGCCAAGTTTTTTTTACCACTCTCTAGAAAAAGTTTTTCGTCGCCCTTCTTCTTCTCGCCTAGAATACTAGGTTAGGCTCTTCTTCCGCAGTAACATTAGTTTCTATCTTTTTTTTTTCTACACTTTTGATGGCTTCCGACCACATAGACACTACGTATTCCAAACTTTCCCAAGAAGACATGGATGCATTTTGCAAAAAATACTATATCCCTAATCATTTATTACCGGAGGCCACTGGTCCTGGTGTTAATATTAGGAGTGCCCCAGAGGGTAAGATAGGCGTATATACTAGGTTTTTCGAAATGGGAAACTTTAGGATCCCTCTCTCTATTTTCCTTCTCTGTGTCTTAGAGTACTTCCAGATACACTTATCCCAACTTTCTGTGTTAGCGGCCTATAGGATTAGCCACTTTGAGATTCTGTGCCGCGTCCATGGTGGTACCCCCACCGTCTCCTTGTTTAGGAAGTTTTACTATTCCGGGGTGAATAATGGTTGGATGACTTTGGAGAAAAGAAAGGGGCCTAAGTCTTTGGTTGTCCCTATTTGTTTCACGGTTGTTCTTGATTTCGTGAAACATTGGAAGGACCACTTTTTCTTTGTTAAACGAACTATTTTCCCAATCTCCGTTCCATGGAATGATAAGGTTTCAATAGATCATGATCCGCCACCGTCTGACGCGGACAAAGACCATGAGTTGCTGCGTCTCCTAGACACCAAGAGGGCTCCTTTCAAAAAGTTTCCTGAGGTGTTTCTGAATGTTATAGGTTTGAGTCAGACCTAGGATGATGATTCTTGTCGTCCGACTTTTATGTGGCCGTCTGAGGAGGGTGGGTTATTAGATGTAATTTTATGTGTGCGTATTTGTGAGTGTGGATGTTTGTCCGCGTCTAATTTCTTCGTTACATTTTTTTTTTTGCAGAAATGGATTTGTTTCCTTTTATCAATCAGCCGAATCCTTTCAAGGTGGCAACCGGGGAAAGGACTTTGAAGAAGGATGAGCCTACCCTGCGGGCGGAGAGCATTAGTCGGGTCGTTGAGCCCACAGAGAATGTTGTGGCTTTGGTCCAGCATACTGTGGTGCAGGAGCTGGAGGCCGTGAAGGCTGAGAAGAAAGCTGGTAAGAAAAGGGTGACCCTTCATGCCCCTACCAAGCCCAACAAGCGAAAAAGAATTACTCCTTTGTCGGGGAAGGAGGCCGGGACTGGCTCAGGTATTGACTTTTGTTCTGTTTTTGTTTGTTTGTTGTTGTTGTTGTTGTGGTTTATTATTTATTTATTTATTTATTTTTGTGTAGGGTGACGCGGTTTACTTGGTTATTTTTAGATGGTGCTCCGCTGCTGGATACTCCCGCTTTCGAGCTACAGTATGAATCCGGGGATGGGCTTGTGCGTTCTGGTCCGCACACAAATGCTAATATCATGAAGAATGTCACTGTCCTTTCCTCTGATTCAGCTACTCTGGTTCATCCTGATTCCGAGCTCTGTTCCTTCTGTTGAGGAGTCCACGCACCCAGAGTCTGTTACCCCATTCGCTGAAGACTCTGGCCCGGCTCATGTTCAGGAAGAGTCGGAGCATATTGAGGCTGAGGATGGCTGATGAGTGTGTAAATACTCATCATTTCTGTCACATTTAAACTGCAAAAACATCTGAAAATACACAGGAATGCCTTAAAATACATAAAATATTCCTAGATTGTGTTTTTATGCAAAAGGATTGAAAAACTGATAAAAAAACAAGTCAAATTTGCAAAATTGGTAGTTTCAGTCCCTAAACTTTCAAAATTTGTCAAAACTAGTCCCTGGTTAATCAAAACATGGAATTTATCATCAAAGGTCATTAGGGATTCTCAAGTTGTCAAAATTAATCCTTTAAAGTTGAAAATTACAAAATGACAACTTAGGTCCCTAAAGTTTCAAAAACGGCAAAACAAGTCCCCGGGTTTTAAATATTAAATTTTAACATCTTAAGTCCTCGGGAAATTAAAACTTGGCATGAATGGACCTTGGAAAACCTTTGGAAAAACACCACAACCCACCCTCAACTTTGGATAAAATACAAAATTGGTCCTTGTGCTCATTTCAATACCAAACTAAACGGACCAAAAATAAAACCCAACACAAATCCAATACCAAAACCAAATCCACCAAGCCCAATCCTTTTCCAGCCCATCACCATCACCAGCCCAATCCCATAAATAATATATACTCCCATCCGTTCTAAATAATCACCCAAGTCAACACCTTTGACTTTCACCACCTCCCTTTCCCACTTGAACCCTGTTAACAACAACTCCCTGTCAATTCCCCCCTTCTCCACCTCAGCAACCCATTCCATGTCCCGCCCAACTCCCACAAACATCCAAGAAGTCTTAATTGCTTCTAATTACCCTTACTCAACCCCTCCTGACAAGATAAAGAAAATGGCACCAAAATCGTTTTTAAGGGCTGGGATGACTTAAACCAATCCAACGGCTGCAAATGTTCATGGGATTTATTGAGAGGCATGTGGGAACCCTAATGGTCTCCTACAAAAGGAAAGAGAAGCAGCAGAGACAAAGAGTAGTATTATTAGCAAAATTTTAATGTCGTTTTTTTTTTAATTATTTATTTCCAGTTGTAAACCTAGTTTAAAATTGTAATTCCAAGCTTCCCAGTGTAGTTGTAATCTATTTCAATCAATAAATTCAAGTTTCAAGTCTTAATTTAGAATTTAGCATTTTCTATTGAAATTCCCATTTTAGCCAAATGTTATTAAAAATGTTGTTTGAATGATCATAAGCTCATATAATCTTAGTATAAAGCTTCTGTAAGTTCATAGGAGTATAAAATCCAGTTTTATTCATAAAACCAAAAATACTCAAAAATCTCAATAAATAGGTAATAAAATATAAAAATCAGGTTCAAGGAAGTTTGAAGCAAGAAGCTTGGTGGATTCTGGATGAATATGGTACTAGTGCCTCAAGGGAGGCTATAGGATATGTTTGTGGTCACTGGTTCCTTGTTCTCAGTCTTGGACTCATTTGTAAGCCCATCACTCGTATTTTGCATTTTACTATATAAGTAGGTTCTGTGTTTAAATCTTTGTGTTTTTATGTTTACGTGGTATAATTAAGTATAATCATTAGTTAAAACAGATTGCTTGTTCTTATTATTTCATAGTTGCTTAATATTTAATTTTAACTGTGGAAATGGTGTATTAGTGATTCATGTGTAATTGTGGTAATAATTAGTATTTACCTGTTCATTTATGCTTTTTATATGATAATATGAAGTTTGGATTCAGTTTCATGGAATAAATCAGTGTTAAGCTTTGAAAATCACAAAAATAGGTCACATTAGGGGTGTTTGGAATTGCAAACTTGCTTAAGGTTCTGGTTGATGTTTTGTTGTTATTGTGATATAGACATACTGCATTAGGTAATACTAGGTCTAGTAAGGCTTCAAAACCTTACCTTATTTGCAAAAGAGTCAAAATCCATCTCCAAATTCCCTTCCTGTCTTACTGTTTGAGCTTTGGACAGTCATAATCTTAAAACTAGCTTCAATATGTGTATTATTTTTTGAATTAAGTTCAAAGTGGTCTAATATAAATGTTTAAGTGAGATTTTGCTGTTCTAAGTTGATCAAAGTCAAAGTTCTTAAAAAACTTCAAAAGTCAAAATTGCTTAGTAGTCAGAAATTCCATTTTTTGCAAGAATTATTGGGAAGTTTGTGTTGTGTTTTAGGAATTGAGCTTTTCAAGAATGGTAGTCACCCAGCTAATCTATTGATTTCCATTGTTCTTATATTTTTGGTAATCTTTGTGTGGGCCCTACAAACACCCAAACACACCTGCAGGGAGGAGAACCTCCCCTGCTGCACAGACCCCTGCAGTCACCACACCACCTCTTTGGTGGTTCTTCCTGGCCACCTCAGTGGGCCCCACACTTCCCCCTGGTTCTTTGTACTCACAAGGTTGCCCCCTTTCCAGTGGTACCAATCTTTTGAGCTTAAGCTCCTTGGGACCCACCTAAAATCATCCCTAAACTATGTCCCATTTTCAGTGTACAAGTAAGGTAATCAAGTGCTTATTGTGGTTCATTGGCTTATCCTGTGAGCTTATTTGTTATATTCTAGCTTAATCATGTCCAAAAACTTATTTGAATCAGAATCCATTATTGTGGACCCCACATAAGCTCATTTAAGCTTAATTTCAAGTTTGTCAACCAAAGTCAAACTGTCAAGCTTATAAGCACTTATAGTGCTTATTTTTTAGCTCCAAGCTAGTTGTTTTTACAAAAGTTTCACATTTTAAGTATTTAAATAGTTTTATAAAAAGAAAAACAGAAAAAACCAAATTAATTATAAGTGATAGTTTCTATTTAATTTAATTTAACTTTTTAATTTTCTTTTCTGCTTATTTATACGCACGTTTGCATTTTTATATTTTTATCAATTTTATTTTATGTTGAAGTATTGTTAGAAATTTTTCCAGAATTTTATCTTGTCATTTAGTAATTATTAGATTTAATACTAGATTTATTAATTATTAATCAATATTAAAATATTAAATAGTAAAATTAGATTTTATTAAGCACACCCTAGTTTTCATTATTTTTCTAGCTTTTATAAGTTATAAGATAATTTTAGGAATTTTCTTATAATTTTTACTATTCATTTTCTATTTTTCTTAATTTAAAATAGTTTAAATTAATTAATAATTAGTTTTTAATTAATAATCATTATTTAAAAAGTAAGAAAAATATATTTTTAGTTTGAAAATTAGTTTCATAATATTTTAGATTTATTTTTCATATTTTTAATGTAATTTCATAATTTGTTATAATTTAGGTTAATTTAAATAATTAATGAGTAATTAGAAAATAGCAATTAATTAATAATAATTAATTAAATAGTGTAAAAATTAATCTTAATTTTCTCAAAATTTTCTTTTATCATTAGGATTGTAAAAATGTAATTTTCATATTTATAGGTATTTTATTTCTTTAAAACTCGCGTTTTATTTTGTACATTCACGTAAATTTAAACTGAACGTACGCATTTTTAGGTTTTAAACGTTTCTAGGTTTTCCAATTTCACAGTCTTGTTATTATAGCTTATTTAAGCTATTTCACTGTATAAATCAGTAGTGTAATAAATCACAAATCCCTTTTCTGTCTAAATTCACCCGATCACAAACCCGTTTGAATACAATCCACACTTCGTCGGGACATAACGACCCGGGGAAACCCTATACTTCCACGGTGATTGACTCTAAGGAATTTGACTAAGTTGACCACTCACTTGGTTGACTTTAGTTGACCGTTTGGAGCCAATCAAATTTTGGCGCCGTTGCCGGGGAGGTTGTGCGCGTATTTTAAACGGTTTTGTGTATCTGTGATTTTGGAATTCACCTCATTGTATATTTATCCGTCTTTGTTCATATTTTTTCATAAAAACCCAAAAATATTTTTCCTTACCCTCTATCTGTTTGATTATACCTTCTTATACCCCTCTCATGTATAATTCTAATGGCATCTCTCGATGACGATTTCTTTGATCAAAGGGCCTTTAAGAGCAACATTGAAAAACTTCTGGCCTTGTCAAAAATTTCGAGATGTCGTATTGATTATGATGGACCATCGATTCCTATTCCCTCTCCGGTGAGGGAAATGGAACGAGAAACCAGGGTGACAAAGGACCCGGTACTTTCCTCTGACAATGAAAGTGCTAAATACGTCCAACCTACGGTTGTCCAAAAATCTAAGCTCACAATTGCTCCTAAACCGTCAAGAATTGATCCTAACCCTTCACAGTTTACAGTTAAAAGTTTGTCAAGCAAACCTACAGAGCTGAGGGCAGTGACTGAAAAGAATGACTTGCCTAATCTTCACGTTTATCAAGAACAAAAACCAGAGACTATAACGGAAGTGGTGGAAATTCCTAGCTCTCAGAGCACACCACTTGTCCTACCTCCGGATTTTATTCCTTGTGTCATTTGTGGTGAGCCGCTTTTTGGTTTGCCATGTCGTTGGTGTACATGTGAACAATGTGGTAATGATATTCGAAGCAGAAGTTATTTGTCTTGTGGTTCGACGAATTCATTTGCTTATGATCCTAATCATAACTCATTCAACGACTCTTCAAACTTTTCCAACTACCCATCACATTCATACGAGCAAGAATCATATTATCCAAATATCAATGATGCCTCGTATCAAAATACACCAAGCCAGACTCAACAGTTTTACTGTTGTGAGTACTGTGGTGGTTCACACTACAGCTCTGATTGTCAATCGGGAAACACGCTTGTCTATGAGCATTTTCCTGGTAACAATTATGACTCAAACACATACGACTCATAGCCACATCAGTTTTACTGTTGTGAGTACAGTGGAGGTCATCACTTTAGCTCGGATTGTCAAACAGGGAATCCATTTCCTTGCAACAATTATGACTATTAGTTTCAAGACCCACCTCCACAGTACCAAATTACCCAAGCAACTCCTCAATACCCGCAAGACCTTTGTCATCAGGTTCTTGAAGCATTGAGAAAACTTAAGGAGGAGTTGGCTACTACATCGTTTCAAAACTCTCGTGAGAAATCTGTGGCAGAATTACTTGCTGAAGAACGAGATGCTAGAAACAAAATGAGCATGGAAGAATTGCTAGTCTTAGAACAAGCAGCTAAAACACGAGCCATATTTCGCAATGCTGCTCTTCTCGACGATGATGATAGTGATGATGAAGTTACACTTGATATTTCTCAATTTTGTAAGGGTTCATCAGATTTATCAGTTGTGATTCCTTCCATGGACAATCAGGGAGAAAATAATGTGACGGAGTCACTAGCAGTAGATCAAAGGGAACTTGTAGAATCCATAACTGCTAGTACTTCTCAACTCCCTCAGTCTGTTGTTATCACACCAGAAGTTCACACTCACTCTCTAAACATGGGGGATGAGCATCTTAGCACTGTTCCTGATAAGGAATCGGACGTATTAATAAAGTCTAGTGTTGAGAGCCTTGCCCAATCCCGAGAGAGTCACAAGGAACTTTTGATCAAGTGTGTGATATTCCTTCCCCCCCTGATAATCCAAATGATCAAATTGAGAATGTCTCTGATTCCAGTGATGATTGTTTATCTTATGGAGACATTGAGTATGTTGATGCATCCCTTCCCCACTCTAATGTTGACTTTCTTCTCGAGGAGTTCGCCGATGAACTCACTCACACCAATCCACTTCCATCGGGAGGTGATGATGATCTCTTTGATTTCAAAGATGATCTGGAAGAAGTCGAAGCATTCCTTGCCCTAGATAGTTTAACTTCGTATGAAGTTGATGATAACTATCTTTATTCTGAGGGGGATATTCTTTTCCTTGAAAGCTTATTGAATGATGATCCATCACTTAATTCCTATCTCAACACCGAGCTTAGTGATTCACACACTGATGAAAATTCTTTATCTTATGGAGACATCAGTGATGTTGATGAAATACCTTCTGAGCCCATCATTGATCACCTTATCATGACTCCTCCAGAGTATGATGGCAAGAAACATCATGATCGGGGTGAAAGATTCTCAATCATGAGAATTTGTATTTCTATGACAAATTATCCCACCCTCCCTCCCGAGATGTTTTCTAACCTTAAGAGCTTAACCGACAAAATCCAAATTCAGGAAACTAAACCTGATCTTGAGGATGAGCATCTTTTCATGATTGTTCTCATGACATTCTCAGTGACTTCCTCTCTTCTTCATTCCTTCGGGAATGAAGACACTATCTTTGACCCCGGCATTTCCATTTACCATTATATTGAGCCAGGGTCTCTTTCAGTATATCTCATCGGTGTGGAACTTTCACGTGCTTCAAATGTTTGTCCAAACATCTTGAATGAAAGTCCAATGGAGATTGTTTCTTCCACATATTACTTCCCCAAGAACAAATGAATTCGGGGTCGAGTCAAGCTAGCGACTCGGTAAACAAAAACAATAGCATGTATATGGGGTTTTCACCCTAAGTGTGGGGGCGTTTCCCCTGCCATTGTTACCATGTATATATATCTAAAAAAAATGTGTATATATCTAGAAATAAAGTGGAAAACGGTATTTCCACATTTAGCTTGCAATATTGCGTTTTTACGTTCAAAGAGTCGGCATAATAGCCGAGACTTTGAATATTGAGGACAATATTCAATTCTAAGTGTGGTGGGGGATATTCTAGCGAATTTGATCACATTTTACCTTCTAGTACCCCCGTTTTTGGTCAAAATTAAAAAAAAAAATTCACTTGAGCTTCAAATTTTTATGGTTATCAGTCCACCATGTCTAACCGATAAACGGGCTGGCCGGCTCTTGATAAAGATTACTCAAATCCGTTGACGGCTTACAATTTGCCCAAAATTGTATGGAATTCAACTCTCCATATCCTAAAAAGTAAAAGAGTTGGCTAGCCCGCAATGTTATGGCTTGTGGTAAAGGCAGTGGAAAACCATAATTGGTAATCAACTCACCAAGATGTTGACTATGTCCATCAAGAGTTGGCTAGTCCAGAAGCAAACGGCTTCTGGTAAAGACAAATCAAAATCGTTGACAACTGGTGGTTTGCTCAAAATCACATGGTTATTAGTGTACCATAGTTCTTACTTGAATTGAAACATTTGGCTACTCCAAAAGTAATGGCTTTTGATAAAGAGATTCAAATCCATAAATTTTTCTCAAAAGATTGCTAGGGACTAGCAATAGTTTAGTGTGGGGGATTGATGAATGTGTAAATACTCATCATTTCTGTCACATTTAAACTGCAAAAACATCTGAAAACACACAGGAATGCCTTAAAATACATAAAATATCCCTGAATTGTGTTTTTATGCAAAAGGATTGAAAAACTGATAAAAAACAAGTTAAATTTGCAAAATTGGCAGTTTCAGTTCCTAAACTTTCAAAATTTGTCAAAACTAGTCCCTGGTTAATCAAAACATGGAATTTATCATCAAAGGTCCTTAGGGATTCTCAAGTTGTCAAAATTAATCCTTTAAAGTTGAAAATTACAAAATGACAACTTAGGTCCCTAAAGTTTCAAAAATGGCAAAACAAGTCCCCGGGTTTTAAATATTAAATTTTAACATCTTAAGTCCTCAGGAAATTAAAACTTGGCATGAATGGCCCTTGGAAAACCTTTGGAAAATCACCACAACCCACCCTCATCTTTGGATAAATTACAAAATTGGTCCTTGTGCTCATTTCAATACCAAACTAAACAGACCAAAAATAAAACCCAACACAAATCCAATACCAAAACCAAATGTGATCCCTATCTACCAAAATTTTTACTTCTGGTTCCGGCGAACGAATAATCATTGAGTCCTCCTCTTTCCGGACAACACATACAAAGAGACCCGCCAACAGTCAAATAATTAGTGAATCTCGGAGAGATATTTCTATTATATAATTAGTTTCTTTCTCTTCTAGTTTTTCTATCTCCCATCTATCTATTTTCTTTAGTTATTCACTAGAGCAATTATAATCTGGAAGTCGATCCGGGGCAAGTGTTCGGATCTATTATGACATAGCCATGAGGCGCTCAACGGACCTTTTGGATCTTCTAAAAACTTTTCTAATAAAAAAACCCACCAAGCCCAATCCTTTTCCAGCCCATCACCATCACCAGCCCAATCCCATAAATAATATATACTCCCATCCATTCTAAATAATAACCCAAGTCAACACCTTTGACTTTCACCACCTCCCCTTCCCACTTGAACCCTGCAAACATCAACTCCCTGTCAATTCCCCCTCCTCCACCTCAGCAACTCATTCCATATCCCCCCAACTCCCACAAACATCCAAGAAGTCTTAATTGCTTCTAATTACCCTCACTCAACCCCTCCTGAAAAGATAAAGAAAATGGCGCCAAAATCGTTTTTAAGGGCTGGGATGACTTGAACCAATCCAACGGCTGCAAATGTTCATGGGATTTATTGAGAGGCATGTGGGAACCCTAATGGTCTCCTACAAAAGGAAAGAGAAGCAGCAGAGACAAAGAGTAGTATTATTAGCAAAATTTTAATGTCGCTTTTTTTAATTATCCATTTCCAGTTGTAAACCTAGTTTAAAATTGTAACTCCAAGCTTCCCAGTGTAGTTGTAATCTATTTCAATCAATAAATTCAAGTTTCAAGTCTTAATTTAGAATTTAGCATTTTCTATTGCAATTCCCATTTTAGCCAAATGTTATTAAAAATGTTGTTTGAATGATCATAAGCTCATATAATCTTAGTATAAAGCTTCTGTAAGCTCATAGGAGTATAAAATCTAATTTTATTCATAAAACCAAAAATACTCAAAAATCTCAATAAATAGGTCATAAAATATAAAAATCAGGTTCAAGGAAGTTTGAAGCAAGAAGCTTGGTGGATTTTGGATGAATATGGTACTAGTGCCTCAAGGGAGGCTATAGGATATGTTTGTGGTCAATGGTTCCTTGTTCTCAGTCTTGGACTCATTTGTAAGCCCATCACTCATATTTTGCATTTTACTATATAATTAGGTTATGTGTTTAAATCTTTGTGTTTTTATGTTTATGTGGTATAATTAAGTATAATCATTAGTTAAAACAGATTGCTTGTTCTTATTATTTCATAGTTGCTTAATATTTCATTTTAACTGTGGAAATGGTGTATTAGTGATTCATGTGTAATTGTGGTAATAATTAGTATTTACCTGTTCATTTATGCTTTTTATATGATAATATGAAGTTTGGATTCAGTTTCATGGAATAAATCAGTGGTAAGCTTTGAAAATCACAAAAATAGGTCACATTAGGGGTGTTTGGAATTGCAAACTTGCTTAAGGTTCTGGTTGATGTTTTGTTGTTATTGTGATATAGACATACTGCATTAGGTAATACTAGGTCTAGTAAGGCTTCAAAACCTTACCTTATTTGCAAAAGAGTCAAAATCCATCTCCAAATTCCCTTCCTGTCTTACTGTTTGAGCTTTGGACAGTCATAATCTTAAAACTAGCTTCAATATGTGTATTCTTTTTTGAATTAAGTTCAAAGTGGTCTAATATAAATGTTTAAGTGAGATTTTTCTGTTCTAAGTTGATCAAAGTCAAAGTTCTTAAAAAACTTCAAAAATCAAAATTGCATAGTAGTCAGAAATTCCATTTTTTGCAAGAATTATTGGGAATTTTGTTTTGTGTTTTAGGAATTGAGCTTTTCAAGAATGGTAGTCACCCAACTAATCTATTGATTTCCATTGTTCTTATATTTCTGGTAATCTTTCTGTGGGCCCTACAAACACCCAAACACACCTGCAGGGAGGAGAACCTCCCCTGCTGCACATACCCCTGCAGTCACCACACCACCTCTTTGGTGGTTCTTCCTAGCCACCTCAGTGGGCCCAATACTTCCCCCTGGTTCTTTGTACTCACAAGGTTGCCCCTTTCCAGTGGTACCAATCTTTTGAGCTTAAGCTCCCTGGGACCCACCTGAAATCATCCCTAAACTCTGTCCCATTTTCAGTGTACAAGTAAGGTAATCAAGTGCTTATTGTGGTTCCTTGGCTTATCCTGTAAGCTTATTTGTTAGATTCTAGCTTAATCATGTCCAACAAACTTATTTGAACCAGAATCCATCATTATGGACCCCACATAAGCTCATTTTTTAGCTCCAAGCTAGTGTTTTTACAAAAGTCAAACTGCCAAGCTTATAAGCACTTATAGTGCTTATTTTTGAGCTCCAAGCTAGTGTTTTTACAAAAGTTTCATATTTTAAGTATTTAAATAGTTTTATAAAAAGAAAAACAGAAAAAACTAATTTAATTATAAGTGATAGTTTCTATTTAATTTAATTTAACTTTTTAATTTTCTTTTCAGCTTATTTATAAGCACCTTTGCATTTTTATATTTTTATCAATTTTCTTTTATGTTGAAGTATTGTTAGAAATTTTTCCAGAATTTTATCTTGTCATTTAGTAATTATTAGATTTAATACTAGATTTATTAATTATTAATCAATATTAAAATATTAAATAGTAAAATTAGATTTTATTAAGCACACCCTAGTTTTCATATTTTTCCTAGCTTTTATAAGTTATAAAATAATTTTAGGAATTTTCTTATAATTTTTACTGTTCGTTTTCAATTTTTCTTAATTTAAAATATTTTAAATTAATTAATGATTTGTTTTTAATTAATAATAATTATTTAAAAAGTAAGAAAGATATATTTTCAGTTTGAAAATTAGTTTCATAATATTTAGATTTATTTTTCATATTTTTAATGTAATTTCATAATTAGTTATAATTTAGGTTAATTTAAATAATTAATAAGTAATTAGAAAATAGTAATTAATTAATAATAATTAATTAAATAGTGTAAAAATTAATCTTAATTTTCTAAAAATTTTCTTTTAGCACTAGGATTGGAAAAATGTAATTTTCATATTCATAGGTATTTTATTTCTTTAAAACTCGCGTTTTATTTTGTACGTTCACGTAAATTTAAACTGAACATACGCGTTTTTAGGTTTTAAACGTTTCTAGGTTTTCCAATTTCACTGTCTTGTTATTATAGCTTATTTAAGCTATTTCATTGTATAAATCAGTAGTGTAATCAATCAAAAATCCCTTTTCTGTCCAAATTCACCCGATCACAAACCCGTTTGCATACAATCCATACCTCGTCGGGACATAACGACCCGGGGAAACCCTATAATTCCATGGAGATTGACTCTAAGGAGTTTGACTAAGTAGACCACTCACTTGGTTGACTTTAGTTGACCGTTTGGAGCCAATCAATGGCACTACTGCGGTGTCAGATGATTTTTTCCAGTCCTTGTCCGTAGATACTGCTAAGGCATCATCCACCTATGTCCCCAAGTGGCTGGCGACCAACGGGTTCAAAATGGATGACCTTTGGATTTCTCGCAGCTTGGTAGATAACCTCCCTACTCCTGGTTATGTGTCTGTACTGCGGAACATGGGGATTCAAGAGCTTTTGGATCGTCATAACCTTTTGACTGCTTAGAAGGTTGGGGGTAGTCTCAGAGGTTAGGCAGAGACTTGAGTATGAACTTCATTTGAACAACATGTTGAGCAGGAGGTTAGAGAGGAAGGATAAACAGGTTTCCGCTCTCAGGGAGAAAGTTGATGATCTTGGTGGTGAGTCTTCCCACGCGGCTGAGTTCCGTGCTAAACTATATGAGATGGAGCTAGCTGCGGCATCCAAAGAAAAAGAGATTGCAGACCCTCAAGTTAAAAATTCTAAATTAGCTGATCAAGTTGCGAGGTTGACGGATTTGGGGTCCAGGAGTCAGGAGTTGGAGTCTTTAAAAAAGGGTTTTTCGGAGAAAGTGGCTAGGTTGGAGATAGTCTGCGGTACTCTGCAAAATCAAGTCAAATTCGAGGATTATTTGGTTAAACAGTTTGAGGAGAGGGAGGAGGCTGTTAAAGCTAGTTTTAAAGAGCAGATAGCTGGGCTGGGTGCTAAGTTGGATGCTTTAAACAAGTTTAAGGAGTGTTCAGAGCTGAAGATTCGTTTGGGAGGCTGTATTTCCGCGGCTATTGAGGAAGGGTTGCGCCAAGGTTTGGAAGCCGGGGTTGTTCATGGGGCGAACGGGGTTACGCTTGATCAGGTGGAGGCTTACAAACCGGATGCCAAGGAGTATTATCATGACGCGGTTGTTAGGCTGTTCGATGTACCTTTTCCCCTCCTGGAGTCCCTGGAAGCTTGCAAAGACTCTCCCTTGGAGTTTTTAATGTCTCAGCTTGTGCTTGAAGAGGAGCGAATCCTTGGTTCTAGTGAGGTTACCTTTGGGCCTCCTATTGTGGAAGAGCGCCTACTTCCGGAGATTCTTCTCAAAGCTGCCACCTCCCGGCCGCGAGCCATAGCGGCCTACAAGAAGGTCAATAGCAAGAGGTACGGCAAGGGTCTTGACTTTAGTGGGACGCAACCACGTCTTTCTCCCTTGAAGCCTACTCCCATCTTGACTTCCCAAGATTCCAATGCCACAACCTCTATTTCTACTCCAACTGCGACTACTTTGGAACCCAATCCATCTGCGCCCGTTACTGGGCCGCGAGGAGATGAGGAGAGTGAAGAGGATGACATGTTCGACACTACTATCCTTGGAAAGATTGATCCGAAAGAGTTTTCCTAAAGTTGACGTTTAGTGGTTCCATGGGCGGTATTTTGATTATACCGACCCTTATCTTATCCTGGTGAAGCTTTTAACTTGATAGTTTTCTTCGGGCGGTATTTTGATCATACCGGCCCTAGTCTAGGCGATATTGATTGTACTTTTTTCCTTTTGGTCTGGATAGATGTATCCGTTGAAAAAAAATGTAATCTGACAATGTAACTTGTTTTATGGGTATTATTATCTCTTTTGTTATTTTTATTATTTTTACTTTTTATTTTCCAGGTTTATGGGTTACCGGGCTTGGTTTACCATCGTGGCATGTCCGAACTTAGCGTTTCGTGGATAGTTTGGTTTGGTCAATGGGCTTGCAATACCACTTATATTCCTTAGTTTATTTTGCGAGGTATGTGACCTCTCTGCCGGGTTTGCAACACCTCCTACGCAGTTCATTGTTGTGTATTTTATATATGCAAAGTCTGAAAGTAGTGATAGAAGATATGTGTACAAAATAAATTTGGAAAATTTGTGAAGTTGATCAGACTTCACTTTTCATTAAGAAAGTAAAAATTACATAAGCGACAAACTACATACGCTAGGATAGGTTCCACTGCCGGTAACAGTCGCGATCAGCTTATAAAAAATGACTTGCACTTATATGTAACACTTTTTAAGGTTTCGGATGTTCCAGGCGCGAGGGATGTCTAGCCCGTCAGGGCTTCTGAGCTTGTACGCTCCTCCTCCTAGCGCCTCTGCGACCTCGTACAGGCCTTCCCACTTAGGACCTAGCTTTCCGGTGTCTTTCACTTGACTTGCCTCATTGCTCCGGTACACATAGTCTCCTGGTTTAAAGGACGTACCACGGACTTTAGCATTGTAATATTTTTCCATCTTGTGGAAAACTAGAAGGGGGGTTGAATAGTTTTACGTCTTTTTCGTTTTGCTTATTTTATAAAAGATAGTTTTTAAGATGAAACTTTCAAATCACTTTAATACATAAATATATATACTAGTTAATTTATGATTTTGTATAAATACTACTTATGTATAATGTACAATTTCAAAACACTTAACTACAAAAGTATAAATACAAGATTTATTAAAGGTTTTATATATACAATGCTTATGTATAATGTTTGGAAAGAATATACAATTTCATATATTTTATGTAAGCATATATATGTGTAGTAGTGTATAGATATAATTATATGTACTAGGTTGGTTTTTGTAAGATTAGTTTTATGAATGGATTTTAGTTTGATCTTTATGTGAAATCAACATATGCACAATACTATCAATTATGACTATGTGTGAAATGCAAGTAAGTAATAAAACAAAGAGTGAGAGATGGAAAGATCAAACCGAGACACAAAGGATTTATAGTGGTTCGGCTACAAGGACACCTTCCTTGCCCTACTCCACTCCCCGAGTCACCTACTCGAGAGTTTTCTTCACTAGATCAAAGACCTCCTTTATGGCGGAGAAAACCGTACACACCAATATACACACCAATTTACACACCAATCTTCACACCAATCTACACACCAATCTACACACCAATCTTCACACCAATCTACTATTTTCTTCACACCAATCTTCTACACACCAATCTTCTATACACCAATCTTCTATTCTCTTCACACCTTCAAAGTACTAATGTCTTGACACCTTCAAGTCACTAATACCTTCGCAACTTCAATGCACTAGTGTCTTGACACCTTCAAGCCACTAATGTCTTCACACCTTCAATGCACTAATGTCTTGACACCTTCAAGCCACTAATGTCTTCACAACTTCAATCTACAAATGTCTTCTAGTCTTCTCCACTAGAGATCCTTAATTTCTTCACTACAATCTCCTATTGCTACAATCTCCTATCACCACTACTATCTAACCCTTCTTCTTCACTTCAAGTTACACTTCACACTTACAACAATTCTAGATTCTTCAACTAAATCTAGTTAACTAATACATACACCTTATTCACCAAAGTATGAAGGATATACAAGAAAATATAAACAAACAACTTAGATAGCAAGATGATACTAAGTTGTAATACTTCTAATAGAAGTATTCTTCTCTTTGCACTTGAAAGAATGAGGCTTTGGATCACTTGGAAACAAAGGCTTATGAAATGATCAAAGGATTTTTAGGATTGAAATGGAGATCTAGAACAGAAAGTTTTTGTGCAAAAAGGTGAGGAAAAAATCCAGGTTTAAGGTGGTATTTATAGACAAAAGAATCTGACAGAGGAGCGTGGCCGGTCCCCTTAATTCATGGCCGGCCCCCTTAAAATTAAGGGGACCGCCCCTTATAATTAAGGGGGCCGCCCATCTGTAACGGCCAGAAAACTTGTCTTTTAGTGGGGAAAGTTTATTTGGTGAAAAACTAACTGATTTTGGTTAAATATTTGAAATCATATATTTAGTATGATTAAAACATTTTTCTTTATTACCAAAAGTGTTTTTCAAAATTATATAATATGTTTATATGATTAAATAAACTTTGTGTTAATTAATTAACTACCCCTTTGATCATACATTGCACTAAGCACTTTGTTTATTCATACCTTAAGTGATTTGTTGGTGAAAGTGATTATTTATTACTAAATACGTGTTTACGTCATGATCTTTGGTTTGATTAGTTTAAGTTTTGTGATTATCAAAACATAGAGATAACGGAAGATATGAATAATGTTTTCAGTCAATTATTTATATCAACAATCTCCCCCTTTTTGATGATTACAAAACCTAAACTTATTAAATCCAAAAATTAATATTTAGACAAGTATTTAGTAAGTTTACATTCACTTCTCCCCCTTTTTGTAGAATCAAAAAGGTTAGGCCCAATAAGCTTCGTGAGAGAAGTTTAAACGGGTAGAAAACTCCCCCTTGATGTATGCTCCCCCTCGTTTGAGGGCACCAAGGTTTCGAGAAAGTAATTCTTGCAAGAAAAATATTAGAAGCACAAGCATGGCACAAGCAAATACATATAGCATAATATTAACAAGTAATAATCATGGCACAAGGGAATAAGAAACATATATTAAACCATTCAATAATAGAGAAATGATTATGTCAACCCATAATCATTGTTACAAAGGCAATACAAATAGAATTCTAAATAACATAGAACATTCTATAGTGCCAACAAGGAGTGTCATCAAACTTTCTTGAATCCCAAAATGGTTGAGGAGTTTTATTTGAAAATGAGAAAACATAAGCATATCAAATGCTTGGTGGTTTAGTGGAGGTAAACTCTTGGTTCCATGGGTGTTGGTGAGTTTGTAGAGCTTGGAGGTGGTGGATTTGAAGTGGAGTTTGTTGGTTGAGGGTTGTGATGTTGTTCAAGTGATGGGGTTTGTTGAGATCTAGTAAGAAGATACTCAATCCAAGTGAAGTGCTCATTCAAAGCAATGGTTTGTTGTTGAAGGAAGATGCAACAAGGGCAATTGTTAACATGCTTCTCAAGTTGGTTTTTGTTATGTGGTAATGATGGTGAGCTTGATTGTGGTGGATCCAAATTGCGTTGAGCAAGATGTAATGCTAAAAGAGCACTAAGCTCATGTGCCTCTTTTAGCTCCTCAACGAACTTCAAGTGTTCGGAGGAAGGTGATGGTGGTGGAGCATGATAGTTGTCTTGGGTGAAGGTTTGCACATGCAACATTGGAGTGGCATGTGAGGTTGTAGGAAGTGGTGGTGGTACTCTAGGTGGTAGAGATATGTTAGAGCTTGGGTAATCATGAAAACAAGATATGGGTGGAAGATGTTCTTCATGAGTGGATGATGTCTTTGTTGAATGAGCAATATGTGAAGTGTTGATTGAGATATTGGGATTGTTGTTTTGGGATTGAGCATGCTCATCAAAAGAGGAAGCATTAATGAGGGTATTAGTGGAAGATAGGTTGTGGGATGACTCATTTGAGTGGGTTTGAGGTTGAGTTGTTGGTTGACTTGAAACAACATCACAAGGGTTATGACAAGAATCAAGTTTCCTCCTCCAAACGGGTTTGACGGAGATCCTTGCGGTTCTTGAAATCTTTGGTTTTTGGTTGTTGGGAGATGACATGTTTGGGTGTGATGGCATTAATGATGGGAAGAGGGTATTTATAGTGTATGAGAAATGTGGTTTAGGAAGGTAAATTTTGAGGGATAGCATGGGACAAAATATGTTTGTGAATTTTGGGAAGTATAGGCTGAAATGGGTCAAAAAGTGATAAAGAAAACAGTATCCCCGACCATCAGATGGCCGGTCCCCTTAAATGGAGGCCGGTCCCCTTAAATTTAAGGGGGCCGCCCTTATGATTTAAGGGGGCCGCCCATCTGGTGATTCCCAGAATGCCAGAAATGGGTTTTTGGCAGAAAATTTTCAAAAAGGTTGTGTTTTTGGATTTGGATTCAAGTAAGTTCAACTCTTGAGGCAATATAGAGCATACTATTCATGAATGTAGAGAATATCATAGAAATGATTAGAGTGAACAATTAATTTCTAATAATCATGTTATCTACTAATATTTCAATTAAGTTTGGTAACCAAGGAAGCAATAAAGCAAACTAGTTAAGTATGCAACTATATGAAGATAATGGTAAGTAGGATTAGTGCAAACGAATTTAAGATTGCTTATGATAAACAAGTGGGAAGGTATGATTACATGAACTTCAAGACTTGTTACAAACAAGATCCATATGGGCAAACCATGATTCTCATGAAATGATTTGATTAGATTGTGGATGTCATTTTCACATAAGTTTATGACATATGTGAGAAAATAATAATGTTTTAAATAAAATGTTTTTAGTTTTATTCAACAATGTTTGAAAGTAAGTTTTCACTTAATGTCATAAATCTGGGAACGAAAGAATCTAATGAGAAGCAAGGTTCACAAAAGTAAACTAGCGTTAGGTATATATAGGAAGTGCAATTTAATCAAGTTGGAGAATGAGTATGAGACTATTACTAGTGGTGCTCAATTCAGGCTAAACACGACCATTTTTACGGGTTACACACACCCAACTTCTCACATAGAAGCAATTCAACCGTTAGGTTAAATTGAATTTCTAGTCAATAGATTCTCCAGTAGTCATTCTCCTTTTAGAAGAAATCGAGTTCCTAAATTTACCTATCGAAGATTACCGAATATGAAGTATTCTTGATTCACTAATACTTGGCTTAATGTTTTGAAATACATTCAAGTTTGTATCCTAATAGGACAAATTTTGTTTTGTTTCAAAAAGAAAAATGTTTCTGCTTTGATAAAGATCAAAATAATGTTATGATAGCTTATGATTAAGCATGTTGTATAAAATAGATATTCGAAGGGTTTTAACTCAAAGAGAGAAGTTTTTAAATATGACATATTGATTTTGATAATCAAGAAATTTCAGGTGAAAGATATACTTCAAGAGAATCGATTCACCCATTGTCACATGTAATCATCTCTAATGGCAACTAAAGATGTGAGAGAGATATGGTAGACATTGAACATCTAAATGCAATGAGATAGGAAAGGACAAAGACAATCATCAATGAATGCAATATAGACCTATGTATATATGCATGTATACAAGACACATTGTAATATTGAGTCACTAGCAAGTCTTAATTATAACACATCAATTAATGCAACTAGTAAGATCATATAGCACAAGTGGCAAGCATTCTATTCTACATCATAGAAGATTATCAATATAGATGAAAACTAAAATAAGTGATAATAGACATAGCAATAAGAGGGTTAATTATCCTAATGTTATGTATGCATATATTGGTATTCATGATCTAAAAACATAGCAACTTGCAGATTAAAACATATTAATATACTAATTTAAGCATATTCTATCTTTATGTAATGTAGGCAAGTTTTTGAAAAGAAAACTTACCTCAGGTCCAGCTTTTCTTTAAGAGTGGTCATGAGAGCAATATAAAACGTCAAGAAGGTTTTCCCCAAAGCAAGTTGAAGAAGCGAAGTAATATCCCAATGCAAAAAGGATCAAGGAGACTTGATCATAGAAACACTATCGGTCGCACCAATCATCACAAGTCGTGCAGATTAAGAATGGTAGAACAAGAATCCTTCGTCATGAGGTAGTAACGAACACACCATAAAGTTAATGGTCATCAAATGAAAGAAAGCGAATAGAGCGATCCAAAAAGTAGTAGTTCCTTTGATCGTTAATTACCTACACATGACAGAGAGCTTGGTACCCAGATTCTCATGGGTCCGAGTTGATTAGTAGCGAACATCCAATGCACTTAAATGCATATGAAGAGGATGTCGTCGAGAAGTACAAGAATTCATTATTGGTTTGTTTTAACAAACAAACAATAACTTTCTTGACTAGAGAAATAATCAATGGATGTAAATAATAATAGTTCTAAATTTTTCCATTAGGTTTAACAAATTTTATTTGTTTTGATGTATTTGTCAAATACTTATCTGCCGTAAATCCTAATCCGGTTTTATCATAAAATGACTTTTGAATGTTAAGTAGATATTTTAAAGATTTAGAACTATTTTCGAATTTTGCCAATATTTTTGCTTTTTCCTTTTCCATTTTAATTTCATGTTTATAGTCTTGACAATTTTTACATTCAAGATCAATTTCAATATTACTTTCAAGTCTAGACATTTTGTCTTCTAAAATTATTTCTTTTTCAAAGTTATTTTCAGCAGATGTTGAAGATTCATTTTTAAAAATAATTTTTGAGTTAGTGTTGCAAAAGTGTTTGAAGTTATTTTCCATTTTTGAAAATTCTAATGTAAATTGATCATAGCAAAAATGTTTGGTTTTGAATTGTACCTTATTTGTACTTGTACAATCTTCACTCGCTATACGGTGATCAATTCCATTGTTCATGTCGCTCCATGTTTTGTTTGTAGTATTGCTTGGATCTTGGAGCATGTAATCCTTGTCATCACTATTTGTATTAACATTTGTTAGGATGTTCACGTATTCCGTATTTACATCGTCTTTATCGTCCTTGTTGCACCATGATTTATTAACATGCTTTCTTCGGATTTGACACATGTGTTCTTCATTATAGGTACCTTCAATGATCACATTTGAACTAGTAGTACATGTGTTTATTTCAACTAAATATTTATCTATTAAATTTTCTAGAGTAGCAATTTCATGTGCAATATCATGTTTATCATCTTTGGTTTTACATTTCTCTTGGTGAAACTTTAAAAGGCATTTCCAAATATCATTTGCCGTTTTACAAGGAAATAATCTTTCATATTCAACATTTGGTAGAGTTTTGAAAATAAGTAATTTAGCTTTAGTATTTTTATCAATTTTTATTTGAAGATTATTATATTGATTTTCAAAATCCATTTTGGTTAGTTTAAGATCACCAATTGAAATAATATGCCAAAGATCAAGATCTATTGATTTCACATAATTTTCAAATTTATTTTTCCATTCAAGAAAATGATCATTTTCAAATAATGGTGGTTTTTGCGTAAATTCTCCTTCTAGATATTTTTCGAATTCCATAGATCGTTACAAGTTTTAAAATACAGTATATTTTAAAAATCTTGTTAAACCTGGCTCTGATACCAATTGTGGAAAACTAGAAGGGGGTTGAATAGTTTTACGTCTTTTTCGTTTTGCTTATTTTATAAAAGATAGTTTCTAAGATGAAACTTTCAAATCACTTTAATACATAAATATATATACTAGTTAATTTATGATTTTGTATAAATACTACTTATGTATAATGTACAATTTCAAAACACTTAACTACAAAAGTATAAATACAAGATTTATTAAAGGTTTTATATATACAATGCTTATGTATAATGTTTGGAAAGAATATACAATTTCATATATTTTATGTAAGCATATATATGTGTAGTAGTGTATAGATATAATTATATGTACTAGGTTGGTTTTTGTAAGATTAGTTTTATGAATGGATTTTAGTTTGATCTTTATGTGAAATCAACATATGCACAATACTATCAATTATGACTATGTGTGAAATGCAAGTAAGTAATAAAACAAAGAGTGAGAGATGGAAAGATCAAACCGA
Source organism: Artemisia argyi (assembly GCA_030686995.1). Classification (NCBI taxonomy): domain Eukaryota; kingdom Viridiplantae; phylum Streptophyta; class Magnoliopsida; order Asterales; family Asteraceae; genus Artemisia; species Artemisia argyi. The sequence continues at coordinate 235,392,083 of CM060700.1, read as the reverse complement.
GACACAAAGGATTTATAGTGGTTCGGCTACAAGGACACCTTCCTTGCCCTACTCCACTCCCCGAGTCACCTACTCGAGAGTTTTCTTCACTAGATCAAAGACCTCCTTTATGGCGGAGAAAACCGTACACACCAATATACACACCAATTTACACACCAATCTTCACACCAATCTACACACCAATCTACACACCAATCTTCACACCAATCTACTATTTTCTTCACACCAATCTTCTACACACCAATCTTCTATACACCAATCTTCTATTCTCTTCACACCTTCAAGGTACTAATGTCTTGACACCTTCAAGTCACTAATACCTTCGCAACTTCAATGCACTAGTGTCTTGACACCTTCAAGCCACTAATGTCTTCACACCTTCAATGCACTAATGTCTTGACACCTTCAAGCCACTAATGTCTTCACAACTTCAATCTACAAATGTCTTCTAGTCTTCTCCACTAGAGATCCTTAATTTCTTCACTACAAGCTCCTATTGCTACAATCTCCTATCACCACTACTATCTAACCCTTCTTCTTCACTTCAAGTTACACTTCACACTTACAACAATTCTAGATTCTTCAACTAAATCTAGTTAACTAATACATACACCTTATTCACCAAAGTATGAAGGATATACAAGAAAATATAAACAAACAACTTAGATAGCAAGATGATACTAAGTTGTAATACTTCTAATAGAAGTATTCTTCTCTTTGCACTTGAAAGAATGAGGCTTTGGATCACTTGGAAACAAAGGCTTATGAAATGATCAAAGGATTTTTAGGATTGAAATGGAGATCTAGAACAGAAAGTTTTTGTGCAAAAAGGTGAGGAAAAAATCCAGGTTTAAGGTGGTATTTATAGACAAAAGAATCTGACAGAGGAGCGTGGCCGGTCCCCTTAATTCATGGCCGGCCCCCTTAAAATTAAGGGGACCGCCCCTTATAATTAAGGGGGCCGCCCATCTGTAACGGCCAGAAAACTTGTCTTTTAGTGGGGAAAGTTTATTTGGTGAAAAACTAACTGATTTTGGTTAAATATTTGAAATCATATATTTAGTATGATTAAAACATTTTTCTTTATTACCAAAAGTGTTTTTCAAAAATATATAATATGTTTATATGATTAAATAAACTTTGTGTTAATTAATTAACTACCCCTTTGATCATACATTGCACTAAGCACTTTGTTTATTCATACCTTAAGTGATTTGTTGGTGAAAGTGATTATTTATTACTAAATACGTGTTTACGTCATGATCTTTGGTTTGATTAGTTTAAGTTTTGTGATTATCAAAACATAGAGATAACGGAAGATATGAATAATGTTTTCAGTCAATTATTTATATCAACACATCTTGGACTTGCTTCTTGCTTCTTCGATAGCCCCCACCTCTCTTTTTTCTTCCAGGAGGTCCAAGCTGAGTCGCAGAGCTTTGTCGTTTTCCACTGGATCAAAGAGGGCACACCTTACAGATGGCATGCCTATTTCTATTGGGATTACAGCTTCACTCCCATATGTCAACGAGAATGGTGTTTACCCATTGCTAGACTTGATCATGGTGCGGTGGGCCCATAACACATGCGGTACTTCTTCCAACCAATCCCTGCTTCTTTGGTCAATTCTTGCTTTTATGCCTTTTCCCAAGCTCCTGTTTGGCCTTTCTACAAGTCCATTTTCCTGCGGGTGTTTCACTGATGCGAAGTGTTGCTTGATGTTAAGCTTTTCGCTCCAATCCTTGAAGGGGTTGTCACTGAACTAGTTGCCATTGTCCGATACAATTTCCCCCGGGAGACCGTACCTGCATACAATATTATCCCAAACAAACTTTTTTACCTGATTCCCAATGATGGTTGCTAAGGGTTTGGCTTCAATCCACTTTGTGAAGTAATCAATTCCCACTATTAGGTATTTCATTTTTCCCGTGGCTTCTGGGAATGGGCCACTGATGTTTAATACCCACTTGTAAAATGGCCATGGGGCGGTAATGGGCACTAGATTGTGTTGCGGATTCTTGGCTACCGGCCGGTGAACTTGGCAATCTTGGCACTTATTTATTACATCCCTGGCGTCTTTGTGCATGCTGGGCCAGTAATATCCGGATCTGATGGCTTTTGCTACAAAAGCCCGGGGACCTGAGTGCATGCTGCAGGACCCCTCATGAATTTCCCTGATCACAAAGTTTGCCTGCGCTGGTCCTACGCATCGCAGCCATGGCTCTAGGATGGATTTGCGGAATAGGACTCCGTCGATGATGGCATACTGCCTCGCCTTTATCCTTAGCTTTCTGGCTTTCTTTGAGTCCGCGGGTAGCATGCCGTTTTCCATGTATTCGAGGAGTGGAGTCATCCAGGTATCACCTTCTTCCTCGACTACTGTCATAACTTCCTTTTCTTCAATTGACTTTTCCTATAGAACTTCCACTAAAACTTTTTTTGTTAAGTGAGCGAAGTTGGTGGATGCTATTTTGCTTAGCGCATCTGCTTGCTTATTCTGACTCTGCGGTATTTGCTTTATCGAGAATGTGCGGAAGCCTTGAATCAGTGCTAGGGCTTTTGCCAGATATCGTATCATGCTTTCTTATTTGGCCACGTACGTGCCATTGATTTGATTTGCAACCAACCTGGAGTCGACATTCGCGGATATGTCTTTTACACCCACCTTTTTAGCTATCCTTAAGCCAGCCAATAGCGCCTCATATTCCGCCTCATTATTGGATGTGTCAAACTCGAAACGCGGGGCGTATGTGAACTCCGTTCCCCCAGGGTTGGTGAGAATCAAGACTGCCCCGGAGCCTTCTTGGCAAGAAGATCCGTCCGTGTACATATTCCATGGTTCAACATACGGTAGTTTTTATGTGGGTTCTGTCGCTGCCGGGGGACCTTCTTCCGGAATTTCTGCGATAAAATCTGCCAGGACTTGACCCCTTATGGCCGTCCGCAGTCTATAGTTGATGTCATGCGCATCCAACTCAATTGCCCATTTCGACATTCTTCTTGTCTTCTCAGTCTGTGCAAGCACCTGCTTGATTGGTTGATCAGTGATGATGATGCGTGGGAATCGCACCTTGCTTTACCTCTCGAGGGATCTCGCGAGGCTTACAACCCCCACCAGGCAGTGTACCTGATCGTTGTAGTATAGTATAGTGACAAGTACCGGGGGATTGATCGTTCAGCTTAGGAATAGTGTCGCTAGGATTAGGAAGCCTAATTAATAGTTCTAAAGATGAAAGATGATTATTTTTGTGTTTTTATATTTTATGAAAGCAAGTAAAATCTAGGGTTTTGGAAGAGTGGGCGGAATTAGTTGTTATTCAACTAACCCAAAAACTACTTTATAACTAATTAAGCTAATGAAAATGAAATTAAGCTAATATTAAACTAAGGTTGTGAGCAGTATTTGGAGAAATTGTGTTTACTTAGACTTCATTACTCCCTAGATATCTTTTACATGTCAATTACTTGTTACACTTGTATGGATGACGGATTGTATTCCTTAATACCATTCGTGGGGTGGCATACATAACTCCCCAACTCTATGAGCTCTTATCTCCTCCTACACCATGACCCAGCACAACTATAGGGATTGTAAACAGTGGCTCATGCATTAAATACAACCAATAAAGACCTAGTACGCCTCGGTTCATGTTTCTTAAGACGTTCAAGCATGTTACCATTTGGAGATCTGCCAGTTTTCTTAAGCCTAACATATAATATCATTCATCCAAGAACAAGAATAGACAAGTAATTAACACATAATCAACATCTAGGTTTCATTAGATCTAAGCAAACACAAAGGAAATCTAGCCTAGCATAGTGGAATTAAGATAAGAACAAAAGATAAACAACCAACACATAGACATATTGATTGAATTAAGAGTATACTTATCTCAATTACAATGCAAGGTCTCAAGGGTTTGGAACCCTTGAAAAACCTGTAAAAGAGGCACCAAAATCGTCTTTAGGGTTTCACCAAAACTTCTCCTTTTTTAATGAAAAAAAACTAGAAAACTATATATAGGAAAATCGTCCTGACGGCGTCAAGAGTTAATTCTGACGCCGTCAACCAGCCGCCAATAACTTCCTCGGACGCCCTAGATCCACTTGTGACGGCCTTGGTGACGCCGTCACCACCTACGGTAAAATATTCTTGGCCACTTTGACGCCGTCATCTCTCCATCTGACGCCGTCACAACCTACGGTAAAATATTCATCTTGTCTGACGCCGTCAAGAGTAATACCTTGACGCCGTCACCTTGTGTTTCCAGCTTGGATTTTCGGTACTTTGTTGTTTTCTTCACTTTATGCTCCAAAAACGTCCAAAATAGCCTCTTTTCCAGAATTCACTCTCCAAACACCTAAAATCACAAAAGGAACGATTTAGGGCAATATTTGATCAAATAAAGTCGGATTCGGGCTTAAATGACCCCCTAAAAACGGATCATTTTTCGCCTCATCAGATGACCACTACCAGATGTGCCTGGAAGTATCTCTTGAGTCGTCTGGTTGTGTGAACCAGTGCTAATTCCAATTTTTCCATTAGGCTGTAATTTACCTCCGGACCTTGCAAAGTGCAGCTTATGAAGTAAATGGGCTCTTGTCGCGGTCCCCTTTCTGCTAGTAACACGACGCTTATGGCTTCCTTTGCTGCGGACAAGTACATTATCAGTTCTTCTTTGGGGCGCGGAGCCGTCAACGTGGAGAGGTTAGCAATGTGTTTTTTCATTTCCTTGAATGCTGTTTCTGCTTCCGCAGTCCAGTTGAAGTCACTTTTCTTGATCCATTTTTTTAGCGTTTTGAAAAATGGTAAGGATTTTTCCGCAGATTTGGACAAGAAGCGGTTAAGACTTGCTAGTTTACCGTTTAAACTTTGTACCTCCTTCAGGGTCCTTGGTGATGGCAGTAGTGTTACCACTTCAGACTTTTCCGGACATGCTCTAATCCCGTTTCTGCTGAACACGTGACCTAAGAATACTCCTTCTTCTGCTCCGAAGGTACATTTTTTCGGGTTAAGTTTCATGTTGATCCTTCTAAGTATCTCGATGGTTTCTTCTATGTCCCTCAGCACGTCTGTTTTTGAGTGGCGTTTGATCACCAGGTCATCCACGTACACTTCCAAGTTTCGCCCTATTTGTTTTTCAAAGGCCTTGTCCACCAAACGCTGGTAGGTAGCACCCGCGTTCTTCAATCCGAACGACATCTTTGTGTAGCAGAAGATTCCTTGGTTTGTGTAGAACGCGGTTTTTTCTTTGTCTTCCGGAGCCGTCTGAATTTGGTGGTACCCTTTGTATGCGTCCAGAAAGCACTTAAAGGTATATCCGCATAAGGATTCGACTTTCCAATCTATCCCCGGAAGTGGGTAACAATCTTTGGGACAAGCTTTGTTTAAATCCTAGAAATCCACACACATCCTCCAGCTTCCGTCGCTTTTCTTGACCAGGACCGGGTTGGACAGCCAATCATGGTAGTGGACTTCCCTCATTATGCCTGCCTCTACTATTTTTGCTACATCCTCATTGATTTCCTTGTTTCTTTCCGGTGTTTGTCCCCTTTTCTTCTGCCTTATCGGGGTGTAGCCTTCTCTGACATTCAACCTGTGCTCTGCCACATTCCGCGATACACCCGTCATGTCCGATGGCTGCCAAGCAAATATGTCTAAATTGTTTCTTAGCAGTTCACATAGGTTTCTATTTCCTTGGTCGGTCAAGCTACCACCCACTGTGATTGTTTGGTCTGGGAACTCCGGATGTATTGCTACTTTTACTCCTTCTGCCGTGGGCCTTGGGGGCTCTTGTCCTTGATGGGCTTCTCTGACCATCCGACATTCCACCGGGATTACTTTATCACTCTGCAATGTTACGATGCCTCCTTTAGTAGGGAATTTTATCATGCCGTGGGCCGTGGATGGGATGATTTTAAGTAACCGTATCCCCGGCCTGCGAATAATCCCATTATATGGAGATGGTGACCTGACAACCATATGATTCATCCAGGTACTGGCTGAGTTTTCTTCATCTCCCAACGTTACTTCTAGGAGGATTTGTCCTAGCGGCCAGGATATCTCGCCGCTGAAACCAAGAAGTGGGGTAGTCGCGGGAACCATCTTCTTTTTAATCTCCGGACTGAGACGATTGAAACAATGTTCATAAAGCACTTCTGAGGCGCTCCCGTTGTCCACATACATCCTGTGTATGTGGTGTCTACCAAGCTCTGCTTTGATCACCAATGGGTGGTCGTCCCAGTCATCTTCTGCTATGGGAGGGAAGGATATCTCCAAATTTGGCTCCGTCTGCGTCAGTGACCTTGGTCTCACGTTGCGCTGCCACGTTTGCAGCATGAATATGGCTGGAGCTTTATCCTTGGGTGTTGCTTCCTTCTTATCGCCCTTTATTCCTCCCTTCTGGACACCATTCTTGATTTCTTTAACCAGATGTGCGAGCTGGCCGGACCTAACTGCTTCTTCAATTTGTTTTCTTAGTTGGAAACATTCATCTGTGTTGTGTCCTTTTTCTCTGTGAAAGTCGCAGTATTTATCCTTGTTTCTAGATTCCACCGGGCTTGCCATTGGGGGCGGGGCTGTGAATTTGACCGAACCCATTGCTAGGATTTCCCTTGGTGTCTTGGTGAGAGGAGTGAACTGATCAGAGCGTCGCCGGTCAGGACCGTCCCTTAAACTCCGCCTTCCGTTCAAACGTCTGGTTGTTCTGACTGGCCTTGGCTTCAGTCTCTTGAGATTTCCACGGGGAACGGTCTTGCTTCTTTTTTGACTGATTCGCCGTGGCTGTGGTACCGCGGAGGAAGGCTGTTGTCGCTTTCCACATCTCATCCACAGTTTATGGGATTTTGTCATTGAGTCTTTTGATCAACTCCGGATTAGTGATTTCGTGCATGAAACCTGAGATTTTCATGCATTTCGGGGCTCCTTTTACGTGCATACTTTCGGCTTTAAAACGGTCCACGAAGGCTCCGGTTGACTCTCCCTCCCGCTGTTTGATGTGGTGTAGTTCCACTAGGTCCTTTGCATACTTCTTTTGCTGGAGGAAGTAGGATAGAAAGTTTTTCCGCAGGTCTTCAAAACTGTCGATGCTCTCCACTGGTAGTTCATCAAACCACACACGGGCGTGGCCCATGAGGGTTGAGTTGAACATGTGTCACAAAGTGGGCATGGCCCTGCGTTCCACTTTAGCCGCGGTGCAGAAGTTCTTCAGATGATCCTCCGGGTCGCTGGTCCCGTCGTAAGTTTTTACGTTGGACGGCATTCTAGTTCTTTTGGGGAATTCAAAGCTTCTAATTCGATGCGTGAACGGATCGGTATCCTCGATATCATATGGACGATAGAGATCGTCCTTGTTATCTTTGCTGCTTCTGGACTTGGATTTCCAATGCACTCCATCGCTATCTTCGCTTTTCGGTGGCGACCATTCTCTCCGCCTTCCAGGGTCAGAGTATGCAGATCTGTCTACGTCGCTCCTTTTTCTGGGATGGGGAGTGCTGCTGCAGGTCGAACTGGGGCTTCTTTTTCTCTGCCTTTCTGGCCTTTCTTTACTCCCTTTTCGCTGAGAGCGTCCGGTCTCTGCCCTCCGTTCTATTCTAGCGTGGCTTTTGGAGTTTAGGCGGGAGAATACGTATGCCTTCCGATCTCCTAGTCGTGACCTGATGTCTTGCCGTTTTCCCCTAGACGCGAAAAAACGGTTGACCGGGGATATCTCTCTGTTGGGATATGAAATATCAAAGTGCTTCTGGATGTCAAAGTACTTCTGCATGAAGAACAAAAGTCAAAGTACTGCTGAAGAATAAAGTCAAAGTACTGCTGATATGAAAAATGCTTAAAGTACTTCGAAGGATGCAAGGACTGATGTGCAATATTAAATAAGGATTATTGTGTAATATTAAGAGAATATTCTAGAATTAGTTAGGGATTATAACTTGTCGTTCAAGGATTACATGTTGTAAACCGACTTAAGGTTATCTATATAAAGAGCCTTAAGAGGTATTGGTCGATATATGTTTTAGAAGTTTTACAAGTCTTAGATAAGTTTAGAAGTCGATCAAAGATAATAGTTAGGGATTGTTAGTGAATCTGTGTAACAAAGCAGGTTCTAAGTTTGGTTAATATAAAAGTTTTTCTTAAGCTTTGTGTTAGTAGATTCCGCATACTTTACAAGGTCAAACAGTGTTTCAATATTAATAGTATTGAGTTTACTCAATATTGTTAAACCTTTACAAGCTACATAGTAGTTTGATCAGAGTATATCGATCCAACAAGTGGTATCAGAGCTTGTGTTGGAAACTCTGAATTAAGAAGACAAACCTTTAAAACCTTTAAAACCTTTAAACCGATTTCACTACAAACCCTTTTAAGATGTCGACTGATGCTGTACCTGCTCCCTCAATTATTGCTATTAGAATTCCTATTGTTAAGAAGGGAGAGTACAATCTATGGGCTATGAAGATGAGGCAGTACATTGCTATCACAGACCATGCCTTATGGGATGTGATTGTCAATGGTAATATGCAAGTTGAAGAACCAATTGAAGTACCTGGATAACCAACACCTCCAAAAATACCTGTACCTGCTGCTACCAAAAGAAATCAAGACAAAGCTCTCAACATACTGCTTTCTGCTATTCCTGATGGTCACCTACTAAAGTTTCATGATGCCAAAGATGCCAAACAACTGTGGGCTGCAATAAAGAAGAAGTTTGGTGGTAATGATGCTTCCAAAAAGATGCATAGGAATTTGCTGAAGCAACAATTTGAAACTTTCACAGTTGGTGAAAGAGAAGGTCTTGATTCTGCATATGAAAGATTTCAACATCTTTTAAGCATGTTAGAACTATATGATGCTGAAGTATCTGTTGAAGATGCAAATTTGAAGTTCTTAAGAAGTTTGCCATCAGCCTGGCATGTAGTTGCTACCATGATCAGAGGACAATCAGGGCTGGATACTATGGACTTTGATGATCTTTACAATAATCTGAAGGTGTATGAGCATGAGATGAATGGTACTACAGGTTCAAGCACTCAGCAGAACATTGCTTTTGTCTCTTCTGAAAAGAGAAGCAGTACTTCTAACAAAGGTACTGCTTACCCTACTCAAAGTACTGTGAATGAAACACAGGTTCCTTGCACAACAATGGTCACCACCAATTCATCACAATCACCAACCCCCACCTCAGATGAAGTTCTATGTTCATTCTTTGCACAACAAGCATCTATGCCTGTCACCTATCAAGAAGATGTATTGCAAATTGATGATGATGCTTTGGAAGAAATTGATATCAGATGGCAAGTTGCTATGCTCACTGCAAGGATCAAGAAGTATGTGAACAAGACTGGTAAAGGCATTAACTTCAGAGCTAAACAAGGCATAACATTTGACAAATCCAAGATTGAATGTTTCAACTGTCTAAGGACTGGTCACTTTGCAAGGGAGTGCAAATTTGCAAAGTATCAAGCAAACAAGATGATTGAACCACCCAAGCCTGAAAGAAAAGAGATTCCAATTACTGAACCAAAACCAAAAGCTTTGGTTGCTCAAGAGAATCTGTCAGAGATTGATTGGTCCAATGAGTTTGATGAAGAACCTATAACTTATTCAATGGTTGCCTTGGAAGATTGGAGCACAGCATTTGATGAAGAGCCTGGATATGCTGCTTTGGAGTTAAGAGAAGAGTTAGGAAGCTTTGATTGGAGCATGGAGTTTGAAGAAGAAACAGTTCAGCTTGCTATGGTAGCTGCTTCACCAAGTCCATCCACCAAATCTGAGGTATGCTCTAAGTGTAATGATATGTATCAAAAGTTACTTACTGAATATGTAGCTGAAAGAGATAAATTTCAAAAGGCTAGGGCTGAGATAACAGGTTATCAATTAACTTTAGAGTCTATGGAGGCCAAAATCCTTACACATGAAAACAATGAAGTAGCATGGCTTGAAACATATAAACAACAGGATTACCTAGTTAAGTTGAATGAATGGAAACTAGGTTGCAAGGTGTCTGAACTAGAGAAAGTGACTGCTGAAAGGGATAAGTTGTTAGAAAAACTTGTTGTTTGGAATGAGGCAGGAGTGTCACATGTTCAATTTGTTGAAAAGCAAAGAACATCTAATATTAAGACAGGCCTAGGTTATGATAGTAACGAAGGAATTCCATTTAAGAGCAAGGAACTAAATCTAACTGTTGAAACCTCCACTAGTGATGAAGAGTTCCTAAGTCTTGATGAAAACACTTCTAGTGATGAGGAATCCCCTAGTCAAACACCTCCTGTATTTCAGAAAGAAAAGGGTTACAATGCAGTTCCTCACCCCCCAGGTAGCTTTCAACCACCTAGAAAAGATGTTGATTGTTATTGTTGACATAAATAATGTATGAAAACGTTATTTATATTTTTCGACATCTCTATATTTTGACGATCACAAAATGTAAACTCGTCAATCGTTTGATTACTACGTAAACAAGTATTAAGCTAGTTTATATCACTATATCCAACTTAATCACTTAAGGTATGGATAAATAAGTGCTTAATACATCTCATGATCAAAGGGGTATTTAATTAACTAATACAAAGTTTATTTAATTATATAATCTTATTATATATTTTTGAAAAACACTTTTGGTAATAAGGAAAAATGTTTTAATCATACTAAATATGTGATTTCAAATATTTAACCAAAATCAGTTAGTTTTTCACCAAATAAACTTTCCCCACTAAAAGACAGGTTTTCTGGCCGTTACAGTTGGGCGGCCCCCTTAATTATAAGGGGCGGTCCCCTTAATTTTAAGGGGGCCGGCCATGCTTTAAGGGGACCGGCCAGGCTCCCCTGTCAGAAACTGTCAGATTTATTCCCCTATAAATACCACCTTAATTCTGGAATTTTGGCTCACCTTTTGCACGAAATTTTCAGATCTACAATCATCTAAAACTCATCAAAAACCCTTTGATCATTGGTTTATTAATCCTTGTTTCAAGTGATTCAATCCCTCATCATCCATTCTCATTCTAAGTGCAAAAGAAGAACTCTCTACAACCAAGTTCAAGAAGTGTTGAAGAGTTGTTGTGCATAGTGTATATATACTCATTTGTGAATATTGTGTTGTGCTTGTTATTATTTATTTAGAAGATATAGAAGTTGTGTAGATAGTAGAAGTTGATTAGTAGTGAAGTAGGATAGTTGTGAAGATTGGTGTGTAGAAGGTGTGAAGAAGATTGGCGTGTAGATTGGTGTGAAGATTGGCGTGTAGATTGGTGTGAAGATTGGCGTGTAGATTGGTGTGAAGATTGGTGTGTAGATTGGTGTGTAGATTGGTGTGTAAATTGGTGTGTATATTGGTGTGTAAGGTTTTCTCCGCCATAAGGGAGTTTGTTGACATAGTGAAGAAAACTCTCGAGTAGGTGACTCGGGGAGTGGAGTAGGAACAAGGAAGGTGTCCTTGTAGCCGAACCACTATAAATCCTTGTGTTGTGGTTTGATCTTTCTAACTCTTCTCATTACTTACTTATTTACCTTTACTATATTAGTTTTGTTAGTTAGTTATTATTCAATAGTTCATATAGTGCAAGTATTGAATTCACATAAACCAGAATCGAAGTTTTTAAAAAACAAACTTGTGCTTATAAATTTTAAAAGGACGTAAAACTATTCAACCCCCCTTCTAGTTTTCCACAATTGGTATCAGGAGCCACGTCTAGCAAGATTTTTAAAATATATTGTATTTTAAAACTTGTAACGATCTATGGAATCTGAAAAATATTTAGAAGGGCAATCTATGCAAAGACCACCACTATTTGAAAGTGACGGATTTTTATATTGGAAAAATCGATTCGAAACTTATGTGAAATCAAAAGATCTAGATCTTTGGCATGTTATTACCAATGGTGATTTTTTACCTATTCAAAATAACCCCGAAACTAAGAAAGATGAAATCGTACCTTTTGAAAAACAAAATGATGATTTAAAAAGAAAACTTGCTAAAAATAATGAAGCAAAAATGGTTATTTATAATGCGCTACCACGTAAAGAGTACGAAAGGATCTTTATGTGTGAAACCGCAAAAGAAATTTGGAACTCTTTATTAATAACTCACCAAGGTAATAATCAAGTCAAAGATAACAAAATAGATCTACTTGTTCAACAATATGAGCAATTCACGATTCCGGAAGAGGAATCAATTGATAATGCTTTTGCTAGATTTAACACTATCATCACAAGTTTAAAAGCACTTGATGAGAATTTCTCTAGTAAGAATTTTGTTAGGAAATTTCTTAGAGCTCTTCACCCAAAATGGCGAGCTAAAGTGACGGCTATTGAAGAATCAAAGAATTTGTCAACACTACAACTTGATGAATTAATTGGAAATCTGAAAGTCTACGAAGCAATTATAAAGAAGGACTCTGAAATGGTTAAAGGAAAACGTGAGCAAAGCAAGTCAATCGCCTTGAAAGCTAGAAAGGAATTCAACAACGAAGATAGCTCATCTTCCGAAAGCGATGACGAAGAATATGCCATGGCCGTAAGAGACTTCAAGAAATTCTTCAAAAGGCGAGGAAGATTCGTTAGACAACCACACGATGAAAGAAGAACATCTCAAAAGAATAATGATGACAAGTATAGCAAGAATGAGAGAAAGTGTTTCAAGTGTGGTGATCCGAATCACCTCATTGGAAAATGTCCAATGATGACAAGAGATCAAAATCAAAGAGCATTCGTTGGAGGTGCTTGGAGTGATAGTGATGAAGATGAGAATGAAACAACAAAGGATGAAAAGTGTCTCATGGCCAAATCATCAAGTGAGGTACGTTCCGAATCCGAATACTTTAGTGATGAAAATCTATCATTAGATGAAAAAGATTTAGATAGTGAATACAATAGATTATGTAAAATAGGACAACTAGTTATGGCTAAAAATAAATCACTAAAATACATAAACAACCAACTAGAAAATGAAGTGCTTGAACTAAAAATTAAAATACATCAACTTGAAAAAGGAAAAGAAATTGTTGAAGAATGTAAAACATGTCAAGAGCTTAAAAGTGAAAACAACATACTTAAGGATGAAATTTGCAAACTTGATAAATTTGAAAATAGTAGCAACTCACTTAGTAAAATTATAAGTATTCAAAGAATATCAGGAGATAAAACCGGACTAGGATTTAACTCAACTGAATCTTCAACAAGTGGAGCTAAAAACGTTAAATTTGAAAATGAACCAAAACCTTCAATACTTAATCCTAAACATTTACTCATAAAAAATAAAATAATACCTATCGCTAGTAATGAAGAAATAAAACCATTTTATAAACCATCTTTAAAAAATGAAGTTGGATCATCTAAATCTAAAACAAGATCTAAAACTCCACCACCTAGGAAACCAAATAATTCTTATCCTCAACCTAAAACACCTCAACCAAGAACAAACCATAATAGACGAAACTTTAATTATAATCAACAAATGTGGAACTTCAATCCGTGGGGAGTATTTCCACCTTATATGCATCCAAGTCAAATACAAAACATGTTCGGACCAAATAACTTTGGACAAATGAAACAATGGGCACCAACGTAAATAATATTCGCCATCCAAACATGGAACTTTTCATTGTCACCTCTTGTCCGATTTACTTCTTGAAGACCTTGAAGATTAACGCATTAAAGACAAAAGGTACACATTTCCTTTTAAGTTCCTTGTCTAGAAATGCATGCTTAGTTTAGTGTGTTATATTTATGTGATTTTACTTGACTTATTAATATTTTTTCTATATATACATATATACATATATATATATATATATATATATATATATATATATATATATATATATATATATATATATATATATATATATATATATATATATATATATATATATATATATATATATTTATATACTTAGCTATATTTAGGATCTTATAACCTAGGAAATTCATTTGTTGATTTTCTAGAACTAGAGATTGTTCGTTTACGAACATTTCTTTTCCCCATTTGCCTTATTGAACTTTAATGTTCAATCAACACTCATGCTGATGAAGAGAGATGAGTCGAAAAATCTATGGATGAAACAAACTCCCGGCTTCCGTTGCATACGTCTCCCTCCTATGTTCTCGTCTTATAAGCCCATACTAATAATATATATATATATACTTATAAACTTTCCACAACGTTCTCGTGTACTTGACAACTTGATAAATTTCATCCGAAATGATCAAGAAAATTTAATTGGCAAATTGTCGATTAAAAGTGTCAAGTAATTCCTTTCGTGCGAATACCCTCCAACGTATTTTTGATTAAATATAAATCTAATACATACATATGAATAAATATCTTTTTTTTGCTCTTTCCGGAAACCAAAATCACAAAAATCAAATTTTGGAGGGCGGCCCCCTTAATGTTTTAGGGGACCGGCAGCCAAATGAAGGGCGGCCCCCTTAATGTTTAAGGGGACCGGCCATCTGATTGTTCAAATCCGTTTTTCTCCTTTTTCCTTTTGCCAAACACTCCACTTTTTCATACATCCCTTCCACTGCTTCTGCTGTGACGAAAACCAAAACCCAAAAACCTCTCAAATCACTTCCAAATCACATAATTCGTGTAAATTCGCAAAGGGCAAATTCATCTAACACAATCACCATTACTTATTGTAAGTTTTTTATAACACATTTCATCTAATTTCATCTTATTTGATCATACTCATGATTATGCATGTTTTATAAAATTAGTCAAATTTCATAATTTCTTTCTAATTAAGCCTTAAAACTCCATAACCAAATGCTTCCCCTAGGATTAGGATGATTATCAACATTAGATACTAGTCATTATAAACTATCATGTCGAAAATTTTTGAAAAATTTCATACACTCCTTTTCAAAAATTTTAGTAAACTCATTGTTGAATAATGATTTGAAAACGTGTTAAAACTAATCACATTATACTTTTGTAACTTGTAAAACTTGAAATTACATTTTTCGACTAAGAAAAATTATATTGGTTCACAATATAGGGGTGTTTGGATTATGTCCAAATAATATCAAAACATAGTTTTTATAATTTTTATAAAACTTTATTATAATTATAAACCTTATAATTGTTTATCGAACTCGTCAAGATATATAATTCATATGTATATTGACGCACTTGAGGTATAAGTCAATAGTTAAGGAAGCGTTTGGTTTATTACTAAAAATGACATTTTTAAGTAAAAATACAAACCATTTTTTTTCAAAAACAAATCACGTGCATAAGAAACTCGCAAGAAATAGCTAGTTTTACAATCTAATGTAAATCTAGTAAATTTCATGATATATTAAGATGTTTAAAGGGGCGTTTGGATTTGTCCATAACTACTCATTAAACATCGTAAAGTATATCTAGAACGAGTTAAAAACAATATTAAGGAACATGGTAATCTACTTCTTAGGATTAGTAACGAAGTATATTTACGTTCCAACATAAGCCTTAACAATAAACATATAATTTTATCTTTCTCTATATTTATTTTGGTCTTTTTGAATTGTTGATGTGTTTAGGTGAAAATGCCCAAAGCAACTACCGAAGATCTTTCTCACACTAAAAACTACATTCCCAAAGTTTCTCAACTCCCTACCACATCTCCTTCCATTGGACTTATCTATCGTCAAATTGAAGATAGAAATATTCATGAGGGACGTGTAGTAGATCTTGCTTTTGCTCAATCCGACTACATAAATCGCGTGTTTACAAGCATCAACTTCAATTGTCTTTATGAAATAAATGAACCTATCATTCCTCGTTTCATAATGGATTTCTATAGCCAAGTCACCGTCCAAACCAATGATCTTGGTTTCATCACCATCTCTTTCATGATTCAAAATGAATTTATCACTCTCACTCTCGAACAATTTGGTCATATCCTCCAAATTCCTTTTAGAGGTCAAGCCGTTTTCACAAACGAGTGGGACCTCGAATCTCTTAATCGCTATCGACCAACCTTCGGTCCTTATTTCGACGAAATTCCTCATCCCGACGAAATTCGTCAAATCCTTGGTATAGATCGTGCCACCACAAGTCGAAAAATAAAATCCAAAAACGTTCAAATTTCTCCATACCAACTTCTCCTCAAAGAATTAAGCCCACACATGAAGCGTTGGGAAGAACTCATTCGTGAGAATGCGTTTGGTACCGGAGGTCACCGGGACCATCTTCCGGCTAGCCTTGCTCACATGTTGTATTGTATAGCTGTCGAAAAGCCGTACAATTTGGCCTACTTTTTTATCAAACGGATTGAGTGTGCTAGAAAAACTCCCAAAGCCAACCTTCCATATGGAATGTTTCTTACTCGTATCTATCGTCATGTTATCGAGTACTACCCCGATCTTGACAATAGTATTTATGAGTCCATCTACCCCACTCTACGTACTCTCGCTCTAAAACAAGCTCGACGAACTCGAAGTGACAAGGGTAAACCTCGTCGTCATAGCTTTCATGGATCATCCTCAAGGCAAGATGATGACGATGAGGAGGAAAACATCGATGATGCTAGTACCCCTTCGTTCTCTGAGTTCGTTGACAATTTAGAGGATCTTGACTATCCCAATTATTCTACTCCATCTCCAAGTGATCAAACTGAAGAAGTGCTTCATCAACGAACTACCGAGATGCTTAGAAGACAAAAGAGCTTGCACGAAGAAGTTAGAGGTGGCTTCAAATCTATTGGAAAGACTTTGAAGGGTATCTTCGGGAAGAAAAAGAAATGATATGGTCGGATTATGTTTGTTTAAACAATGTTTTATTTATGTCTTGTGTGCTATTTGTCCGAAGTTTATTCGGAAATACTTGTTATTTGAATATGTGTTTAGGATGATAACTTGTTTGTCTTTGATATTTTCATGCATGTTTCTCTTGATTCATATATATATGTTTGCATGATTAGTTAATGGTTATATAACTATATGACATGTATGCTTTCTAATAAACCAAAACAAATGTGAAATGTCCAAATTGAGCTTGCTGCACATTCAAACCAGAACATAACATTTTTCCAGAAAATTTTTGAAAATTTTTGGTTTCTAGGTCGTCAGATGGGCGGCCCCCTTAAATCATAAAGGGCGGCCCCCTTAAAATTAAGGGGACCGGCCACCATTTAAGGGGACCGGCCATCTGAAACAGTTTTTACACTGTTTTCTTTTGCATCATGTGATCCCTCTTGCTAGTCCCAGCTATCATTACTCTTAAAAACCAAACTGATTTTGGAATATAACATTACAATTTCAAAATAATTCCACTTCTAAACATGTTTTCCCACTATATAATCCCCATGCATGTTTAATTCATAATTCATCATCCTCATCACTCATAACCATCATCATGTCATCACCAAGAACCACCCATTCAAACAATGCCAAGAAGCAAAAACTTGTCATTATACCACCCAAACAACTCTTCATTGACCTTACAAATGAAGACAACACCACCCCATCACCACAACCACAATGTTCATCTCCTAGTGCACCAAATGCACCCTCCAAAACACCCTCAACAAATGGAAATTCTACTTCCTCCATACCATCCACTTCATCCATTAATGACTACATAAACACCCACTTATCTCCTCCACCAATGGTTCAACCATCACAACCTACCAATGAACACTCCACCCTTGCATTAACCCTCTCATTATCACCATTAACACCTCTTGATGCACATTTCTCATCATCCCCTATCAATCCACCAACCTATAACCCCGTCCCATGGAGCTTACTTGAAGCTCATGGTGACACTTGCCTTTGTTGCATCCACAACCGAACAATTGTGTTCGGACTAAGAGATGAAATGCAATACATGTTTTCTCATATTGAGAACTTGTTGCATCCACCACTATCAACAAACACAACCCCTCCACCACCATCAACAAACACTCCTCCTCCATCACCATCTCCATGTTCACCATCCATTCCTCTCAATTAAACATGCTTGGTGACTCACAAATAAAAGTACCTTAAACCATTTTGGATGGCAAGCTCTAGAGAGGACCATTATGTTTGTGCTTTGGTTTATTTGTTATGTGATGATTGTAAGCCTTTAGGGCCTTTGTTTGTAGCATTACTTGTTGATGTAATGCTTGATGTATCATTTTCACTTGATTTATAATATGGTTATGTTTAGTCTATATTTTTGCATGTTATATACATATATATGTTGCTTGCCACTAAATATTTTTGCAAGATATCCATATCCCAATTCCTTTTGGCCTCAAAATGAGGGGGAGTATACTTCAAGGGGGAGCTTCCATCAACTTGGGAAAACCTTTTTGATGCTAACAAAAAGGGGGAGAAGTGATATAAACTCACTCTAATACTTGTATATAGACTAATTTTCGACTAATGAGTTTAAATTTTGTAATCATCAAAAAGGGGGAGATTGTTGACATAAATAATGTATGAAAACGTTATTTATATTTTTCGACATCTCTATATTTTGACGATCACAAAATGTAAACTCGTCAATCGTTTGATTACTAGGTAAACAAGTATTAAGCTAGTTTATATCACTATATCCAACTTAATCACTTAAGGTATGGATAAATAAGTGCTTAATACATCTCATGATCAAAGGGGTATTTAATTAACTAATACAAAGTTTATTTAATTATATAATCTTATTATATATTTTTGAAAAACACTTTTGGTAATAAGGAAAAATGTTTTAATCATACTAAATATGTGATTTCAAATATTTAACCAAAATCAGTTAGTTTTTCACCAAATAAACTTTCCCCACTAAAAGACAGGTTTTCTGGCCGTTACAGTTGGGCGGCCCCCTTAATTATAAGGGGCGGTCCCCTTAATTTTAAGGGGGCCGGCCATGCTTTAAGGGGACCGGCCAGGCTCCCCTGTCAGAAACTGTCAGATTTATTCCCCTATAAATACCACCTTAATTCTGGAATTTTGGCTCACCTTTTGCACGAAATTTTCAGATCTACAATCATCTAAAACTCATCAAAAACCCTTTGATCATTGGTTTATTAATCCTTGTTTCAAGTGATTCAATCCCTCATCATCCATTCTCATTCTAAGTGCAAAAGAAGAACTCTCTACAACCAAGTTCAAGAAGTGTTGAAGAGTTGTTGTGCATAGTGTATATATACTCATTTGTGAATATTGTGTTGTGCTTGTTATTATTTATTTAGAAGATATAGAAGTTGTGTAGATAGTAGAAGTTGATTAGTAGTGAAGTAGGATAGTTGTGAAGATTGGTGTGTAGAAGGTGTGAAGAAGATTGGCGTGTAGATTGGTGTGAAGATTGGCGTGTAGATTGGTGTGAAGATTGGCGTGTAGATTGGTGTGAAGATTGGTGTGTAGATTGGTGTGTAGATTGGTGTGTAAATTGGTGTGTATATTGGTGTGTAAGGTTTTCTCCGCCATAAGGGAGTTTGTTGACATAGTGAAGAAAACTCTCGAGTAGGTGACTCGGGGAGTGGAGTAGGAACAAGGAAGGTGTCCTTGTAGCCGAACCACTATAAATCCTTGTGTTGTGGTTTGATCTTTCTAACTCTTCTCATTACTTACTTATTTACCTTTACTATATTAGTTTTGTTAGTTAGTTATTATTCAATAGTTCATATAGTGCAAGTATTGAATTCACATAAACCAGAATCGAAGTTTTTAAAAAACAAACTTGTGCTTATAAATTTTAAAAGGACGTAAAACTATTCAACCCCCCTTCTAGTTTTCCACAGTTATGGTGTAGATAATCTAGAGTTTAGGAAAAAGCTTATAAGTAAACTTAGTCCTGAAACTTTAGAAAAGTCTGTTGAAGCACCTAAGGTTGAAGAGATCAAGTTTCCAAAACAAGCAGTACCTTCAAACACTTTTCAAAGAACTGCTGATCACTCAGCAGTACCTCAAAGAAAATTCTTTCAAAATACTGCTAATTTTAGAAACACTTATGGAAGGGGATTTGGGGATATTGGTCCAAAGGTCTGTTATGTTTGTTATAGTCCTAATCATCTGATTAAAGATTGCAACTATCATTCAGAATACCTTAGTAAATATCCTAAGACCAGAACTGCACAACCAAGTTATACAGAGAATAGGCCAAAAGGTAACAAACCAGTTTGGAATTATTCAAATAGGGTTAACCACAGTAATTTCTCAAAAGACTTTAGGTACCCTCATCAGAAAAGGTCATACTCCAAACCATCAGTACCTTCACAAAGTACTGATAGAAAGGTCCCTAATGTTTTTAGCAAACACTCAAGTGTAAGACCTAGGAGTTACAGTCATTATAACCCTAGAAAGACTTACTACACAAGAAAAGATGCTAGGACACAGAACCCAACTCCTAAAGTCACAACAAAATGGGTTAAGAAAGAAAGTACTGCTGGGGTAGAACCAGTACTTTCAGAGGTTAAGGGTGAAAAAGGGAAAATTGATCATGAAAAACAAACTGTTTTGGAAACAAAAACCTTAATTCTTGATCATGTTTTTAAAGACAGTGGTGATTACATACTCAAAAATTTTGAGTATGTCACTCCACAAGGGGAACACAAGTCAGTAATGGCTTGGGTTCCTAAAAATAACTAACCTTTTTCATGTAAATGCAGGGCAACCCAGAGGAGGAGCTTAAAGATCATCTTATTGTAGATAGTGGTTGCTCTGGCAGTATGACAGGAGAAAAGGAGCTCTTGTCAGATTTTAAAGCTTATTATGGAGGAAAAGTTGCATTTGGGAATGATCCTGATGGAGGAAGAATTACTGGCAAAGGAACAATCAAGGCAGGAAACATTGATTTTGAAGATGTTAGATATGTGAAGGAGCTCAAATTCAATCTTTTGTCAGTCTCTGGCCTTGTGCTGTTTACCCTTCTTACAAGCAAGACATGTGTGATCATTCTTAAATGTCTTAGAAGGTAAACCTCTAACTAAATTTCCTCTGACCAGCTTATTGATGTTCTTGAAATTCACATGTCCCAGTCTTCTGTGCCATTGATGTGCTTCCTCCATAGATGCTCTTGCAATCAAACATGTTGCTTTAACATCAGAATTCACATTCTTCAAATCCATGCTGTACACATCATTAGTTCTTGGTGCTCTCAGTAACACCAAATTTCTGTCTTCTAACTTGAAATCAGGAGAAAGTATGAGACATTCTGTGTCAAAGAATAACACACCTGTGTTATTCTTTGACACAGAATGTCTCATACTTTCTCCTGATTTCAAGTTAGAAGACAGAAATTTGGTGTTACTGAGAGCACCAAGAACTAATGATGTGTACAGCATAGATTTGAAGAATGTGAATTCTGATGTTAAAGCAACATGTTTGATTGCAAGAGCATCTATGGAGGAAGCACATCAATGGCACAGAAGACTGGGACATGTGAATTTCAAGAACATCAATAAGCTGGTCAGAGGAAATTTAGTTAGAGGTTTACCTTCTAAGACATTTAAGAATGATCACACATGTCTTGCTTGTAAGAAGGGTAAACAGCACAAGGCCTCTTGTAAAAAGATTGATGAAAAGACTATTAGAGAGCCTTTGGAATTGCTGCATATGGACTTGTTTGGACCTGTTTCAGTTGTCAGTCTGAACAAGAAGAAGTACTGTTTGGTTGTAACAGATGACTGCAGTAGATTTAGCTGGGTCTTTTTCTTATGTTTTAAAGATGAAACTTTTGATTCTATTCATGATCTAATTATAGCATTAGAAAATAAGTTAAGGCTCAAGGTTAGAGGGATTAGATGTGATAATGGGACTGAGTTCAAGAATCAGCTTATGGATGAATTTTGTGCTAAGAAAGGAATTAAAAGAGAGTTCAGTATTGCTAGAACTCCTCAACAAAATGGAGTTGCAGAAAGAAAGAATAGAACTCTTATAGAAGCAGCCAGAACAATGCTTGCAGACTCTCAACTACCAGTTCCATTTTGGGCAGAAGCTGTAAGTGCTGCTTGCTATGTGTTGAATAGAGTATCAGTGACTAAACCTCAAATGAAGACACCTTATGAGTTACTCATGGGGAAGAAGCCTAGTATCAAGTTTATGAAACCTTTTGGATGTCCCCTAACCATTTTAAATACTGCTGATAATTTGGGCAAATTTGATGGAAAGTCAGATGAAGGATATTTATTGGGATATTGTACAAATAGCAAAGGATTCAGAGTGTACAATAAGGTCACCAAGAAGGTTCAAGAATGTCTTCATATTGATTTTTTGGAAGAACAAGAAAACTCTAAAGGTAAAGGTCCTGATTGGATGTTTGATCTTGATTTAATGTCTTCATCAATGAATTATGTACCTGTAAGGGAAGAAAATCAAGCTACTACCACTGATGATGAAGCACAGTACATTGTTCATGATGTTAATTTGAGATCTGAAGATGAGCCAAAAGATAATGCCAATGGTAAGAAGAAAAGTACTTCTGAGCCTCAAGGTACTGCTGTACCTCACAGTACTGTTGATCCTCAAAGTACTGTTCCACCACAAATACCAGTATCTGCAGAAGATCAAGCCATTCAAGATGAACTTGCTAGAATGTTGTTTCAAGAAACAATGGCTAAGGCATATGATGATGAACAAAGGAGATCCTATGAAGCAGAAAAGAAGAAAGCAAAGGAAACAGCCAGCACTTCTAATCCATTTGAAAGTACTTTTCAACCTATGGATACTTCAAATTGGAAAAATACTGATGTTGTTCATGATCCTAATATGCCCGACTTAGAAGATACTGCTGATCCACACACCATTACTTTAGAAGATACTGATGATGAATTGGATCAAGAAGGCATTTTCTCAGATTCTAATGAAGATCCAGAAATCACTAATTTGGAAGATAATCTTGAAGTTCCACCAACTCCAACACTCAGAATTCATAAAACTCATCCTGCTACCAATATAATTGGACCCTCATCATCAGGGGTGCTCACAAGGACTAAGGCTAAGAATATGTCTCAACAACATACTTCTTTACTTAGTTTTATCTACAAGCAAAACAGGGTGAATCACAAGGATCAGAAGGTGTGTCTATTTGCTTGTTTTCTATCTCAGGAAGAGCCCAAGAATATTAAACAAGCACTAGCCAAAGAAAGCTGGGTGGAAGCTATGCAAGAAGAACTTCTACAGTTTAAACTTCAAGAAGTTTGGGTATTATGTGATCTACCTGATGGAAAGAAACTTATTGGAACTAAATGGGTTTTTAGAGTAAAAAGAGATGAAAGAGGAAATGTGATCAAGAACAAGGCTAGATTAGTGGCTCAAGGATATAGACAAGAAGAAGGAGTAGACTATGATGAAGTTTTTGCTCCTGTGGCAAGACTTGAAGCCATTAGGCTATTTTTGGCTTTTGCATCTTATATGGGATTTCCTGTATATCAGATGGATGTTAAAAGTGCTTTTCTATATGGCAAAATCACAGAAGAAGTTTATGTCAAACAGCCTCCTGGTTTTGAAGATCCTGCACATCCAAACAAAGTTTACAAGGTAATAAAAGCTCTTTATGGTCTTCATCAAGCTCCAAGGGCTTGGTATGAAAGGCTTTCCAACTTTTTACTCCAACATGGTTACAGAAGAGGAGCTATTGACAAAACTTTGTTTATCAAGAGAGATAAGAAGGATATTATGCTTGTTCAAGTATATGTAGATGATATTATTTTTGGTGCTACCAAACAATCTATGGTGAAGGAATTTGAAGATCTTATGCAGAAAGAATTTCAGATGAGTTCCATGGGAGAATTAACATTCTTCTTAGGCCTTCAAGTACAACAGTCAAGTAGTGGGATTTATATTTGTCAAGATAAGTATGTTGCAGATATTCTCAAAAGATTCACTTTTACAACTGTTAGGCCTACATCTACACCAGTGGATACTAACAAACCTTTGGGAAAAGATGAAGATGGAGAAGATGTTGATGTCACACTATACAGGTCTATGATTGGATGTCTTATGTATTTAACTGCATCAAGACCTGATATTACTTTTGCTGTGAGCTTATGTGCAAGACATCAGGTTAATCCTAAAGTATCTCATTTGAATGCTGTCAAGAGGATTTTCAGGTATCTTAGGCAACAACCTAAGTTGGGATTATGGTATCCTAGGGATTCACCTTTCCATCTCCATGCCTTCTCAGATAGTGACTATGCTGGAGATAACTATGATAGAAGGTCCACAACTGGAGGATGCCAGTACCTTGGAAGCAGATTAGTCTCATGGCAATGTAAGAAGCAAACAATTGCAGCTACTTCTTCTACAGAAGCAGAGTATGTAGCTGCTGCAAGTTGTTGTGCACAAGTGCTTTGGCTGCAAAATCAGCTTTTGGATTATGGGTTCAATTTCAAGAATACTCCAATCAACATTGATAATGAGAGTACCATCTGCATTGTTAAGAATCCAGTCTATCATTCTAAAACCAAACACATTCAGATTAGACATCACTTCATAAGAGATTGCTATGAACAAAGGCTTATTAATGTGGTTAAAGTTCATACTGATGATAATGTAGCAGATCTACTCACAAAAGGCTTTGATGTCTCAAGATTTACTTTCTTAGTTGTGAGTATAGGAATGATTAATATGTAAGCTATTTTTTAGGGGAGGCTTTAGTAGTTTTTAGTTAATCATTAGTTAAGGGGAGGCTACATGTATCATACAAAGGAAAAGCTTTTTATTCCTTATTCAGAAGATTCATACATCATCATTGTTATCAAGTTACAGACTCAGACACAAGACAGACAAGACAAACCACACAAAAGATTATCACAGACTACCAGCAAGATCCATATCCCTACTCCATAGGCCTTTTACCCTTGCCCTCATAGCTATGCTTTCCTTTTTGAGCAGTTTTTCTCTTGTCATCAAAAGAAGTCTGCTTTCTTGGGCAAGCTAAGCCAAGAATCTGTTTGGGAGGTCTCTCTTTTCTTGGAGGAGGCCACTTCATGTTCTGTATTGCTGATTCCAGGGCTTGAGTTAAAGCATGTGGAAGCTCATTAGCCAAAGATGAACCAGGGATAGTTTCCTTCTTCTTAGGCTTTTTGTTGGTAGTACTACATGCATCTGTTATGGTAGATTTGGCAGCACTTACTGCTGATGAAGATTCTTGGAGACCCATCCATTGGACATGAAGAGGAAAATAGTCTAACCATCCAGGATCTTCAAACTCAGAATCAGAGTAGTAACTTATCTCTGCATCTGTGGTGCCATCCGAGTCTGAAGAGATGTTCACAATTGGGATGTGACTCATTATGTTTACTAGTTTTTGTGTTAAAGAAAGTTATGGTGATTGCAAGTTGGTGATGAAGTTGCTTTTATAAGCCTCGTAAAGGTTAATGGGCATTTATTGAAGTGTATTGATGTTCACTTACCATGGTAGCTTTGGGATTTATTATGGGGAGATAGTCATTAATCTTGGTTGACTTTCTAGAATATTTTGGTCAAATGGTCAACATTCAAGATTTTCTTTTGAGAAAGTACTTTGGTCAACATACTGTGTGAGCTTATAACGGAAGGTACTGCTCCATATTATATGGAACGTACTGCTTGGTGTTATTCAAGGGTACGCTGACGTGTCTGACACTGTTCCAACGGTCAGATTTGCGGCTAACAAACTTTCGAAAGATTTGGGGATATTTACTTCCAAAAATAACGGTAAAATCATTAATTAACCGTGATTTTGTGTATCTTATCCTTATATAAAACCTCATATCTTTTCCTTTTATTCACCTTATTCACCTTTCTTGTTATTTAAACTCATACCTACCGTACATCGATTATCACCTTTCTCACTCAAACCCTAATCATGGCTAATCGACAAACCAACACCAAACACAACATGATTGCAAACCTTGCGAAAACCCAAGCAAACATTGATTTTCATGGCATTATTGATTTTCTCAATGGTACCAACATCTGTTACTCCATTCTTGTTAACCCTGAGGTTATTGGACCATGGATTCAAGCTTTTTGGGATACAGCTCAGTCGCAAGTTGAGGATGGAGAAGATATTATTATTGCTACAGTTGCTGGGAGAGTTGTTCGTGTAACAGAAGCTTCAATTAGAGAGGTTTTGTTATTTGATGATGAAGGAGGCTCTGTTTTATTTGGGAAACACGAAATTTGGAATACACTCAGAGATATTGGGTATGAAGGTGCTTTGACTAAGCTTACTTTTCAGAAGGCTATGGTTAGTCCTCATTGGAAATTTCTTATTCATGTTTTGTTACATTGTTTAAGTCCAAAGAGTACTGCTTGGGATCAATTCAGTCATTCTATAGCTTCTGCTTTTGTGGGTTTAATTACAAATCAGCCTTTTAACTTTTCTTACATGATTCTTGAGGGTATGCTTACTCATATTAAGGCTGGCAAACCTTTTCTTATGTATCCTAGGTTTGTTCAATTGCTTTTAGAAAATCCACTAGATGGTATACCCAAACCTCAGGATTATGTTCCTACCATTACAATGCCACCTAAAGTTTTCACTTTTATGTCACACAAGGGGGTTAATTTTTCGGGTAGGAATACACCTCTTAATGCTTATATGTTAGAGGTAGCTCAAGCTGTTAGGGATGAAGAAGCAAATAGTGGTTCTGCACACACTAATCATGATGATTCATCTGCTGAGCATTCTGCTTCAGTGCATACTCCCACACCACCTATTGTTTCTCCTCACCATGATGTTTCAGATGAAAAGATTCCCTCAGATACAGCTTCTTTGGATCAATCTGTTTCTACTCAAGGTACTTCTTCTCAAAGTACTGATCCTCAAGGTACTGCTTCAGAGGATTCACCAGTACCTGCTCCCAATGATTATACTTCCACAGATGGGTTTCAAACATCTGGAGGAGATGAGGGAATGAAAGGTACTGAAGGTACTTCTGATTTGGCTAAAGAATTGGAGAAGCTCAAGTCTATTGTTACTGCTCAAGATGCAAAGATTAAACGTCTTAGAAAGAAGTTCCTCAGATTGAAGAAATTTGTTTGGCCTCTTATTAAGCATTTTAGGCTTTTTGTGAAAGAAAAGAAACAGTCTCAGAAGCAACAATCTAAACAGAAGAAGTCTAAGACTAAAAAGAAGCTTAGAAAGTCA
The DNA here is from genome assembly GCA_030686995.1 of Artemisia argyi. Taxonomy (NCBI): domain Eukaryota; kingdom Viridiplantae; phylum Streptophyta; class Magnoliopsida; order Asterales; family Asteraceae; genus Artemisia; species Artemisia argyi. Next base: position 235,365,036 of record CM060700.1, on the reverse strand, counting down.
TCATATATCAAATTGGGGAGGAATCAGGATGATAATTTGGATAGAGATGATATGATTCAATTTTCAGAGGAAAAGAATGATCAAGTTGAAAATGTTGCTCAAGACAGTATTGAAAGACAAAGTGATGAGACAGAGCAAATTAATCTTGAAGTTGAGAATGAGGATGTAAAAAGTGGAGATACAGAAGAAATTGATTTAGAAGGTAATAATGTTCGAAGTACTTTTGTTGATACAGATGTGCAAAGTACTGCTGAACAAGGTTCTGCTGCTATTGGAACTGCTGTTGGACCTTCTATAATTAATTATGAAGATGAAGCTGGTCCTTCCATTTTTATACCTGAAGAAGAAAGAGAACATACTGCTAGTGATGATGAAACAATTGCTCAGGTTATGATGAATTTGAGAAAACCTACTGGAGGAATACATATATCTGAGCCTGCACAAAAAGATGATGAAAGTACTTCTGAATCAGAAAAACCAGATCCAAAAGATAAAGGGAAAGGTATAATGGTTCAAAAAGAATCTAAGAAGAAGAAGAAGAAATTTTCTATTGCTCAGATTAGAGAATTAGAAACTGCAGGTGATTTAGAGCTTGCTAAAAAGCAACAAGCTGAATTACAAAGAAGCCAATTACAAAGAAGGCCAATTACAAAGAAGCCAGAAGGCCAATTGGCTCAGGAAAGATGGCCAATTACAAAGAAGCCAATGACTAAAGCTCAGGAAAGAAATTGGATGATGCAATTTTTAAGAAAGAAGGGATACAAGAACTTGCATAAAGAAAGGTATCCAGAAATAAAAGCTTTATGGGACAAAGTACAAGAAGATATCAAAAGAGAAATAGATAGCTTTGTACCTATGGAAGTTGATAAAGAAAAGAAATTATAAGAGATAAGAAAGGAACAAGCTGAGCAAAGGAAATTGAAAAGAAAGAAATTAGCTGAGGATGAAAAATTGTCAAAAAGGCTGAAGCTAGTTCATGAAGATACTGTTGATGAACTCAGAAATTATTTTAGAGTTGTTGATTTTGAGAACATAAGAAGTGAAGAGTCTGAAACTAAGTCCAAGATAATCTCATTTTCTGTGGTAGAATCTAAAGAGGGTAATTATTTTATGATCCACAGGGAAGATGAAAGCTTCACAACATTCTTTATGTTATGGGATTTGTTGCACTGTATTACAAGGGAAGATCTGTATGATTTATATGTGCAAGTGCAGACTTACTATACAAAGAATGAAGCTTCAGAAGTGGGATTAGTTTTGCTTGGAGATTTATTTACCATCTGGGATACTGAAGAAACAAGTGTTGATACTCTCTGGAATGATCAAGAGAATTGGGAAATAACAAGATGGAGATTCTTTGAGTCATCAGGAGTTCATACATTAGAGATGGAAGATGGTACCATGATTCATATGTTGGCTGAGAGGAGATATCCATTGATCAGAGAAATCATGCTCAGAATGCTGGATCATGGAATGGAACTTGAAGAGGAATCTGAAGTAGCTTTGGATGTTATCAAACTATTTATCAGATGGGTTAAGTCTGAAGAGTAATATTGCATAATACTGGTATGATTTGTTTTATAAAGTTAAAGTATTTTTCTAAGTACTGCAATAACAAACAGTATTTTATCAAAGTACTGTTTGCTGATATAAACCAGTATAAGTCCAGGAAAATAAATGTTTTTGATAAAAAGGAAAGAGGATTTGAAAAGAAACACATGGTGTTAGTATTTATACTACACAACAAATGGTTATTGATTCACCATGTCTAATCCACATAAGAATCAACTAGTCCAGAGCAAACGGCTACTGGTAAAGACTTATCAAATCCGTTGATGGTTGATAGTTTACCAAAAACTAGGTTATCAACTCACCATACATCTAAGTGATCAAGAGTTGGCTAGTCCATAGCAAACGGCTCATGGTAAAGACATATCAAATCCGTTAATAGCTGATGATTTGCTAAAAATCATAATTTTCAATGATTCACCTCTCACAGGAGTTAACACACCTGGAAGTAATGAGAATAGTATGAAACTTTTAAGATTTGATGATTCTTTGTACCTAAATGTTGCTGAGTTGCTGAAAAGATGCTCTGGAAGATATGATGCTGATAAAGAGTACTTTGACAGATGACAGATAGAAGAAAAGGAATAAAGAAACAATCTCACTGAATAATAAAGATATGAAGATTCAAGATAACAAAGAAACTTGAAATTAAGCAAGTAAAGTTCAAGTTAGGGGAGGATTGTTGGGATATGAAATATAAAAGTGCTTCTGGATGTCAAAGTACTGCTGCATGAAGAACAAAAGTCAAAGTACTGCTGAAGAATAAAGTCAAAGTACTGCTGATATGAAAAATGCTTAAAGTACTTCGAAGGATGCAAGGACTGATGTGCAATATTAAATAAGGATTATTGTGTAATATTAAGAGAATATTCTAGAATTAGTTAGGGATTATAACTTGTCGTTCAAGGATTACATGTTGTAAACCGACTTAAGGTTATCTATATAAAGAGCCTTAAGAGGTATTGGTCGATATATGTTTTAGAAGTTTTACAAGTCTTAGATAAGTTTAGAAGTCGATCAAAGATAATAGTTAGGGATTGTTAGTGAATCTGTGTAACAAAGCAGGTTCTAAGTTTGGTTAATATAAAAGTTTTTCTTAAGCTTTGTGTTAGTAGATTCCGCATACTTTACAAGGTCAAACAGTGTTTCAATATTAATAGTATTGAGTTTACTCAATATTGTTAAACCTTTACAAGCTACATAGTAGTTTGATCAGAGTATATCGATCCAACACTCTCCCTCTCCCGATCTTCTCCGAAAGTTTTGGTCTCTCCGCTGCTGAGTCGGGAAAAGACGCTTTGGGAGTAAGAGTATTCGGAGGGTCCGGATTTGACACTTGGACTAGGTTGTCTTTTTTTGATCTCTCTCTTTCCCGGTGATTTGGACCCAGAGTTCTGAGTTTGTTCTTGAGATCCTCCACTCTTTCCTTAGTGATTGTCAAAGTCAAGGCGCGTTTGTACTTGCCTTACCTTCTCTTGGTGAACCTTTTCATCCATTAGGGGCAATAACTGGTTGTAATGCTTGTCGCAAAACTCCCGAAACGCCGCGTCTGGTAATGGTTCACTTGCTCCTTAGCTCTTCTCTTTCCCCAAAGTGTTCCGTACCGTGGATTGCTCTTGGGTAGGAATAGAGCTACTTGCTGCCGGTTTACTCATGTTGGTTTGAGTATCTTTTGAAACGTAGTTAAGTTAACGAGTCCCAACACGGATGGCGTCACTTGTTAGTGCAAAACTTAGACACAACTCAAGATTTAGTTTATGCTAACCCTTGAGAGAGTGAATTTCGGACTACAAAGGTCTTGTGATAAATCTGCTAAGAAAGAAGCACCGTCAGTCTCACCGCGGAAGAGGGACTTCTGCGGTCAACCTCGGGTGTGAGAGTAAGTATAGGGTTTAGAGAGACAAAAATGCTTAGTTAATTGTGAGAGAGAAAGAGTTGTGTATTACCCGAAGGTGAGGATTTCTTCTCTTTATATAGGTGAGGCATGCTTGTCCTTTCCGACCGTTTGCGCATGTTTCTCGGGGTTGCGCACCTTCCTTGTCGTTCGGTTTATCCCACTATCTTGTACCTTGTGTACTATTTGTCCCTGGGCTGAGTGGTTACCGTTAGTCCGGGGGAGCTGCTCTTTCGCACTTCCATTCTTGTACTTTTTGGTTTTGCCCGCGAACTGTTACACTAGGCCACGGTTATATGTTTTGGGCGTAGATCACCGGGCTCAGATAGTTGGTCCTGGCCCGGTTCTTGTGACTTTATGCCTGGCCCGGTGAATTGGGTCCGGGGGTGTTATACTTGATCAGGTCTTTGACCTAATGGCATCCGAGTGAGATTATCGTACTTAACAAAGTGGTCAGAGACGGAGCCAGTAGGGGGGCTGGAGGGTGCACGGCTACCCCTCAACCTGCTCAACTACCTTAGAAATATATGAGAAGCCATGTTAGATTAGTTTCATTTAAATGAAAAAATAAAGACGAAATTGTTTTTATTATAAATTCCGGCCATGATAGACGGAGAAGATGAAGATGTGCAGGTAGAGAAAAGTGATAAAGTAGTGTATTGGTAATTGGGAAAAGTAGTACACAATTAAGGTAAAAAGTCAAAGTCTTTTACTAATACATCTCTTTCTATGTGTTACATAGAGTGTAGGACTAGAATATTGAAGCATTAGCTCTATGTGGTTTAAAAATGAACTTTTTTTAAACTATGAAAGGTTATTTATTTATTTATTTATTACTATTATTTTGGAACATTATGTAAGTTTTGTTTGTCTACATAAATTTGACAATTTTTAGTTTGTGTAACAAGCTTGGTTATAAAAATACCGCTTAGTCGCTATGACACTTTTATTATCTCTATTATATTTGTAACTACAAAATTTTAATCGACACAATTTACACCATTTTTTTAATTATTTTGTGGTAGCCCTGACCTAACTCGATAAAACCATTTTCCAATTGACTTGTTCAACTGTCGATTTTGTCGTTGGATAAGTTGAGAAACCATATTGGATTTACTTATGTGTCCACCACTCAACTAGCCAACCGTTAGCTTCTAAAACAATATATTGTATTTCAAGGGGAAAAAAATAAAAAATTTAGTCCCTCTAACACAAATTCCTGGCTCAGTCCCTGAAAGTGGTTGTGTGTTGAAGCCAGTAATGGATAAATGTGGTGTCTGAAAATGATTGTATGGCTTACTTGGGTTAGTTAATCATTCACAATTTTGTTATTATTGTATGATACAAAAACAACCAATCAAATGCTATATATATATATATATATATATATATATATATATATATATATATATATATATATATATATATATATATATATATATATATATATATATATATACTCCCTTATAAAGGAGCAATAAACACACCCTAACTCCGAACCTTACTCCAAACCCAAATTTAAGATTCAACACCCGAACCTACCCCCGAACCTACAACATATAAAAACCCACCACACACACAAAAATCTCTCAAATCTGATAAACACACTCTCTCTCTAAAAACACACATTAACACAACCTCTTCTCTCTAAAAACACACTACAACCGGAACTCTACTACCATATTTGCTGCTATAACCCGACGCCACCACAACCCAACGCCATCACCACGGAAACTGATGCAACCGCCACATGAACTGACGCCACCACCGAAAGCCACCTTCCACCGTATTCTGCCGCCGCCGGAAGCACCAAGATCCAAAGGGATCTTCAAGTTTCGAGGTATTTTTTTGAGGTATTATTTATTTATTTATTTATTTATTTTTAAATAAATCTACTTATATTAATAAACTTATGAACTTTTTTTTTAGATCTATAGATATTATTTGTAGATCTATAAATTTTATTGTAGATCTATAAGTTTTTTTTATAGATATATGTATATTAACTTTTTTGGTATTTCTTTTGTTAGTGCTGTCGATTGCCGCCGCTGTAGCCGTTGCTATCTAGCCGGAAAGAGTCGCCTCGCCACCAAGGAAGTTTCGAGTGTATTTTTTGATGGTTTTTAAGTGAGTTCTGAAGGATTTTTTTTTTTTTTTTTAAATGTAGATATGTAGTTTTTTTTATATGTGTTGTAATATTTTATTGTTTTTTTTCAGTTGCCGTCGCCTCAAGCTATGCTGCCGCCGCCTGAATCTGTGGTGCCGTCACTGAATCTGTTGTGCTGCCACTGAAAGTTGCTACAGGTGCCAGAAAATGTGTGCTTATTGTATAAAATTTGTGGGTTTGCTCACAGTAAAGATGATGTATTATGGTTTATTCTTTATGGCTTTGAAGTGCTCGAGATCCAATCTTCTTAGTGGGAAAAAAAATCTGACCTTCCAAATGACCTCATTAACAAAAAATAGCAGTCATATATATTTTTTTAAAGTTGACCACTTGAAAAGTGAGTCATAATTATCTCTTCGTAATTGGTATGGAGTAGAAGGATAGAGTTCTTTAGTTTTCTTGGATTTTTGTTGTTGTGCTTTAGATGAGTTCTTTAAAAAAAAGTATTGCTTTATATTTTTGTTGTGTTGAAAATTATTGTTCAGCAAAGGTTACCATTTACGAAAGATTTAAAGTTGTGGTTGTAACTTTATTTTCTTTGAAACTTAGAGCATCCGCAATGCATAAACCTCTAATAGCTTTTTACTATTTTAACAAGTCATTTTAGAGTGTTTTTTAGCATTGCAACGAAGGCTTTTTGAAAAGCTTATAAGAAAGACTTGTTAAACTACAAGTCTTTCCTCAAAGTCTTATGCATTAAGTGTGATATGCATTAAATGTATTAAATGCAAAAAGTCATTAAAGGCTTTTTGCATTGTGGATGCTCTTAGTTTGATCGAAGTTTGATGACAGGGGTGGTGAACTGGTGATGATAAAAAAAGAACTGGGGATGACCCTTAAAACTTAAAAGTGGGTGTTTAACATTTATGGACTGTATTGTCTGATATCTTTAATACTTTAAATGAGGTAAAATATTGTCTAATATCTTTAATATTTTAAATGAGGTAAAATGGAAAACTTAGAAATTATTTGAATACTTTGCAAAAAGCATGTCAGAACATTGCCACTTTAGTTTGAAAAAATAAAGTGTCAGCTACAACCAAGCCTCTTTAGGATGCTTATTTAACTCTTTTTGCCTATTTGATGTTGACCAATAATTCAATAATTATTTACAATAAACATAAATAAAAATGACATTTAGTGAATGAAAAGGGATAACTTGGCTATAGTTATTGTAGCTAATTGGCTATAATTCTTCATTTAAAATACACAAGTAATGATGAGTCAAGGACCCACAAAAATGAATCAAGGACCCACAGAAAGATTAAAGTCACACATTTATAGCATCAAATTGTAGTCAATTGGCTAAAAAATTGTAACCAATATATGAGCATTCTTAAAAAATAGTAATGCTTACCGCTTCTTTGTCAAACAACTACTAAAAACTAAAATGCTTATTGCTCACAGCTTATCGCTTTAAAAAAAACTCCACACCACTCCATGCCAAACATACCCTTCGTCGCCCTTATGTGCACCTACTATATTATGGTCGAAAAGTATACATCATAATTGTGTGTAAGCGGATATCAAATAAAACGTTTGAATATGTTATTATTTCAATTGACTATTGAAAGTTAAAACAATGGTATTGAAATAGACACTCGGAGACATAGATCAACGTTATCGATTTTTGTTAAAATTACACATTGACGCCACTATTCAACCATGCTATCACGAAAACCGTCATTCAGAAAGAATTCCCAAGCGCTACAATTAATTTTTTTCGAGATAAAATTCTTCGTCGCCGAAATTTGTTGACAGCTAGAAACCGCTGCCGCTAGGCGCGGGTACTCGGCTAATATATATATATATATATATATATATATATATATATATATATATATATATATATATATATATATATATATATTGTATTTCAAGGGGAAAAAAATAAAAAATTTAGTCCCTCTAACACAAATTCCTGGCTCAGTCCCTGAAAGTGGTTGTGTGTTGAAGCCAGTAATGGATAAATGTGGTGTCTGAAAATGATTGTATGGCTTACTTGGGTTAGTTAATCATTTACAATTTTGTTATTATTGTATGATACAAAAACAACCAATCAAATGCTAGATATATATATATATATATATATATATATATATATATATATATATATATATATATATATATATATACCTTTCAAAGAAAAAAGGATGTTATGCATGCAATAACAGACTCCTTTTATCTAGGGGATATGATCCCTGCAGCTAGCAACACCTGCTGCAATGTTTTTTTTATTTTTATTTGTTTATTTATTTTATTATTATTTTTTTGTTACTATAACCATTACACATTTACACCTCCGTCACAAATGATCTTGTATCCCCCCACCCCAATTCAAATATGGAGAAAGGATATGGAAGTAAACATAGATGGGTGAAAATATGGAAGCAAATATGGGGAGATTTTTGCCCAAAGAAGCCTTGTAGCGGGGATCATATCCCCTTTATGTTGTATGTATCTCTGTATCTAAGTGTTCGTGTTCTACAAACTTTTATTACTATTAGATTAGTTTGAGATACAATGGACTGATGATTACCTCCATTGCAAAACCTTTAATAAGTTAAATTATGCAAATGGGAAAGTACGTATCTGATAATGGAACAAATTGGAAAGTACGTTGCTATTACATGCCGTTAACCCTAAATTGAAGGACAAAAAAATCACAAAACACACTCAAGTGACGCAAAATGCAAGTTGGTTACATATCTTATATTATATAAAGCTTAAGTAGCCTTATAAATGTAAAGGGGTCATAATAAATGTCCAAAGAATTGATTCTATCATATAAAACCTTCAACATTGATTCCAAGCAACTCAAACATCTCAATTAGTATGTGTACATTAATTTCAAGCAACTCAAACATCTCAATTAATAGTGGTTAGTCTTTTTACATTCCCGTCCATGAGTTACAAATATTTTATCAACTATATAATGTGTCAAAAACCACATACAACAAACCACAACTTTCTCCACACCGCGCACACATTGGGCTACAACTTGTTATGGTGGTAACGTAAGCATCATATCGTCTTACTTATTTAGCATATTGTTTTATGTAAATTTCACGTGTGTTTTGTGTATGTAACAATGTAGGACATAAAGATGGTGCTTAGGAGGTTTGGTAGTAACATCATCTTCTCTAATGGTTTAAGATATCCTACACATCGTTGTCTTATCAATTAAGTGGAACATGCACGAACATTTTCAATTTGATCGAAAATGCAATATTGATTAACTGTATTTAAGTTACTAACGATCAACTATATCTATTTTTTTTTGGCAGCGCGTCAAGAAGCATTAAAGAAAGAGATTGAGAAGTCACAAAATTTGTATCAAGAAAAAAACATGCAAAAGGCCAATGAACAACAACGACAAAGACAAGAACAAGAACAACAACAACAACAACAACAACAACAACAACAACAACAACAACAACAGCAGCAACAACAACAACAACAACAACAACAACAACAACGCAACGGCCACCAGTGAAATGAATACTTAGCATTCATATTAATAGTACGTTACAAATTAAACATTTAATATTTTACTTCATGTAATACCGATAAACGGGCTAATACTATTGATTTGTTAGCAAGTAATTTATTGAAAATAATATGACGAACATTCAATTTTTAGTCAATAATTATTACTACACTTTGTTGGTGCATTTTAATATTTTTGCTCTTAACGTAGTTTTTTGTCTTGCGGTGTGTTAATGTCACTTTCTTAATTAAACATCTTGGAATATTGCGTGCCTTTGATATTTGATATGACTGTGTAAATTATGTCGATGCTACATATTGAAAATGGAAATATATAATAAAAACATCTTCACACTATCATCTTAACAATGAGAATCTTCTAAATCGAAGAAGTATATAAAGGAGAAGAAAATTGTGTTTAGTTAAATGTCGGGTCTATTGATTGATTGGAGCGGGTTTATGATTCGGACTTGGGTCATTGGATATGATTTTTCATTATACGAGTTATAATTTATACTCTTGAATACATTAATTACTTTAATGTTTTATGTTTTTATACTTTTGTTAAAAAGGAAATTTGTTTTATAGTTTGCTTTTAATAATGTCATTTATTTGAACAATGAAATCTGTCTTTCACAAAAAATGAGAGTTTCAAACATGAACCGAAAATTAGTCCTGAACATTACAAAAAAAACAATTAGATACAACATGTGTGCATTGCATGGGTCCTGAGGCACTCCAAACCTGTGTGCATCGCACGGGGATAGATATAGAAGGTCTCCAACATTAATGTTATCGCTTCATATTTAAAATAAGTTATGTAACTTATACATATTAAAAAATTACATGTGAAGAGACTCTTTTTAATGTAACATCTTAAAAAAGTCTCTTCACATAAACTCTTTTAATGTCAATAAACTATTGTTGTATATTTGGGCCTCACCATCATACTAACAACCCGACAATTTACACAATTATTTTCGCAGGGGTCTTGAGGCAGACCAAGTTGTTTATGACGAAAATCAGTGGCGAACATAGTTTTTGACTCGACCCCAATTAAAACTGACAGAAATAAAAGCACCAACATTTTTCATGCAATGCTAACAAAAGTTGTTGTAACATCACAACCTAGGAACTTATTGACCAACAAAATTTATGGTAACATCACAACTTAGGAACTTATTGTCAATAAACTATTTTAAATGTGTGTCATGCTTAGAAAAGGTGTGATACCATCATAATTTAAATATATAATGATGAAAATAAATGCCGAAGCTTACATGTCAATAAACTATTTTAAATGTGTGTCATGCTTAGAAAAGGTGTGATACAATCACAACTTAAATATATAATGACGAAAATAAGTGCCGAAGATTACTGATGAGGCGAAAAATGATCCGTTTTTAGGGGGTCATTTAAGCCCGAATTCGACTTTATTTGATCAAATATTGCCCTAAATCGTTCCTTTTGTGATTTTAGGTGTTTGGAGAGTGAATTCTGGAAAAGAGGCTATTTTGGACGTTTTTGGAGCATAAAGTGAAGAAAACGACAAAGTACCAAATCCAAGCTGGAATTACAAGGTGACGGCGTCAAGGATTTACTCTTGACGGCGTCAGAAAGGATGAATATTTTACCGTAGGTTGTGAAGGCGTCAGATGAAGAGATGACGGCGTCAAAGTGGCCAAGAATATTTTACCGTAGGTGGTGACGGCGTCACCAAGGCCGTCACAATTGGATCTAGGGCGTCCGAGGAAGTTATTGGCGGCTGGCTGACGGCGTCAGAATTAACTCTTGACGCCGTCAGGACGATTTTCCTATATATAGTTTTCTAGTTTTTTCATTAAAAAAAGGAGAAGTTTTGGTGAAACCCTAAAGACGATTTTGGTGCCTCTTTTACAGGTTTTTCAAGGGTTCCAAACCCTTGATACCATGCATTGTAATTGAGATAAGTATACTCTTAATTCAATCAATATGTCTATGTGTTGGTTGTTTATCTTTTGTTCTTATCTTAATTCTACTATGCTAGGCTAGATTTCCTTTGTGTTTGCTTAGATCTAATGAAACCTAGATGTTGATTATGTGTTAATTACTTGTCTATTCTTGTTCTTGGATGAATGATATTATATGTTAGGCTTAAGAAAACTGGCAGATCTCCAAATGGTAACATGCTTGAACGTCTTAAGAAACATGAACCGAGGCGTACTAGGTCTTTATTGGTTGTATTTAATGCATGAGCCACTGTTTACAATCCCTATAGTTGTGCTGGGTCATGGTGTAGGAGGAGATAAGAGCTCATAGAGTTGGGGAGTTATGTATGCCACCCCACGAATGGTATTAAGGAATACAATCCGTCATCCATACAAGTGTAACAAGTAATTGACATGTAAAAGATATCTAGGGAGTAATGAAGTCTAAGTAAACACAATTTCTCCAAATACTGCTCACAACCTTAGTTTAATACTAGTTTAATTTCATTTTCATTAGCTTAATTAGTTATAAAGTAGTTTTTGGGTTAGTTGAATAACAACTAATTCCGCCCACTCTTCCAAAACCCGAGATTTTACTTGCTTTCATAAAATATAAAAACACAAAAATAATCATCTTTCATCTCTAGAACTATTAATTAGGCTTTCTAATCCTAGCGACACTATTCCTAAGCTGAACGATCAATCCTCCGGTACTTGTCACTATACTATACTACAACGATCAGGTACACTGCCTGGTGGGGGTTGTAAGCCTCGCGAGATCCCTCAAGAGGTAAAGCAAGGTGCGATTCCCACGCATCAATTACATATTAGTTTTATATCAAAATATAAGAATTTACAATTTTGAGAATAAATACAAAGTCTAAACTTTATAAATAACTACTAATATGTCATAAAAAGTTTAAATATAATGTTACAATATTGAGAATAAATACAAAAAATAAACTTTATAAATAACTACTAATATGTCATAAAAAGTTTAAATATAAAATTTACTGATCAACTAAGGTCATACTTACAAAAGTCTAATAACGAAAAAAAATTACTGCACATTACACTATGACCAGTTAGATCATAAAAAAGGTTATAAGTTAGCTTTAGTTTTATATCAAAATATAGGGATGTTACAATTTTGAGAATAAATGCAAAATCTAAACTTTATAAATAACTATTAATATGTCATAAAAAGTTTAAATATAATGTTACAATTTTGAGAATATATACAAAATATAAACTTTATAAATAAATAATGACATGTAATAAAAAAGTTTAAATATAAAATTTACCAATCAACTAAGGCCATACTTACAAAAGTCTAATAACGAAAAAAATTACTGCACATTATACTATGACCAATTAGATAGAGCCCGTGTGCAACGCACGGGTCTGAATTACTCTTAACAGGAAAAAATTAATTCGGTAAATATAAAAGGATAGGGTGACAAGTAAAATTTCCCTTAATCATAGAGATCCTGTAACACCCCCAAAATTTGATACAGCGGAAGACTCAACAAGCTTTCGAGGTGCTACGGGGATTGGTATACAACACAAGACAATATAGAAAGAGATAAAGTAAACATAATAAAAACACAACCAAAACGGGGTTTTAAGGTTTACATTTATCCCAACATCATTCAGAGTTAGGCCCAAAATAAAATAACAATAGGTCCAAATTTAATTATCAGAGTTTAGAAAATATAGATCCATAAACCGTGTGCCTTAGTCGAGCCTTCCAATCCAAGCATGCACCTCAACACTTAATTACCTGAGAAAACGTGCTAAAAGTCAGCTTTCGCTGGTGAGATCATAGGTTTAAATTCAACTAATAATATAGTGGACATATACGCAAAACGCTTGCTAGCTAGACTAAGGATTCGCTAAAAGCCTGCGGATACCCTCCGCTCTCAACATAACACACGGATACCCTTCCGCAATAACCAAAACACACGGATACCCTTCCGTAACAACCTAGATATTCGGGTAACCCCCGCAATACCAATAAATACTCGGATAACCTCCGAAGTATTAATAACCTATAGGTGCACACTACAGTATCTAAATAAGCAAACCTTGAATAGTACACACGAACCGCGTGACTAAAGCTGACAATAACAAATAAGCCAACCTTGAATAGTACACATAAGAAGTGACTAAAGCTGACTATACATCCTAGTCCATATGCATAGCAAGTTTAGAAATAATATAAAAGCGATAATGGTCCACATAAATAATTTGCACGTTTCTCACCCCAATCGTTGAAAACATAGTTCAAGAGTAAAAAGTGGGGCTATGACTCACCTCAAGTCCAGAAAATAGCAAGACGAGGTAGGTAGAAATAAGATGTATGATAACTCACGAAACAGCAACTACGGACTTGGCACGACCTAACAATATTAACTCTTTCAGAAATCATTCCCAAAAATATATACTATTCCCAAACCCGGACGAGAATCCGTTTTATTTCCGAAAATCCATTTCGTATTAGTTTGGTGTATTTGCGTTTGGTATCCATACGGGTGGTGGGTCGACTCAAAACAAACCAACAAGATCACACGTAGAAGATATAATAAACTATAGATCTAATATTAGCCCAATATATCATTTAAATAAATCGCCAAAGTTTACCAAATCCGTCGATTTGATAATCCTCATATTTATTTACGTAATATACCGTTCCAAGATTACACCCAATCTAAGGCGCATATAAAGCACATAGTACATAATTACTATATAGTATATATCATAGTTTAATAAATTCCTCGTATATATCGTCAAATTGGCCAGATTTCCCGATATATACACTCGCAATCTATTACACTTTACATATACTACAACCTATGGGCGTCGTAGGATACGATGCCCACTAATATGTTCGTTTCATATAGCCAAATAACCCGGCTCAACCTTACGGTTAAGTGGTTATTTAATTATAGAAAACGTCTATATTAGTCGTCATATATCCGTGACAACACGAACGTCACAAATAATAACTTACCTGGACCCGAGTGACAACAATTTCGCCTAACTCAATAAATTTATTCGTTGTATATTCAAAATGACATTTTATTAAATGTTTCATAATTGTCGGGAGTTTCCCGTTTTATAACACAATTTTTATAATAATAATACGTTTAATAATATTACGCCACTTTCGTAGCCTAATATATATCTAATCGTATTATTTATAATACGACTCGTGATTATTATTATTATTAATATACGCGTTTATATAGTTATATATACGTTATTCACGTATATACTTTCATATAAACGTTCATATTATCAATAATTATTATTACGAGTTTTATTATTCTCGTTTTAGTTTTAATAGTTATTGAGTTATACGAAATGGTCATATGTCCGAGTCATGACCCTCGGCTCATTGTCCAAGTCCAATAATAAGCAAAAGTCATAATCATAAGAATAATAATAATAGTAGTAATAATAATATTATTACGATTGAGCGGGTAACGCGGGTAATTGTAAAAACACGTGGCCCGAACCCGAACTCATTTTAAAATTTCAACATCACTCGAGAACCTCTCGTAAATAAATAAAATATATATCGGACTCGTTAAGACGAATCATACAATTGTTGTTAGGAAATTCCTAGTGCCAAAGTCGACGTAGCACCAAGTGAGAATTCGAATATACATCACCGATCACATAATCAAAAATGAATTATGAACATAATTCACGAATTCCATAACGTCATTAAATAAAATATCCATAAAATAGGTCTTACAAGTTCGTTGTGAAATGAAAATTTCAAATAAAAATTATAAACGAACTTAAATTGAAATGCGGGTTTTTAAAATAGCTCCCTAAATTGCCGGTTGTCACATCCTCCCCGTCTCAGAAGGAAACCCGTCCCGGGTTTCACTCGGAAAAATTTCATCTACGAAGTGAAAAGCTTCGGATATCTCTTCCTGAACTCGTCCTCACGTTCCCACGTATATTCTGGTCCGTGTCGGGAATTCCAACGAACCTTGACGAGCGGAATGCGACTCCTCTTGAGTTGTTTAACTTCACGATCTAAGATCTCAATCGGTTCCTCCACGAAATTCAGTTTCTCATCAACACGAATGTCCCTCATTGGAATGACGGGCATTTCATCAGAAAGACATTTCTTCAAATTACTCACGTGAAACACGTCGTGAACCTTGCTTAGTTCGGACGGTAATTCCAACCTATAAGCCACGGGCCCAATTCTTTCTAAGATCAAGAATGGTCCAATGTAGCGTGGGTTGAGCTTACCACGTTTCCCGAAACGTATTACACCTTTCCAAGGCGAGACTTTCAGCATTACTTTGTCTCCAACCTGGAACTCTAAAGGTTTACGTCTCTGATCGGCATAGCTCTTCTGCCTATCTCTAGCCGCTTGTAACCGATCACGAATCTGAGTCACTTTCTCGGTAGTTTCCAAAATAAGCTCAGGGCCTGTAAGTTGACTATCTCCAACTTCTGCCCAACCAATAGGCGAACGACACTTTCTGCCATACAAAGCTTCGAATGGTGCAGCTTTAAGACTTGTGTGGTAGCTGTTATTATAGGAGAATTCCGCAAGGGGTAAATACTTCTCCCAGCCTTTACCAAAGTCTATGATGCATGCACGAAGCATATCCTCTAACGTCTGAATGGTCCTCTCACTTTGACCATCGGTTTGGGGATGATATGCAGTACTCATATCAAGCCTCGTCCCCAAAGCCGTTTGAAGTGATCGCCACAAAGCTGACGTAAAACGACTATCACGATCCGAAATAATAGATATCGGGACTCCATGACGCGAAATAATTTCCTTCACATATAACCTTGCAAGCTTATCCACACTATCATCTTCACTAATAGCTAAGAAATGAGCAGACTTTGTCAGACGATCCACAATTACCCAGATAGCGTCACAACCGCTAGCTGTCCTCGGTAATTTGGTAATAAAGTCCATAGTAATCCGCTCCCATTTCCAGACTGGGAGTTCTGGTTGCGTTAGTAGTCCTGACGGTCTCTGGTGTTCAGCCTTAACCTTGGCGCATGTCAAGCACTTACTAACGTACGATGCTATACTTGCCTTCATATTTGGCCACCAATAGAACTTCTTAAGATCTTGGTACATTTTATCGGAACCAGGATGGATGGAGTACTTTGACTTATGCGACTCATGCATAATCAATTCTCGAATTTCTCCATATAAAGGTACCCAAATCCGATCTTCAAAACATAATAATCCATCAGAACGCTTAACAAATCCTTTCTCATTATCAGCCATCCCAAATATATTCTCGGCAGATCTATTTTCTGCTTTCAGCGCTTCCGTTTGAGCTTCGAGTATCTGAGATGGTAATGGCGATACGATAGTCATTCCCAATGACCTAACTCGTAATGGTGGTACTCTTTCTTTTCGACTAAGAGCATCGGCAACAACGTTTGCTTTACCAGGGTGGTAGCGAATTTCACAATCATAATCGCTTAGCAACTCGATCCAACGTCGTTGTCTCATGTTGAGCTCTTTTTGATTCAAGATGTGTTGTAAACTTTTGTGGTCCGTAAATACAACACACTTGGTTCCGTACAAGTAATGTCTCCATATTCTTAAAGTAAAAACCACAGCACCGAGCTCCAAATCATGGGTAGTGTAGTTTTTCTCATGCTTTTTGAGCTGTCGGGAAGCATAAGCTATCACTTTCTCTCGTTGCATTAACACGGCTCCTAAACCTTTATGTGAGGCGTCACAATAGACGACGAAATCCTCGTTACCTTCTGGTAACGCTAAGATAGGAGCACTACACAACATTTTCTTAAGCAATTGAAACGCTTCCTCTTCTTTATCTCCCCATTCATACGTAACACTCTTTTGAGTCAATTTGGTCAATGGTTTAGCTATCATCGAAAATCCCTCGATGAATCTTCGGTAATAGCCAGCAAAACCCAAAAATTGACGAACTTCGGTTGGAGTTGTAGGTGCAGCCCAATCTTTTATTGCTTCAATTTTTGCAGGATCCACGTGGACTCCTTGTCTATCAATCACGTGACCCAAAAATTGTACAGTCGGAATCCAAAATTCGCATTTCGAAAACTTGGCATAAAGTTTCTCCTTCCTGAGCAATTCCAAAATGAGTCTTAAATGCTCCTCATGCTCTTTCTCACTCTTTGAATAAATCAGAATGTCATCGATGAATACAATCACGAACTTATCCAAGTATGGCTTACACACACGATTCATGAGATCCATGAATATTGCTGGTGCGTTAGTCAACCCAAATGGCATCACCTGAAACTCGTAATGCCCGTAACGGGTTCTGAAAGCTGTTTTCGGAATATCTTCCTCGCGAACTCGAAGTTGATGATATCCCGATCTCAAATCGATCTTCGAATACACACTAGATCCTTGGAGTTGATCGAACAAGTCATCGATCCTAGGTAACGGGTATCGATTCTTCACCGTTAACTTATTCAACTCCCTGTAATCAATACACATACGAAACGATCCATCCTTCTTCTTCACAAATAGGACTGGGGCTCCCCATGGTGAAGAACTTGGTCTTATGAATCCCTTTTCGGCTAACTCCGCCAATTGTTTCGACAACTCTTCCAGTTCGGTGGGTGCAAGACGATAAGGTGCTCGTGCTACAGGTGCAGCACCAGGTATTAACTTAATCTGAAACTCCACTTGTCTAGTCGGTGGGATTCCCTGCAAATCATCGGGAAACACATCAAGAAAATCACGAACTATAGGCACATCTCCAATGCACCTTTCCCTTTTCTTCGTCTCTCCCTTCTCAGAAATTTGAGCTAAGAAAAGGTAACATCCCTTCTCCATTAGCTTCGGTAACTTAGTGCAAGAAATCACTGCCAATCGGGATGGGCTCCTAGAATCCTTTCGGTCTCCTAATATATTTAGGACCTCCTTTCCGTATGGTACACGCACGATCTTCTCGTCGCAAAGTATGTGAGCACGATACTTCGACAACCAATCCATACCAATGATTACATCAAAACTTCCTAACGTGACGGGTAGAAGATCTATGTTGAAAGGGTGGTTCAAGAAATTTAACGTACAACCGCGAATGATGGTATTAATCCTTTCTATGTTTCCATTTGCTAACTCAATATCATATCCAATTCCTAAGGCCATCGGGGGTTTCTCTAGTAAGGGCGCAAATGTAGTGGACACAAAATTCCTATCGGCACCAGTATCAAACAGTATGGAAGCATAACGATTATTGAGAAGGAACGTACCAGTAATGACGTTCGGATCTTCTCCTCTCTCGTTCCCGAGTGCATACACTCTTCCCTGAGCAGCTCCAGCTTCCACACGTTGGTCCCCATTATCTTGTCGTCCACGATTTCCTCCAGCTCCACGGTTTCCATAATTGTACCCATTACCACCCGAGCCTTGATTTCCACGGTTCCGCGATTCTCTACACTCATTCCTATAGTGTCCCTTCTTTCCACACCCATAACAGGTAACCTCTGCCTTATTTCTCATCTCAGGAGCAGCTTGAACCATTGCAAGAGGTCGAGCTCTACAGTCCCTAGCTGTATGTCCTTTCTTTGAGCAATTCTGGCATTTCACACTACACCATCCAGTGTGATGCTGATGGCAACGATCACACTTGGGTGCATCACCGTTCTGATTCTTCCTATCTCCATTCCCAATAGCATAAGCCTTAGCTTGTCTCTTGCTTCGGTGATCATTACTCTTAGAGTGACGGTCTCTCTTTCTCTTTCCATTCTTCTCCTTATCAGCTTCTTCTAATTCCAACGAATCCATAAGTTGTTGAGCAATTGTGATTGCCTCATGGATGTTTGCAGGCCTAGCAGAAATTACATCATTCCTCGTAGCTACAGGCAAACCATCAGTATACCTCTCGATCTTTTGAGTCTCAGTTTTCACCATATCTGGGCATAACAAGGCTAACTCCTGGTAACGACGATTGTAAGTCGCCATATCATTACCTTTTACCTTGTGGTTCCAAAACTCAATCTCTAGCTTCTTGACCTCATTCCTTGGGCAATAAGTCTGAATCAGCAAGGACTTAAATTGCTCCCAAGTCATAGCATATGCTACATCACTCCCAACTGCATTTCGGTAGTTGTTCCACCAAGTCAAAGCTTCATCCTTGAAAGTAAAAGAAGCAAACTTTACCTTCGCATTCTCCGCACAACCACTGACATTAAACACTGACTCAGTCTTCTCAATCCATCTGACTAAGTAAACCACTCCTTCATTTCCACCAAACTCAATGGGTCCACAAATCTTGAATTCCTTGTATTGACATCCATTAGCACGAACAGGTGGAAAAGTTCCAGCAGAATTGTTGGAATGATTTGACTCAGCGAGTAGTTCAACAACTCTTTGCTCCACGAGTTGGTTGATCATTGCTTGATCCACAGTAGGTGCATTACGTGGAACATGACCATTGTCTCCCTGAACATCAACATTTTGATTTCTGTTGTTACGGTTAGTGGTGTCCAGGTTGTCAGGAGTAGGGGTTTCAACATTTCGAGTAGGTCGACGACCTCGACGAGCAGGAGTAGTCACAGCAGGACCAGTCCTGGTAGACCTAACAGGGTTTCGACGGGGTGCCATTGATCTGTAACATCACACAAGTTCATGAGTCTCCAATAGAACTTATCGATATGCTCAACAAAACATCTCAACGAAATCAAGTCATGGAAAGAATAGCAACAACACGCCACGTAACAATAAGCGAATAAGGGCTCAATTTCCATAACACCCAAAATCACATAATACCATATACTAATAACCATCAACCATACAATAGCGATCTATATCGTTCCAACTAACGGATAACACAAAACATACTAATCGTTCCAAAAGAGACGAATACCGAATAAAATACGTCAAAATATGATAACTAGCTTTTCTAACCGAACACTCCTCGGCTAAGAAAGCAACAAGATAATATAACTCAAACAACTAGCCACGTGGCTGACGGAGAATTCTCAACTCCTGCCTCAAGCCATCAAGATCCCTCCATAATGATCCTAACTCCACGCTATGGGTGTCTCGGTCTCTCTTGAGGTCAGCCACCTCCTTCTCTAGCTCGGCATTCCTTTGCCAAAGCTTGCGGTCGGCCTCACGAGCAGTAACGAATCCTCGCTGCAAACTATCGATATGCTCGTGGACATCCATCATAACTCTCCTCAGCTCAGTAGCCCTGCCCACAGCGACAGTCAAATCAACTCTCAAATCTGCTAAAAACTCTCCAATAACTCTCTCAAGTCGATCAGATACACGTGCAACTCTGTCACTAAGCTCAGTAATCCGAGACCACAACCTGCCAACCTCACCCAACTCTGCATGCTCAGCAGAAACCTCAGAAGATGCATCCGACTCAACGGGACTACCAGGTGGCAACTCAAACAAGAACGGATGATCAGGTGAATCGGGCTCAATCGGGTGTACAGGTGAATCAGGCTCCTCAGCCTGAGCTGGTGGTGCTAACTCATCATCATCCTCATCAGGCACCTCATCCTCCTGAGGGTCATCCTCCTCCTCAGGGTCATCATCATCACCATGCTCAGCCTCCTGAGGGTCATCCTCCCGCTCAGGGTCATCAGCCTCATCCTCACCCTCGTACTCCTCCTCCTCCTCGGAAGAGTACCTCATCACTCGTCGTCTCCTACTAGGTGAACCATGTGAAGATGTAGTAGGTGATCTAGGACGATGACACAATGATGTGGGTGGCGCCTCAGACAGAAGAGAATGAGCATCAATCTGTAAAGGTGATGGAGTAGGGCGTACCGACATGCGTGCCGTAGCTCGGTGGGCAAAGCGTGGTGCCACACGAGCCAAAGCCTGATGAAGAGTAAGCTGCCTCGATGTACCAGGGAGCCCTAGAGAAGATGAGGGTCCCTGCGTAGATGCAGCAGGTAGTGCTGAAGTAGAAGCTGCCTGTGACACAATAGCTGAAGACATGGCCATCTGGTAAGGGTCATCAGATGCCATAGTGAACTGTGCAGGTAAAATTGGTGCAGTAAGGATGTCCTCGACGACATCAGGCATATGGGAGGCCATAGTCTGTGACAACGGCGTAGGGTAGGTGTAAGTGTTTCAAAACAACTTAAATCACAACTTATAAAATCGTACCAAATATACACATCAAATAATACCATATAATCTTAATAAAAGAATTTCAAACACCGCATTCCTAAAAATGTTTATAAAACATATAGACCATATAAATCCTCGAGAACGCCATCTTATTACTAAAATCCATAAACCTCAAATCATCTCAATAAATCCCAAATCTAGCAATCATCTCAAATATCTCATAATACCTCAAATAATAGAAGATGCTTCGGCTTGGCGGGCTGGCGGGCGATAGTCAAAGATCATTTTCTATAAAAATACGGTTATAGTTTAGGCGTTTACTTACCTAGTTCTCTATAACCTTGGCTCTGATACCAATCTGTAACACCCCCAAAATTTGATACAGCGGAAGACTCAACAAGCTTTCGGGGTGCTACGGGGATTGGTATACAACACAAGACAATATAGAACGAGATAAAGTAAACATAATAAAAACACAACCAAAACGGGGTTTTAAGGTTTACATTTATCCCAACATCATTCAGAGTTAGGCCCAAAATAAAATAACAATAGGTCCAAATTTAATTATCAGAGTTTAGAAAATATAGATCCATAAACCGTGTGCCTTAGCCGAGCCTTCCAATCCAAGCATGCACCTCAACACTTAATTACCTGAGAAAATGTGCTAAAAGTCAGCTTTCGCTGGTGAGATCATAGGTTTAAATTCAACTAATAATATAGTGGACATATACGCAAAACGCTTGCTAGCTAGACTAAGGATTCGCTAAAAGCCTGCGGATACCCTCCGCTCTCAACATAACACACGGATACCCTTCCGCAATAACCAAAACACACGGATACCCTTCCGTAACAACCTAGATATTCGGGTAACCCCCGCAATACCAATAAATACTCGGATAACCTCCGAAGTATTAATAACCTATAGGTGCACACTACAGTATCTAAATAAGCCAACCTTGAATAGTACACACGAACCGCGTGACTAAAGCTGACAATAACAAATAAGCCAACCTTGAATAGTACACATAAGAAGTGACTAAAGCTGACTATACATCCTAGTCCATATGCATAGCAAGTTTAGAAATAATATAAAAGCGATAATGGTCCACATAAATAATTTGCACGTTTCTCACCCCAATCGTTGAAAACATAGTTCAAGAGTAAAAAGTGGGGCTATGACTCACCTCAAGTCCAGAAAATAGCAAGACGAGGTAGGTAGAAATAAGATGTATGATAACTCACGAAACAGCAACTACGGACTTGGCACGACCTAACAATATTAACTCTTTCAGAAATCATTCCCAAAAATATATACTATTCCCAAACCCGGACGAGAATCCGTTTTATTTCCGAAAATCCATTTCGTATTAGTTTGGTGTATTTGCGTTTGGTATCCATACGGGTGGTGGGTCGACTTAAAACAAACCAACAAGATCACACGTAGAAGATATAATAAACTATAGATCTAATATTAGCCCAATATATCATTTAAATAAATCGCCAAAGTTTACCAAATCCGTCGATTTGATAATCCTCATATTTATTTACGTAATATACCGTTCCAAGATTACACCCAATCTAAGGCGCATATAAAGCACATAGCACATAATTACTATATAGTATATATCATAGTTTAATAAATTCCTCGTATATATCGTCAAATTGGCCAGATTTCCCGATATATACACTCGCAATCTATTACACTTTACATATACTACAACCTATGGGCGTCGTAGGATACGATGCCCACTAATATGTTCGTTTCATATAGCCAAATAACCCGGCTCAACCTTACGGTTAAGTGGTTATTTAATTATAGAAAACGTCTATATTAGTCGTCATATATTCGTGACAACACGAACGTCACAAATAATAACTTACCTGGACCCGAGTGACAACAATTTCGCCTAACTCAATAAATTTATTCGTTGTATATTCGAAATGACATTTTATTAAATGTTTCATAATTGTCGGGAGTTTCCCGTTTTATAACACAATTTTTATAATAATAATACGTTTAATAATATTACGCCACTTTCGTAGCCTAATATATATCTAATCGTATTATTTATAATACGACTCGTGATTATTATTATTATTAATATACGCGTTTATATAGTTATATATACGTTATTCACGTATATACTTTCATATAAACGTTCATATTATCAATAATTATTATTACGAGTTTTATTATTCTCGTTTTAGTTTTAATAGTTATTGAGTTATACGAAATGGTCATATGTCCGAGTCATGACCCTCGGCTCATTGTCCAAGTCCAATAATAAGCAAAAGTCATAAATAACAAATCTCCGTCCAATCACAATCTCAAACCACGGGCTACAACAATAGGGTCCGACTACGGCACCCGACTAACCTATCTCCGTCAATCTAACGACCGTCACACAACCGGTCCTCATTCACACTTACCAATCGACAACAACTCCTCAATACCAAAAACCAATATCCAATTCGACCCATATATATTCGGCCGAGAAATAATACCACAACAACAAATATATAACAAGGACAATCATAACAAATAATGATATAACAAATAGTTCACAATTATCACAAAAATAACATTAACCATGTTAATGTTGGGTCGGTTTACCAAGCCAAACCCGAGCCTTCGACTCACTTGAGTCACGGCTCAAAACCACGAGTCACGAGGACTCGAATCAACAACCTCAAATGTCATCAAAATAAGCTCCAACGAGCACAACCATTTAGCCATTCGACCCATGAGGGTCTCGGTAAAATCAACAACCATACGGCTAAGTGCCGCGACTCACAAGAGTCGAATCAAGGCCACAACGAGACCGAGGCTACAAAGAGCCAACCACGGCTCATAACCAACAAGATAAACGAGCATCACAGCTCGAAGCAATAACCAAGCCGTGAGTCGGGGACTCACGGTTCGAACCAACAATTCCAACGAGAGCAAGAATCATAAGCCACAAAATACCAGGCCAAAGAAGTAAGCAAATCGAGCACCATGGCTCGGATTTACACCCAAGCCGTGAGTCTTAGACTCACGGTTCGAATCAACCATCAAGAAAAACCAACCCGGATACCAAACCTTTTAAAGAAAACGTGATTTCATCAAAAACCCATAAATATATCACGTTTTAAAATGAAAACCCACTCGGATCTCATCATGTCGTGACCCTTGGTCACGTTTTTATCAAGAATACGAGTGAAACTCGCTCACATTCGATCTAAAAAGCTCAAAACCGTGATAACCCTTCAAGAATAAACGATTGGTGGTGAAAATGGTGAAGATTCGTGGTGAAGAAATGATGTTATAGGCGCGTGTTATAGTAGATCTAAGAGTAGGGATGATGGGGAATCGATTGGTGATGGTGGTGTAGAGTGGTGACCGGCGGTGGCTGTGGTGTGGCCGGATATTTAAGTGGGCGGCTAGGGTTAGGGTAGTAGAGGAGAGGGAGAAAAGAGATGAGAGAGAGGTGGGTTTGTGTTGTGTGTGTGAAGAACCGGACAAACACACCCTTATTAACTTTTCATTTTTTTTTTTTTTTTTTTTTTTTTTTTTTTTTTTAAGTTATAGTAATAATCATAAGAATAATAATAATAGTAGTAATAATAATATTATTACGATTGAGCGGGTAACGCGGGTAATTGTAAAAACACGTGGCCCGAACCCGAACTCATTTTAAAATTTCAACATCACTCGAGAACCTCTCGTAAATAAATAAAATATATATCGGACTCGTTAAGACGAATCATACAATTGTTGTTAGGAAATTCCTAGTGCCAAAGTCGACGTAGTACCAAGTGAGAATTCGAATATACATCACCGATCACATAATCAAAAATGAATTATGAACATAATTCACGAATTCCATAACGTTATTAAATAAAATATCCATAAAATAGGTCTTACAAGTTCGTTGTGAAATGAAAATTTCAAATAAAAATTATAAACGAACTTAAATTGAAATGCGGGTTTTTAAAATAGCTCCCTAAACTGCCGGTTGTCACAGATCCTCATGTTTATTTTAACATGATAGATGATGTTGGTAAATACTCCCTCTGTCCCATATTAAATATCCACTTTTGACTTTTTGAGTTTTTTTCTTCAACTTTGACTTTAAATATTTTTGTTTATATTATATAATATTTGATGAAAATTATATCAACGGAAATATGTTTAAACCCCATTTCATTCATGTATTTTGCATCAAATATTATATAATACAAGCAAAAATATTTAAGTTCAAAGTTGATAAAAGATGACTTTAAAAATTCAAAGTGGACACTTAATATGAGACGGAGGTAGTAACTAAATATTGTGAGTAGAGTTAGAAAAGTGAGCCTACAAAGTTTAATTAAAATGAGACAATTATATTTTTGGCTTAAGTTACTTGTTACTAGTATTTGCTAACATGACTTATCATTATTCAAATGAACATAAGAGGATATCTATCATTCTTTTAATCTAAAAGAGTTTTCATTGATCATTTATCTCTGTGGAACTTTGGTGTAATTTTATTGCTCATTATATTAGTCAGTGTTTTTATCTACTTATATTATCTAACCATGTCGTATTTTATTCAGGCACATTTTCTCTAGTAGATCCGGCAACAATGGTTAAGAAACGCAAAGCTTCCGATCAAGATATCAGTGACACCACAACATTCAGCAATCATAAACCAAAATCTGCACCTCTTGTATCATCTTACAATGAAAAGATACGTCCTATTCTAGACGCCGTTGACAAGCTCCGTCGCCTCAATGTGACCCAAGAAGGCATTCCACTACCCACCATTGTTGTTGTCGGAGACCAATCCTCAGGCAAGTCAAGTGTTCTAGAGTCACTAGCAAGATTATTGTATAGTTTTAAATAAAGTAAAGTAAACTGAAAAAAAAAAATAAATAAATAAAAAAAAAAAAAAA
This sequence comes from Artemisia argyi, assembly GCA_030686995.1. Classification (NCBI taxonomy): domain Eukaryota; kingdom Viridiplantae; phylum Streptophyta; class Magnoliopsida; order Asterales; family Asteraceae; genus Artemisia; species Artemisia argyi. The sequence continues at coordinate 235,338,937 of CM060700.1, read as the reverse complement.
AAAAAAAAAGGAAAGTGCCCCGTTTAATTAAAAGTGTTACACAATTGTATTATAGCTACATTAAGGACCAAAATGTGGTTCCCAATGACTTGGTACAAAAGGTTACTATACATGGTACATACTTTTCACAATCCTATTGATTACAAGTACAACGGATACTATTCATCCGTCCCATAAAAGCACTGTGCGAAGCATTGTTCACAAGTTAATTATCCCGTTTAGTCCACTGTGCATGCCCGTAAAGCAGATGTAATCACCCTTACTGCCAGATAAATCCCCATCTATAACCACTCATTCATCCTTATCTTTATGCACTAGTCAGAGATAATTTCAAAATGTTTGCCAAGATTGACAGTTCCATGGTAAGCATTCCTGTTTTGGCGAACAAACTTGTGCAAATCCAGTCAGAGATAATTTCAAAATGTTTGCCACACATTGTCAAGAAAATCAATGAGAGGCTCAATTCTTCTATTTCTGACCTCAACAAATTACCAATTACGCTTACAACTGTTCCTGATGCGATGGTTGCATTTATGCAAATAGTTGGTTCCGTTAAAGAAACACTTCAAAGGATCTTGATCCGAGGCGAGTTTGACCAATATGAAGATGATAACCAAATGCATTGCAATGCTCGGCTGGTTGAAATGTTAGAGTTCTCAATAGAACTTAACACGAGTATCAAGTGTTCTGAAGATTTTCTAGTTGAGGAAATGAACGTTTTGGAGGAAGCTAATGGAATCAGGTTGCCAAATTTCCTTCCTCACTCAGTGTTCCTATGCTTGCTCTAAAGAAAAGTGAGCACCATATCTGATATGCCTGTTAGCTTTGTTGACAAAGTATGGAGTTATCTTGAAACTGTGTGTGTAAGAGTACTTATTGATCATTGTGATAATTACCCTCAGTTGCTTCCATCCATGAGGAAAGCAACTTTGCATGTGATGCGAGAAAAGAAGGTTCAGTTTGAGGAAAGAGTTGTTGAAATGATAGAAATGGAGAAGATCACTGATTACACTTGTGATCCCGAGTTCACCGCTTCATATAACAAGTTAATGGAATACTTTAGCACTTTTTCATCATCGATATTGTCCCACTTAAATTATATAAATGTGGAAAGTTATGGCAGTATTTATATTAGGCATCTGCATGGTGTTGCAGCAAACACAAGGGACCAAGCTTTTGACCTGAAAATCAGGATGACTGCTTATTGGAAAATTGTTTTAAACGGATGGTGGATTGGGTTGCACTTCAGCTTCGATTTATGATACAAAAAGTGGTGAACAAAGAAATCGAGATGGAAATGAATGAGGTAATTGTGCGTGGTGGTGGTATAGAAAAGATGCTAGATGAACCTCCCTCTGTGGCAATTAAAAGGGAGAAGCTGCAAAGAAGCATTGGTTTGCTGAAGGCTTCTAAAGAAGTCATCGAACAAGTCATGGATGGTCACAACTGATTAGAGTTCTGTTAAGGGGATGAAAGCGTTTTAGTTGGATCTTTGACTCTATTATCTGACGTAATTGACGCATGGTTAAATAATCTTGACTTCCTAGTATGTGTTTTTTTGTTGATTGTGCTTGTTTTGTATTTGAACTATGAATGGTAATCTTATTATCTAGTTTGATGAATAATTATATTTACACGTTTCACTGTCTCGTTGCTTTGACTAGTGACTATATAGTAGCACCACATATGACGGATTTGTGGTTTGTCCTCTCTCTTATAACTCAATGTGTGATGTTGGTTTTATTAGCCAATAGATTATAAGGCCCGAGCCCGTCTGTGGGTTTGGGTCCATCAGGGTTTCTAGGTTATGTAACCTCTATATATTATTTCTCAATAAACATCTATTATATAATAAAAGAATTACATCATTTCGAAATTTTTTTGCAAAAACAATCTTATTGGAAATTCGAAGCTTTTTTGCAAAAACAATCTTATTGGGAAAAAAATTGGACCAATTAGGTTGCTTAATTTTGACATACGGCAAAATCGAGCGATGTGATTAGCCAATAAAAAGTCAAAATTGAATCAAGTTTGGTCAATTGTTGCTTAATTTCGTTTTGTGAATAAAAATACTGAAAAAACACGTGTCAAATTTGAAAGAAAGCCAAAAGTTCTTTATAGATCTAACTTTTACCATAGAACCCATCAAGCATTCTTAGCCACTCATTTTTTTTTATCAAAATAAAAAATAAACTTCCACCCTTTTTTTAAAACTTAAATATTTCGCAAACCGTAAATCGTCAAGTTATAAAAAAATACCATCGCGACGAGAATTAAATTATCTTTCTATAGATATGCATTGTTATATACTTTCGACGAACTTTTTTTTCGATGAACTTTTTTTTTTCGCTCAGAAAAATCATATATGATTCGTAAGAATCATATATGATTCGATTTTAACAAATCATATATGATTCTTACGAATCATATATGATTCTTAAGAAATCATATATGATTCGTAAGAATCATATATGATTCGTAAGAATCGAATCATATATGATTTTTTACGAATCATATATGATTTTTACGAATCATATATGATTTTTTCTGGGTGGAAACTAAAAAAAAAAAGTTCGTCGAAAGTATATAACAATGCATATCTATAGAAAGATCATTTAATTCTCGTCGCAATGGTATTTTTTTTGTAGGTTGAAGATTTACCGTTTGCAAGATATGTTGTTTTGAAAAAAAATGTGAAAAATATAAATGGGTGGATATGATTGGTTGATAGGTTCTATGGCATGTATGGGTTCTTCATTGATCTCAACTCTTGAAAGAAAACAAAACTTGAAGAAAGCGGAGTTAAGTCAAATATTTTTTTGGGTTAAAATGAAAATAAAGAAACCACATCCCATGTATATCCGATCAAACAAAACATAACACAACTCGATTAGATTTCCATCTGATGAATACTGGTTATTTGATACTCTAATCATCAAAGATGCAAATATGTATTGATTATTCATTTTTTTAACGCTTTTAATTATCTAATTGAAACCCTCATTTAATATAATTACTGTTTTTGTTTTTGTTTTTGTTTTTTTTTGTTTTTTTTTTTTTCAATTACTTGGTCGAAATTTGCTTCCTTTTTCCTTTTGTTAATTATTGTTATGTGGCTATAAGTTCATTCGGATTTGATCATCCAATTGCATCTGTAATAGCCTTTTTGTGTGTATTATGAGATTTGTGGATGTTTTAAAGATTTCACTTTCATAGTGGTGGTGTCAATAGCCCTACTCATGAATGGTTGGTATAGGTATGTATTTGTTTTTCGTATTGGGAGTGACAGCGAACATGGGGACATATTTCTTTTGATTGAAAGCCCTAATCGTGAGTAAGGTATAATTTAGATATAAATTCAATATCTTCTATTGATTCTATGAACTTTATATCTGATTAGTTACATCCCTTTTATTATGTATGAGGGGGCTTATTGATTATGAATATGAAATTGATTGTTTGGTCTTTTAAGTTTGTGGTGGATTCTATTTTAATTAATGCACTTCTTAAAACTAAATACCCACTTTGTTGATTTAGACTTATTAGTTTATTGTAGTTGTCAATGTTGTGAAAAATCAACCGAAAGAATCACTACAAATATTTGTTGGAAGAGCCACTAACCAGTATATACAAAATGATTGTTATTTTGGTTAAGCAATACGACAACTCTTATGGTTTTATATTAGCGTTGACAATGGTTTTTTAATAAGTTGTTAGAAGGATATTGCTCAATTAGCTTAGGTGACGACTATGGGTTTTTGCTCACGGGAGGTTGTGGATTTTTGTTTGGTTGCCAAATAAGAACAAGTTAGTCGCATAAGTCATCAATAATTCGTAAATGGTATGTACATGGCTTTTATCATGGGATGAAATTATGAGCCTCACATGTTTATCAAACTTATGAGCATGTGTAATTTATAGTATGATGTAATTAGCAGCATTTTTTGTTAATAAAAGCATATATTTAGTATACTTGATTAATTTTGTAGTCCTTTGGAACAGATTTGCTAATAAACAAATTGTGAGACTCCACAAGACACAAGATAATACCCTTTAAAGGGGGTACGCCACATAGAGTGAACCTTATGATTCATGACTTGAGGTAAGCAGTAGCTTTTACTTAAGGTGTACTTGATTATATTGGCTGAACAAGGATTTATTTATTGTGCTCAAAAGCATGGTTGTTTTAATTTGTTGTCGTATTTGCTAAAAGATCTCAGGGTTATACATGGTTGTAACACCCCCAAAAAATTGGTACGGCGAAAGACTATTCAAGCTTTCGGGGTGCTACAGGGATTGGTATCCAAACACAAGTATAAAGAAACCAAATACTTAAATTCATAACATAAAGACCAATCCAACATTAAGTCATAACGTTTACAATAATCCAAAGTACGATAAGTAAGCACATAAGAAAACATAAATAGGTCCCCAAAATATTATCAGAGTTTCAACAATCCATCGACCAAACGATACTCGCCAAGCATTCTAGCACGAATATACCAAAGCACCAATTAGTTACCTGAGAAACATGCTAAAAGTCAGCTTACGCTGGTGAGTCATAGGTTTAAATCAAATATGCACTTGTGGACTGATAACCAAAACCTTCGCTATGCTATACTAGGTCAAAATCCAAAACAATGGATGTATACACAACATCACTAATCAAATTCCTATAGGTACTCCCTATAGATTCATAATACATAATTACATGCAATGGCGCCATGCTAACATTCCAGAGGTAGTCCCTATAGTCCATCATATAAGCTCGTAAACATCACATCACAACGTAGTCAAACGGCATAGCAAGGCATAAAAATAGAGTATAAAGCATGATCCACATAAAACAGTTTTGCATGTTTTACACCCCAATTTCAACAAAACGATATTCAAAAGTATGAGTGGGGCTATGACTCACCTCAACTAACAAAGCTCATAAAATAATACGGTAGAAAGCAAAACTCAGCTAACACAACCCGGCAATCACGGTCTCGGCACAACCTAATAATTATATAGGAAACTCGACTTAATTCGTATTCGGAAACATATCCATAATTAACCTTTCCCCAAAGTACTTTCTATTTTATTTCCCAAAACATTTTGTTGTATTCATTATCTCTTGGTTGGTATCGTCGTGTTTGTGATGAAGACTCACTCTAAACTCGAGTGAACACACGCAACATGGAACTAGACCTGACAATCCTAGGGTCACGGTCAAATGATCTCGTCACAGCTTAATAAGTAAACCGAATGAATTAACGAGTACTTATTGAATTCGTCAACCCAATAAGCCAAGTAATTCCTTCGCCTTTCTTATTATTCTCATGCCAAATCATTTCACCCAATGAGTCTTGAGGATGGATCACTCATTAATAAATTCCCCGTTTCACACTATCGGGCCCTTATTGGACTCGTCAGCCCAATAAGTCCGCTATTCGTGAAAATTGGTTATATTAATGCTTCTCAATCCGAACTCGACACATTATAATAATTACCAACATAATATTATTTGACAAACGTGCCATCGAAATATTAATAACTCACCCATATTAAATTCAACACCGTTTTCATTTATTACGCTTATTAAGCATTTAATAACATCGTCGCTCTACATTTTCTTTTTAATGTAGAAATATTATTTAACGTTATAGCGTTATTTAATGCTTCTCATTAACGAGATAATGTTTCATTACGCCTCATCGTTATTTTAACACTTAATGTTAAATTATAAATATTAATAACAAGTTTTCACTTGTTATTCGATACTTATAACCAAGTATATATATTTTTATAAACCGTGTTTATTGTCAAATATTTATCATTTTTGAGTTATGTTATGTTTCGAGTTCACATTTATACTTGGATTAATAAGCAACCCAATGTTGAATACTAACAATCATGAGTCTCTTTTGGCGTGTCTAAGTTACAAGAAACTATCAAGTTCCGATAACCTTCGACTTGCTCAATCATAAAATATCCAATATCTAACTAAATATTAATATCACCACTTCAATCACAACTTCAACAATAACGTCCATCTACGGATCGTTTCTAACCTAATCTCCGTCAAACTAATCCCATCAACAACATAACACCACAACAAACTGATTTCCACTTGCCGAGACCCAAAGGTCTCGGCTCACCTTCTCGGCTCGTTTCACAAACCAAACGGACATCCAAAATATTAGACCAATGTTCTCCCAAGTTCGCCCAAAATAACAATAACCCTAGCGACCAAATGCCGAGACCATAGGGTCTCGGCTTGGTTTATACGGGCAACCACAAACACTCTCGGCTCACAACCGGGTTCCACAACCACAACAACAACTCTCAACATCACAATAATAATCAAAACTCCATTTACCCATCACCAATTCGACCCAAACTTTCAAAAATGGTCAAAACTTAATAATAAAATCAACAAGACTAGACCATGATTTACCCATAACCACAACCACTCGGCCGTGAGCCTAGGCTCACGGTTCGAACCCAAATCTCTCGACCTCATCACAAACATGATACCAACCTACATTTTAATTAATAAAAATCATTTTCCCACATGTTTTTATCAAGAAAATATCAAAACCCAACAAGATTAATCCGTGTATACACGGATTTGGTACACATCGAGACCCAAAATGGTGTCATCTCGACATTTCTCACCTTCTTGGACTCTAAACTTCACGGATCTATAAAAGGAATAAGGATGGTGATGATTTAAGGCTCGAATGATATAAATTCATGGCGTATTTGATGGTTTGGAGGCACGTGAACTACATCAAAATGAAGAGAAAGATGTGGGGATTAAGATAGAGGTGGCGGTGAGTGATGGTGGTCGACGGTGCATCCGTGGTGGCTGATCAAAGCGGCGGAGAGGGTGTGGGTGTGGTGTGGGTGATGGCTCAAGAGAGAGGGGAAGAAACAATAACCCTAAAATGGGTTATTACTAGCATATATATATGAAAAATGATTAGTGGACCTAACTATTAGGCCTAATATTGAACCTACTAATCTAAAAGAGACACCTGTCATTGCTTTAAACTTAAAAAAATCTTTTATAATATTCCTAATTTACCCCTCTATAATTACATAATGATAATTTATTTTTCACGTATTATTCAAAGCCTCCTTCACCTCATCCTTATCATGCCCTAGAACCGCCTTCCCTCCTTACCCTCCCGCCAGTTACACTACTGTTTCAGGTACATCAAATCAGGTCTACATCTTCTTGCAAAAATGTTTATTATAATTATGATGTTGGTGCTCATAAGAGAGACTATATCCTTTTATTGTTCTAATATCAATCATCCTTTTACGTCATACATATAAGAAAATAAGGATCTTTTAGAAATTATATAATTGGATGCTGTATAAATCAATATATCCTTAATGAAACTATCCTTTTATTCAATTTTCCCATAATTATTTGTTGTTTAGTTTTTACAAAACCGCATTATGGCGTTCTTTGTTTTGTGTAGAATGGACGTCGATGCATGCAATCTTATTGATTTAGATTATGATCCACTTATGTGTTCGGAATCCACAAAGTCTATACAAGAAAGTATGAGTCTAAATGCTCAAGATGTTGAAACATATCATATACAAAATGATGAAGATAGAAGCCAATTAATTCCTGAAGATGATGGACCTTCCGATACCCAACAAGTTCCTACTATTGGTATGAAGTTTGATCCAGAAGGAAAACTTGAGGATTATTTCAGTGCATACGCCTACAAAGTTGGATTTGGAGTTCGAAAAACAAGTGTAAGAAATGAAGATGATAGGACATACTACGTGTCACACCTCGCCAAGGCGGAAGCGCGAGGATGTAACTTCATGGATATCATCACAATACCTGGTGTCTATATAGAGAACAACTACATGCACAAAATAGAACAAAGTACAAACACAAAGTGTTGTAACAATACCCAAAAATAAAATAACCAGAACAAAACATAAGATCCAAACAAAGATGATAAACCACTTCCAATGCAACTAGGGTCTCGTCTAATCACTTCCTTCTATCTTATCCTTAGAAAGCTCACCTGAAAATGATGCTTAAAACATCAACATAATGTTGGTGAGATTCATAGGTTTAAGACTCATACACGCCAGGCAACCAAAATCACTTTGATTATAAAATATAGCTGGACAAATAATTACTGTTATCATATACGCTACATGTATTCACAAGGCAACATTACACATAAGGCAACCATCGGGCGGAACGTGCCCACCAATCCAAATTCACAACATATCGGGCCGAAACGTGACCCCCGCTCCAAAAAAATGGGTAAATTAATACCCTCCGATCGGACCACACAGAATAAAAGTGAGTAGGGATGCTACTCTCCAATTAGGTCGTATGCACGAGCAACAGGGTAAGCACCCTCCCAATTAAGTCTCTGATATGCATGTCTAATATTGACATCAATTAGGTCGCATGTGCGAGCAACAGGATAAGCATTCTCCCAATTATGTCACTGATAATACATGCCTAATAATTCTCGATAATCACAACATATGATCATCACACCATAATAATCATCACATATAGCATACACACGATAACATTATAAGTCCAAGCTCCTTTAACTCACACATAATCACAGTAACTCAAAACATTTAAGACAAACATCATTCCCATCCCATGTTGAAAACAAAGTAAAAATATGGGACTATGAACTCACCTTAAACTCCGCAGCTTCCACAACACAAATAAGTCCATGTTACACAAGGCCAAGCTAAAAGCTACAACCCATGTAATACTCATATGATGGATGTCTAAGACTCATATGACCCACCATGGATCTCCTAGACACCATACTAACCATTACCATAACCTAACACTCACTAAATCCCTTGCACTTTAAAAATCAGAAAACGCAGAATTTTGGGTACATTCGCCCACATAAAATCATGACAAATAAGGCTCAACAACTCACACCAAAAATTTACCATGATCTCTCATAAGCATACAAGCTAATCCCAGAAGGCCATGGACCAATAACACACACAAGTACTCAAAAGAAAATCAAACTTGTCAACTACTCAAATTCAGATCTGAACGCACACCAAAAAGTTTTAATTAACATAAAATACTTCCACAAGTTTTTATCGCGAATCCTTTTCGTGGTAGTCTAATATAACCTAATACTTAACTATTCCAGAAGGGCTAGTCAAAATACCACTTTTACAACCACAAAACACCCTCAAACTTTTACCCAAAATCTGTCCCGGTTTGACAACTTTGACACCTTAACAAAGAAAAATCAAAAGACCAATTTCCCGACCTTGAAATCAATCGTGGCTGGACTTTTTGGAAAGCTCTTTCATTAAACTTCAATTTAGGCTTAAAAATTCGTGAATTAACTCTTCACCATCTGTTATTTACACTCACATCTTTACAGCCATAATTTTCTGTCCAAACCCTAACACGTAATCTAACGCGTTTTACACTCAATTCCCTTAACCAATTACCATATTATTAACATCTAATCATCCTAGCATGTTTTACTTCATTAATTTACAGAAGTATATAAACCCTAGATTCCATCATAATAATTATTACATGAATCATAACAATAATTAATTAATTATACATAAGGGTTAAGGATTTTACCTTGATTCTTGATTATTGCTTGAAAACTACGAAACCCTAATTTTTTTCTTCTTGTTTCCTCCTTGTGTCGACTTCAAATTGCAGGAAAATAGAGTTATGGGTCGTTGGTTTGGCTTATATGGGTAGGGGTTGGGCTTGTTTGGGTTGAACTAGGATTCCTTGGGCCTAAGAGTCATATTTGGACTCAAATTGGGTTTCCTTTTCCCCCTAAAACCCTCTAGCCGATTTTTATAACACATACATATATATTTTTGTTTTTTTTTATTAAATTTGTTTATTACACTCAAAACCTCATACTTTTCATATCTTATGTGTTCCTATAACGAATCCTAACGTCTTTTGCGATAAACCTTAATTTTACGACAAACCGGAAAATAATCATTATCAAAATAAAGTTTCTAAAAATAGATTTTCACACTCTTATATAAGCATAACATATCAAAATAAACTCCTCGTAACTTGCTAACGCTCAATACATGAACGAAAATTCGTTACGCAAAAACACAAAAATACCAAAACTTCACAAGTCATTTCTACACCACAAAGGTGATCAAAATGAACTTTCCCAAATTCCAAACTTTCCAAATCACAATAAAACCATTTACGCAAAGGGATTTAGTGCTAAAACTTACGTATATCACACATATAACACTACAATCACCTATAACACACCAAACAAACCTCAACCGAGTCAAGACTATCAATCAAACTGACCTGCTAAAACCACGGTTGTTACATCATCCCCCACTTAGGGAAATCGCGTCCCGAGATTTCAACTACACGAGTCACCACTCACAACAGCAAAAGAAAATTTATGGATATTTAACCCGAATAATACCACACCATAAAATCACAGAGAAAAAATCACAAAAAAAATGTGAACCGACTAAATACCCGAATTCACACAATAGAAAACATTCCGTCACTCCAACAATACACGCAAATAGATACACTCCCCAATCAATAACACCAACACTCCAAACGACTTCTCACAGGTAGGTACGATACCCTCGAACCAAATGAAAATCCAAATGGTAACCGCAGGAAACACCACATATAATGGTTACACACAAAACAAACTTTAATTACATCTGATTCCTCACGCTCCCAAGTAAACTCAGGACCACGCTTAGAATCCCACCATACCTTTACCAACGCTATCTCACCACACTTCAAACTCTTAACATCTCGATTCCATAATCTCAACAGGTTTCTCGACAAAACGAAGAGTCTTGTCAACCTTACATTCATCTAATGGCACATGCAGACTAGTATCCGCCAACCACTTCTTTCAATTAGATACACTCTACTTCACTCCTCAGGCAAACTCAACCGATATGTCTCAAATCCAATCCTTTCCGTAAATCTCAAATGGTGCTACGTATCTCGGTGCTAGCTTGTCTTTCTTACCGAAACGCACAACACCCTTCCAACGAGATACTTTTAACCTCACAATATCACCAACACCAAACTCTAAGGGCTTACAGCAATTATTCGCATAACTCTTTTTGGCGATCTCTTGCTGCCTTAAGTCTTTCCTTAATCCGAAAGACCATATCCGTAGTCTCTTGTACCAGTTCAGAACCAATTAGTTGGCTTGTTCCAATCTTTTGCCCACAGAACAGGTGACCTACATTACCTTCCATACAACTTTTCACACGACACACACTCAATACTAGAATGTTAATTGTTGATATAGGAGAACTAAGCTAAGGGTAAATGTATCCACCGGCTTCCTCCAAAATCAAACATACCCATGCTCTCAGCTTACCATCCAACGCCTGATTTGTACGCTCACTTAGTTCACTCATTAGAGAATGATAAGTCATACTCATCTACATACGCGTTCTCAAGATTCCATAACACGTTTACCATTATCGCGAAGTAAGTATTTCATCGTGTTTCTTGATGATCAACGCGACACCCCATGGCTCTTTACCAACTCACCGAGCGAAAACTCTCGCCAACTCCTCCTTAATAAAATCTCCAGGTACCTCTGGCTGTTGCAACACCCTAATATTCGTTGACTACAACCTTTACCTTCAAGCATTTCAAAGACTTGCTAAAGTATCGGTATTCTCCTTCATACCCACTCCTCCATACATCTCTTGCTAAGGTAATAATACGTTTTATCCATTCTCGGATGTATCAAATACCTTGCATGATTGATGCCCCTACGCTTCCTCTTAATGAAACCAATAGCTGGTCCGCATAGTACATTCCTCCATCTTCGTTCCTTTCCATTTACTGGTCTTAAACCAAGTAATCATTCTTCTTACATGTTCTCATCCTTGAACCCCTCTCTCTATGCTGTCAATATCATCCTCTCAACTCCGAACTGAATTATCATAATCACTGCTCACAAACATCTAAGTTTCACTCGTTCACTCCCAATCAGCGCTCTGACCATGTTGTCTGCTCCGGTAGCGAATAAGACAATCGTAGTCACTGAAAAATTCCACACCCAACTTCTCTTCAACATATATTAACCTCTTGTCAAATATATGCTAACGGTTCTTACGATCTGTGAAGATAATGCTATTTGCTCCATACAACCATCGTCTCCAAGTTCTACTCCCAAACTCTAAGTCATGCATCACATAGTTCCTCTTATGGATCTTCTACCTCCGTGATGCCCACACAATCTGAAGAAAGTATATCTTGAAGCTAAACCTCTCACTTGAACAACTTGGCAAACACCCTCTTCTTCTTCAACGAACAAATTGATAATCAAAATGACAATCTATCCTAAGTAAACGACGCGAACCATGAAACCGTTCGAACTAAAACGTACATCAATGAACTCAAAAGGGGTACGAATTACCGACTAGCGAAGTAACGAACATCAAAATCAAAGCTAGAAAAACACAATGAGAAATTTCCCCCCAATAAAAGTAAACACGGATAAAATGTTCATGAAAACCCATACAAAGAAAATATAAATACACGTACCCATAAAATATCAACAAGCGTACCTCAACGAAAGAAACACTCGATGAACCAAATACATAACAAGTTTGGTAAATGAGAACCATATACAGTTCTTATTCCCGTACTCGATCTTCCCAAAAAAATAAACAAATGAACACCGTTTTTCACAAGACATATCTTAAACTTATACATTTTTTATAAAATATATATAAACCATTTTATGTAAGACATCAACATAATCATCATTTTTTTTACACTTCATTTTCACCATAAAAATAATAGTTTCCAACAAATGACCTTGAAATACCCAAAACAAATTTTAAAATACCATAAGAACTTTAACACAACCCCTTTATTGGATGTGAAAAACACAGAAAAATCACATAATCAAAATAATCATCAAACGAATGTCATACCAGTGAACACTCACGCAAATACATTGCAAACAAAACGATGAACTTACAGACTCATTCGTACAACGATCAAACCAAAATAATAGAAAAACACTGATACTAACAGGTCACCAAACATGTCATGAAATTCAATTGGTGTGTGTAAATGAGGGATTAAATATCCACACCAACTCGTCACGAACCAACAATACTTGAAGAATAGTATAACATTCATCCGAGGAATGAATGTATGGAATAACCAAAGAAACGAACCAGTATCCAACAAAACGAATTCGATTACCCAACACCTATCACGACGTCAAAGAGAAAGAATATGGCATTTGTACCATCATGGTACGAACAGGAATGCCAACCAAAGAATTAGGTATACAAACGGAGTGTCTAGCAAACGAATCAACTTAACACAGCATAAGTACCCATCGATAATTGAGGTATCAACATATGATAGGTAGGATGGAATCTTACCACCTACACACCCCAACATATAACGACTGCCCAAACGGTTAAGAGAATACTTCTCTAACCATACAGCCAACACCAACATGATATCACATACCATCTACCACAACATATAACAACAAACATCAATCAATGCAATAATGGTCACAAGTCCACGTGTGTGATACCCTTATAATTATCTTCGCGACCATAGTTATAAGACCTATTTCACACGCATACTTACTTCCAAAACCACACATCTCAATGATAACGCACATATACCACATAGCACCTAATACACCATGCAATCCATGCCATCATACTTGCAAGTCCACTGGTGTTGTGACGCATGCATAATTATGTTGGCCACCATAATTATCTATGCCCCCTTTCACAAGTGTACTTCCTCCTATGACGACACATCATGCAAACATAAACAAAAGAAGTCGCAACAATCATCTCACATGGAACAATTCCAACGATCACGTAAACTCTATAATCAAAATCACTTGGATAAGGTCGATCCAATATCTAAGAGTAATCACGCTCCAACATGGCTCCAGACGGCAAAAGACAATATACGAATTCCAAAACATAACACAAAAGAAAAGACGTCGCACAATGGCTCAAACTCCACTCTCGCACTTATCTCCCCACTCAGATCAATTCAACTTACTACTTGCTGTGGACTCTAGATCCGAATCCACACCATTCCATCCTAACTCCCCTTTCATATTTACTCAACCACCCATTCATGTTTCCTACATGTTGAGGTAGTCGACAACATGCAAAACCATCTCTATTTCTTTCTTCCAATTCTGTATGATTCACAAGTGCATACAAATCACGAGGTTTAGACTAAACCACATCTCCTTCCTATGTGAAGTGAGGACACTACCAAGGGTATTTGGTAATGGCTCCATCTCTAGAAGTCGTCGTGGTTCCAAACCTCTCCACTTCTTCTCCACCAACATTTCCCATAAACGTCCTCTCCTTGTCCGAACATGAATACATGCTAGCGAGAACTCAGATTATACGGTTAGTCCGCATCATCCTACCACTTCTCTCGCATCCGATAGTGACAACGGTAGTCCAACGATGCATCTTATGCACGGAAGACAATATAATAAAGTCGATATATATATAATATTACGTATAGTGGATAGAATAGATGTCTGAAACTCAATAAAACATCTCATAAATAGAGGAAAATAGACATATAAAATACTATACTTACACATAGATCCTAAATGCAACTATATGAGGGACTCCTAAGTTATAGTCTAGGTTAAACCACCTAATTCTCTATAACCAAGGCTCTGATACCAATCTCTCACACCTCGCCAAGGCGAAAGGGCGAGGATGTAACTTCATGGATATCATCACAACACCTGGTGTCTATATAGAGAACAACTACATGCACAAAAATAGAGCAAAGTACAAACACAAAGTGTTGTAACAATACCCCAAAATAAAATAACCAGAACAAAACATAAGATCCAAACAAAGATGATAAACCACTTCCAATGCAACTAGGGTCTCGTCTAATCACTTCCTTCTATCTTATCCTTAGAAAGCTCACCTGAAAATGATGCTTAAAACGTCAACATAATGTTGGTGAGATTCATAGGTTTAAGACTCATACACGCCAGGCAACCAAAATCACTGTGATTATAAAATATAGCTGGAAAAATAATTACTGTTATCATATACGCTACATGTATTCATCAGGCAACATCACACATAAGGCAACCATCAGGCGGAACATGCCCACCGATCCAAATTCACAACATATCGGGCCGGAACGTGACCCCCGCTCCAAAAAAATGGGTAAATTAATACCCTCCGATCGGACCACACAGAATAAAAGTGAGTAGGGATGCTACTCTCCAATTAGGTCGTATGCAATAGCAACAGGGTAAGCACCCTCCCAATTAAGTCTCTGATATGCATGTCTGATATTGACATCAATTAGGTCGCATGTGCGAGCAACAGGATAAGCATCCTCCCAATTATGTCACTGATAATACATGCCTGATAATTCCCGATAATCACAACATATAATCATCACACCATAATAAACATCACATATAGCATACACATGTTAACATTATAAGTCCAAGCTCTTTTAACTCACACATAATCACAGTAACTCAAAACATTTAAGACAAACAACATTCCCATCCCAAGTTGAAAACAAAGTAAAAATATGGGACTATGAACTCACCTTATACTCCGCAGCTTCCACAACACAAATCACAAATCTAAACAACACAAATAAGTCCACGTTACACAAGGTCAAGCTAAAAGCTACAACCCATGTAATACTCATATGATGGATGTCTAAGACTCATATGACCCACCATGGATCTCCTAGACACCATACTAACCAATACCATAACCTAACACTCACTAGATCCCTTGCACTTTAAAAATCAGAAAACGCAGAATTTTTGGGTACATTCGCCCACATAAAATCACGCCAAATAAGGCTCAACAACTCACACCAAAAATTTACCATGGTCTCTCATAAGCATACAAGCTAATCCCAGAAGGCCGTGGACCAATAACACACACAAGTACTCAAAAGAAAATCAAACTTGTCAACTACTCAAATTCGGATCTGAACGCACACCAAAAAGTTTTAATTAACATAAAATACTTCCACAAGTTTTTATATCGAATCCTTTTCGTGGTAGTCTAATATAACCTAATACTTAACTATTCCAGAAGGGCTAGTCAAAATACCACTTTTACAACCACAAAACACCCTCAAACTTTTACCCAAAATCTGTCCCGGTTTGACAGCTTTGACACCATAACAAAGAAAAATCAAAAGACCAACTTCCCGACCTTGAAATCAATCGTGGCTGGACTTTTTGGAAATCTCTTTCATTAAACTTCAATTTAGGATTAAAAATTCGTGACTTAACTCTTCACCATCTATTATTTACACTCACATCTTTACAGTCATAATTTTCTGTCCAAACCCTAACACGTAATCTAACGCGTTTTACACTCAATTCCCTTAACCAATTACCATATTATTAACATCTAATCATCCTAACATGTTTTACTTCATTAATTTACAGAAGTATATAAACCCTAGATTCCATTATAATAATTATTACATGAATCATAACAATAATTAATTAATTATACATAAGGGTTAAGGATTTTACCTTGATTCTTGATTATTACTTGAAAACAATGAAACCCTATTTTTTTTCTTCTTGTTTCCTCCTTGTGTCGACTTCAAATTGCAGGAAAATAGAGTTATGGGTCGTTGGTTTGGCTTATATGGGTAGGGGTTGGGCTTGTTTGGGTTGAACTAGGATTCCTTGGGCCTAAGAGTCATATTTGGACTCAAATTGAGTTTACTTTTCCCCCTAAAACCCTCTAGCTGATTTTTATAACACATACATATATATTTTTGTTTTTTTTTATTAAATTTATTTATTACAGTCAAAACCTCAGACTTTTCATATCTTATATGTTCCTATAACGAATCCTAACGTCTTTCGCGATAAACCTTAATTTTACGACAAACCGGAAAATAATCATTTTCAAAATAAAGTTTCCAAAAATAGATTTTCACACTCTTATATAAGCATAACATATCAAAACAAACTCCTCGTAACTTGCTAACGCTCAAATACATGAACGAAAACTCGTTACGCAAAAACACAAAAATACCAAAACTTCACAAGTCATTTCTACACCACAAAGGTGATCAAAATGAACTTTCCCAAATTCCAAACTTTCCAAATCACAATAAAACCATTTACGCAAGGGGATTTAGTGCTAAAACTTACCTATATCACACATATAACACTACAATCACCTATAACACACCAAACAAACGTCAATCGAGTCAAGACTATCAGTCAAACTGACCTTCTAAAACCACGGTTGTTACACTACGCTCTTGCATGTGATAAAGGAGGGGTACATAAGAGTAAGCCTTGATCTACAAGAACTAGATTGGTGGTAAAAACTGATTGCAAAGCAAAAGTTAATGTGATTGTGTACGATATCTACGAAATTGCATGATATCTCGTGTATTTTTGGAGCATAATCATGGCTTGAGTCCCTCGAAATCGCGATATCTACGAACTCATAAGAAAATGGATACATACACTAAGCGAAGACTTGAATTGAATGATTGCGCTGGGATTCCATTAAATAAAAATTTCCATTCGTTAGTAGTTGAACCTAAAGGATATGAGAACTTGCCATTTGGTGAAAGAGAATGTAGAAATTGCATTGCAAAAGTAAGACAACTAAGACTTGGGACTGGAGATGCTGAACCACTTCGTGATTATTTTGTTCATATGCAAAGGCGAAACAAAAATTTCTTTTATGCCATGGACATCGATGATGATGGTCGTTTGCAAAATGTGTTTTGGGCAGATGCAAGGTCTAGGGCAAGTTACGAGTCATTTGGTGAGGTTGTGTCTTTTGACAGCACTTACTTAACTAACGAATATAGTATGCCTTTTACTCCTTTTGTTAGAGTGAATCACCATGGAAAATATATCTTATTTGGACGTGGGTTACTATCGGGAGAGGATAAAAAAACGTATGCATGGTTATTTAAGTCATGGTTAGAATGTATGGTTGGGCGTCCACCAAGCGCAATAATAACAGACCAATGTCCATCAATGAAAGTAGCAGTGGCAGAGGTATTCCCAGAAGCTCGTCATCGTCTTTGCCTTTGGTACATTATGAAAAAAGTCCCACAGAAATTAGGTGGGTATGGTGAATATAAAGTAATAAAGAAGACTTTAAAAACCCTTGTCTACGAATCTGTGGAGCGTCGAGATTTTGAAGAAGGTTGGTCAAAAATGATTAAAGATTATTGTCTGGAAGAAAATGAGTGGTTGTGTTCACTCTTTAATGATCGAAAGCGTTGGGTGCCCGTATACCTAAAAGAAATATTTTTGGCTGGCATGTCTACGACCCAAAGAAGTGAAAGTATGAATGCATTTTTTGATGGGTATGTTAATTCAAAAACGTCACTGAGACAGTTTGTGGAACAATATGACAATGCATTGAAAAGAAAGATGGAAAAAGAAAACAAGGCTGATTTTGATTCACTAAATTCTTCATATAAATTGTTAACTCAATTTTTTATTGAGAGACAATTTCACGAATCCTATACAAATGCAATTTTCAAGTTGTTTCAAGATGAGTTAAAAGGTATGCTTTGTTGCAATTTTTCAATGTTCAAAACTGATGGCATGCTATCCACATTTCATGTGACCGATATTTTTCAAGGAAAATATGGAAGAAGGAGAGTTGTACATACAGTGAGTTATAATGAAGTCAATTGTGATATCGAATGCTCTTGTCATTTGTTTGAGTTTCGAGGAATTGTTTGTAGGCACATGATGAAAATCTTGATTGACAAGGATGTTAAAGAAATTCCATCTCGTTATATATTAACTCGATGGAGGAAAGATGTTAAACATAGGTACTATTATGTGACAAATTGTTATGACGAATTTAAGAGTGGGGAGCAAGCGAAACAATTTGATCAGTTGTGTGGTAACTTCTATGAAGCTGCACATATTGCAAATTCTCATGAAAAGTATCAATATTTAATGGAATGTATAAATGTGGTAAAAGAACAGTTAACTGATGATTCAAATTGGGGTACGCATCATGTTACCGAATCTACTAAAAAGTTATCACCTTTGAAAGTTCTTGGTAAAGGTCGCCCACCAGTGAATAGAAAAATTCCCATAGAAGAAAAGATTATAAAGAAGCAACAAAGGAAGAAGAAGAAGAATGTAATGATATGTGTATATATCTTTTGTATCTTTAATTTTGTTGTTTTATTATGTTTATGATAAATTCATCTAATTATTGTAGGAACATGAAGGAAAAGAAATTCTCACAAAAGAAAAGATTGTAAAGAAAAAGCAGCCAAGGAAGAAGAAAAGTGTACTGATATGTGTACCTATATTTGATATCTTTAATGTATATTTTAGTGACTTAGTATGTGATGAATTGATTTAATTTTTGTAGAAATATGAAGCCATAAAAGAAAACACGCTACAAGATCAAAGAGGTTCATGCTTGTCAAATATGCCGATTAACAAGGTAATAAGCAATGCATCGTACATAGCTACTTGATATTGTTGCATTGGTCTATCTTTTTTATGTGTGAGATGATTCTAGCTATTTTTCATGCTTGCTGGTATCTTTTTTGAATGAGTAATTGTGTGGTGTAATGCATGTGTTCATTTGGGTAGTGGATAATTTTGGTGTCATTTAATAAGCGATCGAAATTGGGTCTATACATGTTGTTAGGAATACAAATATTTCTGTAAAAGTCTCGGTCACCTAATTATTGTAATAGCATTAAGTTAGCTCGTAGTTAGTTTAGTTATTAGTTAGTTAGTAGTAGATTAAGTAACATCGTGGAAGAAGGACGGGTCTTTACCCACTGTATGCCTGATCCACAGCCCGGGTGTGGGCGTTTTATCATTTATTTGTTAGGATAGTATAAATACCCCTCTCCACATGTGGAGAGGGTTGGACCTTCATTCATAAGCTAATAGATTACAAGTTTCTCTCAAGGCTCCCATCTCTTTCTCTCTCTAATCTCTCTCTCTCTAAAACTACACTAGTCGATTCATACATGCAAAACCATACGAGCTTATGATTATGTATATTCTACAATTGGTATCAAGAGCCAAGGTTTCATCTTAGGGCCTTGTAGAATCGGATTTTGTGAGTTTGAAGTTATTTTCTTGAAAAACATCTTGGTTTGATCTTTCTAGTGTTATTAGACATGTTAGAGATGTACTTTTATGATCCTTGGTGTTAGTATAACATTGTTTCAATTGGTTATACTATATCATACGTTTATTTGAAGTTTGGATTGGTTTTGAGTAGTTTTTCTTGTTTACGGTTAGCTCCACTGCCTCATTTCATAGCTGCGATTTGCTCCTGGATTTTGTGGTTAGTTTTTCTGCGATTACCATTTTGGGAAAACAGACAAAACGCAAGGAAAGTGACAGTTTTGGACTTTTGTGAACTGCGACTTGCACTTGCGGTTAAGTGTTTGTGGTTTGCTTCTGTGGTTTGCATTCTCTGCGGTTACCTCACCTGCGGTTACCTCACCTGCGTTTTACTCACCTTTCGGTTTGCTCCTCATTGCGGTTTACTCCTTGCGGTCACCTGGCCTAATCCTGCGATTACTTATTGATTGTGATTACTTGAAGTTTGCTGTTTGCTTTTAGCGGTTTGCTCTTGCGGTTTGCTCTAGCGGTTAATGTTAGCAGTTTGCTCCTGTGATTAACTCTAGCGATTAGCTCCAGCTAGCGATTACCTCTGTTTAGCGATTTGCTAAAGTTGTAGTTTGACCAAAGTTGACTTTTGACGACCAAACTTCAAACGACCATAGCTTTTGAACCGTAACTCCGTTTTGGACGAAATACCTGTCAAAACGACCGTGAGATCGAGGAGAACGACACGTTGAATGATTTATCGATTCAAGCGAAGTTTCGAGGCCCAAAAACGCTCCAGAATGAAGTTATTGAGGTTTTAAGTTTTTAGACCAAATTTTCACCAAATTTTTTAGGCCAAACTTGCATCAACCGAACCAAGATCACAACTAAACAACATCAACTGATCATCAAGTCCATCAACTGATCATAAAGTTCATCTCAAGTCTTCGGTGTCTTACGGTTTCTTCTTGATTTTGTAAAATCCCGCGAAATAATCTATTTCTCGGTGTAAATCATAGAAGTGTAAAATCCCGTGCACGTCCACATCATATCAAATTCTTCAGATTCAGTCATACCTGAGATACTCAAATTGTACGACATGATCGATGAACATAAGACTTCCAACCCTTCACAACAAATTAACATGTTTGAGTTTAATAATGCTGCTATGGAATCTTCGTGCTCTAAGTCTCAAGAGAATGAACTTCATCAGCCAATTAAATTGCCCGATAATGCAAAGGATTGTTGCATTGAATGTTTTCGATTACTTCATTCACATCTCAAGGTTCTCTTTGCACAACCTAATACTCTAATTGCTCTATATGCCCAAGCATCTTGAGCCAACAACGTTTGAATATTGTTAAACTCAAACATGAAGCATCTTGTCCCTTTAACTATCCCCACGCAAGCATCTTGTCCCTTTAACTATCCCCACGCAAAATAATACTCTAATTGCTCTATATGTCCTTGGTCAATTATTCACTGATTTTGAAAAAACATGTAAAAAGAGAATTACGCCAACGGGTATTACTGAAGGGGAAAGGGGTTTTGAACAAACAAAGAGTTGTTATTTAACTGAGGTTATGCCATTCTTTAAACTTCTCAAGGAACATTTTGAGGGTCTTCAAAAAACCTTAAATAAAGATGTTGAAAATATGAAAAAGGTGTTTAAAGAAGTGGAAAACGAGGGAAAACAAACTGCAACAGATCTTCAATATAGTGAAATTGCGAGGAAAAATGCTCTTATCATGAATGATACCTTGATTGCTAAATGTGTTGCTCAAGATGTATTCTATACTGCCACTGATTCTTCATTAACTGCTTGTCAATTTCATGAAATGTCTGTTGCTTTAAATGTTCTCCAGAATCGTGTTGTTGAGCTTGAGGGGGAGAATTTAAAATTGCGTGAGAAAATTCAAAACGATGACCATGATAACATGGTCAGGCATTTATCAAAACTAGAGGTTGATAATCTTAATTTGCAATTAAAGTGTCAACATTTAGAAGAAAGAATTAAAATCTCAAATGCCAAGACATCTTCGGATGTTCCTGAATTTTATGCATATTTTGAATTAGCCAAACGTGATTAAAAAATTCAAGCTCACACTAACACGATTCGAAAATTGAGGGTCCAAATTGACCAATTGAAGTCAAACAAGAGTGATGTGATTGGCACTCAAAAACCACAGTCTATAGATTCTCAGAATTTTCAATTTCAAGATACCATCAATAAATTGCAACATGAAAATGATTTTTTTCGAGCTGAAAATTCAAAAGTTAAACAGCATTACAAAGAGTTATATGATTCAATTAAGATCACACGTGATAAAAACAATGAAAAGACAACTTCTTTGCTTAAAGAAATTGAGAATCTAAAGACTCAGGTGAAAGGGAAAATGCCAATCATCACTTGTGATAATGTTGTTCAAAAGGTTTCTGCTTGTAAGAAGTACGCTATTGATGCTGTAAATATTTCTCTTCCCCTTAGGAATAATAAGTTAGTTCATAGTGACTAGCTTAAACATCTTAAGGAGTGCCTTGACTTGCTTCGTTAAACCATTGAAGAGGATAGGATAGCAAAACCACTTGATGATGCTATTGTAGGTGCCTGCTTTCTGACTAATAGATCTCAGGAACTCTTAGAATATGCTATTGGTACATGTCCTAAGATTGATAGCAAGCAAGATAGGTCATCTGCTTCATCCTCTAAGTCAACAAACAAGCACGTTACCTTTGCTGAACCTTTGGAAACTTCAGATCCCAACACATCAAAACATGTTCAGCAACTAGAAGTGAAAAAGACTAAGTTTCCCATCAGTCCTTCTATAGGAATTAATAGTGACACTAAAGCTAGAAAGTCAAAACCAATGAGAAATATAAAGAAGGATAAGACTTCACCAGCTAAAAGTGTTCCTAAGAAGAAAGTAGAAGACCACATGAGGAACTATAAGTCTGAGTTGAATAAAAGGAATCATAATTCAAATCCTAACTCACTTTGAAAAACATGTAATAAATGCTTAATCTCGAGTAATCATGATAAATGTATTGAGAAATTTCTGAAGTCGTTTAACAAAACCCCAGTTATAAAAGATTAGAGAGCTAAACAAATTAAGCAAGTTTGGAAAGCAACAGGAAAACTGTTTGCCAACGTTGGTTATCAATGGAAGCCCACTGGAAGGAAATTCACTTTAGGAGAACAGTGCCCTTCAACTAGGATAACTAATTCTAAAGTAGTGCCTATTAAGGAATGGAAGCCAACTGGTAGAACTTTCCCTTTGGAGACCCAGTGCTCTTTACCTAGGCCCATTGCATCTACTAGTGAAATTTCCACCATTGAAACGAATGCACCTAAGGTCTTAGTGGCTCCAGAACTTGTTTGCACTAACCAACTGGAACCCAACTCAAATTGGGGATCCGACACTCCAAATCTTCTGCTCTCATCTATTTTCAAATGCAGGTCGTACATTTCCTCCTTTGGTATTTGGACTCAGGCTGCTCAAAACATATGATTGGGGATCGCTCAGGGCTCGAGAACTTCATGAATAAGGTTATCGGGACAGTTAAAATTCGGGAACGACCATTTTTGGGCAATTATGGGTTAAGAAGACTATTTATTTTGGTGACAGTGTAATCTCTTGGGTATTCTACGTCGAAGGACTTGGTCATAATGTGTTTCTGATTGGTCAATTACGTGATTCGGATCTAGAAGCTGCTTTCAGTAAACATTCATGCTTCTTCGGAGAATTGGATGGTGTTAATCTTCTTAAAAACAGTCGTGACACTAACCTGTACACCATCTCCATTTGAAGATATGATGCGGTCTTCTCCTTCTTGCTAGCAGTTTATGGCCTCAAAGAACAAATCGTGGCTATGGAACCAACGTTTAAATCACTTGAACTTTGGTACCATCAATGATCTTGCTTGCAAGGATTTAGTATGCAGTCTGCCCAGTCAAAGTGTGAAAAAGATCATCTTTGTTCGGCTTGTCAACTGGGCAAAAGCACGAAGCATACACACAAACCCAAAACTGTCAATACCATCATGGAAGTTCTTCACACCCTTCACATGGATCTATGCAGACCAATGAAAATGCAAAGTATAAATGGGAAGAAGTATGTTCTTGTGATAGTTGTCGACTATTCTCGGTTTACATGGGTGAAGTTTTTGACAACCAAGGACGTCACTCCAGAGGTTATCATCAAACTCATTAAACAGCTATAAGTATGGCTCAACAAAATCGTCAGAATCATCCACACACATAACGGAAATGAGTTTCTTAACAAACGACTCATTCAATTTTACGGAAGTATTGGCATCACCTACTTGAAAAGTGTTCCACACTCTGTTCAGTAGAGCGGCGTTGTTTAAAGATGAAACCGTACTCTAGTAGAAGCTGCACGAACCATGCTAATATTTTCCAAGGCACCGATGTTCCTCTGGGCAGAAGCAATTGCTATAGCTAGTTACACCCAAAACCGATACTTGATACATACTTTTCACAACAAATCTTCATATGAGCTGATGCATGGCATGAAACCGGATCTCTCCTTTCTATGTGTATTTGGTGCTTTATGTTACCCTACAGATGATAGTTAAAGATCTAGGATAATTAAAAGCTAAAAGCTGATATTGGATTCTTTGTTAGTTATGCTTCAGATTGTAAGGGATACAGAATCTACAACAAACAAACCCGACAAACCTTGGAAAACATTCACGTCACATTCGTTGAGCTGACTGAGCACATGGCTCCTGTACACATCTGTGCAGGACCCGTGTCTAAACTTTTGTCTCCTGAACCAATCAGTTCAGATCCTTGTACAATATTCCATGCCTGCAGTACTTTATGTACCTCCTAGAAGTGAGCATTTGAAGATCTTATTTGAACCGATGTTTGATGAATAATTTGAGACACCTACTGATGATACACCGACACCACCAGCTGCCGCTGCTCCGGTTTTGTACAACTCAAATGGTCCATCAGTGTCTACTTGAATTAATCAAGATGCTCCATCTGCTAGTTATTCACCATCATCGTTAAATCTTCAATCTCCTTCTATACATCAAGGCACTGTTGTCAACAATTCTTTTGAAGTGAATTCATTTGCTCCTCTTGAGTTCCTACCCTCAACCACATCAAAATCTCAGAAAATGGACCGATGATCATCCGATTGATAACATTATTGGGAATCTTTCTCGACCGATATTCAAACGAAGGCAACTTACCATCTTTTCCTTGTTGTGCTTTTATAATTTCGTACTATCCAAAGTCGAACCCAAAGATATCAAGACTTCTATCTCAAAAGACTGTTGGGTTAATGCGATGCATGAAGAAGTTCGCAAGTTTGATCGACTTGAAGTATGGGAATTGGTACTATCTCCAGACTGTGCAATAATTATTGCTCTAAGTGGATCTTCAAAGTGAAACTTGATGAGCATGATGTCGTTCTGAAAACAAGGCAAGGTTTGTTGCTAAGGAATATCGTCTAAAGGAAGGCATTGATTTTGAAGAATTTTTCACTCCAGGTGTTCGCATTGAAGCTATCAAAATATTTTTCGCCAATGTGGCATGTCAGAACATGACGGTCTATCAAATGGATGTGAATTATTGCATTTCTAAATGGCGAGCTGAATGAAGTTGTTTATATCAGTCAACCTGAAGGATTTGTGGATCTTAAGCGTCCTGCCCATGTCTATCGTCTGAAAAAGGGATCACTATGGCCTAAAGCAGGCGCCTAGGGCATGGTATGATACACTATCAAAGTTTCTCCTTGTAAATGGATCCTTCAAAGGTGTGGTGGATTAAGTTGAGAAAGGGGTAGTGGAACTTTTACTTCGTGAGTATAGAATCTCAGCTGGCGGATTTCTTCACAAAAGCACTTCTGAGAGAACGGTTTCAATTCATTCTTTCGTGATTTGGAATGAAGAGTCCTTCGCCAGTATCACTCTAATGTCTTCAGGAAGAAAATGAGGAGTAATGGATTTACTTCACATATCCTTTGTACATAGTTTAAAACAAAAAGAAAATAGAAAAATATAAAACATATTAAAACCACAAAAATCTGAAAAATCATAAAAATCCAAAAATATTCTTCTCACGACATGTCTCTTGTGTAATCAATATTATGTACGTTTCTAGAAATGTCATTCAATAATGACACGGAATCATACATATGCTTGAGCAAGAGTTTTTCATTTTCAAATAATGTTATTTTCTAAAACATGTCGTTTCTCAAAACATTCTTTAATAATGGCTTGCAGTCATTTCAAGCTGTAACCCGGACTTAAAAATTATGGCTTACAGTCACTTCAGGCTGTAACCCGGACTTCAAAACTATGGCTTGCTATTACTTCAGATAGCAACCCGGTTTTCAAAATGAGGAAAACACGTCGCCAAAAAGAAGGTTGTTCCTAGCAAAGGGTGCCGTTCATCCGAGCGTGAATTACTTTATATTCATGCACCCTCGATCTAATGTACACATCAGTGCATTATTTCTTGATAAAGAAGAGAAGTCTTCTTTTTTATTGACAAATACTTTTCCTTTTATGATTCTTCTGGAAAGTATTTGTACAAAACTTGGTGGTACCATGAGATTTTTGTTTGGAAATCAATTTGTACTAAATTTTGATGAGAGTGATTTCTCAAAATTTTATGTATCATCAAAACTCCCCACACTTTGTACAAAAGCAACAAAACGATTTGTGATGGTTATGTGTCAGAATGAGTACATTTTAAAAGAGTTTTCGTTAAAACATCAAATCTTTTAGAAACTCATCGAATCTGACACATAACAACCTCCCTCACTGATTGAGGGGGAGCAGAAAAAGTTCCTTTTATCAGACAATATTAAAACTGACCGCATTTCTCTCCCAAACGTTTTCTAACATATTTAAATCAATTGGGATCCAAAATCTCAAATGATTTGAAATTTTTGATCGGGGGAGAGAATGTGATTTAAATATGAAATCTGATATCAAATGTGATCTTTTGGACTCAATAATAGGCTCCCACATATGTGCTAAACTCTTTCGTATACCGATGCACATATTGAGGGGGAGCAAAGGCGTTTGTGGAAGTAATACTAAAGACTGACCATTTATCTTTATGCACGGAGTTATAAGGATGGTTAAGGTTAGGTATGAGTTCCCATGATCCACCAGAACTGGAAGGATCTTCCCAGGGACAATCCATAGATAGATTAGAAGTCCTAAGGAATGATGAAGACAAAAAAGGAGAAAAGTGAGAAAGGGAAGAGTGCGGACTGAGATAGAGCTAGGACTAGAACAAACCCAACAAGGTTCTAGTGATGAAGTCTCGGTAAGCACTGAAGGGGTTGAAGAATGAAAAAGAAATGAAATGAGAAAGGGTGAAAAGAAATAGCCCTCCATATATTCAACCTTAGGGCAGAAACCGGGTTCAACTTCATAAGCTACTGGCGGTCACTAAGGTAACACCGGTATTGAAGACAAGACGTCATGGACCCAGTAACGCACTACACTAAACTTCCCAACCGCTCAAGTTCTCTTAAAAGAGCTTGTTTCAATCTCACGGGGAACCCTGTGCAATGTATCGACCGCTCATTGCGAGCTATGTTGATACCTAAACAGGAGACGCCTCCCCAGTCTCTAGGAGCGGATCAAAACGCACTATTGAGTCTAGAGCCATGAGATCATCCATAAATCTCGATAGGACACATTCCAAATATGCTTATTGTTTCACACAATGTGGA
Organism: Artemisia argyi; assembly: GCA_030686995.1. NCBI lineage: Eukaryota > Viridiplantae > Streptophyta > Magnoliopsida > Asterales > Asteraceae > Artemisia > Artemisia argyi. Next base: position 235,311,066 of record CM060700.1, on the reverse strand, counting down.
AAGTAAGATAAAATATTTAGAGTCCTACGCATTATCTTTGTGGTATTGCCAGAACATCCGAGTGATATGAAAATATTCACAATGAAGATGGAAATCCTTCTAGAGCGAACATCTTTCAAGCTCTTGGTAGGTGACATGTGAGATCCATCTTGGATCAATGATCAAGTGACAACTGGAAAGCAACAATGGTGCGATTCAAATTTGAATCAAACTTGTTCCAGGATATGGATTGACGGATACTTTTGCTAAAACCTTTCAATGTGCTCACTAACTAATTTTTCAAGCACATTGATTGGGTAAAATCTTTCAAACAAAAGTATTTTTTATGGAAATGTGATTCAATGTATAAAACTCTCGTCGTGTCTCAAAAATGTTTATCATAGGACACGCGAGTGATTTCTATAAATTAATTTCTCATCAATCCGTGAATATTTATTCACCGATTCACTCTATCGTGTTGTCTGCTTTGAGACGTTCCGGTATGAGAACATGCTAAGTATGAAGATTTCAAAGTGGATTCTATGGAAAATTCATTACTACAAGCTGGAAATTCCTGTCAAGGAGAGTCTTCTTTAAAAGAGACTCTACCTGATCACAGGTCAGTTTTCACAAAACCGGAGGGTAATCTGTCCTCGCAGAACGAATGACAAAGCCATATTTGTTCTCTATCTTTATTGCTAACTATCTTATTTCAGGGACACATATAAAGATGGCGTTGATGGCTCCTATTTCCAGCTGAATCGGATCAATCCATACCTCATGCTCACACATCCTCCACACTATCAATGACGATGAGAGACTTGCTATAACAAATGTTGAGAGACTACCAACAACGTTTCCGCAACTCTGATGAAAAAGTCTCCTGATCCACAACTCTAATGTATAGTCTCCTGATCCAGAAGGGTGTGAGCATGATGGTCCTTAAGTCACTACATCACATGAAGGTGATACTACTGTGGATGAGCTTGGAGATTTACTATGGCTGATGATCTCAAAGAAGCTCAAAGATCACATATGACAAAGGAATCCAAATCACAAGTTCATTGTTTGAAGTACAAAGTGTGCGGAAAAGTGAAGAATCAGAACCTACGAGCTATAAAGACTAATGAATGCTTAAAGATCATAGAGCTTAATTTCCAAGGTGACCTCGCTTAGGGGGAGATTGTTAGGAATACAAATATTCCTGTAAAAGTCTCGGTCACCTAATTATTGTAATAGCATTAAGTTAGCTCGTAGTTAGTTTAGTTATTAGTTAGTTAGTAGTAGATTAAGTAACATCGTGGAAGAAGGACGGGTCTTTACCCACTGTATGCCTGATCCACAGCCCGGGTGTGGGCGTTTTATCATTTATTTGTTAGGATAGTATAAATACCCCTCTCCACATGTGGAGAGGGTTGGACCTTCATTCACAAGCTAATAGATTACAAGTTTCTCTCAAGGCTCCCATCTCTTTCTCTCTCTAATCTCTCTCTCTCTAAAACTACACTAGTCGATTCATACATGCAAAACCATACGAGCTTATGATTATGTATATTCTACACATGTTGTGTTTAAAGTCATGGAGGTGTGGTGGCATATATGTTTTCATGTGAAAGTTTTTTTTATTATCAACTAAATTATGATAGGTTAATCCAACCTCGGTTGATATGACAAACACTACAAGTTCTCAGGGAACCATTTCACCTGATGGCGATTCGCCTATCAGCAATTACAGCTTTGATCTTAATCAGTAAGAAATAGGTACGTTCGGATAATAATAGCCTAGTTATTTTCTATTTTAAAATATGCCTTTCTTGCTCACAATATTTGTGTGATCAAGTTTCAGATTAAAGAGTACGATGGTTGAGGCATGTGGTGTGAATTGGGTACAGAAGATTTATTTGATCAAGCTTCTGCTATGCTTCTGTCAATTTTGGGTCAGTTTGGCTTTCGTTGCTGTTGTGGTCCATCTGCATTTGGTGTTCTTGTTTGGTCAATAAAGTTTCATGCTCCATTTTTTTGGTGTTACTTAGAGTCATTTTCAGACTAAGTATCTTGCTGTATCAAGCTTTGAGGGACTAATACTTGTTGAATCTGATGTTTGCCTTTGGTTGTTATAAAGTATTTGCTTTGAGACTAAATGCTTGTGAAATCTTGTGGGTATGTTTAAGGCAAATAAAAGTCATTTTGGTCCCATTTGCTAATTTATTGTGTCTTGCTGTACAAAAATAGTTGTTATAATATAATGCTTATTGTGAGGGTGATAACTTGGCTGCAAATCTATGCAGAGCCTCTAACTATATATAATGGTTTTGCACTCCAAATATCTTCATATTTTGAATGTGTTTGACTACTGTTTGAAGTTAGTATTCCAATGCTCACTCACAGTTTGAGTTATATAAATGAAATCATCATCTGGTGTAAAAAGAACAATGCAAACATCATCTTATATGACTAATTAAATTATAATTTTTACGTACTAACATTGTGGCTAATATCTCATTTATGAGTTACAGAAGTGATGACATAAACTTTAAGCTTTAAAGGGGTTTGTGTGTAATCTTTATTAGTGGTGTTCTTTTTTTGTAAAATAAAATAAAGCACGTAAGATTTTCTAAGTAAAAAGTTTCAGTTACTAAAATTTAGGAAATTATGCTGGAAGGGTAGATTAGGAAAAATATAAAAAGTTGGTTAAGCTTTTCAAATAAAAACAAGTGGACCAATAGGAAGATTAGGCTTATTCTTAGGTCTCCTAATTAGGCCTAAATATCAAAACTCTATATATACTCCCCATATTTGGACCACCAATAAACCCTAGACCTCCCTTAAGGACCAAAACCGACAATTTATTAATAACTTTCACGAAACCAACACGGGACTCGTTAAACGCAAAATATATTACTCCCGAGTCTTTAAAACATACACCACTATTTTTCAAATAGTTTTTCCATAAACTTTGGTTATCAACACTCTTATAATTAATTCCCGAAACTCTGTATTTTTATTATACGTTTATTAGGTCTATTGTGCCGCGACGTGCATTACCGTACCAACTCAACCGTAAAATAATATACTCAATCAAAATAAAATAATTCTCGATATATAATATCTAAACCGTATATTTTCTCGAAAGACTATGAACATGTTTTAAAATAATCATTTCCCATTTAAAAATGTAATGCGGTATTTAGAAAAAGGCTCCCGAATTTACCAGTTGTCACAGCCTCCCAGCCTCAGAAGAAACCCGTCCCGGGTTTCCCTTCGAGTTACTCGATAAGGACTCACGGAACTTAGGGCATTTCCGCAAAAACTCATCCTCACGTTCCCACGTGAATTCTGGTCCATGACGCGAGTTCCAACGAACTTTCACAATAGGAATAAGGCTATGTCTCAGCCTCTTGATATCACGCTCAACAATCTTAATAGGTTCCTCAACGAAATTCAGATTTTCATCTACACGTGTCTCTCTTATTGGTATAGCTAGAGTCTCCTCCGAGAGACATTTCTTCAAATTGCTCACGTGAAAGACATTGTGTACATTGCTCAACTCTGACGGTAGCTCAAGACGGTATGCTACCGGTCCAATTCTATCCAGGATCAGAAATGGTCCGATATATCGCGGGTTGAGCTTTCCACGCTTGTCGAAGCGTATCACTCCCTTCCAAGGGGAAACCTTTAACATTACCCGATCTCCCACTTGGAATTCGAGAGGCTTACGCCTCTTATCGGCATAGCTCTTCTGTTTGTCACGTGCAGCTTGTAACCGATCACGGATTTGAACTACCTTCTTAGTAGTCTCAAGAACAAGTTCGGGACCTGTAAGTTGGCTGTCTCCAACTTCAGCCCAACAGACTGGAGAACAACATTTTTGACCATACAACGCTTCAAATGGTGCGGCCTTAATGCTGGCATGATAACTATTATTGTAGGAAAATTCGGCCAGAGGCTTCTCCCAGCCTTTGCCGAAATCGATAATGCAGGCTCTAAGCATGTCCTCCAACGTATGAATAGTTCTCTCACTTTGACCATCTGTCTGGGGATGGTAAGTCGTGCTCATGTCCAGATTTGTCCCCATGGCCGTTTGAAGTGACTGCCAGAATTGATACGTGAAGCGGCTGTCTCGATCCGAGATAATGGACACAGGCACTCCATGCCGAGAAACAATCTCTTTTACATATAACTGAGCGATTTTGTCGATACTATCGTTTTCAATAATAGCTAGAAAATGAGCAGATTTAGTTAACCAATCTACAATTACCCAGATAGTGTCATACCCGCTAGTTGTTCTTGGTAATTTGGTGACAATCCTGACGGTTTTTGGTGCTCGGTTTTTACCTTGGAACAAGTCAAGCACTTACAGACATACAGCGCTATGCCAGCCTTCATATTCGGCCACCAATACAACTTCTTTAGGTCGTGATACATCTTATCCGATCCAGGGTGGATGGAATATTTTGATTTATCCGACTCATGCATAATCATCTCACGAATTCCTCCATAGAGTGGTATCCAGCTTCTGTATCCAAAGCATAATGTTCCGTCGAAACGCTTTGAGAAACTGTTCTTGCTTTCTGCCATTCCATATATGTTCTCAGCAGGTCGGTTTTCATCCTTTAACACCTCAACTTGTGCTTCTAGGATTTGAGATGGCAATGGTGAACTGATAGTCATCCCTAAGGATCTGACTCGTAACGGCGGTATCCTCTCCTTTCGTAAGAGCATCTGCAACAACGTTTGCCTTACCGGGGTGATAACGAATCTCACAATCGTAATCACTAATTAATTCTAGCCAAGGTCGTTGTCTCATATTCAACTCCTTCTGGTCCAGAATATGTTGCAAGCTCTTATGATCCGTATACACAACGCATTTGGTGCCATACAGATAATATCTCCATATCCGTAGTGCAAACACAACGGCACCCAACTCCAAATCATGCGTGGTATAGTTCTTCTCATGCTTCTTAAGTTTTCGAGAAGCATAGGCTATTACTTTTTCTCGTTGCATTAAGACAGCTCCTAGTCCCTTGTGCGAAGCGTCGCAATACACGACAAAATCTTCGCTACCTTCTGGCAAGGCTAAAATAGGCGCGCTACACAATTTCTCCTTCAACAGTTGAAACGCTTCCTCTTCTTTATCTCCCCATTCATACTTGACGCCTTTCTGAGTCAATTTAGTTAGCGGCTTGGCTATTTTAGAGAATCCCTCAATGAACCTCCGGTAATAGCTAGCTAAGCCTAAAAATTGACGAATTTCAGACGGAGTTTTCGGAGCGGCCCATTCCTTAATAGCTTCAATCTTAGCAGGATCCACGTGAACTCATTGACTATCAATCACGTGACCTAAGAATTGCACGGTTGGGATCCAAAACTCACACTTTGATAATTTGGCGTAAAGCTTCTCCTGCCTTATTATTATTATTATTATTATTATTATTATTATTATTATTATTATTATTATTATTATTATTATTATTATTATTATTATTATTATTATTATTATCATCATTATTATTATTATTATTGTCATTATTATTATCTTATTATTATTATTTTTTTTTTATTATTTTATAAAACATCACTTTTATTAGAAACAAAATCATAAGATTACAAGAAATTAGTGGGGAGCCTCGAAACTATCTGGGCCCCCACACTTTTAGCAATAGCAAAACTAATTCTACTGAAGATATGAATAGCAGCACGCGCCCCGATATCTTGAGTTATAGAGTACTTCCGGATCCGCTTAAGTAGGGTCATCGCATCTGCCTGAAGTTCCCCCAAAAAGGAGAATGAGAAAGGGAGGAACCCATATCCAATATCAGTACATTTAGCTCCATACTTGACAAGCTTACGTTTTGCGGCATCAATCACCGCACGACCTAGAACAAAATCAATCATACCAGTTTGCGTCAGAGGAGACGACCCGGTCAAATCGACACATACGTCCTGCCCCCCGTCCCAGGAATAGAGTAATATATCTGCTGGCCGTAAGGCTTGCTCTCTATCTCCACCCAACCTGATGTTAACCTCTTTATGAGCTGAGACCCCGGAGCGAGAACAGATATTAAACAAAGTATCGCTCACCATGTTGTGCCGATGTTTAATACCAATGGTACCGGTACACGATACAGCATGGTCTCCGTAAATGTCCCCCATGAAAACCTTAGAGCAAGCTGAGCAAGGCATCTAAACAGAAAAAAGAGGAACGCCTAGCCGATAACATAATACACACCTGTAAGTTCTGGCATTCATAGTCTGTCCCAGCCCAGATATCAGAACCACCCTAAGCCAGTCTGAAGTGTAGTCCTCCTTTAGCGACCTCCAGAGTGCCATTCGTCGAGAAGATAGGCAAAATGTGGATTCAGCCATTTGGGTAACGCGTGTGAAATACATATCTGCCAATTTCTTCATAAGTTTGGGGGCAGCGATCTCATCCGGGTTACTCAGAAGGTCAATATCCATTTTCGCATTAAAAGCGCATAAGGCCTCTTCGAAGGAAGGTCCAAGGGTTTCCATATCAGAATGTCTGAGGAGCTTAGTCTGTAAGTTGGTAGATTGGAGTCTAGACGCAAGGAATGCATAGTTCAAGGCATCCCCTGCTGAATATACGCCAAGCCCCCCAAATACAAGTGGCAGTGTGGCTAGCCTCCATTGCCAATCACCAAAACCAGGCCCAGAAGCAGTAACAATACGTTCCAGAAAAGAATGGAGCGCCGCATCAAATGCAATGTGAGCACGCTCAAAGACCCGGAGGGGAACATGCGCGCATAGAGAAATATAACTTTGAGATACCGGCACAAGCGTGAAGAAGCAACAGCTCACACTAGGGTCCCTAAGCTTAGCAACAACATCCATGAGCTAAATAGTTTTAGCAACCCTTTTCATAACAAGTTCACTGCTAAACTCAAAGTCTACGCTAGCAGGCCCACCCAATAATTTGACACCATGAAGTAGTCTAGCAATATTGGGCGGGAAAACACCTGCAAGCCTGCTTATAGGGTCTTCCTTTGGCAAAAAAAACCTCGGTTTTATCAATGTTAAGGTGCAGGCTGCGCCGTGGTCCATCCAACATAATAAGCTCTAAAGCTTTCCCCACGACCAAGATATCTCCAATAATAGTGCCATCGTCTAGATACCAAGCTTGAAGGGAAAGACTAAATGAATCTCTAATCTTACATATCAAAGGATGTAACACGAGAGCAAAGAAAAGAGGTCCAAGCGGATCACCTTGTTGTACACCCTGGTGCGACCATAACGTGTGTTCACCATAATATAATCTAGCTGGGCTAGAGTAGCAAAATTCCACCCAACGTGAAATGGCAGGGCAGCGTAGGCGAACCTCCTGTAACATGACCTCACGGTCTACCAAGTTGAAGGCGTTTTTGAAATCCACCAATAGCATCGAAAGACCTTCCTCGCCACCTCGGTCCTCAATAAACCTATTCACGGCATGAAGAATAGCCTCCCCTCCTCCAGGTACCCCAACACCAAATTGAAGATCATTTAAATATCCATCTAGGGAGTGGCCGATCATAGAAGCACCAACCTTGGAGACTAAACGCCACCAAATAGTCCCCACAACAATGGGACGAATACCACCTCCAGGCTTGACCAGCAGTGTGAGCGGAGCACTAGCAATATACTCGCCCAAAGCCCTAGGGCATTTACCATAAAGAAAAAATTTTACCACACGTGTGATAGAATCGATTAACTTATCAGAAATAGCCACAGCAGCACCACTAAGACAATCCAATAGGTGTTGAGCGCGCAGACCATCTCAACCACAAGAAGTACTACGGGGGAAACTCTTGATCATGTCTAGGACCACAGCAGGAGATGCAGTGAGGTTATGATGATCAATAGGTATATCTGGCAGAGAAGGAGCAGAATGGAAGGGATGCTTGGCTTTCAAGTCCTCAAGAGTGGTATCGTTATAAGGAGCAACACCCGAAGAAGAAAGAACTCTGACAGCCTCAGTATAATGGCCATCACATATCTTCCGCTTACATTGCTTGACATTACGTTCCCCTAAATCCATGTTTTCCTCATTATTATTATTATTATTATTATTATTATTATTATTATTATTATTATTATTATTATTATTATTATTATTATTATTATTATTATTATTATTATTATTATTATTATTATTATTATTATTATTATTATTATTATTATTATTATATTATTTATTTTTTTATTATAAACCATCGCTTTTCATTAGAAACATAGAAAATTACGTAAAATTAGAGGGGAGTCTGGACACAATCTGCGCTCCCACTCCTTTTTGAATACCAAAACTAACTCGAGGAAAAATAAAAGCATCACTCTTAATATTATTTGAGTAGCTGCAGGCAATAGACTTAATACGGGAAAGTGTATTCAAAGCTTCCTCCTCGAATTCCCCAAACGTAAAAAAAGCAAAAAGGACGAACTTGTGTCCATTGTCTTCACACTTGGGCGCATACTTCTTTCTTTTCTTTTTCACAACATTATTATTATTATTATTATTATTATTATTATTATTATTATTATTATTATTATTATTATTATTATTATTATTATTATAACATCACCTTCATTAGAAACAAAATCATAGGATTACAAAAAATTAGTGGGGAGCCTCGAGATTATCCGGTCCCCTACACCTTTAGCAATAGCAAAACTAATCCTACTGAAGATATGAATAGCAGCGCGTGCCCCAATATCCTGAGTTATAGAGAACTTCCGGATTCGCTTAAGTAATGTCACCGCATTTGCCTTAAATTCCCCCAAAGAGGAGAATGAGAAAGGGAGGAACCCATATCCAATATCCGCACATTTAGATCCATACTTGATGCGCTTACGTTTTGCGGCATCAATCACCGCAGGACCTGGCACAAAATCAATCATATTAGTTTGCGTCAGGGGGGACGACCCTGTCAAATCGACACATACATCCTGCCCCCCCCCCCCCCCCCATCCTAGGAATAGAGCAATATATCTACTGGTCGTAAGGCTTGCTCTCTTTCTCCACCCAACCCGATGTCAACCTCTTTACGAGCCGAGACCCCGGATCAAGAACATATATCAAACAAAGTATCGCGTACCATGTTGTGTCGATGTTTAATACCAATGGTGCCAGTACACGATACAGCATGGTCTCCATAAATATCCCCCATGAAACCTTGGAGCAAGCTAGGCACGACTTCTGAACAGAGAAAAGAGGAACACCCAGCCGATAACATAATATGCATCTGTAAGTTCTGGCATTCATAGTCTGTCTCGGCCCCGACATCGGAACCACCCTAAGTCATTCTGAAGTGTAGTCCTCCCTTAGCGACCTCCAGAGTGCCATTTGTCGAGAAGATAGGCAAAATGTGGATTCAGCAATTTGGGTAACACGTGTGAAATATATATCTGCCATTTTCTTTATGAGTTTGGGGGCAGCGATCTCATCCGGGTTACTCAGAAGGTCAATATCCATTTTCGCATTAAAAGCGTATAAGGCCTCTTCGAAGGAAGGACCAAAGGTTACAATATCAGAATTTCTGAGGAGCTTATTATTATTATTATTATTATTATTATTATTATTATTATTATTATTATTATTATTATTATTATTATTATTATTATTATTATTATTATTATTATTATTATTATTATTATTATTATTATTATTTTAATAATAAATTTCATTAAAACATAAAAAAGCTTACACAAAGTTGGATGGGAGTTTAGATACCAGTTGCGCTCCCACCCCTTTCTGAATATAAAAGCTTATTTTATGAAAAATAAAAATGCCACATTTAACATTATTGGTGTGGCTAATGGCAATAGACTTAATAAGTGAAAGTGTCTCCAGAGCCTCCGTATCGAATTCACCGAATGTAGAGAAAGCAAATGGTATGAACTTATAACCATTGTCCTCGCATTTAGACGCATACTTTCTCTTTTTCTTCTCCACAGCGTTATTATTATTATTATTATTATTATTATTATTATTATTATTATTATTATTATTATTATTATTATTATTATTATTATTATTATTATTATTATTATTATTATTATTATTATTATTATTATAACCATCGCTTTTTCATTAGAAACATGAAAAATTACACAAAATTGGAAGGGAGTTTAGACACAATTTGAGCTCTCACTCCTTTCTGGATACAAAAACTAACACGATGGAAGATACAAACACCACTCTTAATATTGTTTGAGTGGCTGATGACAAGTGACTTAATACGAGAGAGTGTATTCAAAGCTTCCACCTCGAATTCCCCAAACGTAGAAAAAGCGAAAGGAACGAATTTGTATCCATTGTCTTCACATTTGGTTGTATACTTCTTCTTCTTCTTCTTCTTCTTCTTCTTCTTCTTCTCCACAACATTATTTAAAGCTACCCCAGGAGCCCATGAAGTCGCCCCAGTACCAGCAAAAGGAGAGACCCCAGTCACATCCAAACAAGCATTTTTACCCTGGAGCCAATTGATTAATAGCACATCTGCAGGACATAGTTCCCTCCCCTCAAAGAAATCCCAATGGAGCCTCCTTACGCACCATGATTCCCGCCTTGGAGCATATATCAACAAAGATATTACGCACCAGATTATGCCTGAACTTTACCCCCACTTCACTAGAGCAGTGGACCGCGTGATCTCCCCATTGGTCCATACGATGCACGTTACAACTCGGCCATAGTCTTCCCTCAGAGAACATATGGACCGATAGCCTATAACATAGCACAGACCGAAATTGGCGAGGATTCATCTTCAGCCCCAAACCGTCGATGAGGATGGTTAAAAGAAAATCCTGTACATGTGGGGCGCGAATACTAATGAGAATGGAACCTGTCTTGGAGTTAACGAGTACTTGGACACAAGGTCTTTCTCAATGACATAAAAGTAACACTTAGCCAAAGTTTTCATCATTTGGGGGGCAGAAGCACTAGCGATGACAGGCGGAAAGTTTGTGTTGCAAGTAGTGTTGAAAGTATCTAGAGCATGCTGGAATGAAGGGCCCTGGGACACAATGCCTGTAATGGACAGTATCTTATCCTGTAGATCACTCTTTTGCATGCGAGAGACGAGAAAAGCATACTGGGTAATATTGATGAGGCGAAAAATGATCCGTTTTTAGGGGGTCATTTAAGCCCCGAATCCGAATTTATTTGATCAAATATTGCCCTAAATCGTTCCTTTTGTGATTTTAGGTACTTTGGGAGTGAAATCTGGAAAAGGAAGCAATTCGGACGTTTTTGGAGCATAAAAGTGAAGAAAACGCCAAAGTCTTAATTTTCCATGCTGGGAACAGTAGGTGACGGCGTCAAGAGTAGTTCCCTGACGGCGTCAAGAGTAAAATTCCATGACGATCCAGAAGAGATTTGACGGCATCATGAAGGTAGGGCGTCAAGAGTAAAAGTCATGACGGCCTGGAAATGATTTGTACTTGACGGCGTCAAATGTAGATCTAGACAGTCCGAGGATTGTTTTGGCGGCGAGGTGACGGCGTCACAAGCTTTGTCTTGACGCCGTCAGAACCCTTTTCCTATATATAGTTTTCTAATTTTTCACATTTAAAGAGAGAAGTTTTGGGAGAAACCCTAAGTACGATTTTGGTGTAACTTTACAGGTTTTTCAAGGGTTCCAACCCCTTGATACCTTGCATGTTTAATCAAGATAAGTGTTCTTCTAATTCAATCAATATGTCTATGTGTTGGTTGTCTATATCATGTTCTTGTCTTAATTCTATCATGCTAGGCTAGATCTATCTTGTGTTTGCTTAGATCTAATGAAACCTAGATATTGATTATGTGTTGATTACTTGTTTATTCTTGTCTTGGATGAATGATTTATATGTTAGGCTTAAGAAAACGGGCAGATCTCCAATTGGTAACATGCTTGAACGTCTTAAGAAACATGAACCAACGCGCACTAGGTCTTTATTGGTTGTATTTAATGCATGAGCCACTGTTTACAATCCCTATAGTTGTGCTGGGCATGGTGTAGGTGGAGATAAGAGCTCATAGAATTGGGGAGTTATGTGTGCCACCCCATGAATGGTATTAAGGAATACGATCCGTCATTCATGCAATTATAACAAGTAATTAACGTGTAAAAGATATCTAGGGAGTAGTGAAATCTAAGTAAACACATTTTCTCCAATTACTGCTCACAACTTTAGTATAAATTAGTTTATTTTCATTTCTAGTATTTTATTTTGATTGCATCTTAGTATTGGGTTAGTTGAATAGCAACTAATTCCGCCCAAATCCTTCAAACCCGAGATTTTAAATTGCTTTCTAAAAAATATAAAAATACAAAAATAATCATCCCTCACCTTTAGAACTAGTATTTAGGCTTTCTAATCCTAGCGACACTATTCCTAAGCTGAACGATCAATCCCCCGGTACTTGTCACTATACTATACTACAACGATCAGGTACACTGCCTGGTGGGGGTTGTAAGCTTCTCAAGATCCCTTGAGAGGTAAAGCCTGTTGTGATTCCCACGCATCAAATATCTCCATTAATGATATGGTTTGTTTATTGCACAATTACGAAGAAGGAGAAGCTCACATTGCGGATCATTTAGTTTGTTTATTGCCTCCATTAACGATATGGTTTTAGAAACCCTTTTTGAGGACAAATCCTGGCAAAAACTTATGTCCAAGCTAACAGAGCCACCCAGGAGTTTGACACCATTGAGCGGGCGAGCGATATTCGTGGGAAACACGCCCTCTACTCTACTTCTAGGATCCTCTACAGGCCAGAAGAGTTCATTCTTATCAACATTCAAAAACAAACCACGAGTCGGGCCCTCTGTCCTGATGATGTCAAGTGCCCTAGCAACCGTGAGGGTATCTCCAACAATAGTACCATCATCGAGGTACCAAGCCTAAAGGGTAAGCTCGCAAGACTGATTAATAGTATGAACCAAAGGGTACAAAGCTAGGGCAAACAACAGAGGGCCTAACGGATCCCCTTGTTGGATCCCTTGGCAAGACCAAAGGATAAAGTCTTCATAATAGAGCCTACCCGATCGTGCATAACAGAACTCAACCCAAGGGGCAATGGAAGGGCATCGCACCCTAGCTTCCTGAAGTAAGACACTCCTATCGACAAGATAAAAAGCATTCTTAAAATCAACCAAAAGCATAGAGTGTCAAACTTCACTACCCTTAGATTCAATGAGCCTATTCACAGAATGGAAAACTGCCTCACATCCACCAGGAACAACCACACCAAATTGAAAATACTGTTGATAAGAATTCATAGAATTACCAATAGAGGAAGAAGCTACCTTGGACACAGGCCTTCGCAATATAGTGCCAACAGCAATAGGGCGTTGATGCGTGGGAATTGCACCAGGCTTTACCTCTCAAGGGATCTTGAGAAGCTTACAACCCCCACCAGGCAGTGTACCTAATCGATGTAGTATAGTATAATGACAAGTACCGGGGGATTGATCGTTCAGCTAGGAATAGTGTCGCTAGGATTAGAAAACCTAAATACTAGATCTAGAGATGAGGGATGATTCTTTTTGTATTTTTTATATTATTAGGAAAGCAAATTAAAATCTCGGGTTTGAAGGATTTGGGGCGGAATTAGTTGCTAGTCAACTAACCCAATACTAAGATGCAATCAAAATAAAATACTAAAAATGAAAATAAACTAATTTAAACTAAAGTTGTGAGCAATATGTGGGAGAAATGTGTTTACTTAGATTTCACTACTCCCTATATATCTTTTACACATTAATTACTTGTTATAGTTGCGTGGATGACGGATTGTATTCCTTAATATCATTCATGGGGTGGCGTACTTACTTCCCCAATCCAATGAGTGCCTACTTCACTCCTATGTCGAGCCTGCAAGAAGCTCCTAACATGGGATCATTAGAATTTACTCATGCATTAAATACAACCAATAAAACCTAGGACACATCGGTTCATGTTTCCTAAGACGTTCAAGCATGTTACACAATGGAGATCTGCCATTTTTCTTAAGCCTAACATTGAAATCATTCATCCAATACAACCATAAACAAGTAATCAACACATAATCAACATATAGGTTTCATTAGATCTAAGCAAACACAAGATAAATCTAGCCTAGCATGTTGAAATCAAGACAACCACAAGATATAGACAACCAACACATAGACATATTGATTGAATTAAGAGAAGACTTATCTCAATAGCACATGTAAGGATTCAAGGGTTGAAAACCCTTGAAAAGCTGTAAAATTCGTACAAGGTTCGGCCCTAGGGTTTCTCCACACAAGTCCCTCTAATGAATGAAAATTAGAAAACTATATATAGATATTAGGAGGTGACGGCGTCAAGAACAAATGTCTGACGCCGTCATCTCGTCGCCCAATAAATCCTCGGACTGCCTTGATCTACATCTGACGCCGTCATGTAGTCCCCTTTTGCAGGCCGTCACCACATTAACTCCTGACGCTCTACTTGTGACGCCTTCATGTTTGTACTGGGTCGTCATGGATTTTACTCTTGACGCCATCCGGAATGTCTTCTTGACGCCGTCATACACTGTTCCCAGCATGGAAAATTAAGTCTTTGGCGTTTTCTTCACTTTTATGCTCCAAAAACGTCCGAATTGCTTCCTTTTCCAGATTTCACTCCAAAAGTACCTAAAATCAGAAAAGGAACGATTTAGGGTAATATTTGATCAAATAAATTCAATTCCGGGCTTAAATGACCCCCTAAAAGTGGTTCATTTTTCGCCTCATCATATACCCTTACACTTGAGATTTGCTTGTCCTCAAGCAAATGCGCTTTTATTCTAATCAAAATAAAAGTTAGGGGTCATTTAACACTAATATAAAAGTAATTACAACAAATAATCGTTCCACTAAAGACCAAAGACAAGCACGGAGGTCATATGCTAGCACCTCACAAATAGTGTTTAGATACTCACATCTCTCGGGTGTAATAAAGTATAAATTACAATATGGAAACGGAAGATATCTCTCACTACCTGTCATAGCAAAATATATTACCATAGGCTTGGGAAAGGATCAAACCTCCACCACATGGCGTAAGCACCTAGGATAAACTATCAAAGAGGTCTTTTAAAGGGTTGTAACGTTAGGTGTAGGGATATGGAATACACGGTTTTGTTGGATATAGGCAGTCTTTACTGGTGGCGAGTTAACAATCTTGGTTAATTACATGTACAATATGGCGTTGCTAAGCCAAGACTAGACTCGACTTAAGCTAATAAATCAAAAATAACAAAAACATAAAATGAACATAGAATGAAACGGGATAGTAGTCCGTATGTTTTTTCACTTTTCTTTTTTCTATTTTTTTTTCTTGATTTTTCGATTTTTTTTTTTTTTTTTTTTTTTTTTTTTTGCATACACTCTTACCCTACCATCCAAAATAATACATCATAGGGAATGGAAATTCCCCTTACACTTGAATTTTTACATACTTTACAATAAACTAATCTATTGACTCGAATTAAGAAAATCAAAACACTTGAAGTACTTTTAATATTAACGCACATACGGGGGTAATAAATGATGTTCTTCCCCATTACTCCATAAAATAAGTACTTTACCCATGAGTCCTAATCGTCCCAAAACAATATGTACAAGGATATGACTCGACTTAGCAACCATGTAATCAATTAGATAATTAACTTAGGGTTTAAACAAATAACAATAATGCACTAAAGATGAGTGCATACACGGAAGGCTAAGGCGATTTGGGTGTACATTTAAGTGGGGTGTAGCAAATTATTCTTTTAAGTAAAATGCTCAAAGTTAGAAACGAAAAGATAGGCTCGGAGGGGTGTACTAGGGGTTTCGTGTACTAAAAATGAGTACAACGCTAAGGGTGTGGGAAAAATTAGTTGACTTAACTAGCCACGTAATATGACATAAATGGTCAAGTAATTATGATACGGGTTTAACACAAGGGTGATCCTAATGCGTCTTATCATGTAGTAAATCCTACCACAGGAATGTAGTCTCACTAGCGGTCTCGGGATGCATTACTAACACAAGTTCTAGAATCTAAATGCTACTGGTACACTCATAAGCACTAATAGTAAATGCTTTTCCTATCAAATCAAAAGGTGAACCTCACATATTTGGGTGGAAATTTTTTCTGAATAGTACGGTTTTGTGCTAGTCATACAATCTCCTATTCATGAGACGCTTGCTATGGCTAAAGTTTCACTCCTAAATGTTGTAAAAAAATTTAAATTTGGCGCTAAAATTGCACTAACAAGTATTTCTCATAGTTTTATTACACATCTACTATCAAACAAACAAACTCAAGCGAAAGTGTATTTGTAAGGTATCATCATTTTACCCTCCCCTTACACTTAAGATGAACATTGTCCCCAATGTTCAAGTAAAGAATGTAAAAGTGAAAAATTAAAAAGAATGAAATTAAATACTCCCCTGATTCGCTCGGTATGGATAATAAGGTGGCCAGGTTAAATCTTCCTCCAAGAAAATGAACAATCAAAGCTTCCCTTCCAGAAAAATAAATCATCTTCTTGTCATACATAACCTGTAAATCCTGAGAAAACAGACAAGGCAACCTCGCATAAAATCGTCTGCAATCTACATAATTTACTAAATCCTAGAAAACAAAATAAGATATATGCTTGTGGAATGAAGGTTGCAGATTTCCTGGAGATTATAAAACTTAATAATTCAACAAAAACTTTAAGACTCCGTTAGAAAAACAAAACTGGTAAAATTTCCATATTTTTACACGTGACGCCGTCAAGAGTAAACTCATGACGCCGTCAGAAGTGAACTGCAGAAATTCTTATGTTAAGTTTCCAGAAAATTTCTGGAAAAACTTGGTTCTACTTCCTGGAAAATCTTGCAAAACTTCATTATGACTCGATACAAGCATTTGACTCTAACAATTACGAATATACATGTTCACTTAATATTGTGGATAATCATGATCGGTTTGTTTCTTAAAAACATATTTGGGGTTTCCCCTTACACTTATCTTTTGCAAAAATACCTTTGGGTGAAGTTAAGACTAGGCCAAAACAACAAAGTTAAGTATTTCCACTATTTAGTTTAGAAACATGATCTACCAACAATAAAAATAAAGCATGCATACGGAAGCAAATAACAAACAAACAAACAAAATAAAATCACACAAAGCATGGGTTGCCTCCCAAGAAGCGCTTTTCTTTATTTACGAGTCTTGTAGCTAGACTCAAGGTCATGGGTTACTACGTGACCTCATCATTGGTTTCACTCTCTAGGTCGTCTTCTAAGCCAGTTTTGTATTCCGGACCTAGTTGCAAGCATTCTTTGTAGAAACCAAGCATCCTATTCTTCGCATACTCTACTCTTCTACGTCTATCCTCATCATTCCTATAATAAGCCGCTTGCTTGTGTTCCTTTTCTATATTAGAGAGAAGGCGGTATTGCTCAATTTTGTAAGGCATTTGGTAGGCAATCTCATCATTCTCTTCCTTGAATCTAACTATCCCTAAAGTCGGATCATAACTCATCCTAGTGGCCTCAACAAATGGTTTTCCGAATATGATTTGGCTTAGGCAATCATCTATCACCGGACGAGTGTCTTCCACTATCATAAAATCGATCTCATAAGTGAAATTACCTATAATCACATGCAATCCCTTCACTCTTCCTACAAAGTTACTTATCAAATTCCTATTGGGCATTATTCTATAATCAAGTTGCTTCTTCATCACCCAATTGTAATAAGTCCTAGTCATGATGTTTACAGGAGATCTAGGATCGATATAAGCTTTCCATATATGCATGTGCCCGATGTTGCATGGTATGTTGATGTTAGAGGGGTCTCCCATTTTGATAAGGGGTGTACCAAGGATATATGGTCTCTCGGGACTATCGAATAAATCCTTATGGTATTCCCGTTCTTCCTTGGTGGGCAACTTATCAAAGTGCTTCTCTATAGTTTCTACTTCCTCTAACTCTTCTCCCTTATTAACCTCAACTTCCCTACTGTCATCTCTAGTCTCGGTTTCTACTCCAACTTCATCCTTGTCACTTTCTTCTATCTCCTTATCTATTGGCTTAATGGTGACAACATTGACGAAGTGGACATGTCTGGATGATGAGGGGTACTTAATTTGGATTCCGTTATTGGTGTCCGTTAATTTGGATTCCGTTATTGGTGTCCCTAGTGTCCTTCCTATGTGTGGTTAACGCATGGTTGTTGAGGGCTTTCAACAAGTTGTCTATCTTGTTGGTCATCTCCGTTTGTTGTTGGTTGAATTCGGTTTCGAACCTAGCTATGCGAGCTTCTTGAGATGCCATGAACTTAGTCATCAATCCTTCAAGATTGTTGGTACTACCATAGTTGTTAGAAGGATTGGGGTTGAAAGTACGGTTGGAGGGTGGACCGTTTGGTTGGTAACGATTAGGCGGATTGGAAGAATTGGCTTGATTTTGTTTCCACCTAAGGTTTGGGTGATTTTTCCAAGAGGGGTTGTAGGAATCACCGTAAGGGTTTGGCTCGGGTTTGAAAGTGTACCACGTATCTCCCGCTTCGTCGGTACGCGAGGATGCGTAGTCCGCAAAAGCTGTTCCGGGGAGTTCCATACAATCACGAGTGTCATGGGGACCACTACATAATTCGCATGAAGAATTGATTTTGTTCACTTGGCTTGAAGGCTTAGGAGCTTCGTAAGATTTCATGAGAAACTTGACTTGGTCCTCAAGTTCCATGATCCTACGGTCGGGAGTGCTAGAGTTGTTCGAAGGCAAAGATATTGCCTTGACCGTTTTGTTCAAATCACGGGGATCGTTCCAACTTTCGTTGTCATAGAGAGCAAGATCTTCTATGAGTTCCCATGATTGTTCCGCACTTAGATCACGTAGCTTACCACCGGCCGATTGGTCAATGGCTCGCCTCGTGGCGAGATCGATATTGTCATAAAAGATTTGGACTTGGAGCCAAAGATCTATGCCATGATGAGGGACTTTTTGGAGTAAGTCCTTGAAACGAGTCCATGCTTCATAGAGAGTTTCATTTTGACATTGTTGGAACATCAAGATGTCATTTCTAAGCTTAGTAGTTCTCCCCGGTGGGAAAAATTGAGCAAGGAAACGAGTGGTGAGATCATCCCATGTGGTGATGGATCTCACGGGTAAACGCTCAAGCCATTGACTAGCTTGATCACGTAGAGAGAATTGGAATAGGCATAATCGGGTTGTCTCTCTAGTTGCAACATCTAGGTCTATGGAATCTACGATTTTAAGGAAGTCCTTGAGATGTTGATTTGGATCTTCGGAACGAAGTCCATGGAATGCACATCCGCTTTGCACCAACCGGATGGTGTCGGATCGCAAGGGGGTCACATTGGCTCCGGTGAGCTCAATGGTGTTTCGGTAGCCTTGGTGGCTAGGTCGGTAATACTCTCCTAAGGTTCGGGGCCTAAGAGGTTCTAGTGGTGGGTTTTGTTGTGGTGGGATGACGGGTTCAAAGATGTTCCCATCGTCCATGATGTCGGGTGGTGAAAAGTTACGAACAAAAACACAAAGAAATAAGATAGACTAAAGAAAACCTAAAAATAAAAATAAAATCTTACTAGAAAGGAATCTAGCAAGTAGACCTAATAAAAAGAGATTCTAACCTAGACAATAACTATTCCCCGGGCTGCGGCGCCAAAAACTTGATACGTGGGAATTGCACCAGGCTTTACCTCTCAAGGGATCTTGAGAAGCTTACAACCCCCACCAGGCAGTATACCTGATCGATGTAGTATAGTATAATGACAAGTACCGGGGGATTGATCGTTCAGCTAGGAATAGTGTCGCTAGGATTAGAAAACCTAAATACTAGATCTAGAGATGAGGGATGATTCTTTTTGTATTTTTTATATTATTAGG
Source organism: Artemisia argyi (assembly GCA_030686995.1). Taxonomy (NCBI): domain Eukaryota; kingdom Viridiplantae; phylum Streptophyta; class Magnoliopsida; order Asterales; family Asteraceae; genus Artemisia; species Artemisia argyi. Next base: position 235,291,207 of record CM060700.1, on the reverse strand, counting down.
AAAGCAAATTAAAATCTCGGGTTTGAAGGATTTGGGGCGGAATTAGTTGCTAGTCAACTAACCCAATACTAAGATGCAATCAAAATAAAATACTAAAAATGAAAATAAACTAATTTAAACTAAAGTTGTGAGCAATATGTAGGAGAAATGTGTTTACTTAGATTTCACTACTCCCTAGATATCTTTTACACATTAATTACTTGTTATAGTTGCGTGGATGACGGATTGTATTCCTTAATACCATTCATGGGGTGGCGTACTTACTTCTCCAATCCTATGAGTGCCTACTTCACTCCTATGTCGAGCCTGCAAGAAGCTCCTAACATGGGATCATTAGAATTTACTCATGCATTAAATACAACCAATAAAACCTAGTACATATCGATTCATGTTTCCTAAGACGTTCAAGCATGTTACACAATGGAGATCTGCCATTTTTCTTAAGCCTAACATTGAAATCATTTATCCAATACAACCATAAACAAGTAATCAACACATAATCAACATCTAGGTTTCATTAGATCTAAGCAAACACAAGATAAATCTAGCCTAGCATGTTGAAATCAAGACAAGCACAAGATATAGACAACCAACACATAGACATATTGATTGAATTAAGAGAAGACTTATCTCAATAGCACATGTAAGGATTCAAGGGTTGAAAACCCTTGAAAAGCTGTAAAATTCGTACAAGGTTCGGCCCTAGGGTTTCTCCACACAAGTCCCTCTAATGAATGAAAATTAGAAAACTATATATAGATATTAAGAGGTGACGGCGTCAAGAACAAATGTCTGACGCCGTCATCTCGCCGCCCAATAAATCCTCGGACTGCCTTGATCTACATCTGACGTCGTCATGTAGTCCCCTTTTGCAGGCCGTCACCACATTAACTCTTGACGCTCTACTTGTGACGCCTTCATGTTTGTACTGGGTCGTCATGGATTTTACTCTTAACGCCGTCAGGAATGTCTTCTTGACGCCGTCATACACTGTTCCCAGCATGGAAAATTAAGTCTTTGGCGTTTTCTTCACTTTTATGCTCCAAAAACGTCCGAATTGCTTCCTTTTCCAGATTTCACTCCCAAAGTACCTAAAATCACAAAAGGAACGATTTAGGGTAATATTTGATCAAATAAATTCAATTCCGGGCTTAAATGACCCCCTAAAAGTAGTTCATTTTTCGCCTCATCAGGCGTATACCACAGCCAGGCTTGACTAAGGGAGTTAAAGGAGCACTAGTGATGTATTCTCCAAGTTGAATAGGGCACTTTCCACCGAGAAACAAGTTAACAACTCCAATAATAGACCCAATTTTTTTTTTTAACCGAACAACCCGAACCGATTAACCGAGAACCGAACCGATGAACACCCCTAGACCCAACAAGCAGTGGCCCAGCGTGGAAATACCAGGTCCAGTAGCAGCTCTCGCAGTCCAGCCCAATGAAGAATTAAAAGATCAGGCCCAAGCAAATTTAATGAAAAGAATACTCATGCCACGTGATCTTTTTTCCTGCTGCTACTCTCTTGGGTTCGACAAAATAGATAGTGATGCAATATCATCCTTTTATGGGGTCATATCAAATAAATAAATAAAGAACAAAGTGCTATGTGGGGCTGCTCTTCATTGAGATAACGAAAAGAAATGAAAGAAAAAGTTAAGCCAATTGAGAAGAAATTGCAACCAAGCTCATTGTGGTCCACCAAAGTGAAAATAAGTAACAAGCTGATGTCTCTTATCCTTCGTATGCAAGTTAATGAAAACTACAAAATCAAGACAAAAGAAGATGTCATCATTTTGAATTACTAGGCCATGTGAAGCATGAGTAACGAAAGCAAAAGAATAAAAGAAGAAAAGCCCCTTGGCTACATGGTCCTCACATGCAACGAAATTGGTCAAAAGAATTTTAAAGGACGAGCGTCTGGTGTACTCTTTCACGTGGACCAGAAAAATTTTAAATGAAGATATATATATCAAGGTTTTCAAAATCGGTATCCTACCTAGGATCGTTTTCGTCTTTCCAAGATCGTGATCGTAAGATCGGATCGGGATCTTAAGATCCTACTATAATGTCATTTTCTTAATAGTTTTGTAATATTATACAAATTTACAAATTATTATATATCATAAACACAAAATTATATGAAAGTTCCATCGAAATGTTGTTCTAAATTATGATTATGTAATGTTTAATAAGATTAACATGTTGTTTTTTAAATTCTACAAAAAAATAATCCAGAAATTTGCAGTTTTTTAGTTTGTTATCCGAGAAAAGTAAGATCGGATCGGATTAGATCTTAAGATCCTATGGTCAAGATCGAGATCCTATAAGATCTTAAGCTTTCAAAGATCCTATGTAAGATCCGGATCGTTTTTTTTTTTTTTTTTTTTTTCGAAAGGCAATAGATAAATTAAAAAAGCACAAGAATACAGACAACTCTGACCCTAGCCTATAAGGCACAGACATAGGCCTTCGAAGCAAAACACAAAACTAAAAAAGATACAACCAAAGCCTCCGGATCGTTTTTGCTTTGCAGTATCGTAAAATCGTAAGATCCTAAGATCATGATCGGGATCCTGACAACCATGATATATATATTCATGCATAAGTTAGGCAAGTTGCATGGGTGCAGTTACTTTTTTTTATATAATGGAACATAGCGTGGGGCATCATATGAGAAGGAAATGGCACGTGAAGAGAAGTTGCACTGTTAGAGAAGAAAATATTCACCAATAGGCACGTGTGCATCGAATGAAAACTGATGCTAGCTATTTCTACAAGCGAAAAAAAGAACACAAAGGGATATATTTGTTGCATGAGATAACAAATTGAAGAAGCTAAATATAAAAACCAGAGCTTGACATGCATACTTTGCAAAAGGTTGCATGTGACCTGCTCTTTTGCTATACAAGCGACAAAAGAAAAAGAAATGATACTCGTGTGGTCCTCTGCCATGTGCTCGTACAAATAAAAAAAAGAGAAAAGACTTATCAAAATGAAGAATTAATAAAGAAACAAAACCCACATGGCTCAAAGTTGCAATTGGTGGCACGTGAACTTTCCTCCCCAAAATAAATACTAAAGGCGCGTGGCCTGTTTTTGCACCCCACTCTCGGGCTCTTTTCTCACCAGCAACCAACAGATAGACAACACGTGGCTTGGCCTTTTGATTTAATATGAAGACACCATGTGAGCAGCAAATTAACGCATACTTGATGCAGTTTCAGCCAATCAGAAGTCGCGACGTGCCGACGTGACCTTGATGATGTGTTAATCATTAGAAGGATCTAGAGAAGCCAAGAGTGATCAATCATTGGGTATAAAAAGGGTGCACCAGTTCCAACGAAAATATCATTCTCTCCTCACATTTAATTTACACACATTTAGTTTAGGCTTTTATTTTTCTTCTCTCTAGTATAAGAGTAGTTTATAGCTTACTAGCTTATAGACTCGTTGATACCGGGTTATTTTTTAAAGAAATAAAGAAAATGAGATGATAAGAAAAGTGATAACATAACATGTTCCATTTAAAATATTAAACAAAAAAAATGACACAATGCGTCCATTATCAGATAACAAATTCCTTCTGTTAAAATTACACTAACAAACATCCAAGTTTGGGGTGTCAAAAATTGATTTTCTTGAGTAGCAAAATGAGATGATAAGAAAACTATAACATAAACATGTTCCATTTAATATATTAAAGAAAGAATGAGACAATGCGTCAATTATCTGATAAGCAATTTAGTTTGTTACAATTATACTAACAAACATCCAAGCGTTAGCCAATCTAAAATCGATTGTCTCGAACATAAAATGATGTGTGTGAGCGCCTATTGATTCAAAACCCAATTCACGCCATGCGCACCTAAGAGTCCGTAGATGATATAAGTAAATGCATGTTGGTATTGATAATATATTATAATTGAGAAAATGAGAAAGAAAAAGGGACGTGTGTATTTTACATACCTCTTATAGTTTTGATCATATACCTTCAAGTACTTCTCTATACACGACATTTGCTGTAGTTTTGGAGACATTACCATCCCGATCACAAACGACAACCTTCAAACCTTTCTTGTTTTTTACTCTTCAAAAAACAACAACGTATAGTTGTCCATGTGTGAAAACAGGACGCGGAAAGTACAAACCAACTTTAGAAAGCGATTGACCTTGGCTTTTGCTGATTGTCATGGCAAACGAAACTGAGATAGGATATTGTTTCCTCCCCAAAATAAATACTAAAGGTGTGTGGCCTTTTTTGCACCCCACTCTCGGGCCCTTTTCTCACCAGCAACCAATAGATGGACGACACGTGGCTTGGCCTTTTGATTTAATATGAAGACCCCATGTGAGCAGCAAATTAACGCATGACATGTGTACTTGATGAAGCAATTTCAGCCAATCAGAAGTCGCCACATGACCTTGATGATGTGTTAATCATTGGAAGGATCTAAAGAAGCCACATTTAATTTACACACACTTAGTTTATGCTTTTATTTTTCTTCTCTTTAGTATAAGAGTAGTTTTTAGCTTATTTTTCTTGTATTATTTTAGTATAATTTCTATTGTAATTTTAGTTTATCTCAAGTAATTATTTGTAATCAATTTTTATTTTTTTATTAAAGATAATGTTTTCTCTTAATGATCCAACTTAGGGTCCGTTTGGTTTATAGGTGGGTTTGGAATAGGATTTAGATTTGCTTTAGGATTTGGATTTGATTTAGGATTTAGAAAGAGAATATATATTTATTAAATATATTTTATAATAAAATTATAGTAAAAAAAATACCATTTAAATTTTTTTATAAAAATGGTATGTGAGAGTAAAAAGTGGTGGGTCCCACGGATTTTGCCAAAACCCTTCAAATTGATGTGGAATGAAATTTCATTCCTTCTATCATTCCTTTTGTTGAAAGCATGAACCAAACAACACATTTTTGTCACATCAACCTTAAAATCCATTCCAAAGTATCAAACCAAACGCACCCTTAGTTTATTATATATCTTCTTCTCATTTTTTTCTTTTCTTATCTTTTTATTTCATCTAAAAATCTATTTTTAGCTTAATAACTTTTATTGGCTTTTTAAATTAGCTTATTAAATAAAAGTTTTTCTTTTATTTCTTTAGGTTTTCATATTTAAGTTTGTAGCTTTCTCAACCAATAAGCTCTTTCATAGCTTAATTGGTTCATATTATTGTTTATTATCACTAACTTTTGTTAAAGTTTTGATTTTTCTTTGTTTATAATCATCTCTACCGCTAAGGCCAGAGCTTAAGGGTCTTATAAACTTAAAATTCATTAAAGTTTACAACTTTAATAACTTTTATTAAGTTATTTAGTTAATGAAGCTTTAAACTTTATTAACTAATTAGTAAAATAAAAGTTAATAACGAAATAAACTTTAATAAATCATTTAGTTTATAAGATTGGGTGGTTTATTAATTTCGTCGAGTTATATCGGGTTCTATTTTCTCATCCTTTTAACTTTTAGATAATTAGCTTATTAATATGATCATGTTTGTTGGATTATTTGTTGTTATTAGTTTAATTAATATGAGTAGCAAGTAGTCTTTTAGTCTTTGTTAAGTGATATGGATTTATGATTTGAGTGTGGATTAATAAAAAGGGATTGTGATTAATAATTAGTCAAATTATTTAGATTTGTAGTTTTATTATATGAAGGGCAAAAGCCGGAGAATAATCAAATGACACATCTAGTAATTATTTTCTTTTTAAAGGATTGTTTTCAAAATAAACCAACGTTGTGAAAAAATAGTCTTGTTTAAGGAATATAATTCGTCATCAAACATTGGTCCACACTTAATAAACTTTTCACGTCACTTAGCAAACATATTTTCCATTTATATATTTTAGATCATCTTTAGAATAATCTAGTTGCCTTAATTGCTTAGTAAATTTGTTGGATTAATAATAATATAAAAATTAATTTTAGATTATTAAGCTTGCTTATAGATTTATTATCTTTCCTTAGTATCATTAGTTTTCCTCTAGATTTATATGCTTAATTAGTTGCTTTTAAATTCCCATAGGTGCGCGTTTTTTAGATTAGATTGCGTTTTAGGTTATTTGAGTTTTGCTTGTTTGTCTTGAATGCTTTATTATTGTTTTTTTTAGTTTATGCTTGCCATTGTAGTTATAAACTCCATATATATCTATTCTTTCACTATTCATCACACAAAATCACGAACCGAACCACGAATTCAATTCACACTTCGTTGGGACATGACCCGGGGAAATACTTTTACTAGTATTTCTTCGGAAAATTACAAATGACTTAGTTGTTGCTGTAAAAGCACCAATCATGGTGTTTAGCCTCGAGCTCAAGCAGAGTGTCAAGGGTAGATGGGGCGACACCAGAGGACGTAAGCACCTTAATAGCAGCAGTGAAATGCCCGTCTCCCAGTTTACGCTTACATTGATTATTATTATTATTATTATTTTATTGTATATATATATGTATATGTATATATATTTGTGTGTATATATATATATATATATATATATATATATATATATATATATATATATATATATATATATATTGAGTCTCAGAGCACTGGCTGCAGTGAGGAGGCTTACCTCCTCATTTGAGGCCCACGGGGTGTCAGATCACTTTAACAAACCTCCAAAACTAACCCCTCCCCCTCACTAACAACTAACATCAACTTACTCATTTGGGGCCCACCACTTACAACTTTATCTTTTTTATTCATTTTTCAATCAAATTAAATATATTCCATTCAAAATAAATAATAACTAAAAATAAAAAGACAAAAATACCTCGTTGGTCCCTAAACTTTCCAGAAAACATCGCCATAGACCCTAAGTTTGCAAAATCGTCGTGGCGCGTCCAAAACTCAAGGTTTTGAGGCCGATTGCGTCCTTTGACATGTAATTCAAAGGTCAACGTCCTTTTTTAGTTATATCATTAATGGTATAATAGACCAAACACATTTTTCACCGTATGTTAGTTAAATCTAACCCAAACACCTTTAAGATCATCATTATGTGCCTTAGTTGTTTCCCTGCAGTTACTAAGCATGGCTCTTGATTGACATTGACTATATTTATTATGTTCTTTCATGAAATGGCGTAATGTTAAAATTTCGTTAAGTAAGAATTTACTAAATTATATCATGACTAAAATACACCGTTGGTCCCTACGTTTTGCGCTATCAAGCACTTCAGCTACAGTTCTTGTATCTGCTGTCTCAACATTTACAAGAAAGAAGGTTAAGATTTCGTTAAGTAAGAAGGTAAAGATGTCGTTAAGTAAGAAGGTTACTAAATTAAATCATGACTAAAATACACCATTGGTCCCTAAATGATTCTAAATGTGTTTATATTTCCAACAAATAATGGGGAACCCAAGAGTCCAAAAATGCTGCTAAAATTTAATACATGCTCTTCGTTTTCCCCATTATTTTGTGTATATATTGGTTACTTCCACATGTTGCTGCATACAATCTTATATCATCAACCTCAAAACACATCAATCACATTCACTTGTAATCATGTTGCCCGGAAACAAACGAGCAAGAGATGCAGATGCTATCGAAGACAAGGAATTGAGCAAAATACTAAGTACTGAAGCAAATGTGGCAATAGAAAACCTTGTATCTAACCAACAACATTCGCCCAAAGTTGAAGGTGATGAAAGATTCTACTATCAACTAGAAGTTGCGTTGGAACAAGAATCGAAGGAGGAAGATGAAAAGGAGAATGGAGAAGCAAACGAGCAGGAAGAAGTAAAGGAGGAGGCAGAAGGAAGCTATCCTAAAGTAGAACAAGGAAGGCATTCTGCAGCGGCAAAGGAGCAATGGAAAGAGATGGCTGCAATTAGGAAATTAAAAAAAATGGATCAAAAAAACAAAAAATGATGAAAGTTTAGAAGATGAATGTTTAGAAACATTCCGTTATGATGATGTACATTTGGCATACGCTTCAGATTAATGTCATTATGTAATGAAACAAATTTTAAATGGTAATTTTAATCTTGATTTTCCGAGTCTTTGGTTTCAATTGCATGTTTGCAGTTGCATATGCAGTTTAGCAGTTGTTTGGATTTAACCAGTTTGACTTTCACAAGTCAACATACACCCAAAAACTGAATGACTGTGTAACCAACGGTGTATTTTAGTCATGATATAATTTAGTAACATCTTACTTAACGAGATCTTAACAATACACCATTTGATGAAAGAACACACTAAATATAGTCAATATCCATCAAGAGCCATGCTTAGTAACTGCAGGGATACAACTAAGGCACATAATGATGGTGTTAAAGGTATTTGGGTTAGATTTAACTAACATATGCTGAAAAATATGTTTGGTCTATTATACCCTTGATGATATAACTAGAAATAGACGTTGACCTTAGAATTACATATCAAAGAACGCAATCAGCCTCACAACCTTGGGTTTTGGACGCACCACGACGATTTTGAAAACCTAGAGTCCATGGCGATGTTTCTTGGAAAGTTAAGGGTCCAACGGTGTATTTTGTCAAATAAAAATGTTAGTTACTTAAAAAAAAGAAACAAAAATAATTAAAAAAAAAAAGAAAAAGAAACCACACTGTAAATATTGTATAAGAAAACCACAAGGACCAAAACTGTAAATAAAGAAAACACAAGGACTAAACACGCACCAAAACAAACATTTTATAAAATCTTGTGAGTTTCTTCTTCTATATCTAGACTTGCAATTGCAAACACACACTAAAACACACAAACACACATACATAATTCATAAACATTTACCAAAGATATTAAAACTACAAGTTTAGAAAAGAAGGAAAAAAACGCTCCAGTTACACATTTCTGACATTCGTACAATTCTCACCCTCGCAGTGCAGGCGAGGAGGTGCTTGGTGGCGAGCAAAAACGAAGTAAGGGGGTGTGGTGGCGAGCTGTGGTGAAGGCTCCACGTGGAACGGCGAAGCTGGTGGCGAGATGCACCCAGTGCTCTCACACCACTGCCATACGCATTAATTGAAACATGCACTTATATTTGTTTAAGACCCGTATAAATGCAACTTAAGTCATTTTCTTTTAAGAACAACAATGTTGATATAAATAAATGACTAAAAACGTTATTCATATCTTTCGATATCTCTATGTTTTGATAATCACAAAACGTAAACTCATCAAACCAAAGGTTATGACGTAAACAAGTATTTAGTAGTAAATACTCACTTTCACCATTTAATCACTTAAGGTATGAATAAACAAAGTGATTAGTGCATTATAAGATCAAAGGAAATCTTGTCTTAAGACATAACATTTTATAAAATGATTTTAACATTTTATATATATTTGTAAATCATTTTTGGTAAAGCTTTATTAAACCACAAAAATATGATTTCAAATTTCTAACCAAAAATGGCAAATTTTATCCAGAGAATCTTTTCAAACGTTCAGGAGGGCGGCCCCTTTAATTTTACTAGGCGGCCCCCTTAATCATTAAGGGGACCGACCTATAATTAAGAGGACCGGCACGCTCCCGAACAGTAAAATCTGGCCCTTTAAATACTGGATCATTTTGCACATTTTCCTCACCTTTTTGCACCAGAAACTTTCAGATCTAAACATCCATTTCCTTTCTCAAATAATCCTTTGATCTTATATACTTTGATCTTTGTTTCAAAGTGATTCAAGCCTCAACATTCAAAGTGCAAAGAGAAGAATACTTCTATTAGGAGTATTACAACTTAGTATCATCTTGCTATCTAAGTTGCTTGTTTATATTTTCTTGTAAATCTTTCATTCATTGGTGAATAAGGTGTATGTATTAGTTAACTAGATTTAGTTGAAGAATCTAGAATTGGTGTAAGAGTAAAGTGGAACTTGAAGTGGAGAAGAAGGGTTAGATAGTATTGGTGATAGGAGATTGTAGCAATAGGAACTTGTTGTGAAGATATTGAGGGTTCCAAGTGAAGAAGACTTGAAGACATTAGTAGATTGAAGTTGTGAAGACTTTAGTAGCTTGAAGGCGTGAAGACATTAGTGACTTGAAGGTGTCAAGACATTAGTGGCTTAAAGGTGTGAAGACATTAGTGACTTGAAGGTGTCAAGACATTAGTGGCTTAAAGGTGTGAAGACATTGGTGGCTTGAAGGTGTCAAGACATTAGTGCCTTGAAGGTGTGAAGATACTTGTGGTGTGAAGTAGTATTGAAGTAGTGCAAAGGTGTGAAGAAGAAGTGGTGTGACATTTGGTGTGAGATTGGTTCTAGCTACGATTAGAACTCAACATCTTGCTTTGTGTCGTTAATTGGTGTAAGCTTTTGGTGTGTACGGTTTTCTCCGCCATAAGGGAGGTTATTGACTTAGTGAAGAAAACTCTCGAGTTCGGTGCTCGGGGAGTGGAGTAGGGCAAGGAAGGTGTCCTTGTAGCCGAACCACTATAAATCCTTTGTCTCTCGGTTTGATCTTTCCATCTCTCACTCTTTACTTGCTTACTTACTAGCTTTTCATATATTGCTAATATTATGTGTTGTGCATATATTGATTTCACATAAAGATCAAACTAGGTTACATTTAAAACATTAATTATACTTTGATAAAATATAAGTATAAACAATTACTAAGACACATATATATATATATATTAGTACAAACTTGTAATTAAGTGAGATATATGAAATTATAATTTCTATTCAACACTTTAAACAAGTAGTGTATATATATATGATATATGTGAATTAGGTTTGTATCTATACTTTAGCTTCAAAGGTTTTTACAATTAATATCAATTCTTTGAAAAGCAAATTCTTATTAAACGAAAAAGACGCAAAACTATTCAACCCCCCCTTCTAGTTTTCCACAATTGGTACCAGAGCCACGTCTAGCAAGATTTTTAAAATAGACTGTATTTTAAAACTTGTAACGATCTATGGAATTTGAAAAATATTTAGAAGGGGAATTTATGCAACAACCACCATTATTTGAAAATGATCATTTTCTTGAATGGAAAAACAAATTTGAAAATTATGTGAAATCAATAGATTTTGATCTTTGGCATATCATTTCAATTGGTGATCTTAAATCAACCAAAATAGATTTTGAAAATCAAAATAATAATTTTCAAACTAAAATTGATAAAAACACTAAAGCCAAATTACTTATTTTCAAAACTCTACCAAAAGTTAAATATGAAAGATTATTTCATTGTAAAACGGCAAATGATATTTGGAAATGTCTTTTAAAGATTCACCAAGAAGAATGTAAAACCAAAGATGATAAACTTGATATTGCACAAGAAACACTACTAGAAAAAGGTCTATCCTTGACTCGCATTTTATGACGCACGCTAAAAGATGACGCGCATATAGCAAAGTCATAAAATAAGAGTCATAACGAGTAGATTTTTTATTGGGGATGACTCGCTTTTATTAGCGTCATAACATGGGGTCATCTCCTTCGTTTTTTTTGGCCAAAAACAACTTCCCGCTTTTCTTAACCTAACACTTCCCTCTCAAACACACAAATTTTTTCTCAAAACACTCAAACACTCCCTCCCCCTCCCAAACCCTTCTCAAACTCTCATCAGTTTCCCAAAACTCTCAAAACACTCAAAACACTCCCGCCCCCTCTCAAAACACTCGACATTTCCCATCTCATCAGTTTGCCCTAATTTTCCCATCTCATCAGTTTGCCCTAATTTCCCATCTCATCAGTTTGAAAGGTATAATTAGGTTATAAAATCAATTATAATTAGGTTATAATTAGGTTATAAATCAGTTTGAAAGGTGTTTTATTTAGGTTATTATCAATTTATTTAAGGTTATAAATCAGTTTGAAAGGTATAATTAGGTTATAAAATCAATTATAATTAGGTTATAAAGGTGTACACCAGGTGTTTGTGAAAATGTAACCAGGTGTAATACTGAGTATGAAGTTACTGAGTATGAAGTTAGTTAAATTTACTGAGTATGATAGTTAGTTAAATTTACTGAGTATGAAGTTAGTTAAATTTACTGAGTATGAAGTTACTGAGTATGATGCATTACTGAGTATGATAGTTCCTTGTTTTACGGGTCAGCAGTAGCGCAATACGGGTAAAAAGTGTTTGGATGTGAAATGGGTTCTATGTTGATGGTTTGGAGTTAGTTAAATGTGTGAAGACGTGTTATTTGATTAAAGAATGAATTCTTTTTATTAAATGATGGTTTCTTGGATAAAATTCGTTATGCGTTTATGAATGTTTTATTTGATTAAGTTTCGATAAACTTGTTGTTTAATGTCTATGATGCGTTACTGAGTATGAAGTTTGTTTAAGTTTCGATAAGTTTGTTTAAGTTTAATAATGTGTTGATTGTTTTGAAGTTAGTTAATTGCATGGATCAGTATGTTTGGTTAATGATTTATGTTATAATATGATAAGTTCTTGTTATGGAAGAATGATAAGGTCTTGTTATAAATATACATGCTCTGACGTTATGCTAACTGCCAGTGCTAACGTTCATCTTCGCATTGCACGCAGGTACTCTTTATCAAGAAGATCAATTTCGGGAAGAGCAACGTCGGCTTGGTGAATGGGAGCAGGTATTGTGTCCTGCTATGTCTGTTGTGTAATTACGTTTCGTGAGTTTTATTTAACTTCTGGGTTGTTATGATTTGGCAGCCGAATGATGGAGTATCTTTTGCTATGTCCATGCCTCCAATCTGTCACAACAGCGTTGAGGATACTCGCACAACAATTGTCCCATTTGAAGGTTAGTCATGTGTCATATCACATTATATCACGATTTGCAAATGTAGATGATGCCTGGACGAAAGTTTCAATACTCATAGAATTATACAATAGGTGACGCCCTTCTTTGACATTTAATTCCTCTATCATTACAGGTTCACATCACTCACAATACCGAGGTGCAGCAACTGATGCGGGCACATCGGATGCTCCACCACTTGCACGACAGGGTAAGTGTTTTCCAACATTGCTAATCACATATGAAGGTCAATCTATGTGACATCCAAGATCAATAGTTATCAGACCCCTTACATTACAGCTTACTTACTTTGATGAAATATTTGTGTTTTTTTTTTCATAAGCTCTAACGCACAGTTGGCAACAAGTGCATTGGTAGCAGAAGATAGGAATGGTAAGGTATAATAGTTTAAGTCTTCGTGTTTGATAAATTAAAAGTTGTTATGAGGAAGATTTCTTTTTCGTATTGCACAATGTTGACGAGCAGACAGTTAGGAGTCTTAATGGTTGCCGGGTTGCTGATCAGATACTAAAACATGTTCCAAATATTGAGGTGATTATCTGAGTTGTCAATTTTGCTAAATTATCTGTAGCGTTTGACTTGTATCTCGTTTCTTACTTCCTATTATTTTCAGCATTTTCGTACTACACTCCGTTGACGAGAGATGTGGCTGTGGTGTTTGAGGATGTGGTGAGAGTTTGTGGGTACGGTGACGAGACTAATCCTATTGGTGAGTTATGAATTTGCAGTTTTATTGTTGTTGATTATTTGAGGTTTGGATAGCTTATTTACATATGTTCAAGCTTATTCGATTTATGACTTATATTGACCTCCTGCGGCTTATTTTAGTTGTGTTAATTTTGGGTTCAAGAGTAACACCCAAGTGGGTGGTTAGTTGTTTTGATGCTCGGTAAACCAAACACAACCCAAAGGGTTGTTTGCTTGGTTCTTGGTTCGCGACAGCAACACCCATGAGGGTGATTGGTTTTGTCTCGGGTCAGTCACACAAACCACAAGGGTGTAAGCTTTCAAATTTTCAATTCTTAGCATCTTAGTATAGAAGTATTTCTAGTTGTTTTCCTGTTTAAATTTAGTCTTTAAATTATAAATTAAATAAGTAGTGATCAATAGGTTGTAGTTCACAGTCATTAGAATCAAGCTCAGTGGTAAGTTTAGTTTAAAATGGGTGTTTGGTATTAACTGTAGTGAGTGTCTCAGTGAGTTCTACTGCTCATTTGTTCTTCACACATCACACTTAGACCACTAGAATACTAAATCAGTCAAGCTTTTAGTAGTAGAAACTATAAAAGTCAAAATCATCAAAATCTTGGTCTAATTTCTGTCTGTGTAAGTTTTAGAATAGCAAAATCTTTATAACAGCTCATAAGTAGATACCAAGGCTTAATTTAGTGTTCATATATCTTAATTAACCTAACTTAATCCATAAATCAGTGTTCAAAGTTCATAAAAGTCAAAAATCAAGTTTTCATGAAATAGTCAAAAGTGTTCCTAGGCAGAAATCCATTTCTTGAAGGAATTTTATAGAATTTTGTGATAGGAGTTAGCACTTGAAATTTATTGTGGTAGTAGTTTATCAGCAGAACTACAAAATCTCATGGCCAGCTTATTTTTGTGATTTTCCCACAAGCTTTTTCACAAGCTCAAAGTGAGCTGCATGGGAAGCACCTCCCCTGTGCACAGACCCAGTCAACCACCCAATTTCATTGTGCCATAACTTTTTATCTAGTGGGCCCCACCCCATAGCCTTTGGCTTTTTAGAGAGCCCATAAGCTTGTCTTGAGGTCTTATAGCTTATCTTGTGATTTACAGCTTATTTGCTAGGGCTGCTTGCCCCATAAACTTTGTCCCATTTCCTGACTTAAGCTGAGTGATCAGCTTTTGTACCCAAGAACCAACCCCCTCCTGATCTCATTTGTGGGACCCAGAGGGTGTGACCTAGCTTTTTAGATAGCTTATCATCTCAGCTTTTTGGCTTATTACTTTGTTTGGACTTCCAGAATCCCTAGTGGATCCCACAGGACTGCAAAAGTGGCCCAATTGGCCTGTTTGGCATTCAGGTTTTAGCTCAAGTGCTTAGTGCTTATTTCCAGCTTATTGCTTGTGTTTGGCATTAGCTGCTGAATTTTCTGTCATGTTATACACTTGATGGTTCTTTGTTGTGATATGAAATGTTGATTTTCTCGGTCATATGCGTTTCTGTAGTTGTGTTTATATGTATCAGCTCTCATAGCAGAAAGTTGATTTTGTTATATTGTTTACCTTGTAGATCCTGACTGGACACGAAGAAAATGCAGAATTTGCTCTTGTTAGGTACCGGAGTGAACCCTTTGGTAACTGGTGCAGGCAGTGAAGCTGAAGCAGCAAAGATAGCACGCTCAGTGGCATCTTCATCACTTACCAAGGCATGTGGACTTATGTATCTGATATGAACTCTTATTTGTGTTTCATTGACTTTGATATTTGACATTTGTGTTTTTAATTTTGTATTATCAGGTTTTTAATATATGAAATGCGTTATTTTGATATTTGTGTTTTTAATTTTGTATTATCAGGTTTTTAATTGTCATTTAATAGAAAATTAGGAACTGGAAAAAATTAATTTTTTTTAAAAAAAAAATTAAGTTATGACTCGCAAAAAGGAGTCATAAAACATGGGTCATAAATGCGCGTCATAGAGGGATGACGCACAAATGCGAGTCATGAATATTTATGACGGGTCTTTCCTTGACGCGCATTTGCGCGTCATAAGGGCTCTTCTTGACTCGCATTTGGAGTCAAGGATAGCCCTTTTTCTAGTAGTGAAATAGTTAATCTAGAAAATTTAGTAAATAAATATTTAGTTGAAATAAACACATGTACTACTAGTTCAAATGTGATCATTGAGGGTATCTACAACGAAGAATACATGAACCAAATCCGAAGAAAGAGCGTGAATAAATCATGGTGCAACAAGTGCAAAGAAGACGAAGATAACACGGCTTATGAGAACATTCAAACAAATGAGAACACAAGTATTGATGGCAAGAACTACATGTTTCTAGATCCAAGTGAAACTACAAACAAAACATGGAGCGACATGGAAGATGGAATTGATAACCATATAGCATGTGAGGAATGTACAACTACAAAGAAGGTACAATCCAAAACTAAACATTTTTGCTATGATCAATTTATATTAGAATTTTTAAAAATGGAAAATAACTTCAAACATTTTTGCAACATTGACTCAAAAATTACTTTTAAGAACGAATTTTCAACATCCGCTGAAAACAACTTTGAAAAAGAAATCATTTTAGAAGATAAAATGTCTAGACTTAAAAGTAATATCGAAATCGATCTTGAATGTAAAAAATGTCGAGATTACAAACATGAAATCAAAATTGAAAATGAAAGAGCAAAAACATTGGCAAAATTCGAAAATAGCTCTAAATCTTTAAAATATCTTCTCGACATTCAAAAGCCATTTTATGATAAAACCGGGTTAGGATTTATCATAAATGATCCTTCAACAAATGCTTTAAAACAAATAAAATTTGTTAAGTCTAGTGAATAAATTTAGAACTAATACTATTAACATTCATTACTTATTATTCTAGTCAAGAAAGTCATTGTTTGTTTATTAAAACAAACTATTGATGAATTCTTGTACTTATCGACGACATCCCCATCTTGTTCATTAAAATGCAATGGATGTTCTCATCTAACCATCTAGGACCCATGAGAATCTGGGTACCAAGCTGTTTATCATGTTTAGGTAACTAACGAATGAAGAGTCTATTACGTGTTGATCTTCTCATCTCGCTCTATTACGTTTGACGATTATTGGCTTCCATCACGTTGTTTCACATTCTGCAATTGTTTCACCTATGACGTTCTTGCGGGAATATTCTTGTCTCGACTTTGTGCTATTCACTCTTGGAGCATTGGTATCATGGTGCATCCGTTACCTTCTCAAGTTGAAGCCTCCTACGTGCTACTTCTTTTAACCTTCACGACTTGTGATGATTGTTGTGATCGATTGAGCATCTCGGATCTAATTTCCTCTATCACCGTCATGCCCACTCTCTTTGAAAAGCTGGACCTGAGATAAGTTTTCTTTTCAAAAACTTGTCAATGTTACATTATATTTTAGAATGTTTTAATTAGTGTGTCAATACGATTCAACTGATAAGTTGCCATAATTTTAGATTATTAACACTAATATATGCATACATGATATTAACATTATTAACCTTATTGTTGTTTAGTATATTATCATTTTTCTTAATCTCCTATGATCTATAGTAGAACTCTTCCACTTATGCTATATGATCTTACTTGTTGCATTAATAGATATATTATAATTGATATTTGCTTGCAACTTGATATTATGATGTTATTTATATACATATATACATACATTTATATATATAGATATATATATATATATACACATGTCTATCTTGTATTCATGAACTATTTACCTTGCTCTTTCCTGTCCCATTGCATTTAGATCATAAATATCTATCATTTCACGTTAATATCTTTAGGTATCATTAAAGATGATTATGTGTGACGATGGGCTTAATTGATTCTCCTGAGCATGATAAGTTTCCATATCAAACCCCTCACTTGAAACTTCTTGATTATCATGATCAAAACATCATGTTCAAAACTTCTCTCTTTTAAAATGAAATATTTTCTCTAACAATTTATTTGACTAAAAATTTCTTTCATAACCATTATTTTACTCAAGAACAAGATTGAAATATTTTTTGTTACACGTTAAGAAACAAAATTCAATTTATGTTAGTATAATGCATACTTGAATTCACTTCAAAAACATTGTTGAATAAAACTAAAAACGTTTTGCTTAAAACACATTCAACTCTCTCAAGTGTCATACACTTCTATTGGAAATGACATTTAACAATCTAATCAAATCATTTCATGAGAATCATGGCATGCCCATATGGATCTTGTTTGTAACAAGTCTTGAAGTCCATATAATCATATCCACCTATTTGTTACTTGTCTACAATCATCAACATGTTTGCTTTAGGCTAAATGTCATCATCTTCATATAGTTGCTCATTTAGCTTATTGTATCCTTTGTTGCATATCTTAATTGATAAATTAATAGATAGCATGATTATTAGAAATTAATTGCATATTTTAATTAATTCTATATCACTCTCTACATTCATGAATAGTATGCCCTATATGGCCTCAAAGAGTTGAACTTACTTGAATCCAAAAACAAAAACACAACCTTTTTGAAAATTTTCTGCCAAAAACCCATTTCTGGCATTCTGGGAATCACCAGATGGGCGGCCCCCTTAATTATATAAGGCGGCCCCCTTAATTATTAAGGGGACCGGCCCCTAATTAAGGGGACCGGCCATCTGATGGTCGGGGATACTGTTTTCTTTATCACTTTTTGACCCACTTCAGCCTATACTTCCCAAAATTCACAAACATATTTTGTCCCATGCTATCCCTCAAAATTTACCTTCCTAACCACATTTCTCATACACTATAAATACCCTCTCCCCATCATAAATGCCATCACACCCAAACATGTCATCTCCCAACAACCAAAAACCTAAAATTTCAAGAACCGCAAGGATCTCCGTCAAACCCGTTTGGAGGAGGAAACTTGATTCTTGTCAAAACTCAAGTGATGTTGTTCCAAGTCAAACAAATACTAAACCTCAAACCCACAATAAAGATTCATCACACAACCTATCACCCACTCATTCCCTCATTCATGCTTCTTCTTATGATGAGCATGCTCAATCCCAAAACAACAATCCCAATCTCTCAATCAATACCTCACATGTTGCTCATTCAACAAAAACATCACTCACTCTTGGAGAACCTCTTCCACCCATTTCATTTTTTCATGACTACCCAAGCTCAACCATGTCTCCACCACCAAGAGCACCACCACCACATCCTACAACCTCACATGCCACTCCTATGTTGCATGTTCAAACCTTCACCCAAGACAACTACCATGTTCCACCATCATCACCTTCCTCCGAACACTTGAAGTTCGTTGAGGAGCTAAAAGAGGCTCATGAGCTTAGTGCTCTTTTAGCATTACATCTTGCGCAACGCAATTTGGATCCACCCCAATCAAGCTCACCATCATTACCACATGACATTAACCAAATTGAGAAGCATGTTAACAATTGCCCTTGTTGCATCTTCCTTCAACAGCAAACCATTGCTTTGAATGAGCACTTCACTTGGATTGAGTATCTTCTTACTAGATCTCAACAAACACCATCACTTGAACAACATCAAAACCCTCAACCAACAAACCCAACTTCAAATCCACCACCTACAAGTTCCACATCTCCAAACTCACCAACATCCATGCAACCAAAAGCTTATCTCCACTAAACCACTAAGCATTTTACATGCTTATGTTTCTCATTTTCAAATAAAACACCTCAACCATTTTGGGATTCAAGAATGTTTGATGACACTCTTTGTTGGCACAATAGGATATTCTACTTTGTATTAGCATTCTATCATTATGGCTTTTGTAACAATGATTATGTGGTTGACATAATCATCTTGAATTAATGAATGCTTTTATATGTGTTTTAAATTCTTCATTGCCATGTTTACTATTAGTTGTTATTATGCTATATGTATTTGCTTGTGTCTCTAATATTTTTCTTGCAAGAATTCCATATCTCGAACCCTTGGTGCCCTCAAACGAGGGGGAGCATACATCAAGGGGGAGCCTTTACCTTATAGGCTTAAACCTTTTTGATTTTACAAAAAGGGGGAGAAATGAATATAAACTCACTAAATACTTGTCTAAAAATTAATTTTTGGATTTAATGAGTTTAGGTTTTGTAATCATCAAAAAGGGGGAGATTGTTGATATAAATAAATGACTAAAAACGTTATTCATATCTTTCGATATCTCTATGTTTTGATAATCACAAAACGTAAACTCATCAAACCAAAGGTTATGACGTAAACAAGTATTTAGTAGTAAATACTCACTTTCACCATTTAATCACTTAAGGTATGAATAAACAAAGTGATTAGTGCATTATAAGATCAAAGGAAATCTTGTCTTAAGACATAACATTTTATAAAATGATTTTAACATTTTATATATATTTGTAAATCATTTTTGGTAAAGCTTTATTAAACCACAAAAATATGATTTCAAATTTCCAACCAAAAAGGGCAAATTTTATCCAGAGAATCTTTTCAAACGTTCAGTAGGGCGGCCCCCTTAATTTTACTAGGCGGGCCCCCTTAATCATTAAGGGGACCGGCCTATAATTAAGGGGACCGGCACGCTCCCGAACAGTAAAATCTGGCCCTTTAAATACTGGATCATTTTGCACATTTTCCTCACCTTTTTGCACCAGAAACTTTCAGATCTAAACATCCATTTCCTTTCTCAAATAATCCTTTGATCTTATATACTTTGATCTTTGTTTCAAAGTGATTCAAGCCTCAACATTCAAAGTGCAAAGAGAAGAATACTTCTATTAGGAGTATTACAACTTAGTATCATCTTGCTATCTAAGTTGCTTGTTTATATTTTCTTGTAAATCTTTCATTCATTGGTGAATAAGGTGTATGTATTAGTTAGCTAGATTTAGTTGAAGAATCTAGAATTGGTGTAAGAGTAAAGTGGAACTTGAAGTGGAGAAGAAGGGTTAGATAGTATTGGTGATAGGAGATTGTAGCAATAGGAACTTGTTGTGAAGATATTGAGGGTTCCAAGTGAAGAAGACTTGAAGACATTAGTAGATTGAAGTTGTGAAGACTTTAGTAGCTTGAAGGCGTGAAGACATTAGTGACTTGAAGGTGTCAAGACATTAGTGGCTTAAAGGTGTGAAGACATTAGTGACTTGAAGGTGTCAAGACATTAGTGGCTTAAAGGTGTGAAGACATTGGTGGCTTGAAGGTGTCAAGACATTAGTGCCTTTGATGCGTGGGAATCGCACCTTGCTTTACCTCTCGAGGGATCTCGCGAGGCTTACAACCCCCACCAGGCAGTGTACCTGATCGTTGTAGTATAGTATAGTGACAAGTACCGGGGGATTGATCGTTCAGCTTAGGAATAGTGTCGCTAGGATTAGAAAACCTAATTAATAGTTCTAGAGATGAAAGATGATTATTTTTGTGTTTTTATATTTTATGAAAGCAATTAAAATCTCGGGTTTTGAAGGGGTGGGCGGAATTAGTTGCTATTCAACTAACCCAAAACTATTGTATAACTAAATTAAACTAATGAAAATGAAATTAAACTAATATTAAACTAAGGTTGTGAGCAGTGGTTGGAGAAATTGTGTTTACTTAGACTTCATTACTCCCTAGATATCTTTTACATGTTAATTACTTGTTACACTTGTATGAATGACGGGTTGTATTCCTTAATACCATTCGTGGAGTGGCATACATAACTCCCCAACTCTATGAGCTCTTATCTCCTCCTACACCATGACCCAGCACAACTATAGGGATTGTAAACAGTGGCTCATGCATTAAATACAACCAATAAAGACCTAGTACGCCTCGGTTCATGTTTCTTAAGACGTTCAAGCATGTTACCATTTGGAGATCTGCCAGTTTTCTTAAGCCTAACATATAATATCATTCATTCAAAACAAGAATAGACAAGTAATCAACACATAATCAACATCTAGGTTTCATTAGATCTAAGCAAACACAAAGGAAATTTAGCCTAGCATAGTAGAATTAAGATAAGAACAAAAGATAGACAACCAACACATAGACATATTGATTGAATTAAGAGTATACTTATCTCAATTACAATGCAAGGTCTCAAGGGTTTGGAACCCTTGAAAAACCTGTAAAGGAGGCACCAAAATCTTCTTTAGGGTTTCACCAAAACTTCTCTCCCTTTAATGAAAAAACTAGAAAACTATATATAGGAAAATCGTCCTGACGGCGTCAAGAGTAAAATCTGACGCCGTCAACTCGCCGCCATACACTTCCTCGGACGCCCTAGATCCAATCGTGACGGCCTATGTGACGCCGTCACCACCCTCGGTAAATTAATCTTGGTCACTTTGACGCCGTCATCTCTTCATCTGACGCCTTCACAACCTACGGTAAAATATTCATCCTTTCTGACGCCGTCAAGAGTAAATTCTTGACGCCGTCACCTTGTAATTCCAGCTTGGATTTGGTACTTTGTTGTTTTCTTCACTTTATGCTCCAAAAACGTCCAAAATAGCCTCTTTTCCAGAATTCACTCTCCAAACACCTAAAATCACAAAAGGAACGATTTAGGGCAATATTTGATCAAATAAATTCGGATTCGGGCTTAAATGACCCCCTAAAAACGGATCATTTTTCGCCTCATCATATACCCTTACACTTGAGATTTGCTTGTCCTCAAGCAAATGAGCTTTTATTCTACTCAAAAGACAAGTTAGGGGTCATTTAACACTAATATAAAAGTAATTACAACAAATAATCGTTCCACTAAAGACCAATAGACAAGCACGGAGGTCATACACAAGCACCTCACAAATAGTGTTTAGATACTCACATCTCTCGGGTGTAATAAAGTAATATAACATTATGGAAATGGAAGATATCTCTCACTACCTGTCATAGCAAAATAGATTACCATAGGCTTGGGAAAGGATCAAACCTCCACCACATGGCGTAAGCACCTAGGATAAACTATCAAAGAGGTCTTTTAAAGGGTTATAACGTTAGGTGTAGGGATATGAATTACACGGTTTTGTTGGATAAAGGGAATTTTACTGGTGGCGAGTTAACAATCTTAGTTAATTACATGTACAAGATGGCGTTGCTAAGCCAAGACTAGACTCGACTTAAGCTAATAAATGAAAAATAACTAAAAACATAAAATGAACATAGAATGAAAACGGGATGGTAGTCCGTATGTTTTTTCTCTCTTTCTTTTCTATTATTTTTTTTTTCTTTTTCTTGATTTTTCTATTTTTTTCGATTTTTTTTTTTTTTTTTTTTTTTTTTTTTTTTTTTTTTTTTGCATACACTCTTACCCTACCATCCAAAATAATACATCATAGGGGTATGAGCATTCCCCTTACACTTGAATCTTTACATACTTTACATTAAAACTAATCTAATGACTCGAATTAAGAAAATCAAAACACTTGGAGCACTTTTAAGATTAACGCACATATGGGGGTAATAATATTATGTTCTTCCCCATTACTCCATAAAATAAGTACTTACCCATGAGTCCCAATCGTCCCAAAACAATATGTACAAGGATATGACTCGACTTAGCAACCATGTAATCAATTAGAAAGTTAACTTAGGGTTTAACAAATAACAATAATGCACTAAAAATGAGCGCATACACGGAAGGCTAAGGCGATTTGGGTGTACATTTAAGTGGGGTGTAACAAATTCTTCCTTTAAGTAAAATGCTTAAAGTTAGAAACGAAAAGATAGGCTCGGAGGGGTGTACTAGGGGTATCGTGTACTAAAAATGAGTACAACGCAAAGGGTGTGGGAAAAATTAGTTGACTTAACTAGCCAAGTAATATGACTTAAATGGTCAAGTAATCGTAATACGGGTTTAACACAAGGGTGATCCTAATGCCTCTTATCATGTAGTAAATCCTACTACACGAATGTAGTCTCACTAGCGGTCTCGGGATGCATCACTAACGCAAGTTCTAGAATCTAAATGCTACCGGTACACTCATAAGCACCAATAATAAATGCTTTTCCTATCAAAACTAAAGGCGAACCTCACATTTTTGGGTGGAAAATTTTTCTGAATATACGGTTATGTGCTAGTCATACAACCTCCTATCCATGAGACGCTTGCTATGGCTAAAGTTTCACTCCTAAATGTTGTAAAAAATTTTAAATTTGGCGCTAAAATTACACTAACAAGTATTTCTCATAGTTTTATTACTCATCTACTATCAAACAAAACAAACTCAAGCGAAAGTGCATATGTAAGGTATCATCTTTTTACCCTCCCCTTACACTTAAGATGAACATTGTCCCCAATGTTCAAGTAAAGAATGTAAAAGTTAAAAGTAAAGAGAATGAATTCAAATACTCCCCTGATTCGCTCGGTATGGATTTTAGGTTGGCCAGGTTAAATCTTCCTCCAAGAAAATGAACAATCAAAGCTTCCCTTCCAGAATATAAATCATCTTCTTGTCTCAAATAACCTGTAAATCCTGACAAAAGTAGACAAGGCAACCTCGCGTAAAATCGGCGGCATCCTATAATAGTTACTAAATCCTAGAAAACAAAGTAAGATATAATGCTTGTGGAATGAAGTTTGCAGATTTCCTGGAGATTATAAAACTTAATAATTCACAAAAACCATAAGACTCCGTTAGAAAAACAAAACTGGTAAAATTTCCAGATTTTTGACTCCTGACGCCGTCAAGAGCAATTGCCTGACGCCGTCAGAATGAACCTGCAGAAATCTTTATGCTAAGTTTCCGGAAAATTTCTGGAAAAACCTTGTCCTACTTCCTGGAAAATCCTGCAAAACTTCATTATGACTCAATACAAGCATTTGACTCTAACAATACGAATATACATGTTCATTAAATATTGTGGAGAGTCATGATCGGGTTGTTTCTTAAAAACATATTTGGGGTTTCCCCTTACACTTATCTTTTGCAAAAATACCTTTAGGTTGAAGTTAAGACTAGGCCAAACAACATAATAAAGTATTTCACATTTTAATAGAGAAACATGATCAACCAACAATAAAAATAAAACATGCATACGGAAGCAAATAACAATCAAACAATTAAAATCACACAAAACATGGGTTGCCTCCCAAGAAGCGCTTTTCTTTATTTACGAGTCTTGTAGCTAGACTCAAAGTTGTGGGTTACTACGTGATTTCATCATTGGTTCCATTCTCTAGGTCATCTTCTAAACTAGTATCGCTCTCATAGTGTAAGTACTTTGGATCTTCAAACTCGAAAACATCCCGTCGATACTTAGAGCCAAGCTCACTAACATCTTTAAAGAACCCACAAGATAAATCAGAAACATTTCTACAACCTCTTCTAACATCGTCATCACACAAGACAAGTTAGGAGCTCATAACATCAAGCCCGTCGCAATCTATCTCCCTAAGGTCTCTTCTTTTGTATGGCGTTTGGTATGAAATCCTCCTAATCCCGTCAGTGAAGGTCATGATTCCGTTCAAGTCATCCACTATCAACTTAGTGATTTCACAAAAGGGTGCTCCAAATACGACTTGCGATAGCCTAGGGTCAACAAAGTCCTCTATGTTGTCCACAATCGTGAACTCCATGGGGAATGCCATATTCCCTATGAACACCTGGATTTCATGATCCTTACCCACTACTTTCTCTCCTTTGTAAATCATCCCCCATCTGCAGATATTGTTATAATGAAACAATGACATGAAATTCTTTGGCAGGAATACATTAATGTATATGTTTTCGAAGTATTTGTGACCTATCATGCAAGGGATTTTTAGGTTATTCGGATCACGTCGTTTGATCTTTCTCAACTCTCCATCCTTTGACCTGTATGGATTCCCTTCAAGGGAGGGACGATACTCATAAACTTCCTCACCATCCCTACGAAAAATTACCGTTCTAACACCATTGGTGAGTAATACACTACCATCTTTCTCATCGAGGATTGCTCCCGATTCATTGATGAATGGCATCCCAAGGACAAGGTTGGTCAATGGTTGATTGGCGAGAGGGCCCACGTCATCAACCACGGTGAGGTCAGTGTTGTAATCAAATTCTCCAATCCTAATTAATACATTCTCTATTACTTTCTTGCATACAACGTGCTCTGGGAAGGTTTTGTGGTATAGAGAAAGTGGGATTACATTGACTGGGAAGCTAGGATCTACACGACTGTTAATTATGACCTTTTTCTCAATGGTACAAGGAATTCTGGAAAGTTTAGAGTCGCTCTCCTTGGTTTGATTGCTACCTATACTTATGACATCCTCTATTTCGGGTTCTTTTATAACAGATTTGCTCAAAATGGTTGAATCTTTCTCCTGTTCCTCCGATGTCTCGTTCTTATCATCAGGTTTGTCGGATTTCTGCCCGGTGCACTGCTCGGGTGAGTTGGTAGGTTTCCTTGCCGAAGCGTGGTCAACTTTTGAGGTCTCATCCTTCGCTGTCTGACTGAATTTGTTAGGTTGTTGTTGGGTTGGGTTGGGGGCTGAAGCGGATATCGTGGTGATGGTGTTTACGAAGTGGATTGGTCCGGAGGGTTTGATAGGTCCTTTCTCGTTAGGGGATAGATGTTTAAATAGCTTGCTTGGACTTTTTATTTTAACAGGGGAGGCTGGTGGACTCATGACGGTAGCAGACTTAACCTCATCAACGTAAATGGGCTTATTATCAATATGCTCTTTGATAGCAGTCAACAGATTACAAATTTTGTCGTTCACGTCAGCCTGCTGTTGTTTGAATTTTGTCTCGAGTGTAGCGAGTTGCAGTTCTTGAGAAAGAATGAATTTTTTTAAATCATCTTCCAAGCTTTGCCTAGGGGTATTATATGACGGAAACTGTTTGGACCAAGTGAGCGGTGAGGAGTCATTAAATGATACACTTCGTGTTTGGTACCCTCTAAAATTAGGTTTATCCTTCCATGCCTCATATGCTTCGGCAGAAGTTCGAGGACCTTGCCCTACGTGTGATGATGTGAATTCGTTATAAGCACGTTTTGGAAGTTCCATGCAGTTGTAGGTCTCATGAGGGCCATTGCACAGTTTGCATGTAGAAGCGATTCTGCTTACTTGGCTTGAAGGCTTATGAGTTTCGCAAGATTTCATGAGAGACTTGACTCGACCTTCAAGTTCCATGATCCTACGGTCGGAAGTGCTTGAATTATTCGAAGGCAAAGATATTGCCTTGACCGTTTTGTTCAAATCACGGGGATCATTCCAACTTTCGTTGTCATAGAGAGCAAGATCTTCTATGAGTTCCCATGATTGTTCCGCACTAAGATCACGTAGCTTACCACCGGCCGATTGGTCAATGGTTCGCCTCGTGGGGATATCGATATGGTCATAAAAAATTTGGACTTGGAGCCACAAATCTATGCCATGATGAGGGACTTTTTGGAGTAAGTCCTTGAAACGAGTCCATGCTTCATAAAGAGATTCATTTTGACGTTGTTGGAACATCAAGATGTCATTCCTAAGTTTAGTAGTTCTCCCCGGTGGGAAAAATTGAGCAAGGAAACGAGTGGTGAGATCATCCCATGTGGTGATGGATCCCGCGGGTAAACGCTCAAGCCATTGACTAGCTTGATCCCGTAGAGAGAATTGGAATAGGCGTAAACGGGTAGTCTCTCTAGTTTCAACACCTAAGTCTATGGAATCTACGATTTTGAGGAAGTCCTTAAGGTGTTGGTTTGGATCTTCGGAACGAAGTCCATGGAATGCACATCCGCTTTGCACCAACCGGATGGTGTCGGATCGCAAGGGGGTCACATTGGCTCCGGTGAGCTCAATGGTGTTTCGGTAGCCTTGGTGGCTAGGTCGGGAATACTCTCCTAAGGTTCGGGGCCTAAGGGGTTCTAATGGTGGGTTTTGTTGTGGTGGGATGATGGGTTCAAAGATGTTACCACCTTCCATGATGTCGGATGGTAAAGAGTTACGAACAAAAGCACGAAGAAATAAGATAGACTAAAGAAGACCTAAAAATAAAAATAAAATCTTACTAGAAAGGAATCTAGCAAGTAGACCTAATAAAAAGAAATCCTAACCTAGACAATAACTATTCCCCGGGCTGCGGCGCCAAAAACTTGATGCGTGGGAATCGCACCTTGCTTTACCTCTCGAGGGATCTCGCGAGGCTTACAACCCCCACCAGGCAGTGTACCTGATCGTTGTAGTATAGTATAGTGACAAGTACCGGGGGATTGATCGTTCAGCTTAGGAATAGTGTCGCTAGGATTAGAAAACCTAATTAATAGTTCTAGAGATGAAAGATGATTATTTTTGTGTTTTTATATTTTATGAAAGCAATTAAAATCTCGGGTTTTGAAGGGGTGGGCGGAATTAGTTGCTATTCAACTAACCCAAAACTATTGTATAACTAAATTAAACTAATGAAAATGAAATTAAACTAATATTAAACTAAGGTTGTGAGCAGTGGTTGGAGAAATTGTGTTTACTTAGACTTCATTACTCCCTAGATATCTTTTACATGTTAATTACTTGTTACACTTGTATGAATGACGGGTTGTATTCCTTAATACCATTCGTGGAGTGGCATACATAACTCCCCAACTCTATGAGCTCTTATCTCCTCCTACACCATGACCCAGCACAACTATAGGGATTGTAAACAGTGGCTCATGCATTAAATACAACCAATAAAGACCTAGTACGCCTCGGTTCATGTTTCTTAAGACGTTCAAGCATGTTACCATTTGGAGATCTGCCAGTTTTCTTAAGCCTAACATATAATATCATTCATTCAAAACAAGAATAGACAAGTAATCAACACATAATCAACATCTAGGTTTCATTAGATCTAAGCAAACACAAAGGAAATTTAGCCTAGCATAGTAGAATTAAGATAAGAACAAAAGATAGACAACCAACACATAGACATATTGATTGAATTAAGAGTATACTTATCTCAATTACAATGCAAGGTCTCAAGGGTTTGGAACCCTTGAAAAACCTGTAAAGGAGGCACCAAAATCGTCTTTAGGGTTTCACCAAAACTTCTCTCCCTTTAATGAAAAAACTAGAAAACTATATATAGGAAAATCGTCCTGACGGCGTCAAGAGTAAAATCTGACGCCGTCAACTCGCCGCCATACACTTCCTCGGACGCCCTAGATCCAATCGTGACGGCCTATGTGACGCCGTCACCACCCTCGGTAAATTAATCTTGGTCACTTTGACGCCGTCATCTCTTCATCTGACGCCTTCACAACCTACGGTAAAATATTCATCCTTTCTGACGCCGTCAAGAGTAAATTCTTGACGCCGTCACCTTGTAATTCCAGCTTGGATTTGGTACTTTGTTGTTTTCTTCACTTTATGCTCCAAAAACGTCCAAAATAGCCTCTTTTCCAGAATTCACTCTCCAAACACCTAAAATCACAAAAGGAACGATTTAGGGCAATATTTGATCAAATAAATTCGGATTCGGGCTTAAATGACCCCCTAAAAACGGATCATTTTTCGCCTCATCAGCCTTGAAGGTGTGAAGATACTTGTGGTGTGAAGTAGTATTGAAGTAGTGCAAAGGTGTGAAGAAGAAGTGGTGTGACATTTGGTGTGAGATTGGTTCTAGCTACGATTAGAACTCGACATCTTGCTTTGTGTCGTTAATTGGTGTAAGCTTTTGGTGTGTACGGTTTTCTCCGCCATAAGGGAGGTTATTGACTTAGTGAAGAAAACTCTCGAGTTCGGTGCTCGGGGAGTGGAGTAGGGCAAGGAAGGTGTCCTTGTAGCCGAACCACTATAAATCCTTTGTCTCTCGGTTTGATCTTTCCATCTCTCACTCTTTACTTGCTTACTTACTAGCTTTTCATATATTGCTAATATTATGTGTTGTGCATATATTGATTTCACATAAAGATCAAACTAGGTTACATTTAAAACATTAATTATACTTTGATAAAATATAAGTATAAACAATTACTAAGACACATATATATATATATTAGTACAAACTTGTAATTAAGTGAGATATATGAAATTATAATTTTTATTCAACACTTTAAACAAGTAGTGTATATATATATGATATATGTGAATTAGGTTTGTATCTATACTTTAGCTTCAAAGGTTTTTACAATTAATATCAATTCTTTGAAAAGCAAATTCTTATTAAACGAAAAAGAAGCAAAACTATTCAACCCCCCCTTCTAGTTTTCCACAAACAACTATCTATCTCACAATATAAACCATAAACTATCTCGCATGTTTTAAGAAGGACTTGAACTCACAACCATTTGGTTGGGGAGCTTCTCACACAATAAAAGGTACCATTAAGGCACAAGCCCTTTGGTGATGCAACTTAAGTCATAACATTAATGTATCTTTTAATGTTTAATCAAAGTTTGAAAAGAATTGGAAGCCTCAGGTAATATTTACCTATAAAGCTTGAATTTTGCTAAAAAGTGCTTACTGGGTAGATGTTAAGGTGTAGTTAATGAACACAAACTTTCTTAAATAATCAAAAAAATGCATTACACATTAAATGAACTTGTAAATTATTTTATTTAAACATGATTTTCACTTAAAAGATTTAAAGCATTCCTTTTATAAATAGACTAATCTGTGCCCACTAGCAGATGTTAGCAAAACCCATAAAGCTTTACTAGAGACTACATATTTGTACATGGCTTAGATTATTGCTATCCCCTTAAAGTGATAGGAATACTCATTTTAATTCTTTTTTTATAATTTAATTTTTCTTATAAAATTGCGAAATAAAAAATACGGAGCAGAAAATATAATGTTTGATAAGTCAAAAGTAGTAAAACACAACAAATTCGGAGCAAAAAACTACAAACAACTTTCTTAAAAATGGGTAAAACTGTAAAAAGAAAAGTGTGGAGCATAAAATATAAACTTTGACAAGCTAAAAGTAGTAAAAGAACAAAGATACGGAACAAAAAATGATAAAATATGTCTTATCTTGTCAGTAAAGCGAGTATCATAGGGCGGAGAGGTAAAAGGGTACTAGTAGTACCGCCCTTTGTACATATTTGATGTGTATAGAGAAGCTACTTAGATACACCCCTTGATGCATGCCTAGTATTGATTTTTTTGTTTCTTATGATTTGATCGTTGGAGTGGATGTTTGGGAAGGGATCTGTCACTACATTCAGCTATATCAGCTTGGTGGAGTAGGTGGATATGGAAGAAAAATAGACTTGGAACCAGGAAGGTATAGTTAAACTGACAGGAAGAAATGGAGATGCGCGAAAAAAGATTGTCCTGATTTCAAATATTGTGAAAGACACAATTTGTGCGAGCTTACTTTCCATGCCTTTCAAGCGGTGACCAGATTCAAATAAGCACATATGAATTTAGACAACAAGCGAAAGTGGAAAAGAAGGAAGGATAGTCATGCTTTCGTCTAAGTTGACATACAAAGGAGGAATTTGGTTCGATACAATCAATGATGATAAGAGGTACTAAACATTGAAATTATTTAAATAAATATTCAAGTGCACGACAGTAATCGATAGGATCCACCTTATATGCACTATGATTTTTCATCTATAGTGCGTTGTATGCTTAGGGCCAATCAATGCTTGCTGTTATATTGTACACCAGTAATTGATCATTTAACATGGCTCTAAATTTTTAATAAATACTTTTTTGCCTTTTTGTTTAAGAGTTATTTTCGGCCAATTTTGCAGGAAGAGGGAGTCAATATTTCTGTAAATTCGCTGCACCCTCGAGCTGGCTAGATTGACCACGCAAACCCTGGAGTTGTCAGGCTCCGTTGACACCAAATTCGCTGAATAATTGAGCCAGGTTTAAAAGTGTTGTGTTGTTTTGTGACAAAGATGACAAGCACAACAATTCTACATTCAACGTTGTCTATAAAGAAGTTCTTCATAGATTATAAGTATGTTTATTTTAAATTCTCTTTTTCGTATACGACAAAGTATCTGTAATTTTCTTGCGATTATTTTCAACATTATATATGTTTAACATTATTTTATCAAGCATTTTACTATTTTTGTAATCTTATAAACAATTTCAAAAGCTAGACGCCCATCGGGCGGGCCTTGAGGCTAGTATATACTCCCTCCGTCCCATATTAGTTGTCATGTTTCGACTTTTACGGCCTTTCTTTTTCAACTTTAACCTTAAATATTTTTGTTTGTGTTATATAATACTTGATGAAAATTATGTCAAAGAAAATATATTTGAAACTCAATCCATTCATATATTTTGCATCAATTATTATCTAACACAAAAAGATATAGTTAAGGTCAAAGTTTGAAAAGAAAAACTTAAAAAAAGTCAAACATGACAATTAATATGGGATAGAGGGAGTATTATATAGAAGGAGATAGAGTGGTGAAAGAGGAATAGAGCCAGGCTTAACAAACACCCCTTATTAGATGATAGATTAGGTTAGTTGATCCAAGCATGTCTGTGGGTTTAGGTCCATAAGATTTATCTAAGGTTTTTAGATTCGATATTGCGAGCCGACTAATCCTAGGGTGCTACCCTTTTGGATAGCCAGGAGTCGACGTAAATGAGCCTCCGTGGCCACAAGGGGATTAATTTTCTCCTTGCTGGATTCGAACTCTTGACCTCCTCTTTGAAAGGCTAGTATTCTTACCGCTATATTAAATATTGTAAACCTCGTGAGATGTGTTTTATTATTGATATGCATTTATAATACATTACATAAAAGATACTAAAAACCCTAAATAAATCTTATAGACCCAAACCCGCAAACAAGCTTGGACCGACTAACATATAATCTATCATCTAATACCCCTCACATAATCTATTTTGTAATACTATCATCAACCAAGACACGACACCTTTATGTAATTTAGATGCTAAACGGCTCGGCGTATTTGAAACCGGAAACTCTTATAAATTCAACTTCTACTTTAGTACGTTACTTTTATGTTTTGTTTGAGTCATACGCTAATCCCCAAAAAATAATTTCTATCTAGAACGAAAAGTAAAAATAGAAAAATGTTGTCAATTGACTACCTCTTTATTTTTAGAGAAATAATTGGTATGACTAAATATATGGCTAAACTTATGCCTAAACTTGCATGTCATTAGTTGATTGGTTTGTGAGACAGTGGGCCCCAGCTTAGCACCAATAAATGATTTACATGTAGTTTTAGGCATAAGTTTAGACACAAGTTTTAGGCATGCTAATCATTTCTTTTATTTTTATTTTTTATATCACTCTTTTTGCCAATCAATGACTATTGTATCCGTGATTAACGGGATTTAGGGCTGACCGTGACTAGGTGATTTAAAAGAAGCTTATAAAGCATATCAACAACAACAAAAACAAAACCCAATCCCGTCGAGGCAGGGTATGGGGGAGGTATAATGTAGACCTACCCCTACCCAGGATAAACCCGAGAGTAGGGCGACTGCTTTCAACGAGACCTCCGGCAAATGCAGGTGTGCGAGTGATAGAAAAATAAGAAAGCAAAAGGCAAGGACAACAAGGAGAGCAAAGCAAACAAACCAAAGGAAGCAAACAAAGCAGAGCAAAACAGCGCAATGGGCCTAAAGCTGAGGCAAAGTTATAAATAAAAATAAAAAAACCCCGCAAGGGGCAAGAAAAGCAGGCAAACCCTAGGGGAGAAACACAAAAACAAGAAAAGCAACGCACGGGGCCTAAACTAAGGCAAAACAGATAGCCCACTAAGCGCCCAAAATAGCCTAAACCCACTAAACACCTAGCCGGTACTACCCGCCAATCCTAATTCTATCTCTCCACGCCTTCCGATCTGAGGTCATGTCCTCGGACAAGAGAAGCTCCTTCATATCGAGCTTAAGTCTATCTTCCCATCTGAGTTTGGGTCTACCCCTTCTTCTCACGCCATCGACTACAAGGGCTTCAACTCTTCTAACTGGCGCTGATTGTGGCCTCCTCCTGACATGACCGAACTACCTCAACCTACCTTCCCTCATCTTCGCGATAATGTTCTCTACTTCGAGTTCTGCTCTGAAGACTCCGTTTGGGATCATGTCACGCAAGGTCTTACAACAAGTCCATATAAGCATTCTCAGTTCCGCCACTTCTACCCTGTTAGCCTGGGCCTTGGTGATGGGCCAACACTCAGACCCGTACAACATAGCAGGTCTAATCGCCACCATATAGAATTTTCCCTTTAACTTAAAGGGGACTTTCCTGTCACAAAGGACTCCCGACGCCGCCCACCATCTCGCCCAACCTGCTCTAATCCGGTGGGTTACGTCCTCATCAATCCTCCCTGATTTGTGAATCATCGAGCCCAGATATCTGAACGACGCCTTGGGTGGCAGGATCTGGTCACCGATACGAATATCAATATCTTCGTGGTGGCCTATCTCGATCCTCCCAAAATCACATCTCAGGTATTCAATATTCTCTCTGCTCACCCGGAGGCCATTCTCTTCAAGTGCCTCTCTCCATAGCTCAAGTCTGTTGTTTAGCCCTTCCGCTGATTCTGCCACCAACACAATGTCATCAGCAAAAATCATGCACCATGGGATGCCCTCTTGTATCCCTCGAGACAACTCATCTAGAATCAGGGCGAAAAGGTAAGGGCTAATGGCAGACCCCTGGTGGAGACAACTTCCACAGGGAAAAACTCTGAGATCCCCATAGTGGTCCGAACACGGGTCTTAGCCCCCTCGTACATATCTTTAATGACCCTAACGTATCTCCTTGGGGTACCTTTATCAATTAGGGTTCTCCAGATCAACTCTCGTGGGACACTATCATATGCCTTCTCAAGGTCGATAAACGGCAAATGCAGATCCTTCTGTCTTTCTCTGTACTTCTCCATGAGACACCTGAGGAGGTGGATAGCCTCCATCGTAGAACTTTGGGGCATAAAACCAAATTGGTTCTCAGACACCATCGTCTCCCTTCTCAACCTTCTCTCGATAACTCTCTCCCAAAGCTTTATGGTGTGGCTAAGAAGCTTAATGCCCCTATAGTTGCTACACACTTGCACGTCCCCCTTGTTCTTGTAGATGGGGATGACTTCACTGAGTCTCCATTCTTCTGGCATCTTATCCCCTGAGAAGATCTTATTGAAGAGGCAAGTCAGCCATTCTACCCCCTCGTCACTCAGACACCTCCAAGCTTATAAAGCATATATTTTAAATAAAGTAAAGTAAACTGCAAAAAAAAATGAAATGAAAAAAAGGAAAAAAGAAAAAAAGAAAAAGAAAAAGAAAAAGAAAAAGAAAAATGGTAAAGTTATACTCCTAGTTAGTGGGCATCCTTCCAACGGCAATATATGCTTCGGCGGTTTGGGAATTGTAACGTTGAAAATGTATCCGTTGGAGCCAAATTGGAACGTTGGCACAAGAAAAATAAATTCCTTTATATACTAAACTAAAAACCTCCATTTTCATACTTTCAATTTAAATACATACATTTTAAAACACATACATTTTTATCATGGATCCAAGCAAACCAAAATGTGTTTCATCATCACAAAAAGGTCGTGGACGTGGCAATCGTGGTCGTGTTCATCCGCAAGCTCCACCACCGATGTATCCACAATACCCTCAATCGGGCTATTATCCCCAACCTCCACCACCGATGCATCAACAATACCCTCAATCGTTTAACTATCCCCAACCTCCACCACCGATGAATCCAAACCAATATAACATATCAATGGCGAGTGACTTCAACCCGTTTGGTGACTACCGTGAAGGTCCTTCACGGCGTGAACCAAGTGTGGAAGGCGAACTACCTCTATATGATGAAGACGATGATGATGTTGAGATTGTTCCCGATACGCAACCACAAACTCAAATTGGTATATATTTTATTTTTATATACGTTATATATTTTTTTATACGTTATATTTTTTTATATACGTTATATATATTTTTTTTGTATACGTTATAATTTTTTTTAGATGAAGATGTTCAAGTCGGTAAAGGGAAAACTAAAACGGATAAAAAGCCTTGGACGTCGGTCGAAGAGGTTGCTTTGGCTAAATCGTGGATTCATATCTCGACATGTAGAAAAGTCGGGAATGAACAAGGTAGAGATAAGTTTTGGGAAAGAATTTTGGAGCATTTCAAGACCACCATTAAAGATGCTAAGCGAACTCATCATAGCTTGAACACAAAGTGGAAACATATGAATCACGCAATGGGTGTCTTTAACGGGTTATACATCCAACAAGTAATTTTTAAACTATACACTTGTGTTAATTTATATACTTCTATAATTGTAGACTCGCATTCGTGAGAGTGGGTGTGACCGCAAAGTTGGATGAGGCGAGGGAAGAAAAACATACAAAGGATCAATTGACCACAAAGTTGGTGGCGACACAACTCGCTAATGCTGAAGAAAAGGCTTTTGTTCGGGCAATGAAATTCTATAACGAGCCGCACGAACACATAACCAATCCGGTTATGCGACAAATCGCTATTGCCAAAAAAGGTCAGTACGCGGAGAAATATGAATGTCCTACCGATTTTTAGATATAATTATGTTTTTTTTCTCAAGTATTATGTAATGTTATTTTAATTATTAATGAAATATTTATGTTTTTATTAAATTGATTAATATAGTTTATGAAAATAAAAAATAAAAAAATAAAATTAGTTGATTAGTTGGAAGGTATGAAAAATACATGGTTGCCACTAAAAAGGGTTGGAAGGTATGAAAAAAGTATAAATGATGTTCAATGAGATGAAATGATATTATTGATGGGTTTGAGAGATATGAGTTTTTTGAGAGGCACGACTGCCACCATCCTAATAGTAGTAGTGTGTATTATGGAGGTTGTGGATCAATTTATAACTTTTCGGTTACTATGTAACTTGTTTTTCGTGTAAAGAAATTTCAAAATTTATCATCTATACGGGAGATTTTAGGAATAAAATCAAATGAATGATAATCGAGCATCTCTAGAGACGCTTTCTACCTA
Source organism: Artemisia argyi (assembly GCA_030686995.1). NCBI lineage: Eukaryota > Viridiplantae > Streptophyta > Magnoliopsida > Asterales > Asteraceae > Artemisia > Artemisia argyi. The sequence continues at coordinate 235,254,822 of CM060700.1, read as the reverse complement.
CGCATATTTCCTCTAAACTTTGACACTTTATCCGTACACTTTTTCTATGAAATAATCTTGCTATATCATCACTAGACAAATATTTGCAAAAAAACATAAAGATCCTTACAATCATTCTAAGAGCATTACATTCATTCTCATCCTCCGGCAACAATGGTAATCAGCACCAACGTCACACGACAAGTGAAAATCGATACCACAACAACCAATGATTTCCATGATCACAAACAAAACTTCCCACCGCTCGTTTCCTCTTTTAATGACAAAATACGTCCCATACTTGATGCAGTTGACAAGCTTCGTATTCTCAACATCACACAAGAAGGCATCGCACTTCCAACCATCGTTGTAGTGGGAGATCAATCATCTGGCAAGTCTAGCGTACTAGAATCACTAGCAGGCATAAGTTTGCCTCGTGGACAAGAGATATGTACTAGAGTACCTCTTATAATGAGGCTTCAGCACCACCCAGATGATGTACCAGAGTTTGTATTGGAGTATAAAAATGAAACGGTTAATATCGTGGATGAAAGCAGGATATCCGAAGCTATTGAGAAGGCTACGGTTGAGGTTGCTGGAAATTATAAAGGTATAGCGAATGTACCGTTGACTTTGATGGTTAAGAAGAAAGGTGTTCCGGATCTTACTATGGTTGATTTGCCTGGAATCACTCGGGTTCCCATTGGTGATCAACCAGATGACATTTATGAACAAATTTCTGGTACGTTTATGGATATGAATATATGATATTTGAATCTAGGCTCTTAAAAGATATCTCTAATCTAACACATTAAAACAAAAGGTATACAAAATATTATTCACATAATACGAGTATAAGAGTTTGAGTTTCCTCTAATTGTTTCATTTTTACCTTCAGTAATTACAAAATTTACTTTCACAATTAGAAAATTGAGGTAAATTAACGGTCAAATGCATTGGTAACGGTATAGCTATGGAACACTGATGCAAAACTTATGTAGATAACATTGTCTTCAGTAATAAATTTTAACGATGGAATTTACTTACATATACAGATATCCACGTATACATATATTCACATATATATGTACGTGTGATATGTATGTGTTTATTTCTATAGATAATGATAATGATAATGATCGAGGGACTACCGACATATAATCTTACGTCACTAATCCAGCGGTAGTCCGTCGCTACGAGCGACGGAGTACCGACTATTGGAGACGGATTACCTACGGACCTTCTTTTGTCAGAATACCAGATCTTCCTTTTGTCCCTATCAAAATTTGTATTTCATGAAAGATTAACTAATGGGATTTCGGGAGATGGTGATATTGTTTTCTACAAATTACCTCCTATATTCAAAGCGCAATCCAAATTGCAAATCACTTCTAAACAAAAATAGTTCAAGCCAACCCTTTGGTTTTTGCAAAAATAAACGCAAGTTACTCAGGAAATTATATATAGTGTGATACGCCCGTGTTGGATAACTATCGTAGTTTATTTATTATGTTTATTAGGATAAATGTGTTGGAAAAGTGGTTTTGCAAAATGAGTTTTTGCAAAGTTTGGACATAATTTAATATATGTATATGTTATATATATTAGTGTTTATTGGGGGCGTTGTGTTCTCCTCCAAGAGAGCTTCGCAACAAGCTAAAGTATGTCCAAAATAGAGCTAAGATGAATGAGATATCGTGTCTCAAAGTGGGACACTTGAAACACAAAACTTGGAAACAAAAACACATCCCACATCGCTTAGTGAAGGAAGTGGAGACTAGTTTATAAGGTAATCCTTGTACTAGCTTTCAAATTCCTTTAGGTGAGCTATGCTCCCACTCCTACGTGCGCGCGCGCAGGGGGGGTGCAGATTGTGGGATTTCTGGACCAAAATGAGTTCGAAGCTACTGAACTCATGCGAGCCCGCGCGACCTGCGGACACGAATGCAGCTCCGATATCTTGGAGCCCAAGATAGGTTTTGGCTATCCCGATACAACCCCTAACAGGGTCGTATCAATTGGTGCTTTCGTTGAGAGGGCTTCCGATTAGGGTTCCAATTAAAAAAAAAATCACTGTTCATCGAGGGGGTACTGTTCATCAGAAAAAAAATATATTTTTTATTTTTTATAGTTATTAATCGCTTGAGTATTATTCATGGCATCAGGCGGCAGCGATCAGGACGCGAAATACGCACTCTCTAAACTCTTGCAAATGGGTACGGTGGCCGAATATGAGAGTGAGTTTGTGGTACTTGCAAATAGAGTAACAGGGATCTCTGAATCATTACTTACATCGTTTTATATATCCGGGCTTAAACTGGATCTACAATGTTTACTCTTACGGTCAAATCCCAAAACTCTACACGAAGCTTTTTCATTGACCCGTGTGGCGGAAACACGCTTCGCAAACTTAGATATTTGGGAATTTTTGAGATCAAATCCTTTAACTTTGGGAGGAGACTTCTTCAAAGCTCGTATCACCGATGGTCGTTTTGAGACGATTGCAAAGGAAAAGAAAGAGCACATCGTTGAAAAGAAAATAGATGTCATTCTACCATTAGAGGGTGAATTTGCTTCACCTAAGGCTGAAGGGTCATTGAATGCCGATGAGTATATGGGAGTTGATGAGATTGTTGTGGGTGGTTGTGAATTTGATAGTCGTTTGGATGAAATAAATGTGAATTTAAGCGAGGAATTAACAGACTCTCAATCTGCATATTCTTTGTATCACCTTGAGGGCAAGGTGATTTTTAAAGGAATGGGGAGTGTTATGGCATGGGTAGCGGAAGACGAAAGAATGGTGTTGTGTTATGTCCAAGGCAAAGGAATACGAAAGAAGGAAAAGACGAAGGCTGCGATTCAAAGAAGATTATGGGATCCCGGATTACGCCAATGTTGCAGGAGGACGGACTGCCCAAATGACTCAAGACATATCCTAAACAATGACTCAACATTTATCCTAATAAACATAATAAATAAACTACGATAGTTATCCAACACGGGCGTATCACCTTGCCCTCAATTATAAACTAGTATTTAAGACGTTACAAATAGAACTATTGAAGGCAAGGCCTACAACTTTACGAGAAGCCTTTTCCTTAGCCCATATAGTCGAGGCTCGTTTTGAAGAAATTGAAGAGAAGGAGATAGAGCATATAATTGAAAAGAAATCAGATCCCATTCCATCATTAAAAAGTGAATTTGCTTCACCTATAATTAATGGGTCCTTAGATGTTGATGAAGATATTGGTGTTGATGAAGTTAGAAGCGCGATAGACGATGTTTTTGATATGGGCGAGAGTTTTGTTGTTATTCTAAAGTGGGTACAGACCAGCACATCAAGGACATTGCTATTATTGGTAACTTTTGAAAACATGGATGTTGCTGTGGGAATGGAGGCTAAAATTCAAAGAAGAACATGGGATCCTGGAATCAAGATTTATTTTAGACAACACCTTGAGGGCAAGGTGATTTTGAAGGAGTGGGGAGTGATACGCCCGTGTTGGATAACTATCGTAGTTTATTTATTATGTTTATTAGGATAAATATTGAGTCATTGTTTAGGATATGTCTTGAGTCATGTTAGGATAAGTCTTATATCTGTGAGAGTTATCTTATAAACTAGTATTTAAGATGTCATAATATTATGAATGAATCAATCAAAGTTAAAGATAAACAAATCTCTAGTTCTTTTCTTCTATTTTCTGACGGAGCCAGCACACGCTTGAAGTGGTGCCTTATCCCGATACAACCCCTAACAGGGTCGTATCATAGTGGCTACAGTAAAACCTCTATAAATTAATAGTGTTAGGACCGGGATATTTTATTAATTTACCGAGATATTATTATATCGATAAATTAATAATTTATTAATTTAAAGAGGTTTTACATATGATCTTTAAATTTTCAAGTGTAATATACTAGATACAATGTATACTCGTTAGAGATGAAAAATAAATTTGAAAAACAAGTTCCACTTAAAATTTTATGAATTCATATTCACACTTTATGAAAATAAAAGTAACACTTTTTGTTGTAATACGAGAAGACAACACACCAACACTTTAGTGCAATAAGGAGTTTTTGATATAAACTCAATAAAGATTTGAAGTTCAACAAAAAATAACAAGTCACAATGAATTCATTTTTTACTAAATTATCTTAGTTTGAAGTGTATCTCTCACACACATGCATATATACATAGATATATAATTTTTAGTAATTATTAATTTATAATTTCGTTGGGACTAATATATATACACTGGAGTTTTAAAAAATTATTATCTTATTATTTTATCGATTGGGGTCCAAATTTGTATTGGTCCCAAGTTGTGACCGGACAAATTATTAATTTTATCGAGGTTATTAATTTATCGAATATTTATTTATAGAGGTTTTACTGTACTTATTTTATACAATAATTATAGTAAACAAAAACTACATCAAATATTCCTAATAAAGTCATTTATTTTATTATTGTTTGAAGGTATGATAATGGAGTACATCGAGCCAGAAGAGAGTATCATATTGAATGTTCTTCCTGCTTCGGTTGATTTCACAACATGTGAATCAATTTGCATGTCACGACGTGTGGACAGTACCGGGGAGAGGACACTGGCAGTCGTTACCAAATGTGACATATCCCCAAATGGCCTACTCGAGAAAGTTATGGCAAATGATGTAAATATTGGCCTTGGTTACACCTGTGTTAGAAACCGGATCAATGATGAAACGTATGATGAAGCTCGATTCCAAGAACGTCAACTTTTTGATACTCACCCTTTGTTGTCCAACATTGACAGTTCCATGGTAAGTATTCCTGTTTTGGCGAACAAGCTTGTGCAAATCCAGTCAGAGATAATTTCGAAATGTTTGCCAGACATTGTGAAAAAGATCGATGAGAGGCTCAATGCTTCTATTTCTGACCTCAACAAATTACCAATAACGCTTACAACTGTTCCTGATGCAATTGTTGCATTTATGCAAATAGTTGATTCCATTAAAGAAACACTTCAAAGGATCTTGATCCGAGGCGAGTTTGACCAATATGAAGATGATAACCAAATGCATTGCAATGCTCGGCTGGTTGAAATGCTAGATGAGTTCTCAAGAGAACTTAACACGAGTATCAAGTTTTCTGAAGATTTTCTAGTTGAGGAAATGAAGGTTTTGGAGGAAGCTAATGGAATCAGGTTGCCAAATTTCCTTCCTCACTCAGTGTTCCTATGTTTGCTCCAAAGAAAAGTGAACACCATATCTGATATGCCTGTTAGCTTTGTAGACAAAGTATGGAGTTATCTTGAAACTGTGTGTGTAAGAGTACTTGATGATCGTTGTAATAATTACCCTCAGTTGCTTCCGTCCATGAGGAAAGCAACTTTGCACGTGATACGGGAAAAGAAGGTTCAGTTTGAGGAAAGAGTTGTTGAGATGCTAGAAATGGAGAAGATCACTGATTACACTTGTGACCCCGAGTTCACCGCTTCATATAACAAGTTAATGGGACACCGTAGCACTTTCTCATCATCGGTGTCCAATTACTGGTCAACAACAACTGTGGAAGGTTATAGCAGTATTGATATTAGGCATCTGCATGGTGTTGCAGCAAACACAAGGGACCAAGCTTTTGACTTAAAAATGAGGATGACGGCTTATTGGAAAATTGTTTTGAAACGGATGGTGGATTGGGTAGCACTTCAGCTTCGATTTATGATACAAAAAGTGGTGAACAAAGAAATCGAGATGGAAATGAATGAGGTAATTGTGCATGGTGATGGTATAGAAATGATGCTAGATGAAACTCCCTCTGTAGCTATTAAAAGGGAGAAGCTGCAAAGAAGCGTTGGTTTGTTGAAGGCTTCTAAAGAAATCATCGAACAAGTCATGGATGGTCACACCTGATTAGAGTTCCGTTAAGAGGATGAAAGCCTTTTAGTTGGATCTTTGACTCTATTATCTGAAGTAATTGATGCATGGTTAAATCTTGACTTCCTAGTATGTGTGTTTTGTTGATTGTGCTTGTTTTGTATTTGAACTATGAATGGTAATCTTATTATCTAGTTTGATGAATAATTATATTTACACTTTTCACTGTCTCGTTGCTTTGACTAGTGACTATATAGTACCACATATGACGGATTTGTGGTTTTTCCTCCCTCTTATAACTCAATATGTGATGTTGGTTTGAATAGAGTCCAATCGTCCATACCTTCAAATGTGATGACACTGTTTAATAATCTCGTTTTAATCAGATTTTGTATTAAGAATCAGGAATATTACTTCACTAATTATACTATATATCAATAGGCGAGCCAAACGACATCATTTAACGCACGCCCAATACGGCGTCGTTTGCCCAAAACAACTACTAGTTAAAAATTGTCGTTCAACAGAAAACGACTTCGTTTGACTTTTGCATTTACTTTTAGTATAAAACGGCAACGTTTGGCGTAGAAAAAGGGGGAAAAAATACAAAATAGCCCTCAAAACTATGCAACGAGTTACGAAAATTACCTTGAACTTTTTACTATTTACGACTTTTTTATTTAACAAACTTTATTTATCAAATATATAACAAATATCTGGTTAATTTTAAAAGTAATACAATAGTAAGCTCGAAAAATAGTTGTGCACAAACTAAGCTCAACACATGGATCATTTATGCAAATTTCCATTTGTTTAAAGAGACGAATGAGCCACAATGTCCAATTGAACCCTTTTCATTCATTTGTATACAACATGTTTACTGTGTTGTTTTTATGTGTTTGGGCACTTCAAGTTTTACATGTCTTTTTATCTCAACGAATACATTTATGACTTGTCTTGGAGTTTTTTGTAATGTGCTGATTGTTTTAAGGGCGCCCTTGTTTTAATACTAAAAAGAAAGGTGCAAGTGTACTAACGGAAACATAACCTATCGATTGGTTTAAATCAAGGTGCAAGGTCATGGGGATGGGTCAGTCGGCACTCAAAAGAGGTGCACCGGGTGAGGGTTTCCACGTCAATTTAAACCTTTTATGGAGATCAATAAATATAGTTTGTGACACCGCTGAAAAATCTTTTAAGTCGTCTGTGCGGAGAACCCAATAGTAAAAGGCCCAAAACCAAATACTATCCTAAAAAGTCGATACATATATATTGTTAACCCGTTTCTAAGCCCTGACCAATTGTGTTTTTTTTCTTCTTCCATTTCTGCGGCGCACAGTTCCTCATCAGGTTCCATTCTTTACTTGGTTCATTTTTCATTTTCCATACTCCTTTTTCGTGGTCATCTTGTTTCTGGATTAACATTTTAAAGTATAATTAATCATATAATTGTTGGCATTAGCCCATTAGGGTTTACATCATTATGATAGATGTTCATATAGAATTAAATGTATGATTTTAGACTTGATACAAAATAACAAGAGACGAGTAATATTTTTTTTATAAATTGTACAAATGAGAATTACAGCATAATTTAAAATTTTAACAACTTAGCATAATTAACGATAGTTTTATATTAATGGATGAGATTTTTGAATTTTGAATTTGTATATGATCGATATGCTAGCTATCTTCTCATTTTATTTTTAAGTTAAGAAACAATAGTATATTTGTAGAATTACCTTTCTGGGTTTTAGGCCGCCATTGACGATCATCCATCATCCCGTAAGCAGGTACGGTGTTGTCATGTGCATTTGAGTCAAGTTGTGTAGTTTAGTACACGTCTATACAAAACTAAACCAAAAACCTAGTTAGTTAGATGGATTATAAAACTTTACTGCCCTCTCTAAAGCCTGAATAAGATTCCATTATTAAAGGCGCTTTATGACTTATGAGGTATTTCGATCATACGCAATTGTATTGTGATCAGGTGGTCGTTAAAGATGTCGAAATTGTTTTCCGTTTTGGTGTTTAGTACAGTAATAGCTTTTCTTATGAAGGTGTTCTTTCGAAGTTGTTGGAAGTGCTTGTAGTTATAGGTTTGGTGTTATGATTCCTATTTTTCTAGGTGTTTTGTAATTTCTATTTTAATACATTTTTCTGTGCCGTTTAAAGAAAAAGTTACCGCCCTCTCTTTTAAACTAAACAGTGTGAATCTGCATGCACGACTTCTTCTCAAATGCTCTTTGTTGCCAATTTACCATTATGGGTAACTGAAAAATCGTGTACTCATATATTTCTGTAGTTTGTGCTCTGTAATCTTCTATGCATCTCTTATATTTTAATATATTAGGTTAGTCTTAATGGGTCTTTGACCTAATGGCATCCGAGTGAGATTAACGAGCTTAACAAAGTGGTTGTGTGTTGAAGCCAGGGATGGATGAATGTGGTGTCTGAAAATGATTGTATAGCTTAGTTGGGTTAGTTAATCATTTACAATTTTGCTATTATTGTTTAGATTCATACAAAAACTACCAATCAAATGGTAGAATTTTAAAATAATAATCTGTACCTTTTTAAAGAAAAAAGGATGTTATGCATGCAATAACAGGCTCCATTTATGTTGTGTGTATCTCTGTAGCTATGTGTCTGTGTTCTACAAACTTTTATTACTATTAGGTTAGTTCGAGACGCAATGGGTTGATGATTACCTCCATGCAAAACCTTTAATAAGTTAAATTATGCAGAACACATGGTTTTTTTTTTTTTTTTTTTTTTTTTTTTTTTTTTTTTTTTTAATGAAGATTTCCTTTAAGCATAGAGATCCTCATGCTTATTTGAACATGATAGATGATGTTGGTAAATATTGTGAGTAGAGTTAGAAAAGTGGGTCCGCAAAGTTTACTTAAAGTTGGACCATTATATTTCTTGCTTAAGTTACTTGTTATTTGCTAACATGATGTATCATTGTTCAAATGAACATGATTGGATATCTATCCTTCTTTTAATCTTAAAGAGTTTTCATTGTTCATTTATCTTTGTGGAACTTTGGTACAAGTTTATTGTTCATTAATTAGTCAGTGTTTTTATCTACTTATTACCTAACCATGTCGTATTATTTTCAGGCACATTTTCTCAAGTAGATCAAGCAATAATGGCAAAGAAACGCAAAGCTTCCGATCAAGATATTAGTGACACCACAACATTTAGCGATCATAAACCAAAATCTCCACCTCTTGTATCATCTTACAATGAAAAGATACGTCCTATTCTAGACGCCATTGACAAGCTCCGTCGCCTCAATGTGACCCAAGAAGGCATTCCACTACCCACCATTGTTGTTGTCGGAGACCAATCCTCAGGCAAGTCAAGTGTTCTAGAGTCACTATCCGGCATAAGTTTGCCACGTGGACAAGGTATTTGCACAAGGGTTCCTCTTATAATGAGGCTTCAACATCATTCTACTCCTGTACCAGAGTTTCTTCTTGAGTTTAATAATAAATCGGTAAAGATCAATGATGAAAGCCACATACCGGAGGCCATTGATAAGGCCACATCAGAAATCGCGGGTAAATCTAAAGGTATATCCAATGTGCCTATAACAATGTTAGTCAAGAAGAAAGGTGTACCGGATCTCACCATGATTGATTTGCCGGGAATCACTCGTGTTCCTGTCCGTGATCAATCAGAAAACATTTATAAACAAATTTCAGGTAAATATTAGTATACCACAACAAATTTACATATTATTCTTAACTCAGTAACACCAAAATCATCAAGGAAAACAAATGTTCAGTCACGAAATGAGTTTAAAAAGAAATATAAATATCAATATGTGTGCTAAGATGGTATAAACACACAAATTCCAGTCAGTTACAACAGAGTACTTCAAAAGTGTCAATATCACTAATTTGAAGTCAGATTCTCTTAGGTTTGTTGACCTATTAGAAATAAAGTAACTGAAACTTAAATTCAAGGTCATACTTTTTTTTTTCTTTTTTTGGATTTTTTTTATTTTTATGTTGGTTTGTTTAGTAGAAGTTTATTGAAATGGTATGATATGGTTTGTATGTTTGCAAACGTAAACATTTAACTTTATAATATGTAGATACTTTTGCCAGTATGAACTAAAAGAAACACATACTAGCTAGTGTTCCCTATAAAGATGGTCCTTTACATGGTCGCATTAATAAAAAGTGAAATGCTTGATGACCTCTAAACACGCATTAATAAAAAGTGAAATGCTTGATGACCTCTAAACACGTTATCCCTCAAATATGATCATATCCAGCCTATATACTATTTTAGAATCTTAATTATATCTTTTTTTTGTATGTTTCAAGGGATGATAATGGAGTATATAAAGCCAGAAGAAAGTATCATATTGAATGTTCTTCCAGCCTCAGTTGATTTCACAACATGCGAATCAATTTGCATGTCACGACGTGTGGACTGTACCGGGAAGAGGACACTGGCCGTTGTTACCAAATGTGATGTAAACCCAGAACAAGATGGCTTGCGTGAGAAAGTTATGGCAAATGATGTGAACATTGGCCTTGGTTACACATGTGTTATAAATCGAATCAATGATGAAACAAATGATGAAGCTAGGGTCCAAGAAGCTCAACTTTTTGAGACTCACCCTTTGTTATCAAAAATTGACAAGTCCATGGTGGGTATTCCTGCTTTGTCTAATAAGCTTGTGAAGATCCAGTTAGAGATAATATCCAAATGTTTGCCGGACATTGTGAAAAAGATCAATGAGAGGCTCAAGGCTTCTATTTCTGACCTCAATAAACTACCCATAACGTTTACAACTGTTTCTGATGCAATGTTTGCATTTTCGCAAATAGTTGGGTCCTTGAAAGAAACACTTCAAAGGATCTTAATCCGAGGCGAGTTTGACCAGTATCAGAATGATAAGCAAATGCATTGTAATGCTCGGCTGGTTGAAATGCTAGATGAGTTCTCAAGAGAACTGAACACAAGTATCAGGATTTCTGAAAAGTTTCTAGTTGAGGAAATGAAGCTTTTGGAGGAAGGTAATGGAATAAGGTTGCAAAATGTTGTTCCTCACTCAGTGTTCCTAAGCTTGCTCCAAAGAAAAGTGGACACCATATCTAAACTGCCTGATAGATTCGTAGACAAAGTGTGGAGTTACATTGAAACTGTGAGTGTAAGAGTACTTACTGATCGTTGTGAAAATTACCCTCAGCTGCTTCCTTCCGTGAGGAAAGCAACTCAGCATGTGATGCGGGAAAAGAAGGTTCAGTTTAAGGAAAGAGTTGATGAAATGATAGAGATGGAGAAGATCACTGATTACACTTGTGACCCTGAATTTATGACATCATATAACAAGTTAATGGGAAACCGTGGCTATTTTTCAGCATTGAAGATCAATGACTATTCTACAATAACTATAGAAGGTTATGGCATTATTAATATTGGCCATCTGAAGGGTGTTGCAGCTAACACAAGGGATCAAGCTTTTGATTTGAATATGAAGATGACAGCTTATTGGAAAATTGTTTTGAAACGATTGGTGGACTGGGTAGCACTTCAGCTACGGTTTCTGATACAAAAAGTGGTGAACAAAGAAATCGAGATGGAAATGCATGAGGTGATTGTGCGTGGTGGCGGTATAGAAAAGATGCTGGTTGAACCTCCCTCTGTGGCAATAAAGAGGGAGGAGCTGCAAAGAAGCATTGGTTTGCTGAAGGCTTCTAAAGAAGTTATCGAACAAGTCATGGATGGTTACAACTGACTAGAGTTCCACTAAGGGGATGAAAGCATTTTAGTTGGATCTTTTACTCTACTAGCTTAAGTAATGGATGGTTAAATTTGGACTTCCTATGTGTTTTTGGTTAATTATTGTACTTGTTTTGTGTTTGAACTATGAATGGTACCTTAATTATCTACTAGTTTAATGATTTCATATTTTACACACATTTGAGTACTTAGTTGTTGATATTGTAACAATGTTTTTGTTTCGATGATAACACGGATTTGTAGTTTTTCCTCGCCTCCCTTTTACTAGTATAACTCAATGTGTGTTGCTGGTATAAAAGAAGTCCTTCAAATATGGTGGCTTTCTTCAAGAAATCTATTTTAATCGGTTATGTCTTAAAAATCAGAATATCATAATTTCTAGTATAAAATATATCATTTTTTAAGCTTATAACTTTTTTTTTCTTCTTAAAACCTATAAATTAAATTAAAAAAATCTATATAAATATGTAATTTGGGTCAACCTGAAAACCGAAACGAATTCAAATTCGGTTTTTGGTTCAGTTTAATTCAATTTGAATTCTGTTCAATTTTAGGTATTACCTAAAAAAATGTAACCAAAATGACCAAACCAAACAACCCGATAACCGAACCAATTAACACACCTACCGGCCATTTTTTAAACTTTTTTAAAGTTTTATCTCCAGCCCACATTCTTTTGAGCCCTACACACTGAAGCCCCCACTTGTATTTTCTTTTATCAAGGCCCACAATGAAATATGTAATCATTGTATTTTTATATTGGCTCAATTGCATATATACTCACTAAAACTTGCATATTTGCATATATACCCAAAACATGCTTAACTTGCATTCTACATCATGCATTGAAAATTTGTATTTTGAAGAAATATGCAAATTTTTGAGTTTTAGTGGGTATATATGCAATTCTCCCTTAGATTTATAATTGATCGGTGTTCGAAATATGGACATATCACATATGCATAAATATAACTAGCTTCTAATAAGATTTAAAGATACAATCTTAAGTGAATAACCTATAATAATGATTGGTTATGATGAAAATTATAGATGAATGATGAATACAAATAGCTTCTGGCTAAAAGATTCCAATAAACTCTTTAACAACATCTTGAAATCTTAATGTCTTATAAGTATGATACAAATATTTACTAATTCGATCTCATTCGGTGAAAAGTTTGTTTATACATCAAAAAGTCATAAACTAATCAATTGGTAGCACATGCTTGTCGAAATGTATTAGAATTATGAGTGTAGGGGCATGCTTTCATATATTCCATTATATTTACTACCAAATGGTTAGAAGTTATAAAAGTCAAAGTAAGTCTAAGTAATGCAACACACTGAAAAGATAGTTTTGGATATTTAATTAAAACTTTAAAAATTGGATGGCCTAAGACGCATATGACCATAAGCCAACTACAGGTTCACCAAAGTTAAAACACTTCACGCTACTAATTCCAACCCCTTTAGAAACTGATCCAATATTTCTACCACCCTGTCTCGCCTGATTGGGAACAAAATGAGATGCCACATTACTCGAACCAGAACTACCTCCTGTTATAACATAAGAATGTGAACCTCCCACCCATTGGTTCTGTTTATCAAAAGCTAACGCACGTTGATATGCATCAGAAAGTGTCACCGGATCAAACATGTTAACAGAATCCATGATTTGGACTCTTAATCCACCAATGTACGAGAGACAAGTTGATCATCGGTCTCTTGAATATCATTCCTTGCAATTAATTGGTAAAATTTGATTGTGCAATCTTCAACAAATTTGGTCCCCTGTTTCATATTTTGTAACCGTTGGCACATCAACCATTAATAATTATGAGGAATAAAGTTGACCCTCGTGCACTTCTTCATCTTCCCCCAAGTCACTATTCTTGGTTTTCCAACTCTCTCTCTCTCTCTCTCTCTCTCTCTCTCTCTCTCTCTTGTCATTTTCAATGGTTGTCACCATGCAAATGCCCTACCACGATAGCGATTAATGGAACCTTCTTGTTTCCAGGAACCTCTTTGAATTCAAACACTTCTTCAATTGAAACAAGCTAATCAATAAACCCATCGGGATTCAAAGTATCCCCATCAAACTCAGGAATATTGATTCTCAATCCAGATTCCCAACGTATAGTATCCTCCCTTTGATTTGGCCATAGTTGCCTTGCTAATTCTTCATCGGAAGATGAATCATCACCCTCACCGAATGGATTTTCTGACTGTTCATCTTTAATTTCCCAACAATTATGATTACGAGGCCTTCTTTAATTCATTAAATTGTCCATTTGGTCAGCCAACTGATCAAAGAATTAACCCAATCGCTCCTTTATTCTTGCCATAAGACGCTCCTCCATTTCTATTTCATCAAGGGGCCTGTTTCTCCTTCGAGGTATCTTGATCAGGAACTTTAGCTCTGATGCCAGCTGATGTAGGCTAATAATGAAATAAACATAAATGGAACATGTTGATTCACACGAATACCATGAACAATTTTTCTAGTAATCGTTAATTCAATCGAATACTGATTATTAGGATAATTCTTAGAAAACTATCAAAATAGACTTTTCGTATTTCTTGAAACTGATTATTCAGTATTACATAAGAGCTATTAAATAGACATAAAAAATCAAACTGGGCCCTAAAAAACAAATGGGCCGAAAACTAACACATAAAACAAAGTCCAATAAACCGATAAAAAACACAAAAGCACTAATAACTCATAGATTAAAGCGTTTTGGGGCCTGAAAGTTCCGTAAACCGACAAGTTTGTTTACCATGACGTTCTCCTTGTTCCAAGCTTCGAATCAATTAGTTATGGGTCTGAAACGGATCCTCGTAGCCTGAGTTATACTACTTTTAGTGAAGCACTTCTTGTTGTATGATCACAGCCCGTTCCTCCACGCTTAGGTACTCGCATAATAATACATAAATCATTTCACCCTTTAGCCTTAAGTCAAAAGTTAAGTTGAAGACCGCTAACATTTCCTTCAATAGTATAAAAAATAGAAAGAATGTTTATAAAAGTTATAATTTCACTTGTGAAATGTAATCAAAGTTTAAAGTTTTCACAACCGAAACTATGTATCACAATTTGTAAAGTTACTGTCACAAAATTATTTAACCAAAGAAAATTGCTCAACGAAAAGTCTGACCGTCACTTAGTTACCGTTGTATCACATGAATACCATGCTAATTTACAATAAATGAACAATTATTTTAAATCACATAAAAAACAATTATCTATCATAAGATGAATAACTATTTGAAACAAACCTATATAATGCAATGCAACATATATAGCTCCCAGATCGTCTTTCGACTCAGCGTAATAAAATGACTATTATTCATATATTTTCAGTCAAACTATCTTCAGTTATCATTGAATGTTTTTTTAGACAATCTACCATATTCATCTACTATAATTTCCTAATTTCAGCCCACCTCACATCAGAATCTATAGTACTATATTGCAATTATTGCGATTATTTTTATAGTCATATTACACATAATACAATTACAAATACAAAGTCTTATTCATCTAAGTATTAATTACTATGAAATATATTAAAAATATTACTGATAATTTTATTCTCACCTAAGGTATACAACACAAAAACATTTGCTCGCCGAAAAATTTAACTGCACAATACCCGTCGTCGAAATGCGCAAACAACCTACTGTTTTAGTTAGGCTGTTGTCCCAATAATAGATCTTTAATAAGTTGCAATTCAATTGAATAAGTAAAATCTAAATTGTTTCATTAACCTTTAATCGATCTATGTATCTACATATATATATATGTTTTGAATCGGTGTGATTGAACCGATACAACCATTCACTTAACCGAAATAACTACCATAACTACTTTTCGGTTATTAAGTTTCTAACTAACAAGTTTGGTCCTTTATGTTCTAACTATTACAAACAAAGCAATGTATTAAGATTATTCGGTCTTCATTCTCCTCCTTAATCTTGATCGTTGCTTTTCTTTAAATCTTGAACTCCGAGCATCTGTCGCATTGTTGTGAACTTCAATCTTGGTAGAGCTTTTGTTAGAATATCTGCTCTTTGTAGTTCTCCGCTGACATGTTCCATATTGATGTGTCCATTCTCTACACATTCTCGAATAAAATGATAGCGAATGTCGATGTGTTTACTTCTTCCATGAAAAACTGGGTTCTTCACTAGTGCTATTGCTGAAATGTTGTCTACCTTCAGCGTTATCTTCTTTTCTTCACTTCCAGTTAATTCACTAAGTAATCTTTTCAACCATAAGGCTTGACATGCTGCTGCAGTAGCCGCCATAAATTCTGATTCACATGATGATAGCGCCACTGTCGGTTGCTTCTGAGTACTCCATGTAATGGGTGACTCTCCAAAGTAAAATACTATGCCAGTAGTTCCTTTTCCTTGATCAGTGTTGATTCCATAACTACTGTCGCTGTAACCTGTAATCTTGCAGCCGCCTTCTTTCTTGTAAATTATGCCATGCTCCTTTGTTCCTTTGATATATCGAATTACTTGCTTAACCGCCTTCAGGTGGTGATCTTTTGGATCTTGCATAAATCTGCTGAGTAACCCGACTGAATAACTAAGATCTGGTCTTGTATGTAGTAAATATCTGATACTTCCTATTAAGCTTCTGTAGTAAGTTGCGTCAACTGAATTTCCATCTTCCGCCTTGACCAACTTAGTACCTGGATCCATGGGTATCTTCGTATCATTACTATCCGTCATACTTGTCTCCTTTAAGATCTTGTTAATATATCCTGTTTGCTTGATTGTAATCTCTCCTCCTGTCTGTGTAACTTCTATCCCAAGGTAATAAGCTAACAATCCTAAATCGCTCATTTCAAACTTTTCTTCCATTTGAGATTTAAATAAATCTAATTCTTTCTTTGGAGTGCCCGTGATTATCAAATCATCTACATAAACTCCAACTATAATCGTAGAATTCTTATTTCTCCTTGTATAGACTGCTTGCTCGAGATTACACTTCTTAAAATCTAATGACTTTAATGTTTGGTCAAGCTTCATGTTCCAAGCTCTTGGTGCTTGTCTTAATCCGTATAAAGCTTTAATAAGCTTATAAACTTTTCCTGAGTTTTCTGGTTGTACAAATCCTTCAGGTTGTGTAACGTAGACTTCCTCCTTCAAATCTCCATGTAAAAATGCTGATTTTACATCTAAGTGGTGAACTTGCCATCCATGATATGCTGCTAATGCTAGTATTAACCGTACTGTTTCTATCCTAGCAACTGGGGCAAATACTTCATCGAAGTCTATTCCTTGTTCTTGTACATATCCTTTTGCTACTAACCGTGCCTTATACTTAATGATCTTTCCTTCTGCATCTCTTTTGGTTTTAAAAACCCACTTAAGTCCTATTGCCTTTTGGTTTTCTGGCAATTCAGTAAGAAACCATGTCTTGTTCTTGTTGATTGAATCCAATTCAATCTCCATGGCCTCAATCCACTTCTTATCTACTGATGCTTCCTTATAGTTACGAGGTTCTTCTTCTATGAAGAGTAAACTAGGTGTTTCAACTACTCTTGCTGTTTCATAAACTTCTTTCAAGTCCTTTAAACCTCTAACTGGTGTATGATCATATCTTCCTGAGCTTCCTAACGAGCTTCTAAGTGAACTAATAATAGTAGCTTCTCTTTCACTTTCTGAGTTAGGTTCGTAAGTATGTGTTGGTGGTGTGACTGGTGAATCTGGTTCTGACAATGGATCTGGTGTTGGTTCTAGTACTTGATCCTCTTGGTGATACGTATCGTCTGTATCTCCTATGTTAATTTGTATAGGTTTTTCATTGTCAATTTCGCCTTCCACAAAACTAGACCAAAATGTGTCTTGTGTACTTACATCTTCTCCAATCTTATTCCAATCCCACGGCTGTATTTCCATAAACTTTACGTCCCTACTAACATATTTCTTCTTGGCTATTGGATCATATAACCTACATGCTTTTGATCCTTCCTCTACTCCCAAATAAACCAATGGTATGCTTCTATCATCCAGCTTCTTCAAATGAGGTATTGTTATCTTTGCATAAGCTGTGCATCCAAATATTCTTAGGTTCTCTAAGTTTGGTTTTCTACTGTAGAGTGCTTCATATGGAGTTTTATCTATCAGGGCTCTTGTAGGTACCCTATTCAATATGTAAATAGCATGTCTAACTGCTTCCGCCCAAAAAATTAAGGGTAGTTTCATAGCTTTCATCATACTCCTAGTCATTGATAACACTGTCCTATTTCTTCTTTCAACTACTCCATTCTGTTGTGGTGAGTATGGTGCTGTCAACTGTCGTGCTATTCCATTATCTTTACAATACTGTGTGAATTCATTTGAAGTAAATTCACCTCCTCTATCTGTTCTTAGCATCCTCACTTTCAATCTTAACTCCATTTCTATTTTCTGTTTAAATTCCTTAAATGTACTAAATGCTTGATCCTTAGATTGTATAAAGTAAGCCCACATAAAACGTGTACAATCGTCTACTAACAAGAATATTAGTTTCTTGCCTGAGTGTGTTGCTGGACTTATAGGACCACAGAGATCTCCATATATCAAGTCCAACGGGTTCTTGGATCTGAATTTAGCTTGGTTTGGAAATGGTGTTCTACTTTGTTTTCCTAATAAACATGCATCACAGATTTGTCCTGCATGGTTTATTCTAGGTACTCCATCCACTAGACCCTTCCTAGTCATCTTGTTCATAACATCAAAGTGCAGATGACCTAATCTAGCATGCCATAACCAATCCTGGTTATCTATATTTGCTAAGAGACAAATAGGTGTGTCTATCTGTAATCTAATACTGTAAAGTCTATTCTTAGATCTTTCTACTTTCATCAACAACTTCATGCTCTTATCATACAAAGTCAATTTATTTCCGTCCATTAACACTTTACAACCTATTTCGGTAAGTTGTCCTAGACTTAGTATGTTGCTCTTAAGGTTTGGTATAAAGTATACATCAGTCACTACCTTATGTTCTTGATTTTTACAACCTAATAGTATAGAGCCTTTTCCCTTTATCTGTACATACGATCCATCTCCAAAACGTACTCGTCCTGTTACGCTTTCATCTATATCCTTAAAATGACTTTTAGTTCCCGTCATATGGTTACTTGCACCGTTATCTAAATACCATATGCTTGCATCCTTTGAAGCATAATTTCCCGGTTGAATTTGGCCTTCATTCAACAACACTCCCTCGTGTTTGGTTTCGTGCATAGTCATTAACAATGATGGTTCATCGTCTTCTAAGATAAGGTTTGATTGTTCTTGAGTTGTTGGTTTTGATCTACATTTATCTCGAAAATGTCCAAGTTTGTTGCAATTATAACACCTTACATTGCTAAAATCAAACTTACTCGAATTCTTATTTTGGTTATCTTTATGGTTCGAGTTATTTCTATTCTTATTCTTATGCCAGTTTCTTCGTGAATAGTTTGATCTACCTCCACGCTTGTTAAAACTTTTCTTTTTATCTGAGTGTTCGTCATGTGCAAACAATAAGTTATCCTGGCTTTCAACTTGTCCTCCCTTTCGTAATTTTATCCTTTTCTCAAATGCTTTGAGTTTTCCAATGATCTCATCTAGGGTTATATCGTCTAGATCATTTGTTTGTTCTATGGATGCTACTATTTGTATGAATCTATCTGGTGTGGAATCTAATAGTTTTCTAACTAAGAGAGATTCATCTAAAGTTTTCCCTAGTTCTTTTGCCTTTGTCACATAACCATTCAATTTTTCAGCAAATGCATCCACCGTCTCATCTTCCTTCATATAAAGTGAGTTAAATCCAATCATCAATGATTGTAGTCGTGCTTGCTGCACCTTTTCTTCTCCAACGTGTCTCTTTCTCAATGATTCCCATAATTCCTTAGCCGTCTTACAACTCGCTACTTGTAAGATTACATCTTCGGTTAACGCTTGGTATATGAAAGCAATTGTTGCTTTATCTTTCTTATCATCTACGTCTGCCCTATCCTTATATTCAATAGTTTCCCAAAAACCTTGTGCACCTAATATTGCCTTAATTTGTATAGCCCATACCGTATAATTTGTGTTTTTCAATTTTGGACATTGGTATTGTGCAATCGGTATTACGGTTTTTGTTGCATTAGATGTACTAGCGTCATCCCCGGCCATGTTAGATGTATATTTTATGATTTTCACTTTCTAATCCGTATGGGAATAATTTTTCTATGTATGGTATCTTCTAGTATGAAATATAGTTTTGAATTTCCTTAATACTACGGGATCAATTAATAGTTCTCGGGAATTCCTAATAGCATAAACTAATATGATCTATACTATATAAAATGAAATCCAGAAAATTGAAACTTGTGACCTTGTTTAATTTTCGTATAGAATACGAGATGTAGATGTTTCGACTTGGTATAATTCGGTCACCAATTTTGTTCCTTTTTCCCGCGCCAAAAACCTTTTAAATTTCAGTGCCTCGTTGTATTTTCCAAGATGTTATTCGACCCAAAATTAACCAACACTTCTCGGTTTTGTTTTGTTGTTGTCGTTGTCCTTGTTCTCAAATCAAACAAAAAACTGCACAACGCTCATATACTTGTCGAATCTGCTTCTAATTTTGCCAACGAGTCTATATTCCAAACGTTCCACTGCCTTCACTTGGCTTTCTTTGTTACTGCTGTTTGTCGAATGAATTTAACAAGCAAATAACGAAATACCACACTACACGTTATCACCCTTTGTGTGTTTGATCTCGGTATGAGATCACGCAGTCTCCTACACACAAACTTGTATTACCACGCCTTGGTAACACAATCGAACCCAAAACAAATAGTTTGCTGCGCTCCTGGTTCGTTCCAATGAAAACAACGACAGTCACTTGTCTTGTTTTTCTCCCCACGTTGTTGTTGTCCTTGTGTTCTTGCGACACAAAACTCCACACTCTTCTCTTTCAAACAATCAATAACACTACGTATACGTTTTTCCTTCAACAACGTCCTTTGCTTTGTGTTTCTTTTCTTCGAACCGGTTCTATCTTTTCTACACAAAGTCTCCACAGTTCTTCCTCAACACCAATTCACTCTCGATGTTGTACACTTGCAACTTCTACGCAAAACAGATCGTGCACTATCTCTTCTACGCGTTCCTTATTCACACTTGTTTGTTTCCTTGGAAGAATTAAGAAAACAAACGCCCCTATGCTTTGAAGAAAGACCAGCGAGAGTCTTATTCTCAGCGTGTTCAAATGGCTTCTTGTTAAGGTTTCTGTAAAACGTTTTCAGATTTTTCGATGTGTATGAACCTTTGCTCTTGATGCCAATTGTTGTCCCAATAATAGATCTTTAATAAGTTGCAATTCAATTGAATAAGTAAAATCTAAATTGTTTCATTAACCTTTAATCGATCTATGTATCTACATATATATATGTTTTGAATCGGTGTGATTGAACCGATACAACCATTCACTTAACCGAAATAACTACCATAACTACTTTTCGGTTATTAAGTTTCTAACTAACAAGTTTGGTCCTTTATGTTCTAACTATTACAAACAAAGCAATGTATTAAGATTATTCGGTCTTCATAGGCATCCCCAAATATCGTGATTATCATGAAGTAGTTAAGGTATTTATGTTTAAAATACAACAATTTAATGGATGCTCTATTTACGATAAGCTATAATGACACTTTCAACTAATTTTACTTAACACGGTCAAAGTAAACAATTTTCAAAATCTTCTATATAACTGCTCCTTTACAAGTTACAACTTACAAGCATTCCAAGTGCATCAAACCCTCCTTTCTTTTGATTCTAATTAATCTCTCTATCCAGGCAACTATGGAGTTTAAAAATGACACCACAAAAACCAACGACTCTAAAAAACCAACATTTCCACCACTTGTTTCATCATACAATGAAAAAATACGTCCCATACTTGACGCTGTCGACAAGCTTCGACGTATGAATGTCACCCAAGAAGGAATACCACTTCCCACCATTGTTGTTGTAGGTGACCAGTCCAGTGGCAAGTCAAGCGTCCTAGAGTCACTAGCAGGCATAAGCTTGCCACGTGGACGTGGCATTTGCACAAGGGTACCTCTTGTTATGAGGCTTCAACACCACGAAGAAGATGTCCCGAAGTTTACTTTGAAGTATCAGAGTAAAGAGGAGGAGGAAATAGATGGTGAACATGGGATATCAAAAGCTATTGATAAGGCCACGGTTGAGGTTGCTGGAAATTGTAAAGGTGTAGCGAATATACCATTAACTTTGGTTGTTAAGAAAAAAGGTGTACCAGATCTTACTATGGTAGACTTGCCTGGGATCACTAGGAATCCGATAGGTGATCAGCCTGCAAATATCTCTGAACAAATAAAAGGTAGTTCCTCATACAACAAATGAACATGCAGTTTGAGTTTTTGTTTAAATTTAAAGAACTTAATTACTATCATAGGTTGAGTTTTAATTTATTTTTTCAAACTAGTCTCTCTACCCTCAGGTAGCTAGGGTACGATTGTGTACACATCCCATCTCTTACGTACCATGTTCCGGACGATCGAATTGAGTATTGTTGTTGTTATACTTATGATAATATTTAGGTTCATTTGCACCATTTGTTCATTTTTTTTGGCTTAAATTTGATCGGAACATGGTATGAACTAAAAGAGACACATACTAGCTAGTGTAACCTATAAAGATGGTCCTTCACTCTTTCACATGGTGTCGTTAATAATAGAGTGAAATACTTGATGACCTCCAAGCACATTATCCCTCAAACATAATCACATCCTATATACTGTTTTAGAATCTTATATCTTTTCTTTGTATGTTTCAAGGGATGATAATGGAGTATATAAAGCCAAAAGAAAGTATAATACTGAATGTTCTTCAAGCCTCAGTTGACTTCCAAATATGCGAATCAATTTGCATGTCAAAAAGTGTGGACAGTAATGGGGAGAGGACACTGGCCGTTGTTACCAAATGTGATGTAAACCCAGAACAAGATGGCTTGCGTGAGAAAGTTATGGCAAATGATCTGAACATTGCCCTTGGCTACACATGTGTTATAAATCGAATCATTGATGAAACAAATGATGAAGCTCGGGTCCAAGAAGCTCAACTTTTTGAGAATCACCCTTTGTTGTCAAAAATTGACAAGTCCATGGTTGGTATTCCTGCTTTGGCTAATAAGCTTGTGAAGATCCAGTCAGAGATAATATCCAAATGTTTGCCGGACATTGTGAAAAAGATCAATGAGAGGCTCAATGCTTCTATTTCTGATCTCAGTAAATTACCCAAAACTCTTACAACTGTTCCTGATGCAATGTTTGCATTTTCGCAAATAGTTGGGTCCTTGAAAGAAACACTTCAAAGGATCTTAATCCGAGGCGAGTATGACCAGTATGAGGATGATAAGCAAATGCATTGTAATGCTAGGCTTGTTGTAATGCTGGATGAGTTTTCAAAAGAAATGAAAACAAGTATCAGGTTTTCTGAAGAATTTCTTGTGGAGGAAATGAAGCTTTTGGAGGAAGCTAATGGAATAAGGCTGCCAAATGTCGTTCCTCACTCAGTGTTCCTAAGCTTGCTGCAAAGGAAAGTGGACACTATATCTAAACTGCCTGATAGTTTTGTAGACAAAGTGTGGAGTTACATTGAAATTGTGTGTGTAAGAGTACTTATTGATCATTGTGAAAGTTACCCTCAGTTGCTTCCTTCCATGAAGAAAGCAACTCTGCACGTGATGCGGGAAAAGAAGGTTCAGTTCAAGGAAAGAATTGATGAAATGGTAGAAATGGAGAAGATCACTGATTACACTTGTGATCCTGAATTTATCACATCATATAACAAGTTAATGGGAAATCGTAACACTTTTTCAGCATCGATGATCAATAAATATCCTACAACAACTATGGAAGGTTATGCCAATATTAATATTAGGCATCTGTGTGGTGTTGCAGATAACACAAGGGATCAAGCTTTTGATCTGAAAATGAGGATGACGGCTTATTGGAAAATTGTTTTGAAACGATTGGTGGATTGGGTAGCACTTCAGCTACGGTTTCTAATACAAAAAGTAGTGAATGAGGATATTGGTAAGGAAATGAGAGAGGTGATTGTGCGTGGTGGTGGAATAGAAAAGATGCTGGATGAACCTCCCTCTGTGGCAATAAAGAGGGAGAAGCTGCAAAGAAGCATTGATCTGCTGAAAGAATCCAAAGAAGTCATCGAAGAAGTGGTGGATGGTATTGTTGTCACAACTGATTAGAGTTTCGTCAAGGAAAAAAAAGCACTTTAGTTGGATCTTTTACTCTACTAGCTTAAGTAATGAATGGTTAAATTTGAACTTCCTATGTGTTTTTGGTTAATTATCGTACTTGTTTTGTGTTTGAACTATGAATTGAATGGTACCTTCATTATCTACTAGTTTAATGATTTCATATTTTACGTACATTTCAGTACTTTGATGTTGATATTGTAACAATGTTTTTGTTTCGATGTGATAACACGGATTTGGAGTTTTTCCTCCCTTTTAGAACTCAATGTGAGTTGCTGACTTGCTGGTATAAAAGAAGTCCTTCAAATATGGTGTCATTATTCAAGAATTCTATTTTAATCGGTTATGTCTTAAAAATCAGAATATCATAATTTCTAGTATAAAATATATCATTTTTTAAGCTTATAACTTCTTCTTTTTTTCTTAAACCCTATAAAATTAAATTAAAAAATCTATATAAATATGTAATTTGGGTCAACCCGAAAACCGAAACGAATTAAAATTCGGTTTTTGGTTCAGTTTAATTCAATTTGAATTCTCTTCGATTTTCGGTATTACCTAAAAAAAAAAATGCAACCAAAATGACCAAACCAAACAACCCGATAACCGAACCAATTAATACACCTACCGGCCATTTTTTAAACTTTTTTAAAGTTTTATCTCCAACCCAAGTTCTTTTGAGCCCTACACACTGAAGCCCCCACTTGTATTTTCTTTTATCAAGGCCCACAATGAAATATGCAATCATTGTATCTTTAGATTGGTGCAATTTCATATATACCTACTAAAATTTGCATATTTGCATATATACCCAAAACATGCTTAACTTGCATTCTACATCATGCATTGAAAATTTGTATTTTGAAGAAATATGCAAATTTTTGAGTTTTAGTGGGTATATATGCAATTCTCCCTTAAATTTATAATTGATCGGTGTTCAAAATATTGACATATCACATATGCATAAATATAACTAGCTTCTAGTAAGATTTAAAGATACAATCTTAAGTGAATAAGCTATAATAATGATTGGTTATGATGAAAATTATAGATGAATGATGAATACAAATAGCTTCTGGCTAAAAGATTCCCTAACCGGACGGGGGGTGGCCCTCCCCTGTCCACCTCCTATCCCCTTTGTCCCCCACTTCTTTCCTGTACAGCACAGCTTTTTAACAGTTTCTGTTCCGTATTTTTGACAGTTTTAAGCGTTTGACATATTAAATTTTATATTTTCTGTTTCGCACTTTGAGGTTTATAGCTTTTTGATATAAATAAAATTATAAAAATAAAAAAAAAAATTAAAAAAAATTAGGGGGGGTCCGGCTAAAATTTTTGGGTGGGGGGGGGGGGGGGGGGGGGGGGGGGGTCTGGTCAACAGCTCTTTAACAACATCTTGAAATCTTAATGTCTTATAAGTATGATACAAATATTTACTAATTCGATCTCATTCCGTGAAAAGTTTGTTTATACATCAAAAAGTCATAAACTAATCAATTAGTAGCACATGCTTGTCGAAATGTATTAGAATTATGAGGGTAGTGGCATGCTTTCATATATTCCATTATATTTACTACCAAATGGTTAGAAGTTATAAAAGTCAAAGTAAGTCTAAGTAATGCAACACACTAAAAAGATAGTTTTGGATATTTAATTAAAACTTTAAAAATTGGAAACTGATCCAATATTTCTACCACCCTGTCTCGCCTGATTGGGAACAAAATAAGATGCCACATTACTCGAACCAGAACTACCTCCAGTTATAACATAAGAATGTGAACCTCCCACCCATCGGTTCTGTTTATCAAAAGCTAACGCACGTTGATATGCATCAGAAAGTGTCACCGGATCAAACATGTTAACAGAATCCATGATTTGGACTCTTAATCCACCAATGTACGAGAGACAAGTTGATCATCGGTCTCTTGAATATCACTCCTTGCAATTAATTGGTAAAATTTGGTTGTGCAATCTTCAACAAATTTGGTCCCCTGTTTCATATTTTGTAACCGTTGGCACATCAACCGTTAATAATTATGAGGAATAAAGTTGGCCCTCGTGCACTTCATCTTCCCCCAAGTCACTATTCTTGGTTTTCCAACTCTCTCTCTCTCTCTCTCTCTCTCTCTCTCTCTCTCTCTCTCTCTCTCTTGTCATTTTCAATGGTTGTCACCATGCAAATGCCCTACCACGATAGCGATTAATTGAACCTTCTTGTTTCCAAGAACCTCTTTGAATTTAAACACTTTTTCAATTGAAACAAGCCAATCAATAAACCCCTCGGGATTCAAAGTATCCCCATTAAACTCAGGAATATTGATTCTCAATCCAGATTCCCAACGTCTAGTATCCTCCCTTCGATTTGGCCATAGTTGCCTTGCTAATTCTTCATCGGAAGATGAATCATCACCCTCACCGAATGGATTTTCTGACTGTTCATCTTTAATTTCCCAACAATTATGATTACGTGGCCTTCTTTAATTCATTAAATTGTCCATTTGGTCAGCCAACTGATCAAAGAATTAACCCAATTGCTCCTTTATTCTTGCCATAAGACGCTCACCAGTACAATCGATGGCTTCCCCGGCGACTTTTTTACGACGTTGCCGTCGACATGTCCACGGTATTATTTGGTGCCGTCGACATGTCGACGGGAACGTGACGATGGTGATGCCCCGTCGGGAACAGTCGTCCCGTCGACAACCGCCGTCGACAACGTGGGTCCCACTTCGTTTTTCAGTCAAACGGATTTGTTGTCCGTCAATTTGTTCCCGTCGACATGTCGACGGGAAAATAATACTAATTAACATTTTAATTATTGAACGTTAATCACGTTTTATATATCGCCGTCGATATGTCCACGGTAACATTAAACTATAAATATTTATTGTTTAATGTTGCCGTGGACATGTCGACGGCATCATTAAACTATTATTATTTATTATTTAATGGTGCCGTCGACATGTCCACGGTACCAAGCTGTTATGCTGCTAACAGCAGGCTGCAAACTAGCAATATTTCAGATTATTTCCGGAAAAATATACCAAAACCTGTAATACCAAAACCTATAACCAGAAGCTATTACCACTCAACATCAACATGTCTTAACGCATACAACTCGACATCGGCTAAAACACTTGCAAATTATCGCTAAACACCCTTAAAATGCATTAAAACATATAAAGTCTACAAACGGGGTGTGGTAATATCTAAACCTAGCTACCATATCTACAAATGTTTCAATATTCGCGATGTACAAGTCGCCAAAAGGTTAAACTACAAAATATTAAGATAAGGGTCGCCAAAATATTATTTCAACCATAAGTACAACACAAAATAACCCAAGTATATGATTGTAAAGCTTCTATAAGGACCTCCCTGGTTCTTGTCTCCAGTTTATAGGATTTTTCCACTTCCACAAGTGCTACGATTCCATCCTGAAAATATAATAACATATACATTTATCAAGAAGATAAATCTCAATATATACATAGTCATAACAATTGCTTAAAACAAATAGTATTACTACCTCAACTATATCCAAGTCTATCAAGCATGTTGTTTGCTTCAAGGAACTAAGTAGAGGAGTAGCTGCCGTGATACAGGAAATAGATATAGATCCAACCGTTCGTCTGTAGCTCTTGGATTCCTTCGGTTTAAAAAAGACAGCCTCCAATTGCTCCTTTTACTTATCAGCATCTTCTTCAAGACTCGAGTGATCACCATCGTCAACTTTTCAAAACCTTACAATTAACCAATATATTAAAACTAGTATACTATATATACTAACCAAACGCAAACTAACATTTAACCAATATATCTACTTCTATATATAACGCAAAAATTCTAATTCTAATTCTACTCCTACGTACTCAACTAATCGATTCGCAAACTAACTAAATGCAAACATATTTACTCGGCTGGAAAACTAATTTTTTCAACTAATCAATCCACAACTAACTAACTAACTAACTAATAACATATTTGCATATATTAACTAATTTAACAAACTGTCTCGGCTAAAACGATCAAACAGTTAGCCGAAACATAACTAACTAAACTAATTTAACTAGTTTAACATATATCTTGGACTGTACACAAACAGTTGTCGTCGACATGTCGTCATGATACCAAAAGTTTTTTAAAAAAAAAGGGACCACATTACCTCTGTCTCGGCTTCACCCTCGGCTCCCACTCTCGGCTTCACAGGCTGTTAAACAAAAAAAAAAAAAAAAAAAAAAAAAAAAAAAAAAAAAAAAAAAATCAAAAATCAAAAATCAAAAATCAAAAAATTAACAATTATACATTAACAATTAACATTTAATAACTAATAATATCAAAAAAAATTAACAAATGCAAATCAAAAAATGAAAAATACCTTCGTTAAACAAGAAATAACGGGGAAGAAGAAAAGAAAGAATTAAACATGAGATGGATTGAGGAAAGAATTAAACGGGAGAAAAGGAGGAAGAAAAGTGCACAGTGGTGCTCGTGTGGTGGTGGTGGTGGTGTTGTGTGGAGTGGTTATATCGGGGTGGAGTTGTGGTGACGGAGGGGGTGTAGTGGTGGTGGTTGTGGTGTCGGAGGTGCTCGGGTGGTGGTGGTGCTCACTGGCGATGATGGTTATTGAGAGAGACACAGTGCAGTGGTGGATCTGGGGTTTTTTTTTGTTATAACTCGTTTTTTGTCTAAGTGTTGACCAGAGAGGGTTTTGTTTTATATTTTTAACTATCCCGTCGACATGTCCACAGGATAGTAAAATAAATTAGTCGGCATTTTTGGCGCGATTTTTTTGGTGAAATTTTTGGCTGTTTCATTCCCGTCGACATGTCCACGCCATTCGGAAATTTATAAAAATAAATAAGTTTTATAAAATTAAAAATTAAATACTTTAATTTAAAATTAATTACTTTTATTTAATTAAATACTTTTATAAACTTGAAAAACTATTAAAAAAATAGTTTAATAAAATTAAAAATTAAATACTTTAATTTAAAATTAATTACTTTTATTTAATTAAATACTTTTATAAAGTTGAAAATTTTTTAAAAATAGTTTTATAAAATTAAAAATTAAATGCTTTAATTTAAAATTAATTACTTTTATTTAATTAAATTAACGAGCCGAGATGATATGGTTGTACAAGAGATGTTAAACCAACGAGTCGAGATGCTATGGTTGTACATGATATGTTAAACAAACGAACCTAGATGTTATGGTTATACATGAGATGTTAAACGAATGAGCCGAGATGCTACGGTTATACATGAGATGTTAAACGAACGATCCGAGATGATATCGTTATACATGAGATGTTAAACGGATGAGTCGAGATGCTACGGTTATACACGAGATGTTAAACGAACGAGCCGAGATGATATGGTTGTGCATGAGATGTTAAACCAACGAGCCGAGATGCTATGGTTATACACGAGATGTTAAACGAACGAGTTGAGATGCTACGGTTATACATGAGATGTTAAATGAACGAGCCGAGATGATATCGTTATACATGAGATGTTAAATGGAAGAGTCGAGATGCTACGGTTATACACGAGATGTTAAACGAACAAGCCGAGATAATATGGTTGTACATGAGATGTTAAACGAAAGAGCCAAGATGATATCGTTATACATGAGATGTTAAACGGATGAGTCGAGATGCTACGGTTATACACGAGATATTAAACGAACGAGCCGAGATGCTATGGTTATACACGAGAAGTTAAACGAATGAGCCGAGATGCTATGGTTATACATGAGATGTTAAACGAACGAGCCGAGATGCTACGGTTATACACGAGATGTTAAACGAACGAGCCGAGATGATATGGTTGTACATGAGATGTTAAACCAATGAGCCGAGATGCTATGGTTATACACGAGATGTTAAACGAATGAGTCGAGATGCTACGGTTATACACGAGATGTTAAACGAACGAGTCGAGATGATATGGTTGTACACGCGATGTTAAACGGATGAGCCGAGATGATATGGTTATACAGGAGATGTTAAACGAACGAGTCGAGATGCTATAGTTATACATGAGGTGTTAAATAGATGAGTCGAGATGCTACAGTTATACACGAGATGTTAAACGAATGAGCCGAGATGATATGGTTGTATATGAGATGTTAAACCAATGAGCCAAGATGCTATGGTTATACACGAGATGTTAAACGAACGAGCCGAGATGCTATGGTTATACATGAGATGTTAAAAGAACGAGCCGAGATGATATCGTTATACATGAGATGTTAAACGGATGAGTCGAGATGCTACGGTTATACACGAGATGTTAAACGAACGAGCCGAGATGATATGGTAGTACATGAGATGTTAAACCAATGAGCTGAGATGATATGGTTATACATGACATGTTAAACAGATAAGTCGAGATGCTACTGATGCGTGGGAATCGCACCTTGCTTTACCTCTCGAGGGATCTCGAGAAGCTTACAACCCCCACCAGGCAGTGTACCTGATCGTTGTAGTATAGTATAGTGACAAGTACCGGGGGATTGATCGTTCAGCTTAGGAATAGTGTCGCTAGGATTAGAAAACCTAATTAATAGTTCTAGAGGTGGAAGATGATTCTTTTTGTATTTTTATATTTTAATGAAAGCAAGTAAAATCTCGGGTTTTTGAAGAGTGGGCGGAATTAGTTGCTATTCAACTAACCCAAAGCTATTATATAATTGAAATAAAATACTAAAAATGAAATTAAACTAAATTAAACTAAGTTGTGAGCAGTGGTTGGAGAAATTGTGTTTACTTAGACTTCATTACTCCCTAGATATCTTTTACATGTCAATTACTTGTTACACTTGTATGGATGACGGATTGTATTCCTTAATACCATTCGTGGGGTGGCATACATAACTCCCCAACTCTATGAGCTCTTATCTCCTCCTACACCATGACCCAGCACAACTATAGGGATTGTAAACAGTGGCTCATGCATTAAATACAACCAATAAAGACCTAGTACGCCTCGGTTCATGTTTCTTAAGACGTTCAAGCATGTTACCATTTGGAGATCTGCCAGTTTTCTTAAGCCTAACATATAATATCATTCATCCAAAACAAGAATAGACAAGTAATCAACACATAATCAACATCTAGGTTTCATTAGATCTAAGCAAACACAAAGGAAATCTAGCCTAGCATAGTAGAATTAAGATAAGAACAAGAGATAAACAACCAACACATAGACATATTGATTGAATTGAAAGTATACTTATCTCAATTACAATGCAAGGTCTCAAGGGTTTGGAACCCTTGAAAAACCTGTAAAAGAGGCATCAAAATCGTCTTTAGCGTTTCACCAAAACTTCTCTCTTTTTAATAAAAAAAACTAGAAAACTATATATAGGAAAGATAGTCTGACGGCGTCAAGAGTAACTTCTGACGCCGTCACCTCGCCGCCATATACTTCCTCGGACGGCCTTGATCCACTTGTGACGGCCTATGTGACGCCGTCACCACCTACGGTATTTTATTCTTGCCACTTTGACGCCGTCATGAAGCCTTCTGACGCCGTCACCACCTACGGTGTTTAATTCCTCATGTCTGACGCCGTCAAGATGGTGGTCTTGACGCCGTCACCTTGTATCTTCAGCATGGATTTTTGGTACTTTGTCGTTTTCTTCACTTTAATGCTCCAAAAACGTCCAAAATGGCTTCTTTTCCAGAATTCACTCTCCAAACACCTAAAATCACAAAAGGAACGATTTAGGGCAATATTTGATCAAATAAAGTCGGATTCGGGCTTAAATGACCCCCTAAAAACGGATCATTTTTCGCCTCATCATATACCCTTACACTTGAGATTTGCTTGTCCTCAAGCAAATGAGCTTTTATTCAACTCAAAAGACAAGTTATGGGTCATTTAACACTAATATAAAAGTAATTACAACAAATAATCGTTCCACTAAAGACCAATAGACAAGCACGGAGGTCATACACAAGCACCTCACAAATAGTGTTTAGATACTAACATCTCTCGGGTGTAATAAAGTAATATAACATTATGGAAATGGAAGATATCTCTCACTACCTGTCATAGCAAAATAGATTACCATAGGCTTGGGAAAGGATCAAACCTCCACCGCATGGCGTAAGCACCTAGGATAAACTATCAAAGAGGTCTTTTAAAGGGTTATAACGTTAGGTATAGGGATATGAATTACACGATGGCGTTGGATAAAGGAAGTTTTACTGGTGGCGAGTTAACAATCTTGGTTAATTACATGTACAAGATGGCGTTGCTAAGCAAAGACTAGACTCGACTTAAGCTAATAAATGAAAAATAACAAAAACATAAATTGAACATAGAATGAAAACGGGATGGTAGTCCGTATGTTTTTTCTCTTTTTTTTTTCTTTTCTTTTTTTTTTTTTTTTTTTTTCTTTTTCTTGATTTTTTCGATTTTTTTTTCTTCATACACTCTTACCCTACCATCCAAAATAATACATCATAGGGGTATGGGCATTCCCCTTACACTTGAATCTTTACATACTTTACATTTAACTATTCTAATGACTCGAATTAAGAAAATCAAAACACTTGGAGCACTTTTAAGATTAACGCACATATGGGGGTAATAATATTATATTCTTCCCCATTACTCCATAAAATAAGTACTTACCCATGAGTCCCAATCGTCCCAAAACAATATGTACAAGGATATGACTCGACTTAGCAACCATGTAATCAATTAGAAAGTTAACTTAGGGTTTAACAAATAACAATAATGCACTAAAAATGAGCGCATACACGGAAGGCTAAGGCGATTTGGGTGTACATTTAAGTGGGGTGTAACAAATTCTTCCTTTAAGTAAGATGCTTAAAGTTAGAAACGAAAAGATAGGCTCGGAGGGGTGTACTAGGGGTTTCGCGTACTAAAAATGAGTACAACGCAAAGGGTGTGGGAAAAATTAGTTGACTTAACTAGCCAAGTAATATGACTTAAATGGTCAAGTAATTATAATACGGGTTTAACACAAGGGTGATCCTAATGCCTCTTATCATGTAGTAAATTCTACCACACGAATGTAGTCTCACTAGCGGTCTCGGAATGCATCACTAACGCAAGTTCTAGAATCTAAATGCTACCGGTACATTCATAAGCACTAATAGTAAATGCTTTTCCTATCAAATCTAAAGGCGAACCTCACATTTTTGGGTGGAAAATTTTTCTGAATATACGGTTATGTGCTAGTCATACAACCTCCTATCCATGAGACGCTTGCTATGGCTAAAGTTTCACTCCTAAATGTTGTAAAAAATTTAAAATTTGGCGCTAAAATTACACTAACAAGTATTTCTCATAGTTTTATTACACATCTACTATCAAACAAAACAAACTCAAGCGAAAGTGCATATGTAAGGTATCATCTTTTTACCCTCCCCTTACACTTAGGATGAACATTGTCCCCAATGTTCAAGTAAAGAATGTAAAAGTTAAGAAGTAAAGAGAATGAAATCAAATACTCCCCTGATTCGCTCGGTATGGATAATAGGTTGGCCAGGTTAAATCTTCCTCCAAGAAAATGAACAATCAAAGCTTCCCTTCCAGAATATAAATCATCTTCTTGTCATAAATAACCTGTAAATCCTGACAAAAGTAGACAAGGCAACCTCGCGTACAATCGGCGGCATCCTATATAAGTTACTAAATCCTAGAAAACAAAGTAAGATATAATGCTTGTGGAATGAAGTTTGCAGATTTCCTGGAGATTATAAAACTTAATAATTCACAAAAACCATAAGACTCCGTTAGAAAAACAAAACCGGTAAAATTTCCAGATTTTTGACTCCTGACGCCGTCAAGAGCAATACCCTGACGCCGTCAGAATGAACCTGCAGAAATTCTTATGTTAAGTTTCCGGAAAATTTCTGGAAAAACTTTGTCCTACTTCCTGGAAAATCCTGCAAAACTTCATTATGACTCGATACAAGCATTTGACTCTAACAAATACGAATATACACGTTCATTAAATATTGTGGAGAATCATGATCGGTTTGTTTCTTAAAAACATATTTGGGGTTTCCCCTTACACTTATCTTTTGCAAAAAATACCTTTAGGTTGAAGTTAAGACTAGGCCAAACAACATAATAAAGTATTTCCACATTTTAGTAGAGAAACATGATTAACCAACAATAAAAATAAAACATGCATACGGAAGCAAATAACAATCAAACAATTAAAATCACACAAAACATGGGTTGCCTCCCAAGAAGCGCTTTTCTTTATTTACGAGTCTTGTAGCTAGACTCAAAGTCGTGGGTTACTACGTGACTTCATCATTGGTTCCACTCTCTAGGTCGTCTTCTAAACCAGTTTTGTATTCCGGACCTAGTTGCAAGCATTTTTTGTAGAAACCAAGCATCCTATTTCTAACTGTAACACCCCCAAAATACCTGAATGGCAGCGGAATGGAATACCTGAGGGTGTAACGGATCATAGCACACAAGCAAGGATATATTGAACGACCTAAAGTGTCGTTTATAAAATACATCGTTTGATTCATTCAAAATATTTGAAAGTTATAAAACATAGGTCCCAAAAGTTGGAAAAGGTTTAAGGAAATAATTTAGTACAATCAAACGATAGTTCAAAGTGCATGAAATCCAAAAGAGATGCGTCATCCTTGATACACAAAGTGACTCCATGCAATGCCATGACGATATGCCTTAGTTACCTGAGAAATACATTGCGAAAAACGGTCAACATAAAGTTGGTGAATAATCATAGGTTTGTAAGTAAATTGTAAGTACATAAGCCACAAGTAATAAGTAAACCGACACGAATGTCAAAAAAATGCTACATTGGCTCTTAAGCTCATGACCCCGAAGCTAGACTTAGTAATGCCCCACCAGAGTGTTTACCAGACACTCAATTCGTTAAGACATGAAATGCATTCATCCCATTTGGAGCAACCCAAACACGAATGGAGGCGTCACCCTCGATAGATCTATCCACTCACTCTCGCTTATCTAAAATTAACGGTCCATGA
This sequence comes from Artemisia argyi, assembly GCA_030686995.1. Lineage (NCBI taxonomy): Eukaryota > Viridiplantae > Streptophyta > Magnoliopsida > Asterales > Asteraceae > Artemisia > Artemisia argyi. Next base: position 235,219,902 of record CM060700.1, on the reverse strand, counting down.
TATATATAAGGGGACTTAACTTGGTAGTAAGGCAACTTAAGCAATGTATGGAATTTGATATACTTGGGCATGTACAAAAATAATTGTGCAATGTATTCTCCCCCGTGGGATTTAAAATCAAATAAGTAATTAAAACGGGGCTATGAGAACTCACCTCGAAGTGATGATACAAAGATGGTGCAATGAGGTAAAAGTAGTCGGAACAATGAGGCGCGAGTACTAGCCGCAACCTAAATGAATAATCATGATCTAACTTAGATCAAGCCGTAATGAAGTGAATGCACATGCACATGATACTCATACCACTCGTAATTTGGAAATACTAGTTATCGTCATAGTAAAATAGTTTCCATACTTAGGAAAAATAATTCCATTTAGAGAAGTATATAACTTGTTATATTAACTCGTACGAAAAAATTAGCGTTATAATCCTCGTATCAAAACCTTAGAATGACGTCGTCATGTCGTATAAATATTCTCTAGGGTCGTACGTATTCGTTTGTTAAGGTTATAGTCCTTAGTACGTTGCTAGAAAATATACCATTTAGTACGTACGTTATTATTTTTATTTGTGACCAAAAATATATATATATATATATATATATATATATATATATATATATATATAGTTTTGACAATGTTAAAACGGGTATAACTCGGTCGTTTTTGTGGAGTTTGTTAGACTCCATGGACCGTTTTGAGCATCTAGGGTTCAACAATAACAATGATAATAACATGCAGCGGAATAAGAACAAATCAAAGTTATTGACACAAAGTTTTTCCATCATCACCTCCAATTATTATTTGATCATAATAATAACATGTTACCTAATGTAACAGGGATCTAAGACACCTCAGACCTTGAAGGAATACGAACACAAACTAATCTAGTTCTAGGCGTTTATAGTTTACACGCCCTAGAACACACACACACCTTTACTGTATTCTACATTGTGGAAGACTTAATAAAAACATACGACCTGTATCCTCTTTATATAATAGAGGATTAGGTTTACAAAGGATATATTCTAAATAATAAAAAGATCCGTAGTAATCTTTTTCTTGCATTTGAAGTTTCATCCTTTGTCACATTAAGTCCCTCTTGTTTTCATTCTTTTATTTATTTTGTCACATCAAATCAAGAATCCCAACAATGAATCGGATGAATCCCAACTGGGTTTAAAAAAGACTACGAAGGACTAAATATAAAATCTTCTTTATCAAGCAAGTCCTTCTTGTTTCAATCTTCATCTTTTGTAGAATTCCAGCTTTGCATTATAGTCCCTTTGTTTCATTCTTTTATCTATTTTGTCACATCAAATCAAGAATCCCAACAGTTTTAGGCTCGTTTTCCTTGTTCTTTATGTCCACGGATTCGTCTTTGTGTATACTAGTATATTTTTGATAACTCGGCTCCTCTAGGTTACGTTTAATGCCTCTTTTTACCCATTGAAAGCTGCCAAACAGCAAGCAGTTTTTGCAAAAATAGTTTTCGTCGTTAAATTTGCAAAAATCATATCTCCTTCGTTATAAACTCGTTTTAATCCGTTCTTTCGCCTAAAGTTTCGTTTTTGAAAGTATTTTCTAAATCTTTGGTCAAAAATTAACCATCACCCACTGATTTTCCCACGAAATTAAAAATAGGGACAGTAGGTATTTCAAGTGTTTCAAAAACCATTTCTAGGGTTCTAATCTAGTTCCATCTTCATCCAAACCACTTTCAATCACCACAAAACTAATCTAATCCTACCATACACCTTCTTAGGGTGTCATGGGTTCCTAATCATCAAAACCAAGTAGATCTAACAAGGATCTAACCACAAATCATTTCTAGGGCTTGTATGATCAAAAGTTTACAAAAATAAAGTGGTATAAGTTAATGCATGTATGAGATCTTGCAAGAAAAATGTATAAACATAGTAATAACCTTATAAAAATTATGAAATGAGTTTTGTAAACTTACTTGTAAGATTAGTGAAGTTAGGATGATTAAAACCTAATAATCCTTGAGTTTGTATCTCAAAACTCTAACAAGGACTACAAAATACACTAAGATCTTAAGAAAAATTCTTGGTTCTTGCTTCCTTTCTTCCTTGTGCCGTGAGTGAGTAGAGAGCAAAAGAGAGAATAAGTTTTCTTGCAAAGTGAAAATGAGATAGAAAGATTTTAGTAAAGTAGTTTTGTATTATTGTTGTTATTATTATTATATATAGTTAGTGTGAAGTATTAATGAAGAATGGAGTGTGTAAGTGGTTTTGTAAGAAAAATGGCAAGGGGGGGGGGGGGGGCGGCAAAGTCAAGGGGGGGGGGGGGGATGTGTAAGACTTTTGTTGGTAAAAATGCATTATTAGGTGTTATTTGTAGTTTTAAATTGTACCGGGTACCGGGTTAACTAAAAATAAATTTTAACGGAGTTAACCGGGATAAAATAAAGTTATAAAAATTATAAAAATAGGTTGGATAAAATTATTGAGTGTTTAGATAATTATAGTTTAATTTCTACGAAAACCGTCGAAGTTTTAGTAAACTTAAGTTAATAATTAAAATAAATATCCAAAATACCGGGTAAATTAATATTATAATTTTTATATTATAAAAATGAATATAAAAATATATTGGAATCATAGTCGGGAGTGTTGGACGTGTTAGTCACATTTATAGTTCGCGTATTAGTTGTTTATTTAAAATAAACATTCGTAAATCGTTAATTGTACCAAAAGTATTAATTTATTTATCCTACGAGTGGAATAGTATGCAAGTGCCCTAATGATGATATGTCGACTATTTCTAGTCCGTATGAAATGTCCCTGACAATAATGCATGAATTCGCTCCTGAACCAATACGGTTACGCGAATTTGAACACTCGTAAACTAAATTTACGATGACATGAATAATGCACGTGAATAGTGGTTTTCTCTCGGAAATGAATAGTGTCAAGTGAATAGTAAAATTTTTGAATGTGTCTCGGAATGTCAAATTGACCTCAAAAACGATGAATAGTAAAACGATGAATAGTGATCAATGAATAGTAATTTGTGAATAGTAGAATGGCGGAGTTTGGAAAAATGACCTGAAATTGTGGGTTGTGACAGTCGCCCATCCAAAAAGGAATTCAGTCCCTGAATTCAGTTAGTGTTGGTCTTGGTAAAAGGCTCGGTGAAAAGTTGTGGATACTTGCGTCGCATTTGGTCTTCTCGTTCCCAAGTAAACTCGGGTCCTCTTCGAGAATTCCAGCGAACCTTCACGATCGGAATTCGACTTTGTTTCAATTGTTTGATCTCGCGGTCCATTATTTCAACTGGTTCTTCCACAAAGTTAAGCTTGTCATCGAGTTGTATCTCTTCTAATGGTATAATGGCAGACTCGTCCGAAAGACATTTCTTGAGGTTCGAAACATGAAACGTGTTGTGTACGTTGTTAAGTTCTGACGGGAGTTCAAGCTTGTAAGCAACCGGACCAATCCTCTCCAGGATCTTGAATGGCCCAATGTATCTCGGGTTCAACTTCCCACGTTTTCCAAATCGTATCACGCCTTTCCAAGGCGAGACTTTCAACATAACTTTGTCCCCGACCTGAAATTCCAATGGTTTGCGTCGAACATCTGCGTAGCTCTTCTGTCGACTTCTAGCAGTTTCGAGTCTCTCTCGAATCTGAATTATCTTTTCTGTTGTTTCTTGTACCATTTCCGGGCCAGTACATTGTACTTCTCTGACTTCGGCCCAACAAACTGGAGATCTACACTTACGACCATAAAGTGCCTCGAATGGTGCAGCCTTAATGCTCGAATGGTAACTGTTGTTATAGGAAAATTCGATCAACGGCAAATGGTTAGCCCAACCATTTCCAAAGTCAATCACACATGCTCTAAGCATGTCTTCAAGTGTCTGAATAGTTCTCTCGCTCTGACCATCGGTCTGAGGATGGTAAGCAGTGCTCATGTCTAACTTGGATCCAAAAGAATCTTGTAATGACCGCCAAAAGTTTGAAGTAAAACGACTATCTCTGTCAGAAATGATGGAAACTGGTGCACCGTGTCTTGAGACGATTTCCTTGACATAAAGTCTAGCAAGTTGTTCCATTGAATAAGTCTCTCTAATGGGTATGAAATGAGCTGATTTGGTAAGTCGATCAACGATTACCCAAATAGCATCGAAACCTCCTGACGTCTTTGGAAGTTTAGTGACAAAGTCCATAGTAATACGTTCCCACTTCCATTGTGGAATTTCTGGTTGTTGAAGTAACCCTGACGGTTTCTGGTATTCGGCTTTCACTTTAACACAAGTAAGACATTTGCTGACGTACATAGCTATTTCTGCTTTCATGTTCGGCTACCAATAAAGCTTTTTGAGATCTTGATACATCTTATCAGAACCTGGATGAATAGAGTACTTCGACTTGTGTGATTCATGCATAATCAATTCTCGCACTCCACCATAGAGTGGTATCCAACTTCGGTCCTTGAAGCATAACACTCCGTCTGATCTCTTTACAAAGCCATTTTCGCTTTCTGGCATACCATAAAGTTTCTCATGTGGTCGATTTTCTTCTTTGAGAGCCCCAATCTGAGCTTCTAAAATCTTCGATGGTAATGGCGAAATGATAGTCATTCCCAATGACCTAACTCTCAAAGGTTTGAGTCGTTCTTTTCGGCTAAGTGCATCTGCTACAACATTCGCTTTTCTTGGGTGATATCGGATTTCACAATCGTAATCACTCAACAATTCTAGCCAACGACGTTGTCTCATATTAAGTTCCTTCTGATCGAGTATATGCTGTAAGCTCTTGTGGTCGGTAAAAATTACGCACTTGGTACCATAAAGGTAGTGTCTCCAAATCTTGAGTGCAAAAACTACCGCACCCAACTCCAAGTCATGCGTAGTGTAATTCTTCTCGTGTGTCTTAAGCTGTCTAGATGCATAAGCTATCACTTTCTCGTTTTGCATTAGCACAGCTCCAAGTCCTTTATGCGAAGCATCGCAATATACCACAAAGTTCTCAATACCTTCTGGTAGTGACAAAATCGGTGCGCTACAAAGCTTTTGTTTCAATAATTGAAATGCGGACTCTTGTTTTTCTCCCCACTCGTACTTTTGATTCTTTTGTGTCAGTTTCGTCAATGGCTTCGCTATCTTAGAAAACCCTTCAATAAACCTTCTGTAATATCCGGCAAGTCCTAGGAATTGACGAATTTCCGTAGGAGACTTGGGCGTAGCCCAATCCTTAACTGCCTCGATCTTTGCTGGGTCGACTTGTAAACCTTGGCTATCAATGACGTGGCCAAGAAATTGAACTCTTCGTATCCAAAAATCACACTTAGAAAATTTGGCATACAATTGCTCCCTCTTGAGTAGTTCCAGGATTGTTCTGAGGTGTTCTTCGTGATCTTCCTTACTCTTGGAATAAATCAAGATATCATCAATGAATACGATCACAAACTTATCGAGATACGGTTTGCACACCCTATTCATGAGATCCATAAATACCGCAGGTGCGTTGGTTAATCCAAAAGGCATCACTTGAAATTCATAATGACCATAGCGTGTTCTAAATGCCGTCTTCGGGATATCCTCTTCCCGAACTCTAAGTTGATGATAACCGGATCTTAAATCAATCTTGGAATAAAAACTAGAACCTTGTAACTGGTCGAACAAGTCATCGATTCTGGGGAGTGGATAACGGTTCTTCACCGTTAACTTGTTCAGCTCACGATAGTCAATGCACATCCTGAAAGTTCCGTCTTTCTTCTTCACAAACAAAACCGGCGCTCCCCAAGGCGAGGAACTCGGTCTAATGAATCCTTTGTCCAAAAGTTCTTGTAATTGATTCGACAATTCTTGCATTTCCGAAGGTGCAAGTCTATACGGTGCTCGTGCAATTGGTGCAGCTCCTGGCACTAATTCAATTTGAAACTCAACTTGGCGTGTAGGCGGAAGTCCTGGCAATTCTTCCGGAAAAACCTCTTGAAATTCCTTAACAATTGGCACATCTTCAAGTCGTTTCTCATCCGACTTCTTCTCCGTGATGTGAGCCAAAAATGCATAACAACCCTTCTTTATGTACTTCTCGGTTTTAATGCACGATATTATACTGAGTCTAGTTCCACTTCGCTCTCCACGAACAACCAAAGTTTCACCGTTATAAGGAAGGTGAACAACTTTCTCATCACAAATAATTCTCTCTCGATGCCGAGATAACCAATCCATACCGATCACAACGTCGAAACTTCCAAGTTCTACGGGCATAAGGTCTATATTGAATGGATGGTTTAGGAAATTTATAGTGCAACCACGAACAATGGTGTTGGTGTTAACTAAAGACCCATCGGCTAATTCAACGATATAGGAAATGTCTAATGGGGTTGGTTCTATGTTAAGTAAAGGTGCAAATGCAATAGAAACAAAACTTCTATCCGCTCCTGAATCAAATAAAATGGATGCATAACGATTATTAACGAGGAACGTACCCGCAACAACATTCGGGTCTTCTTTGACATCGTCTCCTCCCATAACATAAGCTCTTCCTCGAGCCATTCCATTTTGGTTTCCTGTTCCTTGATTCTTCTTCTTCGGGCACTCATTCCTAAAGTGTCCAAGTTCTCCACAGCCAAAACACGTTACCGGTGGTTTCTGATTGCCACCAAAGTTTGGACTCTTGCAATCTTTGGTGTAGTGACCAGCTTTCTTGCAGTTGCCACATAGATCTGGGCAACGTCCTGGGTTATGATGCTTCTGACACTTTTCACACTTGGGTAGATTACCCTCATAACCTCTTCTTTCAGTTGGTCCGGCAGCATAGGCCCTTGCCACTTCTTGCCTCTTAGGTGGCGGCTGAACAGCGTTTCCAACTTGGTTGTAATCAAACCTTCTCTTCTTGTTGTTGTTGTTGTTGTTGTTGTTGTTGTTGTTGTTGTTGTTGTTGTTATTGTTGTTGTTGTTATTGTTGTTGTTGTTATTTGGGTTGTTGTTTCGGTTATTGGGATAGTTGCGGTTTCGGTTGTTGTTATAGTTGTTGTTGTTTCGAGTGTTGTTGTAGTTGGTGTTGTTTGAACGGTTATTGTTGTTGACAGCAGCTTTCCCTTTGACCACTTGGACCATGAGTTTCTGAGTTATACGAATAGCCTCTTCCATTGATTGAGGGTCAAAAGAAATCACATCTCCTCGAACACTTTCAGGCAATCCACCAACAAAGTTTTCCATCTTTTTCTCATCATCGGGAACCATATTTGGACATAGTGCAGCCAACTCCTGAAACCTCCTGAAATAAGTCTCAATGTCATCACCTTTAGTCACAAGCTCATAAAATTCTGTTTCCATCTTTTGCACCTCGGTACGAGGGCAAAACTTCTTTGTCATCAATTTCTTGAATTCCTCCCAAGTAAGCTTGTAAGCATTTTCCATACCAATCGGCTGAGCATACGAATTCCACCAAGACATAGCTTCATCAAGAAGCATACCTGTAGCAAATTTTACCTTGCTGACATCCGGGCATCCGCACATGAGAAATACATTCTCAGTCTTTTCAAACCAGCGGATTAAAGCAACCGCTCCTTCAGTGCCCTTAAATTTGATAGGATCGCTAATCTTGAAATCTTTCCATGTACATTCACGCCTAATAGCAGTTGGTTCAACTGCCCCTGTATTAGAAGCAGTCTCAGCAGCCCTAGCAGCAACCTCAGCTCTCTCAATCTCCAGAGCTTCTGCAATACTATCCCTGACCAACTTGCGGATAGCGGCTTGAGTCATAGCGGGTGTTTCTGGTGCAGTCTTACTCTTCCTTGGTGCCATACTTCTGATAAATCACAATGGAAATAACCATGAGAAAAATCATAATAGAAATAGTCATCGTACCAAAGATATACACCCACAACACGTATATAAATATACAACCACAACAAATATAAATACTACTACGACATGTACGAATACAACCACAATCTGTCTAGACATCACCACGACAAGTATATATATACAACCACAACAACCACGTTACGTATATATACAACCACAACCTGTGTCGATACAACCACAGCATGTACGAATACAACCACAATCTGTCTAGACATCACCACGACAAGTATATATACAACCACAACCTGTATAAATGCGACAATAATAAAGAGCAACCACGAAACATCATAAATATAATCACAACACATGAATATAATACATGAAAATTTCGGCCTACATGGACCGATATAATATATAGCACAACATTTCCAACATAGTAGAGTCGCACTTGATATATTTGTTTGTACAACAACCAAAAGACTACAAGTTCTTGAACTATGTCCCACACCCCGGGACTAGGAAAATAATAAAAGCTAATATAATACCAGTCTACGTCTAGGCTCCTCCAGGTGCTCTAGATGGTCCAGGCTCTCCCCTCAAGCGGCGAATCTCACGATCCATCGCAACCACGATCTCCTCAAGATGATGGACTCGTAACTGAAAAGAAGCATCCCTACGCTCCAAAATAACCACCCTCTCTCGAAGCAATGTCAACTGGTCTACCTGCTCCCACTGAGTCTCCTGTGTCGCCTGAGCTCTATCTCGAATCTCAGGTAACTCATCCCTAAGTAGCTCAATCTCCTCCTGGTGCCTCAACTGTCGTGCCTCGAGCCCATGGTATGACACATCAATACTAACCCTGCCCTGAATCAAATCCTCAACTTGCTCCTCGACAACCTCAAGTCGAGGGGTGATAATCTCATCAACTCTATACCCCAAACTGTCCACTTGCTCCTGCTGAGCATCTATCTGATCCTCTAGTGTAGCAGCTGTAGGGCTCCTAGCCGCAGCCGCTCTAGAACTCTCACCTATGTGGTACACTGGTGGTGGTGAAAGGTCAGCAGTCTCGGTAATAGGTGAATCTGGAGTGGTAAGCCTTGCACGCTTCCTGAGCGGCAAGAGTGAGGTAGGTATAGGAGTGGTAGTGGGTATGGCTGGTGGTGGTGAAGGCACAGTAGGACTAGGGAGACTCCTATAAGTAGATGTAGCATAACGAACACTCTTCCTAGCAACCTGGACAGTCTTATCCCTAGGAAACATAAGTCTCGGCTCTGAATGGATAGTAGTAGTAGGAGATGATGGTATGTCAGTGGGTACAGTAGGATGGACATGGGGAGTAGGAGCCGTCTCCTCCTCCTCGAAAGGCTCGGTGTCACCATCAGATGCCAAGAGTGGCAACTCAGGTGTAGGAGAAACAAGTGGTGAAACAGCAGTAGAGGACATAGAGCCCTCATCACCAGAGTCTGATATAGAGTAAAGTACAACAGTGTTGGGATTCGAAGACATGTCTCTGTGATAATCAAGGTGAAATAAAAATAAATAACTCGCATAATGGCATCGCCTAAAAATAAGTAAATATGCACTTATGATGAAATGATGATATGCTATGATGGTGTGGTTATAGTCTAGGGTCCATGATGCAACCTAGTTCGCTATAACCTTAGCTCTAGTACCAATCTGTAACACCCCCAAAATACCTGAATGGCAGCGGAATGGAATACCTGAGGGTGTAACGGATCATAGCACACAAGCAAGGATATATTGAACGACCTAAAGTGTCGTTTATAAAATACATCGTTTGATTCATTCAAAATATTTGAAAGTTATAAAACATAGGTCCCAAAAGTTGGAAAAGGTTTAAGGAAATAATTTAGTACAATCAAACGATAGTTCAAAGTGCATGAAATCCAAAAGAGACGCGTCATCCTTGATACACAAAGTGACTCCATGCAATGCCATGAGGATATGCCTTAATTACCTGAGAAATACATTGCGAAAAACGGTCAACATAAAGTTGGTGAATAATCATAGGTTTGTAAGTAAATTGTAAGTACATAAGCCACAAGTAATAAGTAAACCGACACGAATGTCAAAAAAATGCTACATTGGCTCTTAAGCTCATGACCCCGAAGCTAGACTTAGTAATGCCCCACCAGAGTGTTTACCAGACACTCAATTCGTTAAGACATGAAATGCATTCGTCCCATTTGGAGCAACCCAAACACGAATGGAGGCGTCACCCTCGATAGATCTATCCACTCACTCTCGCTTATCTAAAATTAACGGTCCATGATATATATAAGGGGACTTAACTTGGTAGTAAGGCAACTTAAGCAATGTATGGAATTTGATATACTTGGGCATGTACAAAAATAATTGTGCAATGTATTCTCCCCCGTGGGATTTAAAATCAAATAAGTAATTAAAACGGGGCTATGAGAACTCACCTCGAAGTGATGATACAAAGATGGTGCAATGAGGTAAAAGTAGTCGGAACAATGAGGCGCGAGTACTAGCCGCAACCTAAATGAATAATCATGATCTAACTTAGATCAAGCCGTAATGAAGTGAATGCACATGCACATGATACTCATACCACTCGTAATTTGGAAATACTAGTTATCGTCATAGTAAAATAGTTTCCATACTTAGGAAAAATAATTCCATTTAGAGAAGTATATAACTTGTTATATTAACTCGTACGAAAAAATTAGCGTTATAATCCTCGTATCAAAACCTTAGAATGACGTCGTCATGTCGTATAAATATTCTCTAGGGTCGTACGTATTCGTTTGTTAAGGTTATAGTCCTTAGTACGTTGCTAGAAAATATACCATTTAGTACGTACGTTATTATTTTTATTTGTGACCAAATATATATATATATATATATATATATAGTTTTGACAATGTTAAAACGGGTATAACTCGGTCGTTTTAGGCTCGTTTTCCTTGTTCTTTATGTCCACGGATTCGTCTTTGTGTATACTAGTATATTTTTGATAACTCGGCTCCTCTAGGTTACGTTTAATGCCTCTTTTTACCCATTGAAAGCTGCCAAACAGCAAGCAGTTTTTGCAAAAATAGTTTTCGTCGTTAAATTTGCAAAAATCATATCTCCTTCGTTATAAACTCGTTTTAATCCGTTCTTTCGCCTAAAGTTTCGTTTTTGAAAGTATTTTCTAAATCTTTGGTCAAAAATTAACCATCACCCACTGATTTTCCCACGAAATTAAAAATAGGGACAGTAGGTATTTCAAGTGTTTCAAAAACCATTTCTAGGGTTCTAATCTAGTTCCATCTTCATCCAAACCACTTTCAATCACCACAAAACTAATCTAATCCTACCATACACCTTCTTAGGGTGTCATGGGTTCCTAATCATCAAAACCAAGTAGATCTAACAAGGATCTAACCACAAATCATTTCTAGGGCTTGTATGATCAAAAGTTTACAAAAATAAAGTGGTATAAGTTAATGCATGTATGAGATCTTGCAAGAAAAATGTATAAACATAGTAATAACCTTATAAAAATTATGAAATGAGTTTTGTAAACTTACTTGTAAGATTAGTGAAGTTAGGATGATTAAAACCTAATAATCCTTGAGTTTGTATCTCAAAACTCTAACAAGGACTACAAAATACACTAAGATCTTAAGAAAAATTCTTGGTTCTTGCTTCCTTTCTTCCTTGTGCCGTGAGTGAGTAGAGAGCAAAAGAGAGAATAAGTTTTCTTGCAAAGTGAAAATGAGATAGAAAGATTTTAGTAAAGTAGTTTTGTATTATTGTTGTTATTATTATTATATATAGTTAGTGTGAAGTATTAATGAAGAATGGAGTGTGTAAGTGGTTTTGTAAGAAAAATGGCAAGGGGGGGGGGGGCGGCAAAGTCAAGGGGGGGGGATGTGTAAGACTTTTGTTGGTAAAAATGCATTATTAGGTGTTATTTGTAGTTTTAAATTGTACCGGGTACCGGGTTAACTAAAAATAAATTTTAACGGAGTTAACCGGGATAAAATAAAGTTATAAAAATTATAAAAATAGGTTGGATAAAATTATTGAGTGTTTAGATAATTATAGTTTAATTTCTACGAAAACCGTCGAAGTTTTAGTAAACTTAAGTTAATAATTAAAATAAATATCCAAAATACCGGGTAAATTAATATTATAATTTTTATATTATAAAAATGAATATAAAAATATATTGGAATCATAGTCGGGAGTGTTGGACGTGTTAGTCACATTTATAGTTCGCGTATTAGTTGTTTATTTAAAATAAACATTCGTAAATCGTTAATTGTACCAAAAGTATTAATTTATTTATCCTACGAGTGGAATAGTATGCAAGTGCCCTAATGATGATATGTCGACTATTTCTAGTCCGTATGAAATGTCCCTGACAATAATGCATGAATTCGCTCCTGAACCAATACGGTTACGCGAATTTGAACACTCGTAAACTAAATTTACGATGACATGAATAATGCACGTGAATAGTGGTTTTCTCTCGGAAATGAATAGTGTCAAGTGAATAGTAAAATTTTTGAATGTGTCTCGGAATGTCAAATTGACCTCAAAAACGATGAATAGTAAAACGATGAATAGTGATCAATGAATAGTAATTTGTGAATAGTAGAATGGCGGAGTTTGGAAAAATGACCTGAAATTGTGGGTTGTGACACTAACATACTCTACTCCTCTACGTCTATCCTCCTCATTCCTATAATAAGCCGCTTGCTTGTGTTCTTTTTCGAAATTAGAGAGAAGGCGGTATTGTTCGATCTTGTAGGGCATTTGATAAGCGACCTCATCATTATCTTTCTTGAACCTAACTATCCCTAAAGTCGGATCATAACTCATCCTAGTGGCTTCAACAAATGGCTTCCCGAATATAATTTGGCTAAGGCAAGCATCTATCACGGGACGAGTGTCTTCCACTATCATAAAATCGATCTCATAGGTGAGATTCCCTATAATGACATGCAATCCCTTCACTCTTCCTGCAAAATTACTTATCCGATTCATACCGGGCATCAACCTAAAATTGAGTTGCTTCTTCATCACCCAATTGTAATAAGTCCTAGTCATGATGTTCACGGGGGATCTAAGGTCGATGTAAGCTTTCCATATATGCATGTGCCCTATATTACATGGGATGTTAATGTTGGAGGGATCTCCCATTTTGATCAGGGGGTCGCCAAAGATATATGTTTTCTCGGGACCATCGAATAAATCCTTATGGTATTCCCGTTCTTCCTCGGTTGGCAACTTATCAAAGTATTTCTCTATAGATTCTATCTCCTCCAATTCCTCATCCTTTTTAAACTCAACTTCCCTACTCTCATCCTCACTATTGGCTTCTACCTTAGCTTCATCCTTGTCACTCTCCTCTATCTCTCTATCTATAGGCTTAATGGTGACAACATTGACAAAGTGGACATGTTTGGATGATGAGGGGTCCTTGATTTGAATTCCACTATTGGTGTCCCTAGTGTCCTTCCTAGGTGTGGCTAATGTTTGGTTGTTGAGGGCTTTCAACAAGTTGTCGATCTTGTTGGTCATCTCCGTTTGTTGTTGGTTGAATTCGCTTTCGAGCCTAGCTATGCGGGCTTCTTGAGATGCCATAAATTTCGACATCAATCCTTCAAGATTGTTGGTACTACCATAGTTGTTAGAAGGATTGTTGTTGAAGGTACGGTTGGATGGTGGACCATTTGATTGGTAACGATTAGGCGGATTGGAAGAATTGGGTTGATTTTGTTTCCACCTAAGGTTTGGGTGATTTTTCCATGAGGGGTTGTATGAATCACCGTATGTGTTTGGCTCGGGCTTGAAAGTGTACCACTTATCTCCCGCTTCGTCGGTACGCGTGGATGCGTAGTCCGCAAAAGCTGTTCCGGGGAGTTCCATACAATCACGAGTGTCATGGGGACCACTACATAATTCGCATGAAGAAGTGATTTTGTTCACTTGGCTTGAATGCTTCGGAGCTTCGTAAGATTTCATGAGAAACTTGACTTGGTCCTCAAGTTCCATGATCCTACGGTCGGGAGTGCTTGAATTGTTCGAAGGCAAAGATATTGCCTTGACCGTTTTGTTCAAATCACGGGGATCATTCCAACTTTCATTGTCATAGAGAGCAAGATCTTCTATGAGTTCCCATGATTGTTCCGCACTGAGATCACGTAGCTTACCACCGGCCGATTGGTCAATGGTTCGCCTCGTGGAGATGTCGATATGGTCATAAAAAATTTGGACTTGGAGCCAAAGATCTATGCCATGATGAGGGACTTTTTGGAGTAAGTCCTTGAAACGAGTCCATGCTTCATAGAGAGATTCATTTTGACGTTGTTGGAACATCAAGATGTCATTCCTAAGCTTAGTAGTTCTCCCCGGTGGGAAAAATTGAGCAAGGAAACGAGTGGTGAGATCATCCCATGTGGTGATGGATCCCGCGGGTAAACGCTCAAGCCATTGACTAGCTTGATCCCGTAGAGAGAATTGGAATAGGCGTAAATGGGTAGTCTCTCTAGTTTCAACACCTAGGTCTATGGAATCTACGATTTTGAGGAAATCCTTAAGGTGTTGGTTTGGATCTTCAGAACGAAGTCCATGGAATGCACATCCGCTTTGCACCAACCGGATGGTGTCGGATCGCAAGGGGGTCACATTGTCTCCGGTGAGCTCAATGGTGTTTCGGTAGCCTTGGTGGCTAGGTCGGGAATACTCTCCTAAGGTTCGGGGCCTAAGGGGTTCTAATGGTGGGTTTTGTTGTGGTGGGATGATGGGTTCAAAGATGTTACCACCTTCCATGATGTCGGATGGTAAAGAGTTACGAACAAAGGCACGAAGAAATAAGATAGACTAAAGAAGACCTAAAAAAATAAAAATAAAAATCTTACTAGAAAGGAATCTAGCAAGTAGACCTAATAAAAAGAAATTCTAACCTAGACAATAACTATTCCCCGGGCTGCGGCGCCAAAAACTTGATGCGTGGGAATCGCACCTTGCTTTACCTCTCGAGGGATCTCGAGAAGCTTACAACCCCCACCAGGCAGTGTACCTGATCGTTGTAGTATAGTATAGTGACAAGTACCGGGGGATTGATCGTTCAGCTTAGGAATAGTGTCGCTAGGATTAGAAAACCTAATTAATAGTTCTAGAGGTAGAAGATGATTCTTTTTGTATTTTTATATTTTAATGAAAGCAAGTAAAATCTCGGGTTTTTGAAGAGTGGGCGGAATTAGTTGCTATTCAACTAACCCAAAGCTATTATATAATTGAAATAAAATACTAAAAATGAAATTAAACTAAATTAAACTAAGTTGTGAGCAGTGGTTGGAGAAATTGTGTTTACTTAGACTTCATTACTCCCTAGATATCTTTTACATGTCAATTACTTGTTACACTTGTATGGATGACGGATTGTATTCCTTAATACCATTCGTGGGGTGGCATACATAACTCCCCAACTCTATGAGCTCTTATCTCCTCCTACACCATGACCCAGCACAACTATAGGGATTGTAAACAGTGGCTCATGCATTAAATACAACCAATAAAGACCTAGTACGCCTCGGTTCATGTTTCTTAAGACGTTCAAGCATGTTACCATTTGGAGATCTGCCAGTTTTCTTAAGCCTAACATATAATATCATTCATCCAAAACAAGAATAGACAAGTAATCAACACATAATCAACATCTAGGTTTCATTAGATCTAAGCAAACATAAAGGAAATCTAGCCTAGCATAGTAGAATTAAGATAAGAACAAGAGATAAACAACCAACACATAGACATATTGATTGAATTGAAAGTATACTTATCTCAATTACAATGCAAGGTCTCAAGGGTTTGGAACCCTTGAAAAACCTGTAAAAGAGGCACCAAAATCGTCTTTAGGGTTTCACCAAAACTTCTCTCTTTTTAATAAAAAAAAACTAGAAAACTATATATAGGAAAGATAGTCTGACGGCGTCAAGAGTAACTTCTGACGCCGTCACCTCGCCGCCATATACTTCCTCGGACGGCCTTGATCCACTTGTGACGGCCTATGTGACGCCGTCACCACCTACGGTATTTTATTCTTGCCACTTTGACGCCGTCATGAAGCCTTCTGACGCCGTCACCACCTACGGTGTTTAATTCCTCATGTCTGACGCCGTCAAGATGGTGGTCTTGACGCCGTCACCTTGTATCTTCAGCATGGATTTTTGGTACTTTGTCGTTTTCTTCACTTTAATGCTCCAAAAACGTCCAAAATGGCTTCTTTTCCAGAATTCACTCTCCAAACACCTAAAATCACAAAAGGAACGATTTAGGGCAATATTTGATCAAATAAAGTCGGATTCGGGCTTAAATGACCCCCTAAAAACGGATCATTTTTCGCCTCATCAGCTACGATTATACACGAGATGTTAAACAAACGAGCCGAGATGATATGGTTGTACATGAGATGTTAAACCTACACGAGATGTTAAACGAACGAGCCGAGATGCTACGGTTATACATGAGATGTTAAATGAACAAGCCGAGATGATATCGTTATACATGAGATGTTAAATGGATGAGTCGAGATGCTATGGTTATACACGAGATGTTAAACAAACGAGCCGAGATGATATGGTTGTACATGAGATGTTAAACCAATGAGCCGAGATGCTATAGTTATACACGAGATGTTAAACGAACGAGCCGAGATTATATTGTTGCACACGAGATGTTAAACAAACTAGCCGAGATGATATCGTTATACATGAGATGTTAAACGGATGAGTCGAGATGCTACGGTTACACAAGAGATGTTAAACGAACGAGCCGAGATGATATGGTTATACATGAGAAGTTAAACGAATGAGCCGAGATGCTATGGTTATACTGAGATGTTAAACGAACGAGCCGAGATGCTATGGTTATACACGAGATGTTAAGCGAACGAGCCGAGATGATATGGTTATACACGAGATGTTAAACGAACGAGCCGAGATGCTATGGTTATACACGAGATGTTAAACGAACGAGCCGAGATGATATGGTTATACGCGAGATGTTAAACGAAAGAGCCGAGATGCTATGGTTATACCTGATTTTGTGAGAATATATCAACAACAACAACAACAACATACCCAATCCCGCAAGAGCGATTTGTGAGAATATATATATATATATATATATATATATATATATATATATATATATATATATATATATATATATATATATATATATATATAAGTTAAAAATAATAATAATAATAAATAAAAAATTGGGGAGATAATCCCGTGGACATGTCGCCGGGAAAAAACAGACGGGAAAAAATCCCGCCATTCTATTGGCCAATATTTTACGATAATTAAGTAGCTACAATTATCCCGTCGACATGTCGACGGGAACGTGAAACCAAACACAGTAATTAACGTTAATCATACATTAATTACTCTTTGATTCGTGATTTATATTATCCCGTCGACATGTCGACGGGAGCGTATTAGCGGGATAATTTCGCGCCCAAGTTTGGGCAATTATTGAGGTTGAAAACTTTGACCAATATGTTCCCGTCGACATGTCGACGGGAGCATATCAACCCGAAAAATTCAACGCGTTTGGCCTCGGTCAAACGTTTTTTTTGTCGTTTTCTGCATATTCCCGACGACATTTTGTCGACGGGACGACCTTCGTCGCCTGTTCTCCTGTTTCTTGTAGTGGCTCCTCCATTTCTATTTCATCGAGGGGCCTGTTTCTCCTTGGAGGTATCTTGATCAGGAACTTTAGCTCTGATGCCAGCTGATGTAGGCTAATAATGAAATAAACATAAATGGAACATGTTGATTCACACGAATACCATGAACAATTTTTCTAGTAATCGTTGATTCAATCGAATACTGATTATTAGGACAATTCTTAGAAAACTATCAAAATAGACTTTTCGTATTTCTTGAAACTGATTATTCAGGTTTACATAAGAGCTATTAAATAGACATAAAAAATCAAACTGGGCCCTAAAAAACAAATGGGCCGAAAACTAACACATAAAACAAAGTCCAATAAACCGAGAAAAAACACAAAAGCACTAATAACTCATAGATTAAAGCGTTTTGGGGCCTGAAAGTTCCGTAAACCGACAAGTCTGTTTACCATGATGTTCTCCTTGTTCCAAGCTTCGAATCAATTAGTTATGGGTCTGAAAAGGATCCTCGTAGCCTGAGTTATACTACTTTTAGCGAAGCACTTCTTGTTGTATGATCACAGCCCGTTCCTCCACGCTTAGGTACTCGCCTAATAATACATAAATCATTTCACCCTTTAGCCTTAAGTCAAAAGTTAAGTTGAAGACCGCTAACATTTCCTTCAATAGTATAAAAAAATAGAAAGAATGTTTATAAAAGTTATAATTTCACTTGTGAAATGTAATCATAGTTTAAAGTTTTCACAACCGAAACTATGTATCACAATTGGTAAAGTTACTGTCACAAAATTATTTAACCAAAGAAAATTGCTCAAGTCACTTAGTTACCGTTGTATCACATGAATACCATGCTAATTTACAATAAATGAACAATTATTTTAAATCACATAAAAAACAATTTATATATATATATATATATATATATATATATATATATATATATATATATATATATATATATATATATATATATATATATATATATATATATATATATTAAAACAGCTGCAAATGGGCTGAAATTATTTTAATATATTTTCTTGGGTTTGATTGTCAGTCCAATAAACCTTCCTCAAACCCGTTTCATAATTTTTAATTAATAAAACAACCAATTACGTACCTCCATCTGAATAAAATATTGTGAATAAATAAAAATATCAAAAAATCCGTCCCAAACTGTGCTCCTCCTTGCAATAATCCATATCATAACTCTCATGCACTTGCACACACATGATCTGAACAAGGCTCCACACTAGACCTCCCCATGCACTCACACACACATGATTAAGGCAAGAATAGGGGAATTTCATTAAATGACTTACAAAACACACCCTTAACTTTTTAATATTTAAAACTATTTTATATAACAAACTTTATTTATCAAATATCTAATAAATCTCTATCGGTTTCTTAAAAAAAAATTACCAAATAGGTCTCTCAATAACGAACAAAACAAGCTCAATATTAATATGATTTTGACGTATATATGGTTTTATAAAAAAAGTTGAAGTTTAATATATGCATAGTAAAAAAAAAAAAAAAAAAAAAAAAAAAAAAAAAAAAAAAAACCTTTAACATGTCAAATAACTTTAAAAATTATCCAAAACTTTTTTAAAATTATAAAGGCCAAAGACGGGCAGCTCTATAAAAGTTCATGTATAATTCTTTTGTTTAAATAGCAAAGTTTATTTACCAAATATATAACAAATATATAATAATTTACACCGTAAAAACGCCTCCGCATTAAAAAAATATATTTGATAAATATACTTTTAAAATACGTGCACTTTTATTAAAAAAAAAATTAAATTTATAATATATTTCTTTTACGAAAAAACAAAGAGATCTAGCAATTTTTTAATAATAAATATATAACCGAACATGCCGCAATATTACCAACAAAACGAGCTCGAAAATTTAATCGAATAATGACATATCGAGGTTAAAAAATAGTTTGTGAAACTTGATGCAAAACCCCGCCGATAATAAAACAGCTGCAAATGGGCTGCCATTTTTTTATTAATAAAATTGTTGGGCTCATTTTTAGTCCGTCAAGAATTTGTAAAGGCCCGTTTCTATTTTATATATATATATATATATATATATATATATATATATATATATATATATATATTAATAAATTTGTTTGTCTAACTTTTCAGCCCATTAAGATTCGCCAAGACTAAAAAATGTCCTTCCTCAACTCACTAAACAGAACGAATGACAGTGCTGTTTATGGACCTGTACATAATTCACTCACACCTGCTAAACATGGAACCAAAATAAATGCCGAAAGTACCCGCCGCAACGCGGCGGGCGCAAATACCTTGTTATCTATCATAAGATGAATAACTATTTGAAACGAACCTATACAATACAATGCAACATATATATAGCTCCCAGATCGTCTTTCGACTCAGCGTAATAAAATGACTATTATTCATATATTTTCAGTCAAACTATCTTCGGTTATCATTGAATGTTTTTTAGACAATCAACCATATTCATCTACTATAATTTTCTAATTTCAGCCCACCTCACATCAGAATCTATAGTACTATATTGCAGTTATTTGCGATTATTTTTATAGTCATATTACACATATATAATACAATTACAAATACAAAGTCTTATTCATCTATTAATTACTATGAAATATATTAAAAACATTTGCTCGCCAAAAAATTTAACTGCACAATACCCGTCGTCGAAATGCGCAAACAACCTACTGTTTTAGTTAGGTATCCCCAAATATCGTGATTATCATGAAGTAGTTAAGGTATTTATGTTTAAAATACAACAATTTAATGGATGCTCTATTTACGATAAGCTATAATGACACTTTCAACTAATTTTACTTAACACGGTCAAAGTAAACAATTTTCAAAATCTTCTATATAACTGCTCCTTTACAAGTTACAACTTACAACCATTCCAAGTGCATCAAACCCTCCTCCTCTTCTGATTCTAATCTCTCTATCCAGGCAACAATGGAGTTTAAAAATGACACCACAAAAACTAACGACTCTAAAAAACCAACATTTCCACCACTTGTTTCATCATATAATGAAAAAATACGTCCCATACTTGACGCTGTCGACAAGCTTCGACATATGAATGTCACCCAAGAAGGAATCCCACTTCCCACCATTGTCGTTGTAGGTGACCAGTCCAGCGGCAAGTCAAGCGTCCTAGAGTCACTAGCAGGCATAAGCTTGCCACGTGGACGTGGCATTTGCACAAGGGTACCGCTTGTTATGAGGCTTCAACACCACGAAGAAGATGTCCCGAAGTTTACTTTGAAGTATCAGGGTAAAGAGGAGGAAATAGATGGTGAACATGGGATATCAAAAGCTATTGATAAGGCCACAGTTGAGGTTGCTGGAAATTGTAAAGGTGTAGCGAATATACCGTTAACTTTGGTTGTTAAGAAAAAAGGTGTACCAGATCTTACTATGGTAGACTTGCCTGGGATCACTAGGAATCCGATAGGTGATCAGCCTGCAAATATCTATAAACAAATAGAAGGTAGTTCGTCATACAACTAATGAACATGCTATTTGAGTCTTTGTTTAAATTTAACGTACTTAATTGAGAATTGTAGTTGTTCTACTTATGATAATATTTAGGTTCATTTGCACTATTTGTTCATTTTTTGGCTTACATTTGATCGGAACATGGTATGAACTAAAAGAAACACATACTAGCTAGTGTAACCAATAAAGATGGTCCTTAAATAATAGAGTGAAATACTTGATGACCTCCAAGCACATTATCCCTCAAACATAATCACATCCTATATACTGTTTTAGAATCTTATATCTTTTCTTTGTATGTTTCAAGGGATGATAATGGAGTATATAAAGCCAAAAGAAAGTATAATACTGAATGTTCTTCAAGCCTCAGTTGATTTCCAAATATGCGAATCAATTTGCATGTCAAAAAGTGTGGACAGTACCGGGGAGAGGACACTGGCCGTTGTTACCAAATGTGATGTAAACCCAGAACAAGATGGCTTGCGTGAGAAAGTTATGGCAAATGATCTGAACATTGCCCTTGGCTACACATGTGTTGTAAATCGAATCAATGATGAAACAAATGATGAAGCTCGGGTCCAAGAAGCTCAACTTTTTGAGACTCACCCTTTGTTGTCAAAAATTGACAAGTCCATGGTGGGTATTCCTGCTTTGGCTAATAAGCTTGTGCAGATCCAGTCAGAGATAATATCCAAATGTTTGCCGGACATTGTGAAAAAGATCAATGAGAGGCTCAATGCTACTATTTCTGACCTCAGTAAATTACCCAAAACTCTTACAACTGTTCCTGATGCAATAAAGAGGGAGAAGCTGCAAAGAAGCATTGATCTGCTGAAAGAATCCAAAGAAGTCATCGAAGAAGTGGTGGATGGTATTGTTGTCACAACTGATTAGAGTTTCGTCAAAGAAAAAAAGCACTTTAGTTGGATCTTTTACTCTACTAGCTTAAGTAATGAATGTTTAAATTTGGACTTCCTATGTGTTTTTGGTTAATTATTGTACTTGTTTTGTGTTTGAACTATGAATGGTACCTTTATTATCTACTAGTTTACCGATTTATTCCACGTTGTTTTTTTCTCACCCGTCACCCATAAATGGGTATAATTTTCTACCCATGCCCTTGCCCCCGGGTATTTGTTGCCCATGGGTTAGTGTAATGTAACAAATTACAAAACGATAATATGAAAACTAACTATGAAACTCCGTAATAAGATACCAATCAATTTGCAAAATACGACTTTGATTATTTATCTTTCATATTCTCTTTTTAGTCTTGAAACTCAAACAAACTTTTAGGTTAATGTGTTTTCTTGAGACTTTGTGGTAACTATTAAATGCATACCTTCAACATCATAAATATTTTAATTAGTATAATTAATTTTAACATGTGTTTATGGGTACACTCACGGGTATTTTGACGGATATACCCGTGGGGTATTTTAAATGGGTGTCATGGGTTTACCCGCGATGGATACGTTTACCCGCGTGGATGAAAATTGACGCGTTTACCCACCCATTTATGACGGGTACACGCGGGTTGTGGGATTTTTCTCGCCCATTGCCATCCCTAAGTACTTTGTTGTTGATGTTGTAACAAGGTTTTTGTTTCAATGAAACGACGGATTTGTAGTTTTTCTTCCCTCTTAGAGGGAAAGGTTTGGTGGCGAGCTAAATTTGCTCATTTGGGGCCCACGGGTGCTACATCACCTTAACACCTCTTCACAACTAACCCCTCCTCAGTTACAACTAACATCAACTTACTTATTTGGGCCCATCACTTACACCTTTATTTTATTTATCACTCACAAAAAGAAGGGGAAAAAAAAGTACACAATGTCATACGAAAGCTTCGTCGTGCAACGAGCAAGACCAAAGTGAGGAGGTTGGGATGGTGTGGTGAAGAGCTGTGGCGAGATTTTTGTCAATCCACGTAGGAGTAGCGAGATGGTTTGAGTAGCCGCACATTCCCCTCTTATAACTCAATGTGTGTTGCTGGTATAAAAGTAAGTCCTTCAAATATAGTGTCACTGTTCAAGAATTCTGTTTTACTCGGTTTTTGTATTAAAAATCAGAATATTACTTCATTGATTAATATGACAAGAAAATTCTGCTTTGAAGGCTAAAAAATATGAGGCTTTTTCTGTTCGACCTTATATACTACTGATAAATTTGACAAGGATGAGAAATAAAAATTGAGAATATATTAGCTACAATTCAACTCACTACAAGTTTGTGCTACAATTTATGGGTCCTTGAGTTCTTTTGTGGGTCCCTAAATCATTTGTGTAATTTGGGTGGAAGATTGTAGCCAATTGTCTATTTTAATGGTAGCCAGTGGATTAAGTGGTTAACAATAATGCCTCTATAGACAGAGGTCAAGAGTTCAATCCTCATCCCTTGCAAGTCGAAGGTCCTTTCCTACCTTTGATAGAACCGGAAGCAGTCTCTCTAAAGGTTGTCTACGCCCATACACCGTGGACGATGATATTGAGACACATAACCCGTGAAAGACGCTACTGAAAATTACTTTACTTTATTTTACTTTACTTTTAATTGTAGCCAATATACCCCATTTAAAAAAAGTTTTTGAAAGTTTTACCTCCAGCCCTACACACCGAAGCCCACACTTGTATTTTCTTTTATCAAGGCCCACATTGAAATATGTAACATTGTATCTTTAGATTTATAATTGATCAGTGTTCGGAATTTGGACATATCACATATGCATAAATATAACTAGCTTCTAGTAAGATTTAAAGTTACAATCTTAAGTGAATAAGCTATAATAGTGATTGGTTATGATGGAAATTATAGATGAATGATGAATATAAACAGCTTCTGGCTAAAAGATTCCAATAAACTCTTTAACATATTGGAATCTTAATGTCATATAAGTATGATACAAAGACATACAAATTCAAATTCGATCACATTTCGTGAAAAGTTTGTTTGTATACATCTAAAAGTCATAAGCTAATCAATTAGTAGCTTATTCTTATCGAAACGTATTAGAATTATGAGTGTAGTGGCATGCATGCTTTCATATATTCCATTATTTTACTACCAAATGGTTAGAAGTTACAAGTCAAATATTTATTTATTAAAAGTAAGGCGACACAAGATGCAAAACACCAAAAAAATAGTTTTGCATATTTGATTAAAACTTTATAAATTGAATGGCCTAAGACGCATACGATCATAAGGCAACTACATGTTCGGAGGTAATTAATATATTTGGTCATGTCACAATGTTTGTCCCAATGATTTTCCAATCAACGTGAAAGAATCCCATAATCAAAAAACGTTCGGAATTTCTCTTAGCTCGGTTGAACCCCGAAGCCAGATTGGTTCTTCTCGATTGCTAGAAGAAATTCCGTTGGTTACCAAATCTTTGAACACACGTTGGTGTTGCGCTTTAGGTCTTGTGACTCCCATCAAAAATTTGATCACAAACAATAACGCAATGCCATCGTGAGTTCTAGATATGGATCAAGGAAAGCACGAATCATGTCAATGACCCGAGGAGGGCGCATTGGTCGCCACCTAATTCATAAAAGATATGATGGGTTGTTTTTGGTGTTGTATGACCCAAAAACGTGCCAAAAGGAAGAAACGCTCTCGCGATTTCATTGAAACAAAGGAAGAATCGTTCCCCGGATTTTCTCTTGGAAATGGTAATTACATAAGAACCTCTAATGTTGACATTTTGTTGCAATAAAACTTGATAAATGTCTTAATATTGTCTAATGAGATTATGGACCATGTTTAGATAGCTTTAGAAGAAGGTACATAACAGATGAGATAGCAAAGTACGGAAAAGAGAACATTTCTTCGGAATTTTTCACATACGAGGAGTTGTGTACCGCGACCAATAACTTCAACTACAACTACTTGATTGGAGAAGGTGGTTTCGGGAGGGTCTACAAAGGCCATATTGCCACCAAAGACACCGTATGTTTATAAATCACGTTCATGATCGTACGTAAAGAGTATGAAAGCACGTCCTAATTTGTGTTTTTTGTCTATTTTGAGGTTACGTAGGATGTTGCTGTAAAAAAGCTAGATAGAAATGGATACCAAGGTAACCGTGAGTTTTTAGTGGAGGCTTTGTTGTTGAGTCTTCTTGATCACTCGAATCTTGTAAACTTGCTCGGATATTGTTGTGATGGTGACCAACGGATTTTAGTTTACGAGTATATGCCCAAAGGCTCACTTGAAGACCATCTCTTTAGTATGTTTTTATCAATCATACAGTTTTTATTATATACAGGTCCCATCAACCCTCTAATTCACAAAATGAAATAAATGATTTGAGCTAAGTGTGTATGTTTTTTTGGTTAAGATTGGGGAGTTGGGGAGCAAAAGCCTCTAGAATGGGACATAAGAATCAAGATTGCAGCGGGAGCAGCACGAGGGCTCGAATACTTGCATGATATAGCCGACCCACCAGTGATCTATCGTGACTTTAAAGCTTCAAACATACTACTGGACGAGGAGTGGAACCCGAGGCTTTCTGACTTTGGATTAGCCAAATTGGCTCCAACCGGCGAACAAACTCACATCACAACTAAGGTGATGGGGACTTATGGTTATTGTGCACCCGAGTATGCATTGACCGGTCGATTGACTAGAAAATCCGATGTCTATAGCTTTGGAGTTGTGTTCTTGGAAATGATCACAGGAAGAAGAGTAATTGATGGTTCAAGACCAAGTGAAGAACAAAATTTAATCGCTTGGGTATACTTAAACTAAACTCTAAGAAAATAAAAGTTTAAAAACAATTCAAACAAACACAGTTTCCTTACATTTCGTTTTTGTGTATAGGCGGAGCCATTGTTTAGAGACCGAAGACAGTTCCATTTGATGGCAGATCCATTGCTTGAAGCAAGATACCCAAGAAAAGGGCTTTACCAAGCTTTAGCCGTAGCAGCAATGTGTCTTCAAGAAGATGCCACAAAACGGCCCACCATAAGTCAAGTAGTCAAGGCTCTCGAGTACTTATGTTCAGGAGAAAACGAAGAACAACCAAAGGAAGATCAGAATGATAGCTCAGAGAAAGATGAAGGATTTGGTATAGGAAACAAACCTTAGCTAGAAACATGTAAAATTCGAAGTAAATGATATTTTTCGCCTTTTCGGTACAATTAGATGACAAATTTTGAAAATTTGTTGTAAGATTTTGTCTCTAGATAATTATGTATGTTGTGGCTTGAACATACATTCCTTCACATGTAAAATTTGCATCCCACGGTGCTAGCTAGAAGATGTTTTTTCATGTTAGCTTTTTGCCAAACAAGCTGCCTATTCAATAGATATAGAGTTATATAATGGTTATATATATAAAGTTTGATTATATAATCACTAAATCAGAGTGGCGCAGCGGAAGCGTGGTGGGCCCATAACCCACAGGTCCCAGGATCGAAACCTGGCTCTGATATGTTGAGAGAAAAGGCTTCCAAAAACCACTTTTTTTATTGCTGACTTTTGGCCTTGCAAAATAGACCATTGCTTATTATTTTTCTTTTTTTGCCACTCAACTGTTCCTGGAATTTTAGTATTTGCTGATGTAACTTCGTCATTTTGTCTTCTGTTTTCTTACCATTGAAGCTTTTCGACAAAGGGTTTGGAAGCAGAAACATAGTTAACATTTTGTCATTTTGATTTTATTCTTATGTTTACGGTTCGTTCATTGAGTTATCATGGATACGTCATTGAGTAGTTTTGGATGAGATACTTGAAATAATGAAGTTAAAAGTATATTCATTCGATACATTGCCATATATACCTTTAACCCTTTCCCATAATTTCACTCTCCATTATTTACCGGGTCGTTGACCCTTTACCCAAAAAAAATAATTTCACTCTCCATCCTACAGTGATCCTTTCTAGTGGATGGGTATCTCGACATACAGATAAGCATAGAGTTCAAGGACCACGCAGATTCAATATATTGACAGACCATATGTGTAGTACAAATATAAGGATACATGTTACCCATCATTTACCACAACTCCACAAGGCAAGATTTTAAAGGCATTAAGTATACATATACATCTACAATACACAGTAATTATGTATGTATGAGATTGAGTTAAAAAAGCCTTACTAAAGTTCAAAGTCAAGTAAAGGGGATGGGGGAGGGAGAGTCCATCTTTAATGCCATCACAGCAATACTAAAGTTATAATGACATTCATTACATACACATGTAAAAGAGACCTCCCAAAAAAGTAAAAAAGTTAATTTATCCACTTGGAGAGGGAGGCAAATTTCATCTTTAAAGCTTTCCATCACCTTCAGGTATAATTAATTCAAAGTTGACATTTTTACCCCTATCACATGATCTTTACCTCAAGAAATGAGATGTCAAGTAGTTAGAAGGTGGTCATCAAGATTCAAGAGGCCCCCAAGCACAACTTAAATGTTTTCATTGCATACCCATGAGGCCATGAACATAACCTTTGCCTTAAAAAATAAAACAAGATCCACTCTTATCATTCAAACAGTCCAATATTTCAAACTCAACTCATTAGCCAACAAAGAAAATGAGTTTGAAGCCTAATGCTACAGAAACACCTATCAAGATTGGCACAAAAGGAACCATTGGATCCCTCATGATGAAAGAAATTGAGTACTTTAACAAACTAGGAGTGCACACTCTCAAGCATACTTTGCAACCTCCTCAAGAGGCTACGAAGCCGAGACATAGTCAACCAAAGCCCAAGCTAGATTCATTAATCACAACTGCGAAAAGCAAGAAAAGAAGCAACAAGTTCTTACCAAGTATTTGTTCTGTCATCGATGTAGCTGATCACAACGGGCCTAAAATGGTTTCAGGGTTTAGTTACAAGTCTCTAAAATCCGACACACGTAGATTGCAATTCTAGTTTGAAAAACTAAGCTTCTTGAATCGATCTTTTATTGGGTTCGTCCAATTCTTGTCTGGTATACCACATCTTATGTCCACAACTTCGACAATGTGAGTTCTTTTCTTGTTGGGATTATGTGATCCTGTTATAGAAAGATTGTCCGCATGAAGTATAGTGTTTCGTCTAGCTTTTCTAGCATGATTGTGTTTGTCTTTTCGCAGAATGTTAGTGTGCTTTTCGTTGAAATGATTGTTGCTGGTGCTTGCTTCATCTTCTTGTACTTTTTCCTTGAGTTTTCTACTAAAATTAGCATCATTCGGTTCTAGAAAGGCGTGGCCTAGAGATTTTGTTGTATCATCGTTGATGTATTGCAATTCTCTTGATATTAAGGCACTTATCCTCCCGGTGGTTCCAATTTTGATGGATTCTCCACCACCCTTCATATGCTCAAGTTTCTGAAACAATATATATGTACAAAATTATTTATCTGGTTATCGTGTTTATCGTGTTCATATGCTCAAGTTTCTGAAACAATATATATGCTCAAGTTTATCTGGTTATCGTGTTTTGATAAAACTGTTATGACTAAGAAACTCGGAGTTAGATATCGATCAAGCACAGAAAGATTCAATGAAAATGACCCATAAGGCCATAAGCACAGATTTTTCAAAATTGGGCTTGGTGAGTTAAATGTCATTACTAAACCATGAAAAAAGCGGATAAATTTTCACTCTTTCAGTGGTTGAATCAGGGGCCCCGAAGTGTCACGGAACCCCATGAAATTTTACTTTATAGTGTTACTTTTCATATAAAACCCTGAATTTTCCTAAATGCACCTCTTCATTTGATGACATTTTGCATAAGTTAAAAGCATTTATATACATATAAAAGATACATGACATAACAAATCAATGTCATACCATAAACAACATACATTGACACAATATTTGAATCGCTATGTTTAAATATGTTTTGTCTTATATATAAAAAAAATTGAAAAAAAAAAAAAACTTGACACGTACATAAGTAATTAAAAAAAAGGTGATACTTGGATTGTTATATTAATATCATATTTACAAACTATAGTATTTAACCCCGATAAAATCATACAATGGACATATTAACAATTAACGTTTTTAGTAATGAAATGTTAAAATGAATAATATCAACAACAATGGCACATAATTTGTTCTTCAATGTATGCACATAAGTGTTTTACGGGGTCAGACATATAAAATGAAATTGTAGTGAAATGATAATACTATATTGCTTCAACTTTTATTCACAGTTTGCCAAAATGGGCTGTTATGAAAATGAGAAAACAATCTTTTCTATTGGCAGAACATATGGTCCAATATGAAATCACTATTTGATTAATGCTCATAATATCATAAAGGAGGGGATCACGTACATCTTTCCAATGCATACTCCACCAAAGGATATGGAACTCAAAATAAGATCACGTACATCCTTCCATCTTCGAGACACATTCAGTCCATAAAATCAAAGCATAATTTTTTAGACTTTTGATAGTTTTTATTTTCAAACAAAAGGCACTTTTTCAATCCCGGAAAACCTAAGTTTACCGCTCAATATTTGTAAGCATATAAGCGAGGCAAATACTACCAACGGAGAGATATAAGACATGACACGATGGATGGCAGGAATACCAATGGTTCACAATCTATAGGGGGCGCCAAGATGGCCACCCAAAGTGTTACTCTGCTATCTTGTAGATGTCCCGACAAAGAACCGACCTTTGCCAAACCGCAGAAAGGTGATTAATATAGAATTGAGAAAGCTTAATTAATCGGAAAATAAAAAAGTTGAGATACATAAACATAATGGCAAAAACACTTACCCAAAGCATTTGACATTTGTCATCGAATCTGTGAGACGATGGTTTGTGTAAAAGCGTGGCTAGCTAACCTGCATATTTTGAAACACAAAATCATTAGATCAATCTTAATGTTGAGTCGTGACAATAAGTAGGTAAAGCTACCCAGTATCTAATTCTTTGTAATATAAATAAGTTGAGTTTCATAATTCATTAACAAACTTTACGATATTTTTGCGATAGTTCACATTGAATTGAACCCGTCAAAGACAAACTTGTTTCTAGCATATATTTTAAACTTGCACAGAATTAATTTTAAAACGCGGGTCAATAAAATAACAACCCCTCAAAAAATAATGGAATGACTAACAGATAAGGATGAAGTTTATTTTAAACGGGCAAGATTAATTTTTGCTTTGATCTGACGGTGTAGAGGCGATAACACGTCAACATTTTTTCTCTTAGTTGCGTCGGCAATAGTAAGTAACCATACTTTTGTGCAAAAACATGTATACCTACTGTCATATTTTCGTAAGTTAGACATACTACTATGTAGTATGTGTTTACTTTTTGTCTCATTTTAGGTGTTCTTTCAATAAAGTTTGGGTAATATTTGCTTGCATTATCTCATGTTGCTTGGGTAATACTTGGTGTTCTTTGTGTAATATATATCTCATTATCTCATATAACAAGCAAAGTGGCATACACATAAAACTCAATGATGAAAAAAAAAAGGTCTGAACTTCAAATAAATGAATCATAAACATTTTACATGGTTACCTACTGTGTTAGTCTGGAACAAAAAGAAATATACAGTACAAAAATGGTTATCTATGTGTAATGTATACTTTGCACTACAAGAAATATATTGACTCATTTTCACAAATTGACCCACCATGTCTGTAACTCATGGTTATTACCCAAGTAACCATACTTTTGTGCAAAAACATGTATACCTACTGTCATACTTTTATGCAAAAATGTGTAGAGCAACTGTGTTAATTTACCTAGAAAGTACAAAAGTGTTATATGGTCAACAAGGAATAAAGAAACCACTTATCTCTGCTATTAAATCCTTTTGTATTTTTTCATAGAACAAGCAAATTTCCCTACGCATAAAACTGCATGATGAAAAAAAATACTGAACTTCAATACCAATATATGTTATCTGTTTCGAAAATGTTTATGATTCAAAATTTGACTTATTCAACATTCAACATGATACTATTTAATTAACAAAAAAAAGTGCTACTTTAATGGAGAATTTGTTATATTTTAGCTAAAATAATTAGGATGTAAAACTAAAATACATATGTTGTGGTAAATTTAAATTTTGAAAGTTAAAATTTTTTACCCAAATTATTTTACTAAAACACATATACTGATATCATTTTTGGCGCCTTCTTTACCTTCTTTTACCTGCAAATGTTTCAAGGTTTTCTACTCAATCTTTGCATTCAATATTACTAGACGAGTACCCGTGCATAGCAACGAGATTTTATTGCGACAGATAGTTTATTGATAAAAAAAGTTTGAAGATTTGGAAATTAAACATAATGTTTTGAAACCCGGTTCGACCCGGGTGGTTCAATTGGTTGAACCGTTCCGGTCGAAAAACGGGTTTGAAGCGTCCCGGGTCAACCCGGTTTGTGTTTTAATTGGTTGTATTTAATTTGGTAGATATGTTTTTTATTGGTTGTACAATGTGAATAAATCATTGTACTTTTAAGTAATGGATAATGTTTTGAAACCCGGTTCGACCCGGTTGGTTCAACCGGTTGAACCGTTCCGGTCGAAGAATGGGTCGATTTAAACCGGGTCAACTTGCTAGGTTGGGTCGAAAACGGGTCAAATCAAACTGGGTCAACCCGCCGGGTTTGAAGCGTCCCGGGTCAACCCGATTTGTGTTTGAATTGGTTGTATTTAATTTGGTAGATATGCTTTAATTTGGTTGTACAATGTAAATAAATAATTGTACTTTTAGGTATTGGGGTGTTTTAATAAGAGTATTAATTATTTTTCACTTTCTCTCTCATTTGACCATTGTTGAAAACTCAACATTTCACTTTTGACCATTTTTCTATTATAAGTAGTATAGATGGTGTGTTAGTTACATTTGTTACAACAATTAATGTTTTTTGATATTACATGTTCCAGTTATATGTGTTTTGTTCATGCCCTCGAAACACTTTATTTATACAACACTTTATTTATACCATTTCCAGTTATATGTGTTTTGTTCATGCAATCGAAAATCTTAATTTATACAACACTTTATTTATATTTCTTGTAGCTATTGAGATAAAGTTATAAATCAACTAAAGTTGGATCACATTTAACAGGTTATTTTTTACCTATCTCTTTAATCTTTCTTTTGTATCATTGGTATGTTATATAACCCAAGTATTGGTTATATGATTGATTCGTGTCAATTATAGTATAATTATATTCCGAGGAAAAACTTGTGAAAGTAATTCCCGGGTCGTTCTCCCAACGAAGGCTCGAATGGAAAATTCGAATTATCGAAATGGGAATCGTGTAGTGTAAGTGAATGTGAAAGAGTGATAGAGTGAAAATAGCAATCAAGTAATTCAATTATTCACAAACAATGATAAAGCATGCAAAGATTACAAGCTAATTATGCACCGAAATGAAAAACGTGAAAACGGTAACGCAACCGTAAAAATTAAAACGTAACGTATAACGAAAAATGATCCTACGAACTTGGAAATATTTTCTAAAAATTTAAAACTAATAAAAAGAATTTTAAGAAAAAGAAAAATATTTTTTAGACTTTTTATTTATTTTCTAGAATTAATTTTGTATTTATGTAATTAAAAATGAATTAAAAATAAGGAAAAATAGAAAATTAATTTGGAAAAATGAAAATTTAATTCTAAAAATTCTAAAATATTATAAAAGAAATTATAAAAATATTTTTGTATTTTTCAGGACCTTTTTTATAATTTTTATGGATTTTTGGTATTTAAAAATTATTTAAAAATTGAAAATAATCAAAAGAAATTAATAAAAATAGCAAAAAGCCTTGGAAAATTCTGGAAAAATTCCAGAAATTCTAAAATAATAAAAAGAACTTAAAATAAAATTTTGAAAGAAAAATGAGCTACTGAATTGCTTAATTAATGAAAACTGCTTATCTCAAGTGCTTAATAATAAGCACTTGAGATCCAAACTGCTTTAAACTTTGAATACAGGCTTATAATGATGAATTAAGCTCAGATATCACATAAAATGATCAATTACAACTCAAAAACTCAAACAGCAAGTAATAAGCAGTAAAGGTAAGCTACAACAATAAGCAGAATTGAACCAAGATAAACTATAAGCTATGAACTGAAAGGAACAACTACAATACAGCTTAATAAACTCAGAATAATCAATGAACCTCAATCAAAAGCTCAAACAAACAAATGCAATCCAATAATCTCTAATCAGTAAACAAGCTTAAACAGCTAACTTGTAGTCCAAATAAGCATTGCCTAATAAGCTCTAATGTGCAAACTAGTGGATGCAGGAGTAAGTCTACTATACTGAGTTATCAAAAACAACAAAAACCCTATCAGTATTACTCAATTACCACCTAAAAATGAAGCAGCAACAGCAGCCTAAAAGTACAAACAGAAAACTAGGCTATTCTTCCAATAAGCTAGCCTGAATAAGCTAACCTGATAAGCTCTAAAGAAGAAACTAATGATAGCAATTCAGAGTCTACCAAACAGATATGCAATTAAAACAAATATATAAGGCTAAAGCTATCTACTACTAATAAAAAAATGCAATGAAAATTGTTTCAAAAACTGTGTGCAGGGGAAATGTATGACTGATCAGACAACTACCGTTACCTTTTTTAATAAGCAACTGAAATCCAAACTCACTTTTTCTTTTTGATACTTGTTCCCTAACTACCAAATTCTACAAATCAACTTTTAAAAAGTATTTCTAATAACAGTTAAACATTACAACTGATCCAAAAGTTCTGTCCACAGATTTGATTCTCAAAATTGATTTGACTTTTGTGCTATGATCCTACTGATAAATTGATCTAGATTCAATAACTCTTACTAAAAGCAGAATTCAAATCACTAATGTAATCAAATTCAATTACACAGATGACTCAAATCCAATATACTATCACAGATGAGCAATTAAGAAACTCAGTCCAAGAATAACATGATGCTATCACTCAGATCTCGGATACCAAATTACCACAGATAAACAACTCAACAAGAATCACTTGAACAGGAAACTTCAAATTCTCAAACCAATGACACAGTAGTTCAGTATCAAAGATGCTCAATAAAACATATATGCATCCAATGAAACAGTTACAAAGATTCAATCCAAACTAATCCCAATACAACTCAGATCCAAACTAATATAGTAATCTCTTATCAATTTATCTCAAATCTCAGCTAAACAAATCTGAAACAAATCTAAGCTAACAGATCTACAATCAGATAATCAAAACACTATACTACTCAAATTAATCCAAACTAATAAGTTCAACAATTAAACTACACAGATTAATCAATACAAAATTCAGACAAGCTACTCTTTAATACTAGAATTATATAAAACAGAGATTACCACAACCTCTCCCTTAGCTTGAACAAAGGGAGTTCACTAAGCAAGCCTATCTCTTAGATAGGCTGAGTTCATGTCTTTCTGTCTCAGCTATCAACACCTCAGCTACTATTGCTTCCAATGATCAAATGATTCAACAATTTGACTGACTCAAATCACTTCCACTAATAAGCTACAAAGCTTAAATGGAATGTATAAAAAGAAAATAAACTCACTGTGAGCTGTTATAACTAATATGTATATATTTTTTTTTTTATTTTTTTTTTTATATTTTTTATTTGATTTCTAAAATAGAATATAAGTGTAAATGAAATTTATGCTAAATGAAACTAATAAAAGCAGAGTTATGATAGAAATTAAAGCAGAATAAGCAAAAGTTAAGATGAACAATAAGCAGTATATTAAAGAAATAAGCACTTTTATTAAAATATCAAGTAAAATTACATTCACTAAACTAAAATACAATTCAAAAGAAATTTTAACAGAGTTTCATTACCTAAATCCTACACACCTAAATGGCTTGATTGAGCCTCTATTTATAGGAGGAGAGGAGAGATGAGCTTACGGATTGCCAAGCTGGCAATCCGTGTGAGTTGTGTTTCTTCACCTCCTCTAATAGCCCTTGATCAACATCTAATCATTGCCTTCTCAATATGCACCCTTGGATCAATATCTATGACGCGTTCCATCCACTAAAATGCAGCCACGTAGCCATAACTGTGCTTCTCTAGATACTCTGACATAAGCTGACACCCTTTGATCTTCTAGAAACTCACTTGATTGTACCAATTTGCCCTTAATGACGGTAATTGATGGGATTGGGGATTTTAGGGTTCTAAGTTACTATTCAGTGAATAGTATTTCTGGGTAACGGGATAAAAAGGGGGAAATAAAAAGGCGCGTTTGGTTTGTTATTTATTAAAGGTTGACTTTTATTTTGACCGAAGATAAAAGTGGGCTCGGGTATTTTTTATGATTGGGCTTGGGTAGTGAAAAGTGGGCTTGGGTTAGACATGGTTTTGGATTAATTTTGATTTCAGATTTTGTATCAAGGACCAATTGTGTACAAATTAGATAATTCAAGGGCTGATTATGCACTTCTCCATAAATGTGATCCAAGGGCTGATCTTGACAAAATAATATTTTTCAGGGTCCAATGTTGACTTTCAAGGTCACAGCTTTGACTAATTGACCGTCTTCCACTCTCATGCTCGGATTTGCTTCGTTTTGTTCGTTTTTCTGTAATATCCGTACATGCACATCACAAACATAAAAAAAACGTGTTTTCTTGGCATTTATTAGCTCAAATAATCGTTTTGGGTAGGTAATTGGCCATAAAATGGTGAGTAAATAAGTACTCACCAAAATCCCCCCGACTAAGGTATTGCCGTGTCCTCACGCAATGTGATCAATTCACGCTCTTAGGATAAATAATTTCGATACTCTTTTTACTAACTTTGAATAGTAGCAAGGCGGTTCAAAAGAGATTACAAAATCATTTATTCCCGAAAAACGCTCCGTTTTCCAAAATTTTTTCCTTTATTCCTTTATTCAACTTACACTTTCTATTTTTGGACTTTTCCATACTTCATACTTGTGACGGTATGTTGAACTTTCATTATTTTGCAATAATTATTAGGGTCAACAAGTAGAAACACTTCTTTTTAAGAAATGACCGTACGGATAAAAATCGTCATCCTTGATTTTTCACGAGTCCCCAAACTAAGCTTACAAACGAGATCACAGCTTATCTACAAATTAGATGCTAACACTACTCATAACAGTTACTTGTGAAAACTTCTTACTCCCATTTCCTAGGTTTTGTATCTCAATATTTTATTTTGTTGAGAAATGAATTGCTTCATATTTTCTCGTTTCGATAATTTTTAGTCCGATAGTGATACCTAAGTTAAAACGATAAATAGTTATTCATTTTCTCTTAAGAACCACTGCAATAGAAATTCGGTCCACATCAAGGAACTTGGGATACATACAATATCAAGAATATAAGTTGCGGAGTACGATCACGTGCACCTCATGTGATTGATTACTAATCACGTATCACATGCACCTCACGCGCCAACAACTTATTGATACATACATAGCTCTTATTCAACAATACTACAACTTTCACTTTTTTCATTTTTCATTTTTTTCATACTTTTGATACTTTTTCATACTTTTTTCTTTTTTTTTTTTAACTTTACTTTTTTCTCAACATAAATGGAAGCTTAACGGGTAGCTCCAAAACCACATAGATAATCAACTTTTGACTTTTGATTTTTTCACTTTTGATTTTTTCACTTTTTGCTCTTATTTTTGGTGTTCCTTGATATGTACCCAACTTCTAAAGCAAAAATTCTCTTAAGAAAATAAAAAACTAAATATTATTCAAACCGAAATACCACTAATTAACCTAGAACATCTATTATATATGGGTGACGTATCTGATGGGAGTAAAAAGCCACAAGTACCTCTCATGAGCTCTAAAGAGAACCACAACTCCACGTTTAGCATCTAACTTCTAAATAAACTCTATCATTTCTCGCTCTTCGCAATTTAAGATTTCAAATAATGAAACCCGCGAATACTTAGCCGATAATCAGCCACGCATATATAAAGTCAGTTACAGAAACTTGCAAATTCTAGAAGAAGAATTCGCGTTTTCTAGCTCCTGATGTAAAAGACTAGCGAAAGCTTTTAAGCTGCGCATGTATAAAGTCAAGTACGGAAACTTGCAGATTCTTAAGAAAGAATTCGCATTTTATAGCTCCTGGTGTACAAAACTAGCACAAGCTTATGTGATCATCATTGGTTAAGGGAACAAGCTAGGGCTCAACACGCCCGGTCAAGTCAAAATATTTATTCCTACTCTCGCCAGCAAGAAAGTCAACAAGGTGTCAAAACACTTATTCAAACTTTATTATATTTTTGCACAACTTTTCACTTTTTCTCATCTTTTTGTACTTTTACATGACTTTTTCAATTTTTCAATTATTTATTTTTATTTTTGGTGGAAAAACGGAGTTACGAGAGTTCACGACATGTGAAACATGCAAGGTCAAAATCGAATCGAAGATTCACC
Organism: Artemisia argyi; assembly: GCA_030686995.1. Lineage (NCBI taxonomy): Eukaryota > Viridiplantae > Streptophyta > Magnoliopsida > Asterales > Asteraceae > Artemisia > Artemisia argyi. The sequence continues at coordinate 235,182,499 of CM060700.1, read as the reverse complement.
CTCCCCCCGACTAGAACGAAACATTGTCCTCAATGTTTGATGGGTTAAGGTAATCCTAACAAAATTCTAGGCCGTTTATTAATTATGCCAAAGAAAACGTTAGTCGATAAGATTTAACGGATATAGGATTTCCAAATAGCACCGATGAATGAGACTCCAAGTGAAGAGATAACGAGCACGAGAGTCATCATAAATCATGGACAATCCTGAACAAACATCACAAACAACCACGAAACACAAGAGTAGAAGAGGCACCCCCTCCTCACGTTAGGTGTTAGAAAATAGAAAATAAGAAGATGAAATTGGATAAGCATGGGTTGCCACCCACGAAGCGCTTGTTTTTGTTCACCGAGTCACATGAGCTTGACTCGATCCCCGAATTCAATTGTCCTTGGGGAAAGTTTGGAGATCCGGGACTACCATGGTCGGTACATCCCCTCCAAAGTAATGTTTCAACCTATGACCATTCACCTTAAAATTGGGACCATCTTGTTGAGCTAACTCAATGGTTCCATAAGGGAAAACTTGGGTTATTGTGAATGGTCCAGACCAACGGGTTTTAAGCTTCCCCGAGAATATCTTTAACCGAGAATTAAAAAGTAGCACTTGATCACCAACGTTAAAAACGCGGTCTTTGATCTTGGCATCATGAATTCTTTTCGTTTTCTCTTTATAAATCAAAGAATTCTCGTAAGCTTGATCACGGAGTTCTACTAACTCATTCAATTGAATTTTTCTATGATCACCCGCGGTTTTCAAGTCAAAGTTGGCATGTTTTAAGGCCCAGTAGGCCTTGTGCTCTAGTTCGATGGGCAAATGACAAGCTTTCCCGTAAACCAGCTTATATGGTGTACACCCAATTGGGGTCTTGTAAGCAGTCCGGAAAGCCCATAATGCATCTTCTAATTTATCGGCCCAAGAGGCACGATGTTCACCTACGGTCCTTTCAAGTATACGTTTTAAACCACGATTGGAGACCTCAACTTGACCACTCGTTTGTGGGTGATAAGCCGTGGAAAGACGATGTGTGACACCATATTTTAGCATAACTTTCGCAAATTGATCATTGCAAAAATGGGTCCCACGATCGCTTATGATGGCTCGAGGTGCACCAAATCGGGCAAAGAGACTCTTTAAAAACTTAACAACTACTCGGGCGTCATTGGTGGGGAGCGCCTTCGCTTCAACCCATTTTGATAAGTAATCGACGGCCACGAGAATGTATTGATTACCCCTAGACGACGGGAATGGCCCCATGAAATCGATGCCCCAAACGTCGAAGATCTCACAAACTTGAATCGCATTTTGCGGCATTTCATCTTTTTGAGAGATTTTCCCTTGACGTTGGCATGAATCACATGTTTTCACCAATTCATGGGCATCCCGATATATCGTCGGCCAATAAAAGCCGGAATCGAAAACCTTCTTAGCGGTGAAATTTGCACCATGGTGTCCCCCCGTGGGTCCACTATGACAAGCCTTAAGTATTTCAACGGCATCCGTACCGTGAACACACCGCCGGATCACTTGATCCGCACAGACTTTGAACAAGTAGGGGTCGTCCCAAAAATAATGTTGTACATCTTTAAAGAATTTCTTCTTTTGCTGGGACGACATCCCTTGTCTAATGAAATTCCCCGCATGGTAATTCGCAAAATCGGCGAACCATGGGGTACTTTGGTCAGTTTTGGTCACACTCCCAAGTGTCTCGAGAGGAAAAGCATCATTAATTTCCTTTTTCTCGAGAACACTTTGATGGGGGTTCTCAAGTCTAGAAAGGTGATCGGCAGCAAGGTTCTCAGCTCCTTTCTTGTCTCGAATTTCAACTTTGAATTCTTGAAGGTGGAGAACCCACCGCATTAAACGTGGCTTAGCATCTTGTTTAGCCATTAAGTACTTTAAGGCTGAGTGGTCCGTATACACTATGCATTTTTTAAGTAGCAAATAAGACCTAAATTTCTCAAAAGCATAGACGACCGCCAACATCTCCTTTTCGGTGGTTGTGTAATGATGTTGGGCGTCATTCATGGTCTTGCTTGCATAGTGTATAGGCTGAAAATACTTGTTCTTACGTTGCCCCAGAACTGCACCAATGGCATAATCGCTAGCATCGCACATTAGCTCGAAGGGCAAGTCCCAGTCGGGGGCAATTAAGACGGGAGCCTCCGTTAACTTCTTTTTAAGAATATTAAATGCTTCGATGCATTCATTTGAGAAGATAAACGGAGCGTCTTTCTCTAAAAGGTGGGTCAGAGGCCGAGCTATTTTGGAAAAGTCTTGAATAAAACGTCGATAAAAGCCGGCATGACCAAGGAAACTTCGGATTCCCTTGACGGTAGTCGGGTGTGGTAATTTAGCAATAACGTCGACTTTTGCCCGATCCACCTCAATCCCAGATTTGGATATTTTATGGCCGAGGACTATTCCCTCTTTAACCATGAAGTGGCACTTTTCCCAATTTAGAACTAAATTAGTGTTTTCACACCGAACTAGCATATTTTCCAAATGGGAAAGGCAAGAGTCGAAAGAATTTCCATAGACGGAGAAATCGTCCATGAACACTTCCATGGTTTTTTCAATCATATCGGAGAAAATGGCCATCATACACCGTTGAAACGTGCCTGGAGCGTTACATAAGCCAAAGGGCATTCTACGATAGGCAAACGTTCCATACGGGCAAGTAAAAGTGGTCTTTTCTTGATCCTGGGGATCAATGGGAATTTGAAAGTACCCAGAAAAGCCATCGAGAAAACAATAGAACTCATTTCCCGCTAAACGTTCAAGCATCTGGTCCATAAAAGGAAGCGGGAAATGTTCTTTACGTGTCGCATCATTCAACTTTCGATAGTCGATACAAACTCTCCGGCCGGTCACAAGTCGAGTCGGTATAAGCTCATTATCGTCATTTTTCACAACAGTGATTCCGCCCTTCTTCGGCACACAATGAACCGGGCTAACCCATGAACTATCCGAGATTGGATAAATCATTCCAGCGTCAAGGAGTTTAATAACTTCCTTTTTGATCACTTCATGGATTTGTGGATTAACCCGTCGTTGTTGCTGAACGGAAGCTTTGTGATTATCCTCGAGAAGAATCTTATGAGTACAAAATCGAGGGTCGATTCCCTTAATGTCGGATATTTGCCAAGCAATCGCACTTTTATGCTTCCGAAGCACATCTAAGAGTCGTAACTTCTCCTCATCTTTAAGACCTTTTGATATTATAACCGGTAATTTTTCATTTTTTTCCAAGTATGCGTATTCGAGATGAGGAGGCAAATCCTTGAGCTCGAGCTCCGGAGGATTCTCAATAGACGGCTTAACTTCTTTTACGTCTGCCATTTTTAAATCAACCGGAGGGGAAGAAACAATTGGTTTTTCGTTTAACAATTTTTCAATTAATAAAATGTCCCCCTCCGGATCAAAGTTGTTATTATCAATTTCCGGTGAAAATGATTCATTTGCAAGACAAGCATTGATTTCTTCCCAAGCGAGATCACTTCCCTCAAACGGAGTGAGGGAAGGGGAAGAATCGGAGACGATCGGTTCAAAAGAAGGAGTGGGATTGCCACTCGAAGCATTATCGGTAAAACCAAGAAATTCTTGAGCATACTCCTCCGTAAGTTCATCAATAACATCAATACGGTTGATGGAAGAAACATCGTAATCGGAGGAGTATCTCGCGGTTTGATCAAGATTAAAAGTGACGGCTTCGTTTCCAACACGTAAAGTAATCTCCTCGTCATAAACATCAATCAAAGCACGACCGGTCCTTAGGAAACCTCTTCCGAGAATAAGAGGAACCCGTGGATCGGCATCGAAATCAACAACCACAAAATCCGCAGGGAAATGAAATTTCCCAACATTGACAAAAATATCCTCAGCTATGCCAATAGGACGAGACGTAGATCGGTCGGCAAGCTCGAGGGTCATAAGCGTCGGTGTCAAGTTAGGAAGAGACAACTTTTTCCAGATTGACATCGGCATAAGGTTAATGCTAGCACCAAGATCGGCCAAGGCGAAGCATTGAACCATACCCGGAAAATTACATGGTATAAGAAATTTGCCAGGGTCTTCAAGCTTTTCGGGTAGCTTTTTAAGAAGAACCGCTGAGCAATTCTCGTTCATTTGAGTCCGTGACATTTCAAAAAGCTTTTCCTTATTATTCAAAAGACCTTTTAGCATCGAAGCAAATTTGGGCATCAAAAGTATAGCATCCGCGAGACTTATATCAAAATGTAACTCTTGAAAAATCTGATAAAATTTCTCCATTTGGTTTTTATCCTTCTCGCGGTGCTTTTGTTCATTTAAGCGTGATGGATATGGCAACTTTGTTTTGACGGGTGTTTCATTTTCATTATCATTAACGACCTTTTCTTTTCCTTTAGACGTTGGGACCACCGGAGGTTGGATGTTCTCGGTCCTTCCATTATTACTAGGAATTTCCGTATCCGTTGTCGCCTCGGGTTCACGGGCGACTACCTTAGGAGGTAGAGAAGAAGAGGTAGTCGGAGCCGTCGGTCCATCATAAGTAACACCACTCCTTGTTATGATCGCTTTTGCATCTCCCCTCGGGTTAGCGATCGTGTTGCTAGGCAAAGTTCCAGAGCCCGAGGGTCGATCATTTAAACGCTTGTTGAGATCATTGATTTGATTAGCTAACAACCTTGTTGTTTCCTCTTGTTTTGTCATAAAAGCTTGTTGGTTTTGAATCAATTGCTTAATCAAATCTTCCGTGGGCGACGGATTCGGAACAGTAACTTGATTTTGATTATTAAAACTTTGCCCACGGTTTTGAAAATTGCCATTGTTCTGATTTCCATGATTATTATTCTGAAAATTCCCATTGTTTTGAAAATTATTCCCTTGAGGCGGGCCTTGGTGGTAATTTCCCCGGTTTTGATTTTGAAAATTCTGATTTTGTCCTTGAAAACCATTATTTCCACGGTTGTGATTCTGATTGTTGTTGAATTGATGATTACGGTTTTGCACATTGTTGTTCTGATTCACTTGATTAGGTTGATTAAACCCGGGTGGTCCATGATGTTGGCTCGGACGGTAGCTGAGGAGATTACGGTCTCCTTGAAGAGGTGGGTAACCGTTGCCACCCATATTCGCAGCATACACGTTCTCTTGAGCAAAAGAGCCGGTCGTCGGACATTCATAATACGGGTGTGGACCACCACAAGTAGTACAACCTTGATTAACGACATTGACTTGTTGACTTGATTTTTCCATAGAAATTGCATCGACTTTCTTTGTTAAAGCCAAAATCATACTTTTTACTTCATCATTATTTTTCTCATTACTGGGCATTGGAAGCTTATTTCTTGACATTCTAACACGAGCCTTATTTTCAATTATCGTGAAGGCATCATTTGTATTCCTAGCCAACAAGTTACCACCCGCAGCAGAATTGAGAGAATCTTGATCAATATAAAACAACCCATTATAAAAAGTATCAATCTGCTGAAGGTCGGTGAACCCATGGTTAGGACATTTTTCCAACAAATCTTTGAAACGATCCCAAGCTTCACTAAATGATTCATCAAAAGCTTGTTGGAATCGAAAGATTTGAGAACGGAGATTAGAAGTTTTAGAGGGAGGATAGAAATGATTCACAAACTTGGAAGCAAGGTCATTCCAAGTGTGAATTGAGTTAGGCGGTTCCTTTTCCAGCCAAGTCCGGGCTGCTCCTTTTAAGGAGAAAGGAAACAACTTCAATTTCACCACATCGTGAGGCACTTGGTTCATTCTAATCGTCTCAGCGATGTCGGTGAAATTTCGGATGTGTGCATAGGGGTCTTCGTTATCAAACCCGTGGAATGATATACCCGTGATCAAATTGAGTAATCCGTGATTAATCTCGAAGTTGGCATTGATGTCCGGAATCACAATAGCTCTCCTCACACCATTGAATGGTGATTGGAGTTGTTCTTCCATCGGACGTGGATCAAATGCCTGTTGTTGTCCCATCGGCGGGATAACATTGTGCTGCGAACCACCCATCGGCGGGGGTCCGTTGTGTTCGTTTTGGTTCATCTCCTCGTCGTCAAGGAAATGAACCCGACTCGTATGTCGTAAAACCCGCTCGGGGTTAGAGAACGGAGACGTAAGACTCTCAAACGAAGATCGGGTGTGCATACACCACGAGCAAAATCAAAAAGAAAATGAAAAAGAAAAGAGAAAAGAAAATCCTTTTGTTTTTTTTATATTTTTCACAAAAACTTATTATTTCTTTTGTTTTTCTTTTCTTAAAACGTAACGTTAATCGAAAACCGTTTCTTTCAAAACCACGCGCGACGGGACGGGAGAGAAGAATGGATCTCTCTTCAGCTAGCAATTTAATGTCTTAGCTATCCGTATTTCCCGCTTATTCGGTTGTAGTAATTGAAATAGTCCGATAAACAACTAAATTACGTTTTCGTTATATTGTGAGACTTTTTTGGTTTACAACGCCCTTTCTTTCGATCGAGTCGAGGCTGTAACTTTTATTATTTTTTTGGTATTTTGTAAACACTTTAGGAAAAGTGTTTTGAATTTTTCAATTTTTATAAAAATATATATACAAAGTAGAAGAAGGCTTATCAAAACACGATTTTCCAAAACAATGATTCAAAAATTCACTTTAAGCCTTCCCCGGCAGCGGCGCCAAAAATTGATTCGTGTCAATTATAGTATAATTATATTCCGAGGAAAAACTTGTGAAAGTAATTCCCGGGTCGTTCTCCCAACAAAGGCTCGAATGGAAAATTCGAATTATCGAAATGGGAATCGTGTAGTGTAAGTGAATGTGAAAGAGTGATAGAGTGAAAATAGCAATCAAGGAATTCAATTATTCACAAACAATGATAAAGCATGCAAAGATTACAAGCTAATTATGCACCGAAATGAAAAACGTGAAAACGGTAACGCAACCGTAAAAATTAAAACGTAACGTATAACGAAAAATGATCCTACGAACTTGGAAATATTTTCTAAAAATTTAAAACTAATAAAAAGAATTTTAAGAAAAAGAAAAATATTTTTTAGACTTTTTATTTATTTTCTAGAATTAATTTTGTATTTATGTAATTAAAAATGAATTAAAAATAAGGAAAAATAGAAAATTAATTTGGAAAAATGAAAATTTAATTCTAAAAATTCTAAAATATTATAAAAGAAATTATAAAAATATTTTTGTATTTTTCAGGACCTTTTTTATAATTTTTATGGATTTTTGGTATTTAAAAATTATTTAAAAATTGAAAATAATCAAAAGAAATTAATAAAAATAGCAAAAAGCCTTGGAAAATTCTGGAAAAATTCCAGAAATTCTAAAATAATAAAAAGAACTTAAAATAAAATTTTGAAAGAAAAATGAGCTACTGAACTGCTTAATTAATGAAAACTGCTTATCTCAAGTGCTTAATAATAAGCACTTGAGATCCAAACTGCTTTAAACTTTGAATACAGGCTTATAATGATGAATTAAGCTCAGATATCACATAAAATGATCAATTACAACTCAAAAACTCAAACAGCAAGTAATAAGCAGTAAAGGTAAGCTACAACAATAAGCAGAATTGAACCAAGATAAACTATAAGCTATGAACTGAAAGGAACAACTACAATACAGCTTAATAAACTCAGAATAATCAATGAACCTCAATCAAAAGCTCAAACAAACAAATGCAATCCAATAATCTCTAATCAGTAAACAAGCTTAAACAGCTAACTTGTAGTCCAAATAAGCATTGCCTAATAAGCTCTAATGTGCAAACTAGTGGATGCAGGAGTAAGTCTACTATACTGAGTTATCAAAAACAACAAAAACCCTATCAGTATTACTCAATTACCACCTAAAAATGAAGCAGCAACAGCAGCCTAAAAGTACAAACAGAAAACTAGGCTATTCTTCCAATAAGCTAGCCTGAATAAGCTAACCTGATAAGCTCTAAAGAAGAAACTAATGATAGCAATTCAGAGTCTACCAAACAGATATGCAATTAAAACAAATATATAAGGCTAAAGCTATCTACTACTAATAAAAAAATGCAATGAAAATTGTTTCAAAAACTGTGTGCAGGGGAAATGTATGACTGATCAGACAACTACCGTTACCTTTTTTAATAAGCAACTGAAATCCAAACTCACTTTTTCTTTTTGATACTTGTTCCCTAACTACCAAATTCTACAAATCAACTTTTAAAAAGTATTTCTAATAACAGTTAAACATTACAACTGATCCAAAAGTTCTGTCCACAGATTTGATTCTCAAAATTGATTTGACTTTTGTGCTATGATCCTACTGATAAATTGATCTAGATTCAATAACTCTTACTAAAAGCAGAATTCAAATCACTAATGTAATCAAATTCAATTACACAGATGACTCAAATCCAATATACTATCACAGATGAGCAATTAAGAAACTCAGTCCAAGAATAACATGATGCTATCACTCAGATCTCGGATACCAAATTACCACAGATAAACAACTCAACAAGAATCACTTGAACAGGAAACTTCAAATTCTCAAACCAATGACACAGTAGTTCAGTATCAAAGATGCTCAATAAAACATATATGCATCCAATGAAACAGTTACAAAGATTCAATCCAAACTAATCCCAATACAACTCAGATCCAAACTAATATAGTAATCTCTTATCAATTTATCTCAAATCTCAGCTAAACAAATCTGAAACAAATCTAAGCTAACAGATCTACAATCAGATAATCAAAACACTATACTACTCAAATTAATCCAAACTAATAAGTTCAACAATTAAACTACACAGATTAATCAATACAAAATTCAGACAAGCTACTCTTTAATACTAGAATTATATAAAACAGAGATTACCACAACCTCTCCCTTAGCTTGAACAAAGGGAGTTCACTAAGCAAGCCTATCTCTTAGATAGGCTGAGTTCATGTCTTTCTGTCTCAGCTATCAACACCTCAGCTACTATTGCTTCCAATGATCAAATGATTCAACAATTTGACTGACTCAAATCACTTCCACTAATAAGCTACAAAGCTTAAATGGAATGTATAAAAAGAAAATAAACTCACTGTGAGCTGTTATAACTAATATGTATATATTTTTTTTTTTATTTTTTTTTTATATTTTTTATTTGATTTCTAAAATAGAATATAAGTGTAAATGAAATTTATGCTAAATGAAACTAATAAAAGCAGAGTTATGATAGAAATTAAAGCAGAATAAGCAAAAGTTAAGATGAACAATAAGCAGTATATTAAAGAAATAAGCACTTTTATTAAAATATCAAGTAAAATTACATTCACTAAACTAAAATACAATTCAAAAGAAATTTTAACAGAGTTTCATTACCTAAATCCTACACACCTAAATGGCTTGATTGAGCCTCTATTTATAGGAGGAGAGGAGAGATGAGCTTACGGATTGCCAAGCTGGCAATCCGTGTGAGTTGTGTTTCTTCACCTCCTCTAATAGCCCTTGATCAACATCTAATCATTGCCTTCTCAATATGCACCCTTGGATCAATATCTATGACGCGTTCCATCCACTAAAATGCAGCCACGTAGCCATAACTGTGCTTCTCTAGATACTCTGACATAAGCTGACACCCCTTGATCTTCTAGAAACTCACTTGATTGTACCAATTTGCCCTTAATGACGGTAATTGATGGGATTGGGGATTTTAGGGTTCTAAGTTACTATTCAGTGAATAGTATTTCTGGGTAACGGGATAAAAAGGGGGAAATAAAAAGGCGCGTTTGGTTTGTTATTTATTAAAGGTTGACTTTTATTTTGACCGAAGATAAAAGTGGGCTCGGGTATTTTTTATGATTGGGCTTGGGTAGTGAAAAGTGGGCTTGGGTTAGACATGGTTTTGGATTAATTTTGATTTCAGATTTTGTATCAAGGACCAATTGTGTACAAATTAGATAATTCAAGGGCTGATTATGCACTTCTCCATAAATGTGATCCAAGGGCTGATCTTGACAAAATAATATTTTTCAGGGTCCAATGTTGACTTTCAAGGTCACAGCTTTGACTAATTGACCGTCTTCCACTCTCATGCTCGGATTTGCTTCGTTTTGTTCGTTTTTCTGTAATATCCGTACCTGCACATCACAAACATAAAAAAACGTGTTTTCTTGGCATTTATTAGCTCAAATAATCGTTTTGGGTAGGTAATTGGCCATAAAATGGTGAGTAAATAAGTACTCACCAATGATTCATTACACCTATATGCTATTACATTTACTTTGAAATTCATTGTTTGCATAAGATAAATATGAATTATTGTAGCTTAAGGACATGTCGCGACATTCAGACGAAAATAGAAATGCATTTGAGAGTAATAATCGTTTGCCGAATTGTATCCCGGCATTGGTGACAACTGGTAACCCTCATGTACTAAATGAAATAACTAATAATGAGTTTAGACTATCATACGTTATGCTTTATTTTATTATTTTGTTAGACTTTAATTATGTTTTAAGTTTTAATGTTATGTAAAAGATTGTGCACCAGTTCACTTATAATGATAGGTTTCGCCACTTTACTACAATAATCGGGTCAATTGGCGAGGACCATATTAGCCCAATGGTGAGGACATGTCCTCGCCAAAGCCTCGTCACTAAATCTATAGGCGAAGACTTTTTCGAGCTTTAGCGACAACCATGTGAGAACCACACAAATTCTGAGTCAAACATATAAACTAGTCCCACCAGACTTTTGGCGTGGAAAAGTCCTTGCCAATACTTAATCCTAATTAACCCAATAATTGTATTAATTAATTAATTTAATTGAAAAATAAATCAATTTATCAGTATAAACTAGAGTATAAACTAGACAGAGTCATAATACAATTGGCGAGGACATGTCCTCGCCAATTGTACCTGCACATTTTTGCAATAGTTTATCAAATTAGTTGAGTTATCTTTCGGATTTAACTTATGTACTTCATGATGCTTCTTCCCCATTAACTGCCGTGTATTTTGTGGTCGTAAATCATTGGTGTAGGGTAAGAAGCCTCTCATGAAATTTTTTGAAGAAATGAGATTGTGTAGGTAATATCATCTCAGCTCATCTGTTTAGCTAGCATAACTAAATGGTCAACATTTGGTCATAACTTTTAGCGAGGACATGTCCTCACCAAATGGTAATGCCACATCACTGCATCATTTACTTACCCAATAACGGTTAATCAGAACTTATAATTAATTGGTCAAATTTTCTTCCCTTTTAAAAAAGTGAATGACTGGAAGTTGTATTTTTTGTTGTTTAGCGATGTTTGACGAGGACATGGTATCTTCACCAAAAGTCTCGTCACCCGTCCTACTTTTTCTTGTAGTGTTTGAATACAACCGATTAGGTAGCCATGATGAAGTGGTCTAATTTAAATCTCAATTAAAGACATTGAATGCATGGTGAAGTCGTAGTCAGCAACTAAACTTCAACTACAAATTTAAACTACTCAAACCATGTTGCCAGCTCTTTAAGTCGATCTTAGAGGGTGTTTAGAGAACAGATTATCATCTTATTGCGTTTATTACAGCTAATACAAGCTCTTTATCTTTTGAGTATAGTGTTCTGACTGAAACCATTATACTAAAAGCTCATTATAATTATTTTATAAAATCGGAGATAAGCTCATAACTAAATCAAGACACTATCTCGTGCATATTGTTTTGTATACTAGTGTAAGTCAATAAACTTTAGAAAACATCCACTAGTTTATTTAACATTGTAATTTAAACTAGATTGTGTCTTTTGAATAAGCAAATACATGTAACTACTTTGCAAACGCAATCCTGAACCTCCCAAAACAATCATAAGTACATATCAGCGTTGCCAGTTATCAACATTTTGTATAACATAAATAGTAGTAACAATTAAGAAGGATTAACTAAACGAACCATACGTACAATCAAGGAATATTGAGAAATACTTACCACTGAGAGGATACAAGTTCCAAAGATTAAAAGAAACTATTTTCTGAGTTGATTATGTAAAACACAATTTAGGTATCAGTGTGTTCTTAACTTTTATAAATGATAGAAGTTGTCTTTAATTTGTGTCTGTGTATTTTGGAATAAGCCAAGACAATATCCAACAACAATTCCTGTACACACATTGGAAATTACCTGGCTAAGGTTACCTCCATTTTTAAAAGTACATATTTTCACAAGTTTACTTCTCTCAAGATAAAACAGATTGTAAGTAAGATATAATTAAGTGCAAATCAGAAAAAATAAATAAAAATAAAATAAAAATGTGATGTATAAAACTATAAACTATTGCTAATGATTTACACACTCTAATATTTTATTTGCAATTTCTAATATGTGCATTCAGCAGTTGTACATTTATTATATTTTGCTTACCAGTTTGTACATTTGAGTGTGCAAATGACAAATAAGAGTGTACGTGTCAATCAATTCCATAAACTATGTACGTACGTAGTGTGACTTACAAATGACCATTTAGTTGCGTAAGTTTAAAGGGTAATCTACATGTGTTTGGTACATTACATTAAATATTTTTATGCTCTATGAGGTTTAGAAGTCGGTTGGTCGAGACACTCGTTTGTAAACTCATTAAGTGACAGTTTTTAGTTTAGATATTAGTGTTCTTCTTGTAAGGTTTGTTTTCGTTCCTTTTGGGTCTCATTCTCTTTTAATTGTCTTATTTATTAAGGTGGGACGCCTTGTATTTTACTTTGGCATTTTTCGAGGTTCTTAATAATATGTTTTATTTCTAAAAAAAATTACATTAAATACTTTGTAAAGTGTGATAGTTGCTACCAATAATTTTACTTTAATCTAATTATGTTGTCAAAGATTTCGCTAACCTATAGTCATCACAATTACTTGGCGAAATCATAAAATCATCCACATTGTCACTACAAGTTACGTAGTACATACTAACATATCTAGAGGCACTTTATTTTGCATACTCTTATTTTGGTGCATACCAATGGACAAATCTCCACCATTATCTAGTTTGATCTAATGGTGGGGATTAACCTAAAATTAAATGGGGAAACATAAGTCCATGTTTTTTCTCTTTTTTTTTCCTTTTTATTTTTTTTTATTATTTTTTTTTGTTTCTTTTTTTTTTAACGCTTCAAGGTTTTTTTGTTTCTTTTCTTTTTTTTGTTTCTTTTTTTTTTGTCCTTTTTTCACGTTTTTTTTCCCTAATTCATGTTCTTTTTTCTAATAAACGTTTTTTTACGTTTTTTTCGTTTTCATACATTTTCGTCTATTTTCATACGTTTTTGTCCGTTTTCATACGTTTTTGTCTGTTTTCGTATGTTTTCGCCCGTTTTCATATATGTTTGCCCGTTTTCGTCCGTTTTCATACGTTTTTGTCCGTTTTCATACGTTTTCGTCCTTTTTCTTACGCTTTTGCCCGTTAATGTCTGTTTTCATACGTTTTCATATGTTTTCTTACATTTTCGTTCGCTTTCATACGTTTTCGTTCGTTTTAATACATTTTCGTCCATTTTCTTTTGTTTTCGTCCATTTTTCATACGTTTTCAGACGTGTTTTTACGCTTTCATACGTTTTCGTCCGTTTTCATACATATTCATCCATTTTCTTATGTTTTCGTCCGTTTTCATCCGTTTTCTTTCGTTTTCATCCTTTTTTCAAATGTTTTTGTCCTTTTCATACATGTTTTTACATTTTCATACGTTTTCTTCCGTTTTCATACATTTTCGTTCATTTTCTTACGTTTTCATCCATTTTTTCATTCGTTTTCGTCCGTTTTTAAATGTTTTTGGCAATTTTCATATGTTTCTAAATATCACAAATTATATTCTGAATATTACAAGTGATATTCTGTGATATTCTAAATATCACAAGTTATACTCTGAATATCAAAGTGATATTCTGTGATATTCAGAATATCACAATTGATATTCTGTGATATTCTGAATATCACAAGTGATTTTCTGTGATATGCAGAATATCACAAGTGATACTATGAGTACCACAAATGATATTTCGGATATCATAAGTAATATTTTGTGATATTCAGAGTATCACAAGTGATATTCTGAATATCATAAGTGATTTTTTGAATTTGACAAGTGATATTCAACAAATGTTTTGTAACATGAAAATCATAAGTGATATTCAGAAAATCACAAGTGATAGATATTCAGAAAATCACAAGTGATATTTAAAATATCACCATTGATATTCAGAAAAACACAAGTGATATTCTGAATATCAATTGTGATATTCAGAAACGTATAAAAATGGACGAAAAAGTAAAAAAAAAATTGACTAATACATATGAAAACGGACGAAGTATGAAAACGGACGATAACATAAGAAAATCACAAGTGCTATTCAGAATATCACAAGTGATATTTAGAAAATCACAAATATTCAAAAAAAATGGACTAATACCAAAAAAGCTTATGGAGTTCTTGGCATTTTTCGTGTTGTTTCTGAGTTTAATGCTGAGTAGATAATGAAGATCATTTTTTGATTTTACACCAAGGTATTAATTACGTATTTTTTATGTACAAGATGGTTTTTGTGCCTTTCACTGTAATAGACAAGCACAATAAATGTTTTTGCTGATGGTATATGTGTAGTATCACTAGTGATATGTTTGATATATATGTAGTATCACTAGTGATATGCTTGATATATGTGTAGTATCACTAGTGATATGTTTGATACGCAGTATATGTGTAGTATCACTAGTGATATGCTTTATATATGTGTAGTATCACCAGTGATATGTTTGATATATGTGTAGTATCACCAGTGATATGTTTGATAATCTGTTTCTTATTGTTGTAATTACTGATAAGCTGTCTATGATACTGGACATCTTTTGTAGACAACCTGAGAGAGCTAAAGTCAAAAGTTGAGACTGATTTGCCAAGTCTTCCACCCTGAAAAGTTTGTGATATTGTTCAAGATTTTATGGGTATAAAGAATCTTCCTAAAGGACATAAGAATGACCGTATTAAGGATTGACGTGAAAAAGCTATTGAGAAAAATAAGAACCAAAAGAAGGATTGTAATATTTGTAGTTTAACTGATCATAATAGACATACTTATCCAAACAAGGAAAAAGTTTCACTATCATCACCATCTTTTCTACTACCTTGGATTTGTTTTGAGTGGTATTTAGTTTAATATGGTAATGTGAAAAGTGAAAAGTGTCATACCTGTAGTATCACCAGTAATATATCACAGAATATTACTTATGATATCCGGAATATCATTTGGGGTACTCATAGTATCACTTGTGATATTCTGCATATCACAGAAAATCACTTGTGATATTCAGAAAATCACTTGTGATATTCAGAAAATCACTTGTGATATTCTAAATATCACAGAATATCACTTGTGATATTCTGAATATCACAGAATATCACTTGTGATATTCAGAATATAATTTGTGATATTTAGAATATCACAGAATATCACTTGTGATATTCAGAATATCACTTGTGATATTTAGAAACATATGAAAACGTCTGAAAATTGCCAAAAACATTTAAAAACAGACGAAAACGAATGAAATAACGGACAAAAACATAAGAAAATGAACGAAAATGTATGAAAACAGAAGAAAACGTATGAAAGTGTAATAACATGTATGAAAAGGACAAAAACATTTGAAAAATGGACGAAAACGAAAGAAAACGGATGAAACGAACGAAAAACGTATGAAAACGAACGAAAACGTAAGAAAACGAACGAATATGTATGAAAACGAACGAAAACGTAAGAAAACGAACTAATATGTATGAAAACGAATGAAAACGTATGAAAACGAACGAAAACGTAAGAAAGCGGACGAATATGTATGAAAACGAACGAAAATGTATGAAAGCGTAAAAACACGTCTGAAAACGGAAGAAGACGTATTAAAAATGGACAAAAACGAAATAAAACGGACGAAAACGTAATTAAATGAACGAAAACGTATGAAAACTGACGAAAACGTATGAAAACGAACGAAAATGTAAGACAACATATGAAAACGTATGAAAACAGACGTTAACGGGCGAAAACGTAAGAAAGCGGACGAAAACGTATGAAAACTGACAAAAACGTATTAAAACGGACGAAAACGAGCGAAAATATATGAAAACAAGCGAAAACCTACGAAAACAGACAAAAACGTATGAAAACGGACGAAAACGTATGAAAAGAGACGAAAATGTATGAAAGCGAAAAAAATATTTATTAAAAACAAGAACTTGAATTAAAAAAAAAAAAAAAAAAAAAAAAAAAAAAAAAAAAAAAAACGTGAAAAAAAGTTCACCCAAAAGAAAGAAACAAAAAAAACAAAATTCCCATGAAGCGTGAAAAAAAAATTAAAAAAAAAAAAAAAAAAAGGAAAGAAAAAAAATAAATAATAAAAAAGACAAAGAAAAAGAAAAGAAAAAAAACATGGACTTATGTTTCCCCATTTAATCTTAGGTTAATCTCCACAATTAGATCAAACTAGATGGATTGTGGGGATTTGTCCATAGGTATGCACCAAAATAAGAGTATGCATTTGAATTTCCTCACATATATATTTCACCTTATTTGAGATAGAATATATATTACAACGATCCAATTTTAAGTAATTTGGTCAAGTTTGTCCTATCTTTATCCGAAAGTCTATTAATAGACTCGTGGAGGTTGTTGCATTCCTTTTTGGAGCTATATCAAGTTCAGCTTTAGTTACGCTGTTACATTTGTTAGGGATTGGCTCAAGTTGTGTTCGAATTAGATGGTCCATATTACCTTAACTTGGAAACAACTTTTTTAATTTATCATATCAAATATCACTCCTAACTCAAGCATACATATCTTTACTACATATAATAGAAAAATAGTCAAAGTTGAAAATGTTAAATGTTGAAAGTTGAAACAATAGTCAAATGAGAGAAAAATTATAATGTAATTAATACTTTATTAAAACACCTCATTAGTTAAAACTACAATGATTTATTCACATTGTACAACCAATTAAAAACATATTTACCAAATTAAATACAACAAATTAAAACAACACTTACTAACCGGGTTGACCCGGGACACTTCAAACCCGGCGGGTTGACCCGGTTTAATTTGACCCATTTTCAACCCAACCTAGCAAGTTGAACCGGTTTAAATCGACCATTTTTTTACCGGAACGGTTCAACCGATTGAACTACCCGGGTCGATCCAGGTTTCAAAACATTATGTTTAATCCCCAAATCTTCAAACTTTTATTATTTTTCGTTGATAACTTATAAACTTTTTTTTTATCATCAAACTATCTGTCACTATAAAATTCCGTTGCGCGGGCATTCGTCTACGATCACACGATTGCAACCGGTTGCATCAATTTAAAAACATAAAAAAAAAAAAAAAAAAAAAAAAGGATTGCATCAAGAGTCACACGAGAACCACAAATTTGCAATTATAATTATTTGCCGCTATACACCGTCATTTTGCACGGGTATTCGTCTAGTTTATACTATAAAGGAAAAACCCTTAAAGTAAAAAGTTGAAAATAATAAAAAAAAAGAAATGTTGAAAGTATATTTTTAAAAGGAAACGATTTTAAGGCAATCTATACTATAAAGGAAAAACTTTAAAGTGAAAAGTGAAATGTTGAAAGCATATGTTTTAAAAGGAAACTATTTTAAAGCAATGGGATAACTAAATAAATAATGCAATGGCTATTTAGTTGACTTATTAACACACTATTGATACATATCTAACACCGGGTTAACCCGAGACGCTTCAAATCCGGCGGGTTGACATGGTTTAATTTGACCCGTTTTTCGACCCAACCCGACTGGGTGACTTGGTTTAAATTGACCCGTTTTTTCTACTGGAACGGTTCAACCGGTTGAACCACCTGGGTGGAACCGGGTTTTAAAACATTATTTTTAATCCTCAAATCCTCAAACTTTTATTCTTTTTCGTTTATAACCCATAAACTTTTTTTTATCACTAAAACTATCTGCCGCCATAAAATCCCATTAATATGCACGGGTACTCGTCTAGTTTAAACTTATGCAACCAATATATCATCACCTGTGGCTTATCCAAATTGGTCAAACAAACTGACTACTTATAACTGATTAATTAAATTTACTAAAACATGACACGTTTATTAAACATAATTGACAAATCATCCTTTTCCGACACCCAACCACATTTAGGCCTAACGTAAAACCTAACCCAAACCATTCCTTCTCATTTAGTTCTTCTTAATCAACAAAACAAAACTGACTCCATCAAAAATCAAAACATAAGACAGGTGTAATAGGAGCACCAAAGACCGCATTCATACCGTCATCCCAACGTCACTTCAGTTTTCTCATTTTATAATCAACTTTACCACTAACTCAGTATAATAAAACAGCCAACTACACTATCAAAACACATCATTTAAGCACAAATATACTTCACAAAAATCATTTAATGAAAACACCAAAACACACAACAAACCTCACACGACTCGATCGTTTCACAACCGAGTCTTGCTTTCTTCCCGTCCAAGACGCGCACTTAAAGGCTGGCGTATTAGTGATCGACACATCTTCGGGATGCCACAGGCAATGCACGTGTCTTCATTCTCTCTATTACTCATGGTCTAAAATAACACTCAAAAACCAAGGTTCAAACCATGACACATCATCACTAAAACCAAATCTCCACATCCCAATTCCATAAAAACCCAATTCCCCCCAACCCCAAAAACGCCTAAAAACCAAAAATGGCAACATCATCATCTTCACTACTAACCAAACCCTACATTTCACAGACACCAATCAAATTGCCAAAATTAACCAACTTGAGACCAAACCCATCTCCCATTTCGTGTGTTATGACAAACCCTTCAACGAATTTAACTGCCGTGACCGGTAGTGACCAAACGGTTATACCCTTAAGGCCTGATAATCTTGGCAGATTTGGTAAATTTGGAGGGAAATATGTTCCTGAGACTTTGATGTATGCTCTTACTCAACTTGAAGATGCTTTTAGAGCACTTGCTTCTGATCATGATTTTCAGGTTGATTGATTTTTGAAAAAATTTTATAAATTTTATTGATGGTTATTATTTTATATGAGTTTAATAGGGCAAATTATTAAAAAAAGTATTGTACTTGCCATTGTTTCATCTTCTAGGTAGCGAACTATTTTTTTTGCTTTTGAGCGTAATTTTCTTTCAAATTCATCCTTTTTAGGGTAATATGTGACATTTTTGCCCATAGGGAAAAAAAAATTTGTATTAGCTAAGAGGGGCAAAAATGTCCAAACATTTCGCAAAATACCCTAAAGATGATGAATTTGAAAGAAAATTACCCTCAAAAGCAAAAAAAAAAAAAATAGTTCGCTACCCAGAAGATGAAACAGTGGCAAGTATAATAATTTTTTTATAATTTGCCCTTTTGAATATGTTGAGTGATTTTAGTGATAAAGATGTGATTTTTATGCTGATGTGTTTGTTTTCTAATTTATAGATGCAAAATATGCTTAAAGAATAAATTGCATATGTTTTTGTGTGGTGGATATGTGTTTTGATATAGATGCTTAGACGATGAGTCGAAATGGGACGGGCTTGAAAAAGGGTAGTATTTTGACTCAACGGCTCGGATTTATTTGACCCGAAAAGCCAGAACTGATGTTTGTGTATGAATTAATCAACTTGGGTAGTGTTTGAAATTGACTTAGATGTCTTAATACGGAAAAAACTAAATTCAGAAAGTCTTATGAAAGTTTTGTTTATGACATGACAGAAAATGATGTTATCTCTTATTTAAACGTGTCTTGATAGAAAAGTTGAACAAACAATGTGTTTGGTTGCAAAAGTTGAGGTTAATTGAAATTTTGTATCTTGAATATGGATAATTACACATACCAGTAGTAGCAATGCTAATTGAATAAATTATGAGAAATAGCTGCATACTTTCATTGAGGTAAAATTCATTGCTCATTTTTGGTAGAAGAAAATGAAACTATGTTGCGTTTTCTAAAATTCCTCAATGCCTAGTGTTGTTATTAATGTTTTTTACCTTTCTTTTCGACCCATATAGATAAAACTAGAGTCGAGTAGTCAACTCATTTTGTAAGTAAATGTATTGATATTTCGTGTCACATTGTAATGCTAAACCAGTAATGTCATGGCACTTATAGTGCTTTATGGCACTTATTAGTTTCTGTGCTATGCTTTCAAGTATGTTGCAATAACTTTTGTATAAATGATGCAAGTGCAGAAGGAGTTAAGTTCCATATTGAAGGACTACGTTGGTAGAGAAAGTCCCCTGTACTTTGCTGAAAGACTCACAGAACATTATAAACGTCCCAATGGTGAAGGGCCTGAGATTTACCTTAAGAGGGAAGATCTGAACCATACGGGTGCACATAAGATCAACAATGCTGTTGCACAAGCTTTGCTGGCTAAGAAGTTGGGTAAAGAACGTATTATTGCTGAAACCGGGGCTGGTCAACATGGAGTTGCAACTGCAACTGTGTGTGCACGATTCGGGTTGAAATGTATTATTTATATGGGTGCTAATGATATGGAAAGACAGGCCCTTAACGTGTTCAGAATGAAGCTGCTTGGAGCAGAGGTTTGTTACTCATTCACTTATGTTCTTAAACTATTCAACTGTTTTGAATGATTTATTGTTCTTAAATAGCATCCGATATTTCTTTTAGTTACCAATGTTTGATTGTTCAGAGATACAATTAACTTAAATCCGTGTCATTAATTTGCCAAATAATGTAGTATCCCTGGAAGAAGGCACATAATGGATAACAAGCTTGGTTCTATATGCGGGACTGTAACAGGTGGCCTAAATAGTAAATTGATTATAAAGATAAATGTAGTTTCTCCTTACTATCCCTAGATCTACGCAAATGGTTATCTAGCAATCGAATTGTAATTCTTCTAAGTACATGAAGCACTCTAAATAGTAAATTTGCATGACCTTAGACTACTTTATCACATTGTCACCATGTGGCCATTATATAGTAGACTTGCACGACTATAACTTAGTCAAGTCATGGTAGCTAAAATAAAGGTTTCCCTATAGCATTAAAATGGGCTGGGTAAAGAACGTATTTTTGTCAGTTTTGGTTAAGATACTATATTTTTACTTATAAAATGGTTGCTTCCAATTGTTTTATATTAGGTAGCTGTTAAACTTTATGCAAGTCAATGGAAAGTACGAGGAAAGTTGGTTGTGTGTTGTCTAGATTGTAATGTATGTGCTATAGGGAATAGCGCCTTGTTTATTCCTAACTTTCACCATGTTGTTATGTTCGTGTTTTCGGTTGTCCTAGACGTATAAGAATCATGCTCTCTATGTAATGCAGGTTAGAGCAGTTCATTCTGGAACAGCCACATTAAAGGACGCTACATCAGAAGCCATAAGGGACTGGGTTACCAACGTCGAAACTACCCATTACATCTTAGGTTCAGTTGCTGGGCCCCACCCTTACCCCATGATGGTACGTGAGTTCCATGCAGTAATCGGTAAAGAAACAAGAAAACAAGCTTTGGAAAAATGGGGTGGAAAGCCTGATGTATTGGTTGCTTGTGTTGGTGGTGGGTCTAATGCCATGGGCCTCTTTCACGAGTTTGTTGATGATAAAGATGTCAGATTGATTGGTGTTGAGGCTGCGGGTTTTGGGTTAGATAGTGGAAAGCATGCAGCTACCTTGACGAAAGGAGAGGTTGGGGTTTTGCATGGTGCTATGAGTTATTTGTTACAAGATGATGATGGACAGATAATCGAGCCGCATTCTATTAGTGCAGGGTAAAACGAATTTCTTTGCTCCACAGTCCATTTAATATATGGGAAAATTACCAACCAGTACAACTCTTTTGAGTTAGATCTTTTACTAAATATACCTTTTTTCCTGTTTATTTCGACACAACCATGTATCTTGCCAAAATATTAAAAAAAAAAAAAAAAAGTATATATTGTAACAAGACCCACTTAAAAGTGTTATATTGGTAATAATCCGATATTATATTCTGTTGATCATTTTAGTCCCCTAAATTTCTAACTATATGTGTATTGTAGATTGGATTACCCTGGAGTTGGACCGGAGCACAGCTTTCTGAAGGATCTAGGCCGTGCTGAATATCATAGTATTACTGATGAAGAGGCATTGGAAGGTATGTAACTACTAATGTTTATATTTTCATTTAGAGGTGGCAAAATGGCCGGGTTGGGTAATGGGTCAAAATGGGTGCGGTTGAAACATGTGAAAACGGGTTGGGATTGGTAGGTACGTGTTGACTTGCAAACACACAACAAATTATTCTCTCACTATTTGAAAGTTGAGATATAAGGAGGTGGCAAAATGGGCCATGGGACGTCAGTAGGGCAAGTTTATGTCTATAAGAACCGAGGGATGCTACATCACTCACAAATCTCACACAAAACATCCACACGCTGAGCTGTCAGCCACTGATTGGTGGGATGAGAAAGAAGTATATCTCATCCCACCAATCAATGGTTGACACCTCAGCATGTGGATGTTTTATGTGAGATTTGTGAGTGGATGTAGTATTTTCCATAAGAACCACCTAACACTTTCTGTCCATATCTCTTATTCTCGATTTTCTTTCGTTAATTGGTTCTTGGGTGATTATATATGCAGCTTTTAAGAGACTGTCTAGACTCGAGGGCATAATCCCAGCTTTAGAAACGTCTCACGCACTGGCTTATCTGGAAAAACTGTGCCCGACGCTACCAAACGGAACCAAAGTTGTTCTTAATTGCAGTGGGAGAGGAGACAAGGATGTTCATACCGCAATAAAATACTTGCAGGTTTGATGTCAAGAATTCAACCTCCAAAACAGTTGGATAGATCGGAAAATATGCTGCATTCAAAGCCTATGCTTTTTGGAGAAGCGTTTTTGTTATATCGAGGAAAACAATGTTATCATTTATACACTTGCTTAATGAATAAAGTTTTTCTCAACTTGTGAAATCAGAATTTGTTCTTTTAGCTTTCCAGTATTCTATCATTTTCCAAGTTCTGCATCTTAGTATCTCATGCCTTTGTTTACTTTAATGATTATTACTTGAACAAACTACAGTATGAAAATTTGGAAAAATGTTAATCTAACCTTTTTTGAGTGAGGTATGTAACAAAATAGCCCCACTTTTTGGAATTTATACAAAGTTCATAATTCGCAAAATCAATTTTGTCTCACTCCTTAGATTTCACAAACCACCCAAAAATTGTCAAGACGGGTTTTTTCCAAAGTTTCCGCAAACCACCCAAAAATTGTCAAGACTTGATTTTTTCCCCAAGTTTCTGCGTAGAACTGAAGTTTTTTACCAGTTATTCACCAAAAAAAATCTGACGTAACTGTAAACAAGAACCAGGAGAAATAGTTTCATAAAACTTATAGACTAAAGATTAATAAGTTTGTAACAAGACACTATGTTATGAAAACATGATGCTCATCTTGCCGTAGTTTATTTAAAGAGCAAAAATCTCAAGTAAACTCATTACAGTACATTATTATAGTATAATTATTATCTACAATATGAAAAGTCGTCGATTGATCTCACTATTAAGAAATCATACACAGCCGCTATATAACTTGAGCTTGCGCCTCTTGTTTATGGTACACACAAAAAAACTTCATTCTTCATCCAACTCTATTGCTTCGCCTGAAAAAGAAGATAAAAAGATGCAAACTTAACAAATAGTTCCAGAATGTTTGAAAACGTTATGATGTCAATATCATTTGAGACATGATTGGTTACTTCATGGGAGTTAACAAGCTTGGTCTCACTCTGTTTTTACTAGGAGAAAGCCTCAAATCTAACAGTACTTATTAATGGTAATGTGACTGGGTTACAACGTCAAAATGATAACGTGGCAGCTGCTACGACGTCTAAAAACCAGCTAACTTACAACATTGCCCCAAGGCTGAAGGTTTAACATGTTTATGGGTGAAACAAAATGTGTTACATAAAATAGTAACAGACCAAATTTTGTTATTTTTTATGTGAAAATGCAAAAAATAAGATTATATCATAAAACTACAAAATCATTTTTGTTGTTACTCCCAAACATCAGCATCAAAAGACAAATTGCTGCATTTGTGGTCCAAAATGTAAGGCAATTTTTTAGATGAAAACCAATAAGATACCTGAGAATACAAGAAAGTTCCAAAAACAGCTATTGCGGCTCCAAGAGCGTTCACTGGTTGGACAGGTGTACGGAAGATGATGATGGATGAGACTATGACAGATATACGTTTCATCGTGTTTCCAATGCTAAACGTTAAAGGTGAGATTTCGTCAAGTGACATGTAGGAAACTTGATTGTACAAGTGGTAGAAGATACTTTGAGCCGCCACCCACCTATAATACAAAAATTAAAACAACCAAAAGACTTTGAGATTATGTCTCAATCAATAAGAACGTCACCAGCTTACATATATAATATAAGAAACTCAAACCACAAGACGTAAAGTTATTGAACTAGCCACAAACAAACGATGCCAAGAATATAGCAAAAGTCCAAATTATAAAAACAATCAACAGAAAGTATAAAATTTTAATGGGGTTTTTGGATGTGTTTAAATTCTAAAGCAGTGTAGTATTGGGTCAAATTGGCCATAATTTGAGCTTTTGACTATTTAAGGTCAAAGTCATCATATGTAAAAAATTCATGCAAGCACATTCTTACCATGAATGTAAATTTACAGATCTATCCCTAGTTTAAATATCTATAGAAGAAATGGACTAAATCTATTGACCAAACAACAACTTAGAATGGACAAAAAGAGTAGGTAGATATCATGTGAATTACCAAATGAAATGGGGTCCAATTTCAGTGATGGCTTTTTGCCACCCAACAGCCCAAACTTGTGGACCCTCCACAGCAATTGCAAATGGTGTAAGGATCAAGAGTGAAAGAATTGATAAACAAGCATAATAATTCATCCCACTGACTGATTTCCCCTTCATGCCTCTTTTCGAAAATATGTTCCTAAACACAAATGCCAAATTTGATATCATAGCTCCCATAAATCCTGTAACAATGTATCACAAAACCAAATTAAAAACGATACAATACATCTTGTTGTTCAGAGCGATATAGACAAAAAATGGACAAGAAAGAAGTGATTACCGGTCATGTTGAAGTTTAGTTCAGTAAGCGCAGCAAGACCACAACCACCAATGATCGGTATAAGAGACAAATAAACGGGCATTGGGAAGGTTTCACCCAAAATGAACCGTGAGACTAATACACTGAAAGCAGGCTCACCACTCTTGATAATGTGAGTAAAAGAAACGGCAACTTTTGACATACTCACAGTTGCTGCTACATGGCCAATTGTATGTGCTAATGCAACCTAACACACATCATAAACAAGATTTAGAATTTCACTAGGAAATGAATATTTAAACAAAATCCGGATATAAAATAAGTAATTACACAAACCCCAGATCATGAAATTGCTTAAAGGTTATATTTAGACCATGTCGACACAAATATTGTACCATAAAAATCCTAAAAAGATTCTTCGTTGCATCAATGCAATTTTACCAATTGACCAACTTTATGCACCAATGCAACCTAACATAAATTAAATACAAAGAACCTAGCTACTTTAAACAAAACCAAGACCATGAGATTGCTTAATTAACATATTTATATCATACCCTAATAATCATTAAAAAATAAGAAAATTATACATCCTAAACTAAAGTACTTAAAAAATTACCAACTGCAACCTAACACAAGGGTGCCTGTCATACTTATTTTTTAAAATGCTAATTTACACTAAAACTAATTATGTGCTTTTTAAATATACATTAAACAAATAACATATAATTTAGCAATCCCAAACACCCTGCAAAAGTATTTAACTGCTTATTTTATTCCAAAAAGCAATAATCTGGTAGTAAATGGTTAATAACAAATACTTAAAAACAATATTTATAACCATAAACAAGCAATCAAAAGCACTTACAGGAAACAAAGACTTCCAAAAATCAAGATCAGTATTAGGTGCTTCAGCAACTTTAACACCCCAAGACACCAACATAATCAAAGATCCAGCAGCCAGAGACAAAGTTGAAGTCAACCAAGGAAATGGAAAAGCATTCAACACCTTTTTATTATAAATATTAAAAATCACATTCAAAAACCACCATGTTGCAAAATAAAACCCAATTTTCACTTTCCTAGCTGCTTCAGCTTTCTCAACTCCAACAACAACTTCAGCATGATCACCACCACCATCACTGTCACGTGCCTTGCACGTGACCAGAGTTTTCAAACTTTTTAGCTCATGGGGTTTTGCTGATGATCCAAAAGATTGCATAGATGAAATATGCAATGGTTTTGAAATGCTTATATTGGAAAAAGGGTGTACTTTTTGAGTGGCAAGTGATGGTAAATTTGGAAATTGTACTATAGGGTTTCTTTTTATAACATTAGTACTGATCATGGTTACAGATTTGATCAAAAATGATCAAGATCAAACTTTTTTAAAAACCCTTTAAAGATTTTATATTGGTTTTGAAAAAAGATTAAAAATTTGTGATCTTTGATCAAAATTTTGAAATTTTTTGCAGTAAAAAGTGATCAAGACTGAATTTTCTTAAAAACCCTATAAAAATTTTGTGATCACTTTATGCAATAAAAGTGATCAAAATGTATTTATTTAGAAAAAACCCTTTAAAGACTTTATATTTGTTTTGTTGTGTGAAACTTTTTTGAGACTAAAAAAATGGGAATTTTGAACACCCTTTAAAGATTTTAAATAATGTAAGAAAGTTTTTTTGAAGGGGTTTGGTGCAAGTATAATGTGAAGATATTAATGTATATATGTTGATGTGTTTTTTGATGGAATAGTTATAAAGATCTGTGAAATGATATGATGATGACTTTTTGAATGAATAAAATATATATTTAATACTAGTATATTTGTTTAGGGTGGTGGGAATGAAAAGGACGGTCTTCAATGGCTTGCTTCATGATGCCTTCAACTTTTTTTTATGTCATTCTTACGTTTTCCTTGCAACAATATGAGTATATGACCCTTTTGAAAATAGTAATCGAGCAACCGATGTTTTAAAAACCGGTTTTTAATTGACCTGGCCAAGTAACTAATTCCCGGTTCAAGCGGTTTTCTTCTCAAAATCGGTTTCCGGTTATCCAACCGGTTCACGGTTCAACTGGACCCAAGTTTTAAAGCAATGCCATCAACACATCGTTGCTTTTAAGAAATTTTAATTATAGGGGGAGAAATTAATTCCTCCTCGTGTCTTTTTTTTTTTTTTTTTTTTTTTTTTTAAGAAAAAGAAAGGTTTTTCTTTAAAAAAAATGTTGAAAATTTGAAAAATGTGTTCATATTATACATTTTAGAAAAATTATAAATGCAAGGGATTTATAAAAAAGGTGTAAGAAAAAATTTGAGAAGTGTAAATTGATCCTTTCAATTTTATAGTTAGAATTTGAAACTTGAACTTTTCACTTTAAAAAAATATATATAATATTCAAAAAATGCGACTAAAGAAGCAGTGACGAAGCCAGGATTGTTTAGCAGGGTAGGCCAAAACACAAAAATTTGGAAAAAGATACCGACAAAAAAAACTATATTAAAGAGTCTTACAATAAGAGTTTTTCATTTCAAGCGCGTACGACGCTTTCCAACATCATTAAAATCATCTAGAACACTACCTAAACTAAAGGTATCTGCAATTTCCTTTTCAATATAAAGTACTAAATTATCTGAAAGAAACTCATCACCCATTTTATTACGTAATTTGCTCTTCACAATTTCCATGGCTGAAAACGCACGTTCAACACTCGCAATAGACACCGGAAGAGTCAACAATAATCGTATCAACCTGTCAACTAGATAATAGTGACTTGCTTTTCCAGTGTATGCTAAGCCTTGACATAAATCAGCTATAGAAGATGACTCTCCTAACTTCGGATGATCTTTCACATCAAGTTCAAAGTATTTCAACTGGAATTCCAAGGTATCGAGTTCTTGCTCTGTGAAATCAAGATAATAGTATTTCTTTGCAAGCTTTAGAATCGAATCTGAATTGAAAGATATATCCCTCTCTAGGATCCAAAGCAGAGCTAAGTTCTAAAAGTTCCACAATTTTCTCAATAGGATAAAACCAAATTTTTTAAACTTTTTGATAATTTGATTGCCTTCATGGGCTGAGCATTTTTTTTTTGGGTGGGCCAATGCATATTTTGTCTACAAAATACATTGCAAAATATATAAACTAATAATAGCTATAGAAAAGTTGGGGTTGGCCTTGGCCTACCCAAAGGACAATGTGGCTCCGTCAGTGTAAAGAAGTTCTTCACTTTTTTATTTTTTGTGATTTTTAACAGAAAAATGCTTCACTTCTCACCAACTAAATATATGTGTTATTCTTCTATAGAAAATTGCTGAAAATATAGAAAGCTTGTTTAATTTTATTTATTTATTTATTTATTTATTTATTTATTTTTTTAAAAAAAAAAAAGAAAAGTGGAGTAGGAGGAATAAGATGAAAAAGTACAAATTTCACTTTTTTAGACTTTTCGCAAATCACGTTTTAAATTGTTCAAAATAGACTTTTAAGCTAAAATTTGCAAGTCAATCCGACCTCATTTTGAGTTCATATTCTGGTCATATGTACGTTTACCTATTAGTTACATTGGATCTTGTTACATATCTAACTCACTTGGGAAGCTATAGTAGATAAGTTTTTGTATCCGTTCGAAATGATATTAAAAGTTTGTAGCTTCGATAATCGTTAGTTTATTAGTTAACTTTGCATGTGTTCCTTTCAATATGGATTCATCTTTGCTTAAGAATTACTCCCTCTACCAAGAAAAAAGGTTTTGATGAGATCTTAAAAATATACTCCGTATCTATTACAATTAATTACTCAATGTCTATTAATTAAATATATTAATTTTTTTCATTGATTTTTTTGAAAGTTTAGATGAAATTAGTTAGTGATTTTCACTTGGCAAAGGAACAATGTAATTTTGTTGTCCTATGAAGTGATTACTAATGAGCCTTTTATCCAGTGATACTTGTGAATTTGTTATGTCGCGCATCAAGAGGTTGCGAGTTTAATTCATACAACGGACATAAATGAGATTGGCATGAGTACTTTTATGTACTTTTTTATGTGCTTAACTTGTGCCCTTAGAGAACAAGTTAGAAAAACCCTTTATAAATTTATATTACAGTATGCCTTATAAAAATTATTGACCATACTCAAATTTAACAATTTAAATTTTAAAGAGCAATACGAGGTACCTTTAAGAAAGTCAAAAAACGAAATATAGTGTACTTTTTAAACAATTTAAAACGACAAATTATTGAACGGGTAGGTGAGCAAGTAAGCTAACAGAAAACGTTGGCTTTCTAGATCCTTTTCAATTAAGAATTTGTCATAAATTAACTTTGAAAATTTTAAAAATATTATTCTTCTTTGGCATGTAGCAAATGACAAGAGTTGGTCATAAATTAGCAATTAATAAACGTGATTAAAAGTTAGTTGGTGGACTAATAGCTTCAAAGGGCATTGATGTCTTTTCACTCACATAGTAATGACCAACCCAACAAATCTCATGACATCAAGCTTATTTTTGAGCTTATGATGTTGATGTTATATATTTCACATTAGCCAATTTTTTTTGCTGATCTTCTGGCTTATGAGCTTATGAGCAAAGATGAAAGATAAGCTCATAAGCTGACAAGCTTATTAGCCAAAAAAAAAAACATAAGCTTAGACATAAACCCAAAAAGACATATAGTTTTGGTAATTCTGCTAATACTGAATCGAGGTATAAAAAGTCAGAACTAACTAAAGTGTCATGCAGTTAAAATGCATTTTCGGCCGACAATAACATTCAATCCATTATACCCTTTCTCTTTTAAGCCAATTTTTTTTACCTGCCCATTTTATCCACAAAACTGGTCAATATTGCCGTACCAACCTTGGCTTGTAAATACAAACTAATAAGATCTTATGAAGATCTTAAACACATAGTTTAATAACGCAAGGTCCTAGCAAATGTTGGCTTCTATCAGTATGGCTACATCAGATACAAAAAACAGAAGCAGCCCATATGTTTGTATACATATTTAGCAGACTTAACAACCCACAAAAGATTCCCAAATTGACCAAAAGAAGTATACCGTTACCGTCACCATGGCTGTTGCTATAAAGACACCAAAACGCAGGAACCATGACATACAGAAACAATTGCTGCCATCATCAAAAAAGTACTGCTAGCTGACCATCTCACAAGACTAATAAAAATGGCTCAACCCATTCAGCCCCTGTAGATAGATATTAGATTGACAACAAACTGGCAAAACAGTATTATGTAAGTATCCAAAAAAAACAACGATTAAGGCCAAACTGCACACAAAATAAGTACTTTCTCATTGTTCCAGTTTTAGCCATTTTACGTTTCTTATTGTACATTTGTCATCAAAGAAGGGTTTTTTTGCTACAAAATGACTATCAGGACTAGAAAGCCATCTTTTAAATCACATGTACAATAAAATACGACAAAAACGGGGCAAATGAAAAAGTGCACTCCTATTTTATGCAAAACTGATCCTACGCAAAACATACTTTCAGTCAATATCTATTTTAGGAACGTATCTATATAGAGTTCATAACAAATAAAAGCGCCCATGTTTCCCTCATCAAGAAATATAGTCACTATTTGATTGTAAACTCATAGCATACACAGTTAAACGTTGATTATAAGTATATGTTCCCTAAAATATAAATCAATCACAAATATTGTCCTTTTAATAGCAATATGCCACTTAGATAAATAAAGTGAGACCAGAGGAAATGCTTACATGTTCCTTGAAGTTTCATGAGTCGAAAGATACAAAGCAGGACCTAGAGCCCCTGGGAACTGTTACTAACGCCCTTCTAACCTGTTTCTTCCTGACGGCATCAAGTGCTAAATCATCACAAAAATAAATTTTCATCTTGTCAATAACACGTGCATGCTGCAAAACGCATTTAAGGAAACATAATTCTGCATCATTCCCGCGAAACTTCTTAAAAGTCAGTGTTTTGAGGCACTTAGGTAGTGATGACCAAATCAAATCATTATCAACAAGGCAGACGTCATCCTCAAATCCCTGCAAAGTGTATTAAATGAGGCTACATATGTATCTTGACCGTATCATGCTACTTTAGATACGGTTATCATTGGTAATCTAATGGGTATTTTGCATAATATACGAACATACCTTTTGTCCTGTTTTTAGTCACTGTATTTCTTTTGTACATCCCAGTCATTAAATGACGGATTCATATCTCCTTTTGGGTAATTTGTAACCCATAAACTAAGTAGTCTTAAGTGAAGTATATATATAGTCAAAAATTATGATACATATTTGAAAATTTTGTATAATAAGTCTCATATTAACAAACCGTTTTCTGGTTACGTAATAGCCAAATGGGACACAAAAGTATCTTAAATGTACAAAAAGTACAATTACTATAGCAGTACAAAAGAAATTTTACATTGTTATTTTTATGCAAAAAGAAACGCTAGTCAAATCTACCTCAGCAAAATGAAGAGATTGCAGATTCGGGCAGCAGTTAAGCAATTTCATCAGCGGTCCAATCGTTGAATTTCCGATTTCCACACTCAACTCTAAATGAGTTAAGTTCTTGAAAACTGGAAGATGTGTCAGCAGCTCATCCGCAAATACAAGAGACTTCACACACAAAAAAAACCAGAAAAGTCAGCATTAAAGATGAGACCAGAAGTCAAAAAGTAAGAAAGTCGATGAATTTACTTTCTACCTCAATCGTGTTATCAGCTACCGTCAAAGACACAACTTTACGTACTCCTTTAAGCAGATCAACAACATGAGAAGCAACTTCTTTCTGCTTCGTATGTGGGACCGGAACGCTAATGTATGTTTCCATCAGTGAAGATACGTCACACAAGAAAATCTCGTTCGATGGATACCCTCTATAATTCAGGTACAGAAGCTTTGGTGTATAGATCTTGATCTTACAACCACTATCCAAATCAGGTGGGCCAAAGTAAGGCAAGTCATCAATTGTTAACCGTTCCAAAGTCAAACTTGAGATCGTGAGATCTTTCAAGATCCACTCACAGTCTAAAATAACCAATTCTTCAAGAGCCCGACATCCCGTTAAAAGCCTTTGTGTTGAGTCATTATCCGGGAATATAATAAGCGATAAATACAAGGTTTTAAGGCATGGGAAACAGATGATATCAGGTATCTCAAGAACACAATTTATTTCTAATTTTAAACTGGTCAATGTTTGACTACAAAACATGGACCTTGGGAGCACAAACGGATCTTCCACAAAGACACATAGATCGAGCTCTTGGACATTATGCATGACAGCAGCAGAAACCCACGAATATATGCGTGATGCATCAAAGTAAACCCGGCATGATAAACGAAATCTATTAATACTTAATCCACCACGTAATGTCAGGACGCGTTCTACAAAGTTCACAAAGCAAGTCTCTTCAGGTGGGTCCCGACAGTCGATTACACTAGTGTACAATAATGCATCATCAAGGTCGAGATTTGAAACAGAAGTCCAAACATTGTTCCATCGTTTTGAAAGTACAGATGTTTTCAAAACGTCTTTTGAGGGAATAAACGATAGGATATGATGAAGTATACAATCTGGTAGTTGGCTTATATAATCAAACCTATCGCCCATGTTTTGAATAACATACCATTCTTGTCCTGTGTCACTCATCGATTCACCTATTAAATGAAAGATTCTCAAAATCCGCAAAATATGAAACACTTAAAGCATCAATTAATTCGTAGCATAATTAAACTTGCTTTAGCATGATTCAACAACAGATAACAGCAGCCTGACGATACACTAAAGGATCCAAATTCAACAGATACTAATCTAATTTACAAAAATCCAAGCTACCACTAATTATACCACTAAAGGGGTGTTCGTTTTAGCTTATTTTGGCCTTATTAACTTAATTTTTTATAAGCCATTTCTCACTTATGAGCTTATTATGACTTAAAACTAAGGGTCAGTCATGTAGAATAAACGGGTCAGTCGGGTGTCAACCCTGACCCATTTACACATAAACCAAACACAGCCTATTTAACCCGTTTATCTAAATGGGGTGACCGCTTAAACCAGTTACACTAGTAAAACAGGTTAAACGGGTTGGTGGGTCGACCCATTTAACCCATAAAACCTGTATAACCAAATATGTATAATCTTAACCCATTTGAAACCCGCCCGAAATCTGTTTAGACCCAACCTAACCCGTTTATGTTATCCATACTTAGTAGCTTATCATTTATACGCCATAAGCTGCTTACGAAATTCTATAAGCCTAAACCCAAAACAAAAGCTTAGACAAACACCCGCCTTAAAATTCAAAATGAGCACAAGAAAGGGCTTGTAAAAACAAAATAAGCTTATAAGCCCAAAAATAAGCTATCTCACAAATGTTAACGAAACTTGAACCCACACCTCTTAGTTAACAGTCCACTAATAATCATTTCAAATAACACCATAATCACAAAAATAAATAACTAAACAATAACAAATCATCAACACAAAATGAGCAGAAACAATGAATAACAGTAACTAGTAAATAGTAAATATCATTTCAAAATGAAACTAAAATCAGCATCATGTAAACTTGAAATTCGAACAAAACACACAAAATAGAAAGAGGGGTAACTAGAGATTACTTGATTGAAGTAGCCACTGTTCATTTTAAAAAGCAATTAGGGTTTTGTTTATTTATAAGTGTGTGTTTTTTCTATGGGGGTTATGAATATTCTGACGTAGATGAAGGGACTTTGTACTTTCTTTCTTTCTTATTTGGGTAATTGTGCGTAACTTGAACCAAAGTTATGGACAAACCCTCCCTCGGCAGCATGTATCTGGGACAATATTTTGCGTTATTCGGTTATTTGGTTACACATTTAGTTGTTTTTATGCTTTATAAGTAGACATGGTAGATGTGGTTAAGCCAAATAATTTTAGTTTGAACAACCAACCTGCATCCTAACAAACTTCCTAACCAACTTGCTTCTTAACCAACTTTCTAACCAACCTGCTTCCTAACCAATTAATTTTGAAATCCTTTCATAATAAGCAAGTAAAAGTCTAAATTTTAAGCATTTTTAATTATAGAATACTCCCAAATGTATTATATAATAGTATAGATTAGGGGTTTGTTCAAACCGTATAATCCATTATACAAACTATACAAATTGGAGATGCATCCAATGATTGGATTTCTTCCTTATAAAAAGGTGCGGATAACTCATCTCTATACTACTTATTCATACAAAAGGTATGTGTACCTTACTATTTATGTTTGTAAAAGAAAAACATGTCTAATTTTTGGGATTGATTCGAATTTCATTTTCTTTGATAAAAACATCATTTGGTATAAGTTGTGTAGCACATCATACAACATTGTAATGAACAGATTATAGTGAAAGAATAATAAGTTGTGATGTGCGTATCATGATTCATGGGCCCTTATTTTTATATGACTAATATTAATTATAATTATTCTTAATATTTTGTCATTTTAATCAAAACTTTTAACTGTTTATTTTAATAAAAATAAGCAATGCTGCAAAGAAAGGCTTAAAAAGGTCGATTAATCGTTGCTTAGACGCTACAAGACCACTAATTTTTTTGATTTGTGGGGATCAGTCAACCATGGTCAACAGTGGTCAAACTTGTCGAAAACCTGCAAATCTTGCCAAAAATATTCAAAACTCACTAAAATTGTTTTAATAACTTATATTCGTTGTTTATAACTACTAGAACGGTACCCGCGCAATGCGGCGGCAGGTACCGTGTTATTATATTTTACGTTATTTGGTTATATGTTTAGTTGTCTTCATACTTTATAAGTAAAGATATTAGAGATGGTTAAGCAAAAATAATTTTAGTTTGAACAGTCAACCACTTCCTAACAAACTTCCTAACTAACTTGCTTCCTAACAAATTAATTTTGAAATCTTTCCATAATAAGCAAGAAAAAAGTCAGAATTTTAACCATTTCTAATTATAGGATAGTCTCAAATGCATTATAATGTACTACGATTACAAGATGTTTTTTAAGAAAAGGAGTAAACTACACCGTTCGTCCTTGTGGTTTGCGTTGACCGCAGCCTGTGGTCCTTTGACCAAAAAAATTGCACTGTTCATCCTTAACTCAGAAACGTTATACACCATTAGTCCCTCTCTCTCTAACGTGGCGGACTAACGCTCGTTAACTTGTTTGCTTATGAGGGTATAATCGTCATTTCGCACTATAAGGACGAACGGTGCAATTTTTCGCTTTTAGTCCCTTTTTTAACGCGTTCTTCCGTTTTTTTTACGTTTTCGCCCGTTTTTGTCCTTTTCATCCGTTTTCATCCGTTTTTTACGTTTTCATCCCGTTTCTTACGTTTTCATCCATTTTTTTACGTTTTCGCTTGTTTATTTTACGTTTTCGTCCGGTTTTTACGTTTTCATCTGTTTTTTTACGTTTTCGCCCATTTATTTTACGTTTTTTACGTTTTCGTTTGTTTATTTCACGTTTTCGCCCTTTATTTACGTTTTCGTCTATTTTTTACGTTTTCGTTCATTCTTTTTAAGTTTATGTTTTCACGTTTTTGCCCATTATTTTTAATGTTTTTGTTTGTTTTTCTTACGTTTTTATTCATACTTATCCATATTTATACGTTCTCATCCGTTTTTTTACGTTTTCATCCATTTTTTACGTTTTCGCCTGTTTTTTTACATTTTGGTCCTTTTTTATGTTGTTGTCTGTTTTTTTTTACGTTTTCGTCCGTTTTCATCTTTTACATTTTCATCCGTCGGCTTCTTTTACGTTTTCATCCCTTTTTTTACGTTTCCTTCCTTTTTCATCTTTTACATTTTCATCCCATTTTTTTCATTTTTTTTCGTTTTTCTTACCTTTATATCCATTCTTATCCGTTTTCATCTTTTTTTATATTTTTTTTTACGTTTTCGTCTGTTTTTTTACGTAAAAAAAAAGATGAGAATATAAAAAAACGGACAAAGACGTAAAAAACCAGACAAAAACGTAAAAATATGGACGAAAATGTAAAAAAACATACGACAACATAAAAAAGGACAAAACGTAAAAAAACAGGCGACAACATAATAAAACGGGCGAAAACATAAAAAAACAGATGACAACATAAAAAACGGACGAAAACGTAAAAAAACAGACGAGAATGTCAAAAAACGGACGAAAACTTAAAAAAACAGACGACAACATAAAAAAACGAACGAAAATGTAAAAAAACAGGCGACAACATAATAAAATGGGCGAAAACGTAAAAAAACATACGACAGCATAAAAAAGCGGATAAAAACGTAAAAAAAAAGACGAAAATGTAAAAAAACATACGAAAACGTAAAAATACGGACGGAAACGTAAAAATACAGACGAAAACGTAAAAAGTGGACGAAAACGTAAAAATGGACGAAAACGTAAAAAAATGGTGAAAAAGTAAAATAAACAGACGAAAACGTAAAAAAAGGAAGAAAACGTAAAATAAACGGGCGAAAACGTAACAAACCATATGAAAACGTAAAAACATGACGAAAACGTAAAATAAACAGGCAAAAACGTTAAAAAAAAAAAAAGGATGGAAACGTAAAAAACGGGATGAAATGTAAAAAAAACGGACGAAAATGGGCGAAAACGTTAAAAAACGGACGAAAACGGGCGAAAACATAAAAAAACGGAAGAAAGCGTTAAAGCGAAAAAATTGCACCGTTTGTCCTTGCACCGTTCGTCCTTATAGTGCAAAATGACTATTATACCCTCATAAGCAAACAAGTTAACGAGCGTTAGTCCACCCCGTTAGAAGGAGGGACTAATGGTGCATAACGTTTCTGAGTTAAGGATGAACGGTGCAATTTTTTTTAGTCAAAGGACCACAGGTTGCGGTCAACGCAAACCACAAGGACGAATGGTGTAGTTTACTCTTAAGAAAAGTATTGTCAAAACTACATAAACTTACCGAAAATGCCCAAAATTTGTCGAAAATATCAATCCAATTAATCATCGATTACAAACTACAAGAAAGTTGACCGCCCGACATTAGGTTCGCGATTTTTGCAACCTTGAGAATAAAGGTAAAAATAATTTTTTATCAATCAAATTTTGCATTAACCACCCATATCATAATTTTTTAATTTTTTATTTGTGAACACGCTTTTCGAAACTAAGAATCGGTGTTGCAAAACAAGGCCTACAAGGCCGATTAATCGCCGCCTAGGTGCTACAAGGCCACCAACCTTTTCGATTTGTGTAAATCGGTCAAACAAATCAGTCAACCATGGTCAACGACGATTAATGACGGTCAACGGTAAACTTGCCCGAAACCTTCAAACCTTGCCGGAAATACCCAAAAATCGCCGTAAAATTGTTTAATAAGTTATAGTCGTTGTTTATATCTATTACAAGATGTTAAAAAAAAAAAAGAAAAAATCTTGCAAGAAATGCCTAAAACTTGCCAGAAATACATAAAACTTGTCGAAAATGTCGATCCGATTAATCACCGATTAATCTCGCCTAGACCGATTACAAGCTACAGGGGGTTGACCGCCCGACTACCGATTCACGATTTTTGCAACCGTGACTGTGATAGTACATTTTCACACTAAATGTTTACTACTAGTATATTAGTTTACAAAATAAGTGTATAATTTTGAATTGTTAAGATCCTGATCTTGATTCTAGGTTTTTACGATTTTAAGATACTACAATTCAAAGCTGTTCTTGATCATGCGTAGAATCCTTGCGAGATAGAATCTTAACAAAATCCTGGTCTTTACCATAGGACTATAAGATCTCGATCAATCCTATCATACTTTTCTCAAACCATAAGCTAAAAACTACAAATTTGTGCCTTAAGTTTTGTAAAATATAAAAAACAATTGGCTAATTGTATTAAACACTTCATAATCATAATTTTGACATACATTTTATGATATATAATAATATGTAGATTTGCATAATTTTACAACGTTTATAAAGAAAATAATATTATAGTAGTATTTTAAGATCTTGATCCGATTTACGATCATGGTCTTGTAAAAATGAAAATTATCTTAGATATAATCCAGATATTAAAAACCTTGAATCAAATTACTTTAATAAATAAGAAAGACATTTGGTTAATACATAGTGACATTTGATTATACTTTTTTTTAAATCAAAATGATTAATGAACCAAACAAAAGTAATAGCTCATTATTATTTTATTTATTTTTAACGAGTAGGATGTTGATAGCCCATGGTAGAACACTCAATGAGCTAGGGTGGTCTCATTTTGCCTTACCAACCTTATGAAAATTCCTAATAAATACTTAAATTGTTTGTTGACACATACATTTTAGGTGTTAAGATACACAGTCGAAAAGGAAATGGTCATATCGTACGTTAAGGTTCTCAAGCAACCAATAAGGATAAAAGGGAGTGATCGAGCGATGACAACATGAGGTGGGCTTAGAAGCAACGCTCCTGTTAAAAAAAGCGTAATAACTCACTAGTCTAGCTTCCATAACAATGAAAATGTATTAGGGGTCAAGTGATACAAAACCTGGGCACTCTTCGAAGCTTAGTGTAAGCTAAACTTTGATAGAATGGATTCTTGGATTGGATTGATCTTGCACCGTAACTGCTAAGAAAAAGGAACACCGTTAGCCTCACCGCGGAAGAGGGACTTCCGCGGTCAACCTCCGGTGTGAGAGCAAGTGTAAGGTTTTAGAGAGATAAAGTGTTAGTTAATGAGAAGAGTGAGTTGTATGTGTTACCCGTTAGGGCGGTGAGCCATTCTCTATTTATACCATAGCACCTATTGTCGGTTTCCTAGGACTTGTACCTTGATAGTGACATTTTTAGGCGGCAAACCTTTTTGGACCACTCCTGCCCTTGTCCTGATCTCGTGAGTGGCTGTTCCTTCGGGATGGGAGTGTCGTCTTTCCTATTTGGGATCTGTTTTGGTCAGCTATATGGTAGCTGATAATATTCCTTACCCTTAATGGGATTGACGTGTTATCTGGTCTATTGTCTTGGGCCGCGGTGCTTTTATGATGGGTATGGATTGCCGGGGCTTTCCTGAGTTCCGGATATCATGGAAGTACATCCGGCCCGTCGTGGCGGGTCTGGGTGTGCTATACGTGATCAAGTCCCCCCAGTCTAGTATGCTTGCTTACTTTGATATGCAAGTGTGCTAGACTTTCGTTCCGCCGTATAACGTGCCGCGTATTACTGACTGTATTTTCTACTTGCTTTGTGAGTCACTTGACAGCCTGTCATTGGTATTCGCGAAGCGATTTTTACCCACTAAACCTCTGACTGATGTGACTTATTGCTATCTGACTGTTCGTTTTCTACGATCATCGTGACCGTTCATTCTTGGTGATCCTTGTCCGTTCGATTAGCGGTTTGAACACGTGTCATGCGTTGGTGTCCATGGATCTTGGTTATAAATATCGAGCTACCTTCTTTTGTGTTTCTTTTTTCACACACACTACATATTTTTACGACTCTCTACAAGAAAACTTCCAACCTTAGACTTCTTTCCGCCCTAGAATACCAGGTTAGGTTTCTTCTTCCTTCCGTGATAGAATAACTTCTTCCCTCTTCTTTGTATTGTGTTTCTTTACTTGCCACGACTTTCGATCATATAGATACTACCTATTCTAAGCTTTCCCCGGACGCTGTGGATGCCTTTTGTAACAAATATAACATCCATGCGTACCTGTTGCCAGAGGCCCCTGGTCCCCTTGTTAGTATTAGGAATGCACCGGAGGGTAAGATAGGTGTGTATACCAGGTTTTTTGAGTTAGGAAACTTTAGGATCCCCCTATCAGCTTTTTTGTTGTCCGTTCTCGAGTACTTCCAAATACACTTGTCCCAGTTATCTGTATTAGCAGCCTGTAGATTCAGTCACTTTGAAATCTTGTGCCGTGCCCATGGTGGGGTTCCCACTGTCCCCTTGTTTAGGAAGTTTTATTACTCCGGGGTGAATAGTGGGTGGATGACCGTGGAAAAGAGGAAGGGTCCCAAGTCATTGGTTGTCCCTGTCTGTTATACAGCGATTCTTGATTCTGTCAAAAATTGGAAGGATATTTTTTTCTTTGTTAAGAAGACCATTTTTCCTATCTCCGTGCCATGGTGTGACAAGGTTTCTATAGACCGTGATCCCTCTCCCTCTGACGCGGATGTTGATCTTGTGTTGCTTGAGGTTCTCAATACCAAGAGGGCTCCCTTTAGAAAATTCCCTGATGTTTTCTTAAACGCCATAGGGTTGAGTTGTACGTGGGATGATGATACTAGCCGACCCACGTTCTTGTGGCCGGATGAGTCGGGTGGGTTACTGGGTGTTTTCCCCTTATTTTCCTCTTTTCCTTGTTCGTTTATATGTGTTCGCGTCTTACGTTGCGTACTTGTTGCCTTTGCAGAGATGGATTTGTTCGCGTTTATTAACCAGCCAGACCCGTTCAAGGTGAAGACGGGGGAAAGGACTCTAGAGAAGGATGAGCTGACATTAAGGGTGGAGATGGCCGGTAGGGTGATTGAGCCTACGGAAAATGTGGTGTCCCTAGTGCAGCGTACTATTGTTCAGGAGGTGGAGGCTGCCAAGGAAAAGAAACAAGCCGGGAAGAAAAAGGTGACTCTGAATCTTCCTCCAAAGCCCAAAAGGAGAAAGATCGTTCCCCTGTCCGAGAAAGTGGCCTGGGATGACTTAGGTACTTCTGAAGATTCTTGCCGTGTTCCTTGTCGTTTTTTGTACCATTTATTATTATTCTTTACGCTTATGGTGATCATTTTTTTAGGTGTTGCGGCTGAGAAGAATGTTTCTGCACCGCAGGAGCTTCAGGATGAGTCTGCTGATGGGTTAGAGCGTGCTGGTCCGCACACTGATGCCAACATCATGAAGAATGCTACTGTGATATCTTCTGATTCACCCATTCCTGCTCACCAAACTTCAGAGAGCAAAGCTGATGAGAGTTCAGCTCCCAAGGCTGCTGAGTCCAGCCACCGCGGATCCCCTAGTGGGTTTTTGGAAGGGTCTGGCCCAAATGCTGCTTCCGATGAGCCTAACAATGATGACACCGGGGTCAACAGTCCTGTGGATTCCAGGGAGTTCTATCAATCACTCTCCGTGGACACCAACATGGCCTAATCAATTTATCTTCCAAAGTGGCTAGCTACCAACGGCTTTAAGATGGATGATCCCTGGATCTGCCCAGCCTAGTGGATAACCTTGCTACTCCCGAGTTCGTGTCTATTCTTCGCAACATGGATGCCCGGGATCTTTTGGATCGTTATAATTTGTTGGCTGCCCAGAAAGTTAGCTTAGATTCGGAGGTGAGGTTGAGGCTTGAGTATGAACTCCAGGAGAATCACAAGCTGGGGAGGAAGTTGGATAGGAGAGATAAGCAACTTTCTGCTCTCCAGGCTCGTGTTGAGGGATTTGAGGGTGAGTCTTCTCAACTTGGTGAACTTCAAGGGAAAGTTTCTGCATTGGAGTCTGCCAATGCGGCTAAGGAAAAAGAGATTGCAGAGTTGCGTGCGGAGAACGCTAGGTTAGCTGAGAGGGCTGCGTGTCATGAGAGGTTGTCAGACTTGGAGTTAAAGAACCAAGAGTTGGAGTCTCGCAACAAGGAGTTGGTGGAGAAGGTTGCCGGGTTAGAGATAGTTTGTGAGACCTTGGAGAACCAGGTCAAGGGTGAGGAGTGTTTGAATAAGATGTTTGAAGAAAGGGAGGAGGTTTTCCGCAGCAGTTTTAAGGAGCAAATATCAGAGTTGGATCGCCGGTTGGTGGCTCTTAATGATGAGTGTGACAACTGGCAAAATAGGGAGCCGTTTTATAAAAAAAAAAAAAAAAAAACCCCGCATTACATTGAAATTATAAATTTGGAATTTTTGAAAGTTTATTGTAACGAGATATTTTACGAACCTTGGTACTTGATTTTTAATCGTACGATGTTTATGAGATTTAGTTATTTATTTATGGTTTGATTTGTTTCGGTTGTGATGGTTTATTGTTAAATCGTGATCTTTGGCACTACATTGACTCCGGCACTAGATTAACCTAACGAATTTTAATCTTTTACAAAACAGTAGCGAATCACCGTTAAATAAATATTATGTTTTTCATACATATCTATATATTTCGGGGAATTTTGTTGGGAAAATCATTTATGACGTGTACGAATATGTTTGGCGAGAATTTAATACTTTTATGATCGAGTAACCGTCTTATGGGAGAACCGTTTATTAATATTCACCTAAAACTAAAAGCATTTGTGGCTAGTTTTGGAAAAGGGAAACTTGAGGGACCTTTATGTAAATTTCGGGTATATCACCCCTAACCCTAACCCTTCACCCTCATAATACTTTTCCCTCACTCTCTCTTCTCCTCCCTCTTTGTCGCCTCCGGCTGCCACA
Source organism: Artemisia argyi (assembly GCA_030686995.1). Lineage (NCBI taxonomy): Eukaryota > Viridiplantae > Streptophyta > Magnoliopsida > Asterales > Asteraceae > Artemisia > Artemisia argyi. Next base: position 235,140,010 of record CM060700.1, on the reverse strand, counting down.
CCAACACCATCACCACCGCCGACTTCCACACCACACCACCACCACCAAAATACTCCCCATCATTTTCTTATTCTTGTGGTGTGAAACACGCGCCTTTCCCCCCTTCCATTTTATTAACACCGCCGCCCCACACATCACACGACACCATAACATCATTCATCTTGGTTTTCACTCGAATTGAAGGTGAGAAAACATGAGTTTTGGGTAGGGTTTGACTATTTTGAGTCAAACCCGAATTGAATCTTGGTATTTTTGGGATGATAACATTGAAATGAAGATGGGTTTTGGTATAAAAACGAGTTTGGTATCCTTGGGGGTCAATTCTTGATTTATTTGTGCTCGGATTTGGATTGTTTGACACGTTTGGTTTGGTTTTGTGGCTTGTATTGAGCTCGACCGAGACCCTAGGTCTCGGTGTGCCACTCCTCGACTCGAATTAGAGTCTTGGAGGTGTTATGGTTCTTTTCTTCTTGATTCTTAATGATGGATTATTGCTAGTGGTAATTTTGGTCGATTGTGGCTCGACTTGATGTTGTTGTTGTTGTTTTGAACTCTCGGCCGACACCCCTTCGCGGGCTGTTTTGGGTCGAGGGGCTCTTTAGAGCTAGCCGAGACCAAGAGGTCTCGAGTGAGGTTATTTATATGGTTTGTGGCCTCACAAGTTGACCCGAGTTTGACTTGGTAAGTCGACCCGTATAATTGGTATAATTTTGTTTTATATGGTGTTAATATTTCATGTTGAGACTTATGTTGGACCGAAGCATTTGGACTTTGGTTTACTTGTTTTTGGATTTGGAGTTGTGTTGACGAGTATGGAATTGGGGACCGATTGTGAGACGGTCAATTAGATGACGGAGATAGGTTAGTTGGGTGCCGTAGTCGGACCCTCATGTTGTAGCACGTGATATGGGATTGTTTGGACGGAGTTGATTTATTATTGTGACTTGATTTTATTGTTTTGGACTTGGACTATGAGCCGAGGGTCATGACTCGGACATGTGACCAAATTCTATGACTCGATAAATATTTAAAAATCGATATTAAGAATAATACTCGTAATAATATTATTAAGAATATAATCGTTTATAAACGTATATATAGACGTGTTAAACGTATATATATATATATATATATATATATATATATATATATATATATATATATATATATATATATAAATGCGTATATTAATAATAAAACGATCACGAGTAAACGTATAATAATAAAGCGATAGTTACTATACTATGAAAATAGTGTAATAAATGTCGGGATATTATTATAAATAATAACTATATAAATAATGGCGAAATATACGTCGGATAACCAATAATTAAAAATGTGGTTTTGTTTATAAAATTAGAAATGTATCGAGTTATACGAATTGTGGGTCTTTAAAGTCCAAGTGGGCCTTATATTGTGACTTTGTGTTGTCACGGATATATGACGATTAATATAAACATTTTATATATCGAGTGACTTATTCTAGATCGAGTTATTTGACGATATAAAATGAGTATATTGATGGGCATCGTATCCCACGACGGCCATAGGATGTGGTATATATTTTAGGGTGATAAATTACTATATGTCTCGTGGAATTTGGCCGATTCGACGATACATATAGGGAATTTATTGGACTATGACATATACCAAATAGAAACTTATGTGCAATGTGCTTTAGGTTGGGTATAATTTTGGGACAATATATTACGTAAATAAGTATGGGAGATTATCAAATCGACGGATTTAATAAGCTTCGATAATTATTTAAATAATATGTTGGGCTAACATTAAACCTATAGTTGTCTTATTATTGTTCTTTGTTGAGGCTTTTTGGTTTGAGATGTGTCGACCCTCCTCCCGTATGGATACCAAACGTCAAATTTTAAATGAATATGAAGTTAATTCGAGAAATGGATAATATTGGAAAGTAAAATGGAATACGTTTGGGAATGGGAATATTTGATTTTGAGGAAATGATTTCTGAACGGGTTTGATATTGTTAGGAAGTGCCGAGTCTGTAGTCGTCCTTACGTGAGTTGCTTGAGATTACTTACGTCTTTCTTCTATCGTTTCTTTTGAGGATTTCTGGACTTGAGGTGAGTCATAGCCCCACTTTTACTCTTGAACTATGTTTTCAATACTTGGGGTGAGAAACGTGCAAATATTTTATGTGGACTATTATCGCTTTATTTATTTATTTCAAAACTTGCTATGCTTATAGAACTAGGTAGGATTAAGCGAGGCCTAGTCCCGAACTAGGTAAGCTAGTGATTGGTTGTTGAGTGAGGCCTAGTCCCGAACTAGGTAAGCTATTGGATTGGTTATAGAACGAGGCCTAGACTTGAGCTAGGTAAGCTATTGATTGGATTGATTTGAGCTATAGCGTGCACCTATAGGGATGAATTTTTTTGGTTGGAATATTGTGGTTGGAACATTTTGGTTGGATATTTTGGTTGGATGATTGAGGCCTAGTCTAGCTAGCAAGCGTTTTGCGTATATGTCCACTATATTGAATTAAGAATCTAAACCTATGATCTCACCAGCGAAAGCTGACTTTTAGCACGTTTTCTCAGGTAATTAAGTGATGCTCTGCGGATGCTTGGGATTGGAGGCTTGGCATTTGGCACCGGTTATGGATCTATGTTTCTAAAACTCTGATAACTATTGTGGACCTATATTTATTTCTTTTGGGCCTGACTTTGGATGATTTTGGGATAATATAAACTTTAAAACCCCGCGTGGTTGCATTTTACTTTGTTTACTTTATCTCGTTCTTTTATGTCTTGTGTTTGGATACCAATCCCCGTAGCACCCCGAAAGCTTGTTGAGTCTTCCGCTGTACCAAATTTTGGGGGTGTTACAGATTGGTATCAGAGCCAAGGTTATAGAGAACTAGGTAAATAGACACCTAAACTATAACCGATTTTTATAGAAAACGATCCTCGACCATTGCCCGCCAGCCCGCCAAGCCGAAGCATCATTGTTTATTATTGAGGTATTCTGAGATTATTGAGATGATTATTAGATTTGGGATTTCTTGAGATGATTTGAGGATTTGAGGTTTATTGATTTAGTGATATGATGCGTTTTGAGGAATTATATGTGTTTTGAGGAAATATATGGTTTAGTTATTTTGAGAATGGTTTTAGTAATGCGGTATTTTAAATCTTTCTTGATTATATACGATTTGGAATTATATGATGATTTTTGGATATGGTATTTTGAGTTCGCGGTTTAGTTGTTTTTGAAACACTTACACCTACCCTACGTTGTTGTCACAGACTATGGCCTCCCACATGCCTAATGTTGTTGAGGATATTCTTACTACACCGGTATTGCCAGCACAGTTCACCATGGCTCTTGATGACCCATACCAGGTTGCCATGCATTCAGCTACTATGACACCGACAGGTTCTACTTCAGCACCATCTGCTGCATCTACGTAGGGACCCTCATCTTCTTTAGGGCTCCATGGTACATCGAGGCAGCTTACTCTTCATCAGGCTTTGGCTCGTGTGGCTCCACGTTTTGCCCACCGAGCTACGGCACGTATGTCGGTACGCCCTACTTCACCACCTTTACAGATTGATGCTCACTCTCTTCTGTCTGAGGCACCACCCGCATCATTGCGTCGTCGTCCTAGATCACCTACCCCTTCACCACATAGTTCACCTAGTAGGAGACGACGATTGATGAGGTACTCTTCCGATGAGGAGGAGGAGGAGTACGAGGGTGAGGATGAGGCTGATGACTCTGAGCAGGAGGATGACCCTCAGGAGGCTGAGCAGGGTGATGATGATGACCCTGAGGAGGAGGATGACCCTCAGGAGGATGAGATGCCTGACGATGATGATGTGTTAGTACCACCAGCTCAGGCTGAGGAGCCTGATTCACCTGTACATCCGATTGAGCCTGATTCACCTATACATCCGATTGAGCCTGATTCACCTGATCATCCGTTTTTGTTTGAGTTGCCACCTGGTAGTCCCGCTGAGTCGGATGCATCTTCTGAGGTTTCTGCTGAGCATGCAGAGTTAGGTGAGATTGGTAGGTTGTGGGCTCAGATTACGACTCTTGGTGAGAGAGTTACTCATATGTCTGAGCGGATTGATAGAGTGACCGTTGAGTTTATTGGGCAGTTGAGGGTTGATATGGTTATGGCTGAGAGGAGAGTTACTGAGATGAGGAGAGTTTTGATGGAGGTTCATGAGCATATCGATAGTTTGCAGCGAGGTTTTGTTACAGCTCGAGAGGCCGACCGCAAGCTATGGCAAAGGAATGCCGAGCTGGAGAAGGAGGTGGCTGACCTCAAGAGAGACCGAGACACCCATAGCGTGGAGCTAGGATCGTTATGGAGGGTTCTTGATGGCTTGAGGCAGGAGTTGAGGAGCCTCCGCCAGCAGCGTGTCTAGTTGCTTGGATTATGTTGTCTTGTTGCTTTCTTAACCGAGGAGTGTTCTGTTAGAAAAGCTAGTTATCATGTTTTGATGTATTTTGTTCAGTATTCGTCCTTTTTTTTGGAACGATTAGTACGTTTTGTGTTATCCAGTAGTTGGAACGATGTTAGATCGCTATTGTATGGTTGATGGTTATTAGTATATGGTATTATGTGATTTTGGGTGTTATGGAAATTGAGTCCTTATCCGTTTTATTGATGTTTCATGGTGTATCGTTGCTATTCTTTCCGTGACTTGGCTTCGTTGAATTTCTTTTGTTGAGCATATTGATAAGTTCTATCGGAGACTTACGAACTTGTATGATATTTCAGATCAATGGCCCCACGAAGAAACCCTGTTAGAGCTACCAGAATTGGACCTGCAATGGCTACCCCTAGTCGTCGAGGACGCCGTCCAACTCGAAATGTTGAGACTCCTACTCCTGATAACCTGGACACTACTAACCGCAACAACAGGAATCAAAATGTTGATGTTCAGGGAGACAATGATCATGTTCCACTTAATGCACCTACTGTGGATCAAGCAATGATCAATCAACTTGTGGAGCAACGAGTTGCTGAGCTACTAGCTAAGTCAAATCATTCCAACAATTCTGCTGGAACATTTCCACCTGTTCGTGCTAGTGGATGTAACTACAAGGAGTTTAAGATTTGTGGACCTATTGAGTTTGGTGGAACTGAAGGAGTGCTTTACTTGGTTAGGTGGATAGAGAAGACTGAGTCTTTGTTTAATGTCAGTGGTTGTGCGGAGAATACGAAGGTAAAGTTTGCTTCTTTTACTTTCAAGGATGAAGCCTTAACTTGGTGGAACAATTACCGTAACTCGGTTGGGAGTGATGTGGCTTATGCTATGACTTGGGAGCAATTTAAGTCTTTGCTGATTCAGACTTACTGCCCAAGGAATGAGATTAAGAAGTTGGAAATTGAGTTCTGGAACCACAAAGTGAAAGGTACCGATATGGCAACTTACAATCGCCGTTATCGAGAGTTGGCCTTACTCTGTCCCGATATGGTTAGGACTGAGACGCAAAAGATTGAGAGGTACACCGATGGATTGCCGGTAGCTACAAGGAACGATGTGATTTCTGCTAAGCCTGCAAACATTCATGAGGCTATCACTATCGCTCAACAATTGATGGACTCTTTGGCATTGGAAGAAGCTGAGAAGGATAAGAATGGAAAGAGAAAGAGGGACGATCACTCTAAGGGTAACGATCGTCGAAACAAGCGACAACTAACTACTAGAGCTTATGCCATGGGAGATGGAGACAAGAAGAACTACAATGGAGATGCACCCAAATGTAACCGATGTTACAAGCATCATTCTGGTCGATGTACTATAATGTGCAAGAATTGCTCTAAGAAGGGACACATAGCTAAGGATTGTAGAGCTCGACCACTTGCTATGGTTCAAGCTACTCCTGAAACTATGAGCAAGGCAAATGTTACTTGCTATGGATGTGGAAAGAAAGGACATTATCGGAATGAGTGTAGGGAATCGTGGAACCGAGGAAATCAAGGATCGAGTGGTAATGGGTACAATAATGGAAACCGTGGAGCTGGAGGAAACCGTGGACGACAAGATAATGGGGACCAACGTGTGGAAGCTGGAGCTGCTCATGGAAGAGTGTATGCACTCGGGAACGAGAGAGGAGAAGATCCGAACGTTGTGACTGGTACGTTCCTTCTCAATAATCGTTATGCTTCCATACTATTCGATACTGGTGCCGATAAGAGTTTTGTGTCCACTAAGTTTGCACCCTTACTTGAGAAACCCCCGATGGCCTTAGGAATTGGTTATGATGTAGAGTTAGCTAATGGAAACATAGAAAGGATTAAGACTATCATTCGCGGTTGCACGTTAAACTTTCTGAACCGTCCTTTCAACATAGATCTTCTACCCATCACATTAGGAAGTTTTGATGTCATTATTGGTATGGATTGGTTGTCGAAGTATCGTGCTCATATAATTTGCGATGAGAAGATCGTGCGTGTGCCTTACGGCAAGGAGATTCTGAACATACCAGGAGATAGAAAGGATTTGAGAGGCCCATCTAGATTAGCGGTTATATCTTGCACTAATTTGCCGAAACTAATGGAGAAAGGAAGTTACCTTTTCTTAGCCCAAATTTCTGAGAAAGGAGAGAAGGAGAAGAAGGAAAGGTGCCTTGGAGATGTACCTATAGTTCGTGATTTTTCGGATGTGTTTCCCGATGACTTGCCGGGAATTCCGCCTACTAGACAAGTGGAATTTCAGATTGAGTTGATACCTGGTGCTGCACCTGTAGCATGAGCGCCTTATCGTCTTGCACCTACTGAATTGGAAGAGTTGAACAAGTTAACGGTGAAGAATAGATACCCGTTACCTAGGATCGACGATTTGTTCGATCAACTTCAAGGATCGAGTGTGTATTCGAAGATCGATTTGAGATCGGGATATCATCAGCTTCGAGTGCGCGAGGAAGATATTCCAAAAACGGCTTTCAGAACCCGTTACGGGCATTACGAGTTTCAGGTGATGCCGTTTGGGTTGACTAACGCACCGGCGGTATTCATGGATCTCATGAATCGGGTGTGTAAGCCTTACTTAGATAAGTTCGTGATTGTGTTTATCGATGACATTCTGATATATTCGAAGAGTGAGAAGGAGCATGAGGAGCATCTAAGACTTATCTTAGAATTGCTCAGGAAGGAGAGACTGTATGCCAAGTTTTTGAAATGTGAATTTTGGATTCCGACGGTACAATTTCTAGGTCATGTGATTGATAGACAAGGAGTTCATGTGGACCCTGCTAAGATTGAAGCGATTAAAGATTAGGCTGCACCTACAACCCCAACAGAAGTTCGTCAATTTTTGGGATTAGCCGGTTACTACCAAAGATTCATTGAGGGATTTTCGAAGATAGCAAAACCGTTGACCAAATTGACTCAAAAGAGTGTTAAGTATGAATGGGGAGATAAGGAAGAGGAAGCCTTTCAGTTACTTAAGGAGATGTTGTGTAGTGCTCCTATCTTGGCGTTACCCGAAGGTAACGAGGACTTCGTCGTCTATTGTGACGCTTCACATAAAGGTTTAGGAGCTGTGTTAATGCAACGAGAGAAAGTGATAGCTTATGCTTCCCGACAGCTCAAGAAGCACGAGAAGAACTACACCACCCATGATTTGGAGTTAGGTGCTGTGGTTTTTGCTTTGAGGATATGAAGACATTACTTGTATGGAACCAAGTGTGTAGTGTTTACTGATCACAAAAGTCTGCAACACATTCTGAACCAAAAAGAGCTTAACATGAGGCAGCGACGTTGGATTGAGTTGCTAAGCGATTATGATTGTGAAATTCGCTACCATCCTAGTAAGGCAAACGTTGTTGCTGATGCTCCTAGTCGAAAGGAGAGAATTCCACCGTTACGAGTGAGGTCATTAGGAATGACTATCGTGTCGCCATTACCATCTCAAATATTAGATGCTCAAACGGAAGCGTTGAAAGCAGAAAATAGACCTGCTGAGAATATATTTGGGATGGCAGAAAATGAGAAAGGATTTGTTAGACGTTCGGATGGAGTATTATGTTTTGGAGAGCGAAGTTGGGTACCATTGTATGGGGGAATTCGAGAGTTGATTATGCATGAGTCGCATAAGTCAAGATACTCTATTCATCCTGGGTCTGACAAAATGTATCAGGATTTGAAAAAGTTATATTGGTGGCCAAATATGAAGGCAGATATAGCGTTGTATGTTAGTAAGTGCTTGACTTGCTCTAAGGTTAAAGCCGAACATCAAAGACCGTCAGGATTATTGACGCAGCCAGAACTTTCGGTTTGGAAATGGGAGCGGATTACGATGGACTTTATTGCCAAATTACCAAAGACAGCTAGCGGTTGCGACGCTATATGGGTAATTGTGGATCGTTTGACTAAGTCTGCTCATTTCCTGGCGATTAGTGAAGATGATATTGTGGATAAACTTGCGAGGTTATATGTGAAGGAGATTGTTTCTCGTCAAGGAGTTCTGATATCGATTATTTCGGATCGCGACAGCCGTTTCACGTCAGCATTGTGGCGATCACTTCAAACCGCATTGGGGACGAGACTTGATATGAGTACTGCATATCATCCCCAAACCGATGGTCAAAGTGAGAGAACTATTCAGACTTTGGAGGACATGCTTCGTGCATGCATCATAGACTTTGGTAAAGGCTGGGAGAAATATCTACCCCTTAAGGAGTTCTCCTACAACAATAGCTACCACACAAGTCTTAAGGCTGCACCATTTGAAGCTTTGTATGGTTGTAAATTCCGTTCACCTATTGGTTGGGCAGAAGTTGGAGATAGCCAACTCACAGGCCCTGAGCTTATCTTGGAAACTACTGAGAAGGTAACGCAAATTCGAGATCGACTGCAAGCAGCTAGAGATAGACAGAAAAGCTACGCCGATCAGAGGCGTAAACCCCTAGAATTCCAAGTTGGAGACAAAGTGATGTTGAAAGTCTCGCCTTGGAAGGGTGTGATACGTTTTGGGAAACGTGGGAAACTTAATCCCCGCTACATTGGACCATTTCTTATTTTGGAAAGAATTGGGCCCGTAGCGTATCGTTTGGAATTACCTATGGAACTGAGTAAAGTTCATGATGTGTTTCATGTTAGTAATCTGAAGAAATGCCTTTCAGAGGAGACACCAGTTATACCGATCAAGGATATTCACGTGGATGAAAGTTTGAACTTTGTGGAAGAACCGATTGAGATAATGGATAGAGAGATCAAACGACTCAAGAGGAGTCGTATTCCGCTCATCAAAGTTCGCTGGAATTCGCGGCACGGACCGGAATTTACGTGGGAACGTGAGGATGAGTTTCGAAAGAGATATCCGAAGCTTTTCACTTCATAGATGGGTTATTTCTAGAGAAACCCGGGACGGGTTCCTTCTGAGGCTGGGAGGATGTGATAACCAGCAAAATAGGGAGCCGTTTTATATAAAAAAAAAAAAACCCCGCATTACATTGAAATTATAAATTTGGAATTTTTGAAAGTTTATTGTAACGAGATATTTTACGAACCTTGGTACTTGATTTTTAATCGTACGATGTTTATGAGATTTAGTTATTTATTTATGGTTTGATTTGTTTCGGTTGTGATGGTTTATTGTGAAATCGTGATCTTTGGCACTACATTGACTCCGGCACTAGATTAACCTAACGAATTTTAATCTTTTACAAAACGGTAGCGAATCACCGTTAAATAAATATTATGTTTTTCATACATATCTATATATTTCGGGGAATGTTGTTGGGAAAATCATTTATGACGTGTACGAATATGTTTGGCGAGAATTTAATACTTTTATGATCGAGTAACCGTCTTATGGGAGAACCGTTTATTAATATTCACCTAAAACTAAAAGAATTTGTGGCTAGTTTTGGAAAAGGGAAACTTGAGGGACCTTTATGTAAATTTCGGGTATATCACCCCTAACCCTAACCCTTCACCCTCATAATACTTTTCCCTCACTCTCTCTTCTCCTCCCTCTTTGTCGCCGCCGGCTGCCACACCAACACCATCACCACCGCCGACTTCCACACCACACCACCACCACCACCACCAAAATACTCCCCATCATTTTCTTATTCTTGTGGTGTGAAACACGCGCCTTTCCCCCCCTTCCATTTTATTAAAACCGCCACCCCACACATCACACGACACCATAACATCATTCATCTTGGTTTTCACTCGAATTGAAGGTGAGAAAACATGAGTTTTGGGTCGGGTTTGACTATTTTGAGTCAAACCCGAATTGAATCTTGGTATTTTTGGGATGATAACATTGAAATGAAGATGGGTTTTGATATAAAAACGAGTTTGGTATCCTTGGGGGTCGATTCTTGATTTATTTGTGCTCGGATTTGGATTGTTGGACGCGTTTGGTTTGGTTTTGTGGCTCGTATTGAGCTCGACCGAGACCCTAGGTCTCGGTGTGCCACTCCTCGACTCGAATTAGAGTCTTGGAGGTGTTATGGTTCTTTTCTTATTGATTCTTGATGATGGATTATTGCTAGTGGTAATTTTGGTCGATTGTGGCTCGACTTGATGTTGTTGTTGTTGTTTTGAACTCTCGGCCGACACCCCTTCGCGGGCTGTTTTGGGTCGAGGGGCTCTTTAGAGCTAGCCGAGACCGAGAGGTCTCGGGTGAGGTTATTTCTATGGTTTGTGGCCTCACAAGTTGACCCGGGTTTGACTTGGTAAGTCGACCCGTATAATTGGTATAATTTTGTTTTATATGGTGTTAATATTTCATGTTGAGACTTATGTTGGACCGAAGCATTTGGACTTTGGTTTACTTGTTTTTGGATTTGGAGTTGTGTTGACGAGTATGGAATTGGGGACCGATTGTGAGACGGTCAATTAGATGACGGAGATAGGTTAGTTGGGTGCCGTAGTCGGACCCTCATGTTGTAGCACGTGATATGGGATTGTTTGGACGGAGTTGATTTATTATTGTGACTTGATTTTATTGTTTTAGACTTGGACTATGAGCCGAGGGTCATGACTCGGACATGTGACCAAATTCTATGACTCGATAAATATTTAAAAATCGATATTAAGAATAATACTCGTAATAATATTATTAAGAATATAATCGTTTATAAACGTATATATAGACGTGTTAAACGTATATATATATATATATATATATATATATATATATATATATATATATATATATATATATATATAATGCGTATATTAATAATAAAACGATCACGAGTAAACATATAATAATAAAGCGATAGTTATTATACTATGAAAATAGTGTAATAAATGTCGGGATATTATTATAAATAATAACTATATAAATAATGGCGAAATATACGTCGGATAACCAATAATTAAAAATGTGGTTTTGTTTATAAAATTAGAAATATATCGAGTTATACGAATTGTGGGTCTTTAAAGTCCAAGTGGGCCTTATATTGTGACTTTGTGTTGTCACGGATATATGACGATTAATATAAACATTTTATATATCGAGTGACTTATTCTAGATCGAGTTATTTGACGATATAAAATGAGTATATTAATAGGCATCGTATCCCACGACGCCCATAGGATGTGGTATATATTTTAGGGTGATAAATTACTATATGTCTCGTGGAATTTGGCCGATTCGACGATATATATAGGGAATTTATTGGACTATGACATATACCAAATAGAAACTTATGTGCAATGTGCTTTAGGTTGGGTATAATTTTGGGACAATATATTACGTAAATAAGTATGGGAGATTATCAAATCGACGGATTTAATAAGCTTCGATAGTTATTTAAATAATATGTTGGGCTAACATTAGACCTATAGTTGTCTTATTATTGTTCTTTGTTGAGGCTTTTTGGTTTGAGCTGTGTCGACCCTCCACCCGTATGGATACCAAACGTCAAAGTTTAAATGAATATGAAGTTAATTCGAGAAATGGATAATATTGGAAAGTAAAATGGAATACGTTTGGGAATGGGAATATTTGATTTTGAGGAAATGATTTCTGAACGGTTTTGATATTGTTAGGAAGTGTCGAGTCTGTAGTCGTCGTTACATGAGTTGCTTGAGATTATTTACGTCTTTCTTCTATCGTTTCTTTTGAGGATTTCTGGACTTGAGGTGAGTCATAGCCCCACTTTTACTCTTGAACTATGTTTTCAATACTTGGGGTGAGAAACGTGCAAATGTTTTATGTGGACTATTATCGCTTTATTTATTTATTTCAAAACTTGCTATGCTTATAGAACTAGGTAGGATTAAGCGAGGCCTAGTCCCGAACTAGGTAAGCTAGTGATTGGTTGTTGAGCGAGGCCTAGTCCCGAACTAGGTAAGCTATTGGATTGGTTATAGAGCGAGGCCTAGACTTGAGCTAGGTAAGCTATTGATTGGATTGATTTGAGCTATAGCGTGCACCTATAGGGATGAATTGTTTTGGTTGGAATATTATGGTTGGAACATTTTGGTTGGATATTTTGGTTGGATGATTGAGGCCTAGTCTAGCTAGCAAGCGTTTTGCGTATATGTCCACTATATTGAATTAAGAATCTAAACCTATGATCTCACCAGCGAAAGCTGACTTTTAGCACGTTTTCTCAGGTAATTAAGTGATGCTCTGCGGATGCTTGGGATTGGAGGCTTGGCATTTGGCACCGGTTATGGATCTATGTTTCTAAAACTCTGATAACTATTGTGGACCTATATTTATTTCTTTTGGGCCTGACTTTGGATGATTTTGAGATAATGTAAACTTTAAAACCCCGCGTGGTTGCATTTTACTTTGTTTACTTTATCTCGTTCTTTTATGTCTTGTGTTTGGATACCAATCCCCGTAGCACCCCGAAAGCTTGTTGAGTCTTCCGCTGTACCAAATTTTGGGGGTGTTACAATGAGTTTGATACGGATCTTTTTCCTCAGTATTTGATGGCAGTTAAGGGTAAGCGGTGGGTTATTGCTCATGGGTTCCGCCGGGTTGTATCCAAGTTCAAGGAATGTGCACAATTGAAAGCCCGGCTTGGGGGTGTATATCCGCGGCCATCTCTGAAGGACTTCAACAAGGCTTGGAGACGGGAATTGTCCATGGCTCTAAAGGTGTTACTCTTGAGCAAGTGGATGCTTATGATTCCGGGGTAAAGCAGTATTACATAGATGCCGTGACCAGGTTATCTGAGGTTCCCTTCCCCCTATTGGATTCCTTAGAAGCTTGCAGAGACTCCCCTTTGGAATTTCTAATGTCACAACTTGTTCTTGAGGAAGAGAGGCCGGCTGGTTCTTCGGAGTTTGCTTTTAACCCGCCTGTGGCCGAGGAGCGTATTTTGCCGGGGTCTGTGCTTAGTAAGTTGACTTCCCGGCCTCGTGCCATTGCTGCCTACTGGGATGCTAAGAGCAAGAAGTATGGGTTGGAATTTGATCAAAGTGTCTCCTCTCCTTCGATTGTTGCCCCTGCTGCTCCAACTCCGTCTGCGCCCAACACTGGGCCGCGTGGGGATGACGAGGAGCAAGAGAATGATATGTTTGACACCTCTATCTTAGGCAAGATTGACCCGAAGGACTTTTCTTAGGTTTTTCCACGGACATCATGGGCGGTATTTTGACTATACCTGCCTTTGTCCATCTCATGTGAAGCTTTTTACTCCTTATTGGTATTTTCTTATCAGGGCCGCTGTGAGCTGCAGATGTAATCCGGGTGTATGCACCCGTTATGGATGTACTTTGTTAATAACACTTTCTAGAATTCCATGTTATTTTTGTTTTTGCTTGCCGGGTTTGGGATTATCGAACTTGATTTAACTATCGCTGTGTATCCGTACTTAGTGTTCCGGGGATAGCTAATTATGGTCAATGGGTCTGCAGAACCACTTATATGCCTTAGTTTGTTTTTTTTTTTTTTGTTTTTTTTGGTTGGGTTTGCGATACCTCTTATGCAGTTATGCATGCATATGATGAATAAATGAAAGAAAAAGAACAATAATACTCATTTTGGAAAATTTGCAAAGTTGATCAGACTCCGCATTTCATTAAATAGAAAAGAAATAAGTTACATAATTTAAACTAAACACGCTGGGTTAGGTTCCTACTAACATCTTTGGTCGCGGCTGATGGTTGGGTTGTCCACACCCAAAGTCATATATAGCATTTTTTGAGATTCCGAACATTTCACGTTCGGGGGATTTCCTGACCATCCATGCCTCGGAGCTTGTAGGCCCCTTTTCCCAATGCCTCTATCACTTCATACGGGCCTTCCCACTTTGGTCCTAACTTTCCGGTGTCCTTGGTGCGGCTGGCTTCGTTGCTGCGGTAAACATAGTCTCCTGGCTTAAATGTTACGCCGCGGACTCGGGCATTGTAGTACCTTTCCATCTTGGCCTTGCTTCGCGCTTTTTCAATTGCCGCAACTTCCCTCCTTTCTTCTGCTAGGTCCAAGTTCAATCGTAGGGCTTCATCATTACTTTCCGGGTTGAAAAGGGCGCACCTTAGTGATGGCATGCCTATTTCTACCGGGATCACAGCTTCCGTCCCATATGTAAGGGAGAACGGGGTATCTCCATTGCTGGATTTGATCATGGTTCGATGTGCCCATAGTACGTGTGGTAGTTCCTCGAGCCAGTCTCTACTTCCTTCTTCGATTCTTCCTTTAATCCCTTCTTCTAGGCTCTTGTTTGCACTTTCCACCAATCCATTTGCTTGCGGGTGTTTTACTGATGCAAAGCGCTGTTTGATGTTGAGCTTTTCGCACCAATATTTGAAGGGATTATCCTTGAATTGCTTGCCGTTATCCGACACTATCTCCCCCGGAAGGCCGTATCTGCACACGATGTTATCCCAGACAAACTTTTTACCTGATTTCCTGTAATTGTCGCCAGAGGCTTTGCTTCAATCTATTTGGTAAAGTAATCAATTCCCACTATCAGGTATTTGATTTTTCCCCGCGCCTTGGGAATGGACCGCAGATATCTAGACCCCACTTGTGGAAAGGCCATGGGGATGTGATAGAGGTAAGCTGATGTTGCGGCTGTTTGGGGACCGAGCGGTGGACTTGGCATTCTTGACATCTCTGTATTATTTCTCGGGCATCCTTATGCATGTTGGGCCAGTAGTAACCGGCCCTAATTGCCTTTGCCACGATGGCTCGCGGTCCCGAGTGCATGCTGCAAGATCCTTCATGGATTTCTCTTATCACATAGTTGGTTTGTGATGGGCCCACGCATCATAACCATGGTTCCAGGAAAGACTTCCGAAATAACACTCCGTCAATGATTGTATACTGCCTGGCTTTGATTCTTAATTTCCTTGCTTTCTGGCTATCCGCGGGAACTATTCCTTCTCCTAAGTATTCAAGAAGGGGAGTCATCCAGGTCTCCTCCTCCTCTTCAACTATGGCCATTACCTCTTTTTCTTCGATTGATTTTTCCTTTAAAACTTCCACCAATACTTCTTTTGTTAAGTGAGCGAAGCTAGTGGAGGCTATTTTACTCAATGCATCCGCCTGTTTATTCTGGCTCCGCGGAACCTGCCTGATGGAGAATGTTCTGAAATCTTGCGCCAAGGCTTTTGCTAGGTACCGGATCATGGCTTCTTCCTTAGCCTTATATGAACCGTTGATCTGGTTAGCGACAAGCCTAGAATCCACGTGTGCTGCCAGGTCCTTCACCCCATCTATTTCGCCATCCTTAAACCTGCTATCAATGCCTCGTATTCTTCCTCATTGTTGGATGCCGGGAACTCAAAACGAAGGGTGTACGTGAATTCCGCACCTTTTGGTTGGTCAGGATTAGACCTGCTCCGGAACCTTCCTGACACGAGGATCCATCTGTGTACAAGTCCCATAGTTCTTTGTACTCCGACTCTGCGGGGGCGGTGACCTGGGGTTCTTCTTCTGGTACTTCCGCGAGAAAATTTGCTAGGACCTGACCCCTTATCGCGGTTTGCGGTCTGAAATTTATGTCGTGTTCTCCTAGTTCGATAGCCCATTTAGCCATTCTACATGCGTTCTCCGTCCATGCCAGCATTTGCTTTATAGGTTGATCCGTGATTACCACGATTGGGTGTGCCTGGAAGTACCTCCGGAGTCTCCTTGCCACGTGGACTAATGCTAATACCAATTTCTCCATGAGGCTATAGTTTATCTCCGGGCTTTTCAATGCGCGGCTGATGAAGTATATTAGCTGCTGGGTTGTTCCCCTCTCAGCTAGCAAGACTGCGCTGATAGCTTCTCTGGCCGCGGATAGGTACATTATCAGTTCCTCTTTTTCTTGCGGGGCTGTTAGAGTGGGAAGGTCGGCGATGTGCTTCTTCATTTCCTTAAACGCTGCTTCTGCTTCCGGAGTCCATTGGAAATCACTCTTCTTGATGCATTTTTTGAGCGTTTTGAAGAGTGGAAGTGATTTTTTCGCGGATTTGGATAGAAAACGATTTAAACTTACTAACTTCCCGTTTAAACTCTGTACCTCTTTTAGGGACTTAGGGGATGGTAGTTGGGCCACCGCCTTCGACTTCTCCAGACAAGCTTTGATGCCTTGTTTATTCACCACATGTCCCAGGAACACTCCTTCTTCTGCCCCGAACGTGCATTTTTTTGGGTTTAGCTTCATGTTGATTTTTCTAAGTGTTTTGAAAGTTTCTTCTATATCCTTTAGCACTTCCTTCTCTGAGTGGCTTTTTATCACTAGATCATCAACGTATACTTCCAAATTTCTTCCAATTTGTTTTTCGAAAGCCTTATCTACCCTCCGTTGATATGTGGCACCAGCGTTTTTTTGACCAAAGGGCATCTTCATGTAACAAAAGATTCCTTGATTTGTATGAAACGCGGTCTTCTCTTCATCTTCTGCTGCCATCTGAATTTGATGGTATCCCTTGTACGCGTCTAGAAAGCATTTGAAGGTGTAACCGCAGAGGGACTCTACCTTCCAATCGATCTCCGGCAGAGGGTAACAATCTTTTGGACAGGCTTTGTTGAGATCTGCCAAAAAAAAAATATAAAAAAAAATAAAAAATAAAATAAACTAGAATTTAGGGAACTAAAAAAACGTTTTTTGTGAAAAAAAAAATCAAAAATAAAATAAAAAAGTATATTTACCATTATACCCTTTTGAATTATATAATAAAACTTAATATCCAAAAAAATCTGATTGGTTGATACTGGTTCTCGCAGTTCTCGCAATTTATTTGGTTCTGAAAAGAACCTTACCATATATATATATATATATATATATATATATATATATATATATATATATATATATATATATATATATATATATATATATATATATATATATATATATATTGCATTAGGTTAAATCATCAATTATTCTTGCAACCTTTTCAACTTCATCTCAATTCATAACCGACTTTTAATTGTATACTAATTACTAAATATCATGTGATAAATTCCGGCAAGTCTTGCACTTCCATCTCGATGTTGTACATACTTCACATTAAATGCACCGGTTTTGCTTTTCGATAAAAGTTTGAACTTTTGCTTATGTTTAAAACTCAAATTTTTATTTGATATTATAATTTAAAAACGGATTTAAGTAAAAATTATGCATTTTTTCCTTTCTATTCATTACTCAATGTGATATTTTTAATATGTCGTATTTTGCTATTATGGCAAAATCATTTAATTGGCGTAAATATTGGTTTCTCACTAATAATTCTACATATAGAAAAAAGAAAACACTTTGCGATGCGCGACCTTCTTCTTTTCAATAATAATTCAATTGCACGCGATAAATTCATTCTTGTATTTCTTAAAGAGCATTAGAAAGCAACTACTTACATAAACTAATCACGCTAAAAATTATCATTTAACCATTTAAATGTTGCTTTACATACATGCTCGTGCACATTTTCTTGAATCAATTCGCACATGTGAGCTACATCAATAGAAAACGCACATAAATTACTTGTATATGAAAATGCATTAAAATAATACATATATATATATACATACATACATATATATATATATATATATATATATATATATATATATATATATATATATATATATATATACATATATATATATATCTACACATATATATATATATATACATATATATATATATATCTACACATATATATATATATATATATATATATATATATATATATATATATATATATATATATATATATATATATATATATATATATATATATATATATCTACACACACACACATATATATATATATATATATATATATATATATATATATATATATATATATATATATATATATATGTGTGTAGATATATATATATATATATATATATATATATATATGTGTAGATATATATATATATATATGTGTGTAGATATATATATATATATATGTATATATATATATATATATATATATATATATATATATATATATATATATATATATATATATATATATATATATATATATATGTGTAGATATATATATATATATATATATATATATATATATATATATATATATATATATATATATATATATATATATATATATATATATGTATATATATATACATATATATATATATATATCTACGCATATATATATATATATATATATATATATATATATATATATATATATATATATATATATATATATGTATGTATATGTATATATATATATATGTATATGTATATATATATATATATATGTATATATATATATATATATATATATATATATATATATATATATATATATATATATATATATATATATATATATATATATATATATATATATATATATATGCTTATCTATAACAATCACCTAAATATGTAAGAAACAAAGAAAATAGTTGGTATCCCAATCTTTGGTTTCATTTATCTGAGCATGCATGATCTTGTGTGATTTTCATAGTACCTGCATATAATAACTAAATTAAGAAAAAAAGAAGACCAAGTTAATTACAAAGATCTAAAGCCTTTCAAAAAAAAAAAAAAAAAAAAAATTACAAAGATCTAATAGATGTGTGAATCATCTCCAAAATGTTGCAAAAGAGAATTTATATACCGCTACCAACAATCAAAAATCTAAAAGATGTGTGAATCATCTTCAAATGTACATACTAAATGTGATTTTTGCCGGTTTATATAGGCATGAATTAGGTTAAATCATTAATTATTCTTGCAACTTTTCGCAACCCTTGCACTTCATCTAACCGACTTTTAATTCTATACTAAATGCTATGTGATCAACTCGGGCAACCCTTGCACTTCACCTCCTTTCATGATTGTATAGATATTATGATGCTGCATTGAATTCCGAGCATTAGCTATCTTGTACTCTATGCAACTACTAAACGACTCCAACTTGTTTCTAACTCTAAAACTCTATCATCATAGCTCCACATTAAATTTAGGGACTGAATCATATAGTATTATAGATAGATAACACCATAATCACAAAATTAAATAATTAAACAAATAAATAAATCATCATCACAAAATGAGCAGAAAACAATGAATAACAGTAACTAGTAAATAGTAATTATCATTTCAATAAACACCATAATCACAAAATGAAACTATCCCACTATGGGAATGGAACTATGACTATGAAAGTGATTAAAGGTATTTGTTTAAGATGAGAGGAACCGTCACTATGGTAATGAATGATAGATATATTCCATACTCCATATACATCAAGAGTGCTAGGAATGGATCTTTTATAGGTAAGGGACCCACCACTACTATCAAACTCATACCCATTGTCATTCATAATACCATACCAAACGCATATAAACTAGAAATTGGAAGAAAACACACAAAATAAAAAGAGGGGTAATTAGAGATTACTTGATTGAAGTAACCACTGTTCATTTTAAAGACTGTTCATTTTAAAGTAACTAGCAGGGTCCCCACGCGATGCAGCTGCAGACATTCTGTAATTTAATTTTTTCGGCTAATAATTTATTTTATTTGTATGTTTTTTGGCAATAGTTTTACCGATTAGTTTTTTAAAGCAAAAGTTTGATGAAATTTTGCTTAGTTTGTATTATTTTATTTATTATTTATTTTATTTTTTTTGTTTAGTAGTTTGCTTGGTTTGTACAATATGTGAACATATTTTAGTTTATTATGTTCTTTTTGACAATAAATTTACGGATATCAAAAATTTCGTTTAGCTTGTGTTCGTTCGGGCTCGAGCTCGTTGGCTCGTGTCCATTCGGGCTCGAGCCCGTTTGACCCGTGCCCGTTCGGGCTCGAGCCCATTTTGCCCATTGCCCGTTCGGGCTTGAATATTTGTACAATATGCTTTATTATTTGTATTAGTGACATTTAATGCATGAATTGTGTTTAAGTTGGTTGTACAATATGCTTGATAATTTGTATATTTTATGTAAGGGGTGTTTTAATAAGTGCATTAATTGTATTTATTGACCAGTTAATTAATTGTATTTAATGTATATAATGATTTATTTATTGTAGGGCTGAGCACCGCAGGTTCAAAACCGAACCGGACCGACGAAACCGACTGAACCGGACCGACGGCCCGTCGGTTCGGTTTCGGTTACGGTTTTTCATGAATTTCGGTTTCGGGTCGGTTCGGTTCGGTCCGGTTCGGCCCAAAACCGACAAAAACATGCCAAAATACACATGGACCGACAAACCCGAACCGAACTGACGGCCCGTCGGTTCGGTTTCGGTTCCGGTTTTTGATGAATTTCGGTTTTCGGTTTTCTCGGTTCGGGTCGGTTCCGACCCGATGCTCAGCCCTAATTTATTGTATTTTAGTATTAATCGTATGTTAGAATTAAATATGAGAGGAATTTCTATAAGTAGCATTGGTTGTTGTACTTATAGCTTTAGAAATTGTATTGCTTAATTTTAAATATTTCTATTAATAGTAGACCTTCCTCAATTATAATATAGTATGATATGATTAGGGTTTTGTTTATTTATAAGTGTGTGTTGTGTGTTTTTCTATGGGGGTGATGAATATTCTGACGAAGATGAAGGGACTTTGTACTTTCTTTCTTTCTTATTTAGGTAATTGTGCGCAACTTCAATCATAGTTATTCATCATGCATTTGAACTATTCTATAATTAGAAATGCTATTTATTGCTTATTATAAAAAGATTTCAAAATTAATTTGCTAGGAAGCAAGTTGGTTAGAAAGTTTGCTAGGAAGCGGTTGGTTGTTCAAACAAAAATTATTTGGCTTAACCATCTCTGATATTTCTACTTATAAAGCATAAAGACAACTAAACGTGTAACCAAATAACGCAAACTATAATCCGCCGCCGCATTGCACGGGTACCGTTATAGTTCATACAAAAAGTATGCACCTCATAGCACAATGTGCTATGAGTAACTTCACATCCTCGTTTGGGCTCATGAAATGCCACATTATTTTAACAAACCTCCTCACTAATAACTAACCTTAACTTACTCATTTGGGGGCCACAACTTACAACTTTATTTTTTTTATTTCATTTTTCAAACAAATTAAATTTATTTCGTTCAATACAAATAACTAAACATAAAAATGTTATTTACTTAAAAAAAACTGTAAATAAATAAAGAAAATAAAAACACAAGGACCAAAAATGTAAATAAAGAAAACCACAAATACTAAACCACGAAGGACCAAAACTGTAAATCTGGATCCTCTTCTACCTCTCGACACACACCAAAACACACTACAGACACACACATTAAATAAATAAATAAATAAATAAAAGGGAAAAAAAATGTTTATCTATTGCTCGGGTCCTATAAAATGATAATATTGTCAGAAACTCACCTCGCTGTGCAGATGACGAGTTGGTGAGTGGCGAGAAAAAAAGGGGGTGGTGTGGTGGCGAGGCACAACAAAGGTGCCAGCGTGGCACGGCGAGCCACAACGAAACCCACACCGGGTGCTCTTGCTATTTATGTTTGTAAAAGAAAAAAATTGTCCAATTTTTAATAATAATTATAATTATAATTATTTTTAATATTTTAACTTTTTAATCAAAAACTTGTATTAATCGTTTATTTTTAATTTTTATAATAAAAATAAGCAGTGTTGTAAAGAAAGGCCTATTAATCGCCACCTAAGTGATACAAGGACACCAACCATCTGATTTGTGTAAATTGGTCAATTTTGGTCAATGGCAGTCATGACGGTCCACAGTGGTTAAACTTATCGAAAACCTGCAAATCTGACTGGAAATACCCAAAACTATCTGTAAAATTGTTTTAATAACTTATATTTGTTGTTTATAGCTATTACAAGAAGAATCTTGTGGGAAATACATAAAAGTTGCTGGAAATGCCCAAAATTTTTCAGAAATATCGATCCGATTAATCACCGATTACAAGCTATAAGAAATTCGATCGTCTGACAATAGGTTCGCGATTTTTGCAACCTTGAAAATAAAGGTAAAAATAATTTTTTATCAACCAAAGTTTGCATTAACCACCCATATCATAATTTGTTAATTTTTATTTGTGAACACGCTTTTCAAAACCGAGATAGTACATTTTCACACTAAATGTTTACTACTAGTATATTAGTTTGCAAAATAAGTGTATAATTTTGAATTATTATCAATCAAATCGTGGTTGTTATGATACTTGTGGAAAACTAGAAGGGGGGGTTGAATAGTTTTATGTCCTTTTAAATTTATTTCCAAAATATTTTGATGGTTATAAAAACTTTCGATTCGATCTTAAGTGAGTTCAAGCAACAACCAATATAAGCAAGTCTAAACTAATATTGAAAGTATTGAAATATAATGAAGAAAAGATAGAGTTAGAAAGATCAAACCATAACACGTGAATTTATAGTGGTTCGGCTACAAGGACACCTTCCTTGCCCTACTCCACTCCCCGAGTACCACACTCGAGAGTTTTCTTCACTATGTCAACAAACTCCTTATGGTGGAGAAACCTTACACACCTTGGCTTACACAAGTTAACGACACTAAGCAAAATGTCGAGTTCTAATCGTAGCTAGAACCAATCTCACACCAAATATCACACCACGTGATCTTCACACCTTAATCACACCTTCACACCTTCTTCAAGACTTCACACCGTCTTCACACCTTGTCAATCTTCACACCTTCTTCTATGCACAACTAAGTCACAACTACTAAACTAGTTTACAACACACCAAGATTCTACAATCAACAAATATACACAACACTTTAACAAATAACTATCACTAGTACTATATGAAACTAGCTATACACAACACCACTACAATAAGATGGATGTAGAGAAGTGTTCTTCTTCTTGCACTTGAATGGATGAAGCTTTGGATCACTTGGAAACAAAGACTTATGAAATATATGATCAAAGGATTTTAGATCTAGAGAAGAAGATTGGATCAGAAAGTTTATAGTGCAAAAAGGTGAGAAAAATATGTGGAATGATCCAATATTTATAGGACCAGAAAATACTGTTCGGGAGCGTGCCGGTCCCCTTAATTATAGGCCGGTCCCCTTAATGATTAAGGGGGCCGCCTAGTAAAATTAAGGGGGCCGCCCTCCTGAACGTTTGAAAAGTTTTTCTGGATAAAATTTGCCCTTTTTGGTTGGAAATTTGAAATCATATTTTTGTGGTTTAATAAAGCTTTACCAAAATTGATTTACAAATATATATAAAATGTTAAAATCATTTTATATAATGTTATGTATTAATATAAAATTTCCTTTGATCATGTAATGCATAAGTTACTAAGTTTATGCATACCTTGAGTGATATAAGATGTAGAGGTAAATATTTGTCGCCAAATACTTGTTTATGTCTTATTCTTGACTTAATTTGATTTAAGTTTTGTGATTATCAAAACATAGGTTTATTGAGAAATATTAATAACATTCACAAACATTATTTATATCAACAATCTCCCCCTTTTTGATGATTACAAAACTTAAACTCATTAACTCAAAAATTAGTTTTTAAACAAGTATTTTAGTGAGTTTATATGTACTTCTCCCCCTTTTTGTAACATCAAAAAGGTTATGCCGACAAGTTTTCATTCGTGAAAATTTTGACGGGTAGAAACTCCCCCTTGATGTGTACTCCCCCTCGTTTGGGGGCACCAAGAGAACGAGCTATGGAATGCTTGCAAAACAAAAATATTAGAAGCACAAGTATATACATGTACACAAATATAGGGTGATGAGAAAAGAAAGAAACATTCATATTAGAGCAATAGTTGTGTTAAGACACAACAATACGAGTACATAAGCTAACAACATAATAGCAAATACATAAGCCAATTAATCAAGAAAGATACATCATCATGCAAAAGTACATGGACTTCATAGAGCTTGCAAGCAAAAGGGGTGGCAAAGACTTTATTTATTAAGCATATCAAATGCTTAATTTGGAGATCATGATGGTGATGGTGGAGGAGTGGATGAGAATTGTGGTGGAGGAATTATAGGAGAGGATGGTGGAGTTGGAGGTGGTGGTGGGTTGGTAAGCAAATGTTCAATATATGAAAACATATATTGAATTTCATCTTTAAGGCCAAAGATGATGGTTTGGTTGTGGATACAACAAAGGCAAGTATCACCATGTGATTCAAGCATCCTCCAAGGTACGGGATTGGCAAAGTATGGTAGTGTAATTTGTGGAGATGAGAGTTGAGTATCAAGTGGTGTTATTGGTGAAAGTGAGATTGTAAGATGGGTGGATATAGGTTCTTGTGTGGGAAGTGGTGATGATACTTGTGGTGACAAGTGTGAATTGATGTAGTCATTGATTGATGAGGTTGAGGGTAAGGAAGATGAGGAAGTTCTGTGAGTGGAAGGTGTTTTGGATGGTACATTAGGTGCACTTGGAGAGGAGCATTTTGGTGGAGGTGATGGGGTTATGTTGTCTTCATTTGTTAAGTCAATGAAGAGTTGTTTTGGAGGAATGACCACAAGTTTTTGTTTCTTGGAGGTTTTGGAGTTTGAGGTGCTTGGAGGAGTCATGATGATATGATGAATGATGAGATGAAGAATGGTGATAATGGAGGGAATTTATAGTATAGAAATGGGTGATTTAGGTAAATGTTTGAAATGGTTGAAAGAGATTCTAAAACCAGTTGGGACAAAATGGGAAATGGCAGCTGAAACTAGAGAAAGGATTCACAAGATGCAAAAGAATACAGTAAACCCAGTTCCAGATGGCCGGTCCCCTTAATTGTATGCCGGCCCCTTTAATAATTAAGGGGACCGCCTAGGGAATTAAGGGGGCCGCCCATCTGGTGTTTTCCCAGACGACCAGAAACCCAAAATTTGCAAAATTTGGTAATTTTTCAAGTGTGTTTTTCCAGCAAGCTCTATTAGGAGTACATACTTTAGGAATGATGATATATAAACATATATATATATATATATATATATATATATAATCAAATTTTGCATGCAAATAAACATATTATAATCCATATTGAAAAGAAGCATGGCATAACATTAATATAGAAGCATGATAATAATTAAAGTCTAAACATCATTCCGAATAACACAAGAAATTAACACAAGTATTACCGAATAAATCGGACAAATAGCAAACCATACAAATGTCTAAAAGAAACAAGTAATAACAAGTAGCAACACGTCAATATCTTCTACTTCTTTTTCTTTCCAAGCATCTTCCTAAACATCTTCCTAACGGATTTGAATCCCCCTCGAAGTTCTTCATGCATTTGTTGTTGACGATTGATGATAGACGTTTGACGAGTGAAGAGAAGCTCATCGGTACGTTTATGAGGAAGAGGAATTTGATACTCGGTATCATCAAGATCGGAAAGATCTTCAACAAAGGTCGTGGGGGATGGAGTACTAACACGTGAGGTGTCTTCCTCCTCATCATCATCGTCATCACGATGAGATGTAGAACCACGGGCCTAGAATACAAAGGAACACGAGATTTTCCTTTGTCACTACGAGGACGGCGAGTACGAACACGAGTAAATTGGTTCAAAGTAGGAAGGATATGAACGTAGTAGTCTCTTTGAAGATGTGGGTAATGTTCCATCACATAACGATAAAGTCGTGTGAGAAACATACCGTAAGGAAGATTGGCATTTGGGGTGTTTTTGGCGGACATGATTCGATGAACAAAAAGATAAGCCAAATTGTATTGCTCTTCAGCAATAACATAATAAAGCATGTGGGCAATGCTCGCCGTGACATGATCACGGTGACCACCAGTACCAAACGCATTCTCTCGAATGAGTTCTTCCCACTTCTTCATATCTTGGCTTAGCTCTTTGAGGAGGATTTGATTGGCAAGAATATCGACATTCTTCGACTTGATTACTCGACTAGTCGTACGACGTTCTAGTTCAAGCATTCGACGAATGTCGTCAGGACTAGGAATCTCAGAATAGTAGGGGCCATCCTGAGGACGATTTCTTTCAAGAGTGGAAAGATCCCATTCATTTGAGAAAACGGCTTGGCCGTTGAATGGGATTCTAAGAATTTGCCCAAATTGAGCAAGAGTAAGAGTGATGAATTGATTTTGAATCATGAAGGAAATGAGGAGATGACCATAGGGATCGGTTTGCACCATCACTTGGCTATAGAAGTCGAGGATAAAACGAGGAATGATAGGTTCGTTGATTTGGAAAAGACATTCAAAACGAATATTGGTGAACATTCGTTCGGTTTGATCATTTTCATAGAAAGATGGATCGACAATTCGTCCTTCGTGAATGTTTCTATGTTCAATAGGACGATAGAAACATGCAACTGAAGGAGACATGCCGGGAGTAGAAGAGACATTTGGAATGTATTGTTTGGTTTTGGAGACATCACCAACCGTGGTCTTAGGCATTTTCACCTAAACAATATAACAACAAAAATAAAATTAATATAAAAACAACTATCATGCATATGTTATATATTTATATAATTATATGCACTATACGTGGAACGAAATTCTACTTCGACACAAAAAAAAAAAAAAAAAAAAAAAAAAAAAAAAAAATTCAATGAAGTAGTTTCATGATGTTCCTTTTATTTTGATTTTAAACTCGTTTAGAATATATAATATCGAAGAGTATGATATTATAATTCATTTCGAAATAAGGCTAGATATATATTAGATTATATATCTTCCATTCCATAAGAGTTTGACACAACATAAGTTTGTCTAAAAGATTAAAATGCGAATTTTAGTTTTCAAAAATATCATTTTTGAGATAAACCAAACGCTCCCTTACTAGATAAAAACATCCTAAAACATCAGTATATATATTGATTATATATCTTGATGACGTCTATTGATTTTAGTAGTATTAACAAGTTTTATGAACAAGTTTTAAGTTTCAAATAACTACATATAGTTATAGTTTGTTCATGAACCAAACGCCCATGTTGTCTTCATGAACCATTTTCTAATAAATTGAAAAGTATGTTTTGATTGTTTAGGACGTTAAAACAATGTAATGTAGTAAGTTTTAAGTGGTTTTTAAGAGTTATATCAACAATGTGCCTTTTGAAAAATAAAATTCGACTAGGGTTTATGGGCGATTAATGATTTTGACCAGATGATATGTTATACTAATTTTGAGTTGCAAAACATCATCCTAATCCTATGGGGAGCATTTGGTAGTTCAATTTCTAGCTTCAATAACACTTAAAATCGAATTAAAATGAATTTTAATAAAATGCATAATTATTGATTAGACACCAAATCGATTGAAATGTGATGAAATGCATGTTGGAAAACTTACAAAAGATGTTGTTATATGTTTGGTTGATGTTTGCCCCTTGCGAAATAACCCCGGATTGGTGATTTGGTGAAGGATTTTGGTGGTTTTGGAGGTTTAGTTTCGTTCACAGCAATATAGGGGGAGAAGTGAGTGAGTAAATGGAGTGTTTGGAAATGGAATTAAGGAGGAAAACGATTTTGGAAGTGTCAGATGGCTGGCCCCCTTAAACATTAAGGGGACCGCCCTCGATAACAAGCCGGTCCCCTTAATCATTAAGGGGGCCGCCTTTGAAACTTTCCAAATTTCGCGGAATTCGTTTCTGGAACAAAAATATTTATACGTATATAATTAGATTTATAATATATCAAAAATACGTAAACGTCTATTGGCACGATGATAAAATTCTTAACAGTTTTTAATTACCGTTTTGATAATTAAAATATACCTTTGACAATTTTTGGATAAAATGATCAAAGTGTTAAGTTGATGAAGGGTTTAAGGTGTGTTCGGGAATATGTGAATAAGTGTGTATATATATATATATATATATATATATATATATATATATATATATATATATATATATATATATATTGTTTATATATATATAAGTATAAATGTGATTGAAAGATGAGTTGATGAGTGAGATTTGAAAGATAGTAGCGGAGATAGGATATAGTTGGTGAGAGGAGTTTGTTTCATCCATAGTGTTCACGTGTGAAGGCGTTCTTGTATTATAAAAGTCCACTTGACTCATATCCCTTCATCATCATGAGTCTCCTAAAAGAGGACTTACTAGAATAACGTGAGGGGGGGAAAGAAAGGGTTCGATAAAGAATGATTTCTTGGAGTTCTAGAAAGTCAACAAATGACGTATCTAGGTTATGTACAAGTGAATATATATATATATATATATATATATATATATATATATATATATATATATATATTTATATATATATATATATTTAATATATTACGTATAATAGTATATATATGTATATATAAGTATATATGTGATTCTAACAAATAGAAGACAATAACAAATTATATCTAAATAATTGATGAAATCAAACAATGCATATTTATCTAAGCATGGCAATGAGTTGTGAAAGAATGGCGTACCCGGTGGTCTTCAAAAGAAATCTTCAACATCATCAAGATGAAATATAGACTTTGAAAAAGTCTATGTTGAGAGAAAAACCAAGATTGCCTCAAGGAATGTTCGTCTAGCCATTTGATCTCCATTGTCCTTTTGGTCCAAAGTTGTTTGGTCCAAACATGTTTAACATTTGACTCGGGTGCATGAAAGGTGGTAGAATGCCCCAAGGATTGTAGCTTTGTTGGTAGTTCCACATTTGATTACTATTGTTATTATAGTTTTGTCTATTTTGATTTCTTCTTGGTTGAGGTGTTTTAGACCTAGGATGAGAATTATTTGGTTTTCTAGGTGGTGGAGTTTTAGATCTTATTTTGGGTTTAGAAGATCCTACTTCGGTCTTTAAAGACGGTTTATAAAAATCTTTAACTTCTTCATCGTTGGCAAGAGGTATTTTCTTATCATTAATAAGTATATACTTAGGATTAGATTTTAAAGGTTTTTGTTTGTTGAGTTCACTTTCAAATTTTACATTTTTAATCTCGCTTGTTGAAGCCTCATTTAAATTAAATCCTAAGCCGGTTTTGTCTCCGGATGTTCTTTGAATACTTATTATTTTACTAAGTGATTGACTACTATTTTCAAATTTGTCAAGTTTGCGAATTTCTTCCCTAAGTATTTCGTTTTCACCTTTAAGCTCTTGACATGATTTACATTCTTCAAAAATTTCTTTACCTTTTTCTAGTTGATGTATTTTAATTTTTAGTTCAAGTACTTCACTTTCTAATTGATTGTTAATGTATTTTAGTGATTTGTTTTTGGCCATTACTAGTTGTCCTAATTTGCATAGTTTAATATATTCATTATCTAGATCTTTTTCATCTAATGATATACTTTCATTACTAAAATATTCGGTTTCGGAACGTACCTCATTTGGTGTATTCGCCATGAGACATTTTTCTTCCTTTGTCGTTTCATTCTCATCATCATCACTATCACTCCAAGCACCTCCAACAAATGCTCTTTGATTTTGATCTCTTGTCATCATTGGACATTTTTCAATAAGGTGATTTGGATCTCCACACTTGAAACACTTTCTTTCAATCTTGTTGTTCTTGTCATCTTTACTCTTTTGAAATGTTTTCTTTTCATCATACGGTTGTCTTACGAATCTTCCTCGCCTTTTGAAGAATTTCTTGAAATCTCTTACGACCATGGCGTATTCTTCGTCATCACTTTCGGAAGATGAGCTATCTTCGATACTAGATTCCTTTCTAGCTTTCAAGGCGATTGACTTGCTTTGCTCTCGTTTTTCCTTGACCATTTCGGAGTCCTTCTTAATGATGACTTCGTAGACTTTTAGATTTCCAATTAATTCGTCAAGTTGCAAAGTTGACAAATTCTTCGATTCTTCAATAGCCGTCACTTTAGCTCGCCATTTTGGATGAAGAGCCCTAAGAAACTTCCTAACAAAATTCTTACTAGAAAAATTCTCATCAAGTGCTTTTAAACTTGTGATGATAGTGTTAAATCTAGCAAAAGCATTGTCAATTGATTCCTCTTCCGGAATCGTGAATTGCTCGTATTGTTGAACAAGTAGATCTATCTTATTATCTTTGACTTGACTATTACCTTGGTGAGTTATTAGTAAAGAGTTCCAAATTTCTTTTGCGGTTTCACACATAAAGATCCTTTCGTACTCTTTACGTGGTAGCGCATTATAAATAACCATTTTTGCTTCATTATTTTTAGCAAGTTTTCTTTTTAAATCATCATTTTGTTTTTCAAAAGGTACGATTTCATCTTTCTTAGTTTCCGGGTTATTTTGAATAGGTAAAAAATCACCATTAGTAATAACATGCCAAAGATCTAGATCTTTTGACTTCACATAAGTTTCGAATTGATTTTTCCAATATAAAAATCCATCACTTTCAAATAGTGGTGGTCTTTGCATAGATTGCCCTTCTAAATATTTTTCAGATTCCATAGATCGTTACAAGTTTTAAAATACAATATATTTTAAAGATCTTGCTAGACGTGGCTCTGATACCAATTGTGGAAAACTAGAAGGGGTGGTTGAATAGTTTTATGTCCTTTTAAATTTATTTCCAAAATATTTTGTTGGTTATAAAAACTTTCGATTCGATCTTAAGTGAGTTCAAGCAACAACCAATATAAGCAAGTCTAAACTAATATTGAAAGTATTGAAATATAATGAAGAAAAGATAGAGTTAGAAAGATCAAACCACAACACGTGAATTTATAGTGGTTCGGCTACAAGGACACCTTCCTTGCCCTACTCCACTCCCCGAGTACCACACTCGAGAGTTTTCTTCACTATGTCAACAAACTCCTTATGGTGGAGAAACCTTACACACCTTGGCTTACACAAGTTAACGACACTAAGCAAAATGTCGAGTTCTAATCGTAGCTAGAACCAATCTCACACCAAATAACACACCACGTGATCTTCATACCTTAATCACACCTTCACACCTTCTTCAAGACTTCACACCGTCTTCACACCTTGTCAATCTTCACACCTTCTTCTATGCACAACTAAGTCACAACTACTAAACTAGTTTACAACACACCAAGATTCTACAATCAACAAATATACACAACACCTTAACAAATAACTATCACTAGTACTATATGAAACTAGCTATACACAACACCACTACAATAAGATGGATGTAAAGAAGTGTTCTTCTTCTTGCACTTGAATGGATGAAGCTTTGGATCACTTGGAAACAAAGACTTATGAAATATATGATCAAAGGATTTTAGATCTAGAGAAGAAGATTGGATCAGAAAGTTTATAGTACAAAAAGGTGAGAAAAATATGTGGAATGATCCAATATTTATAGGACCAGAAAATACTGTTCGGGAGCGTGTCGGTCCCCTTAATTATAGGCCGGTCCCCTTAATGATTAAGGGGGCCGCCTAGTAAAATTAAGGGGGCCGCCCTCATGAACGTTTGAAAAGTTTTTCTGGATAAAATTTGCCCTTTTTGGTTGGAAATTTGAAATCATATTTTTGTGGTTTAATAAAGCTTTACCAAAAATGATTTACAAATATATATAAAATGTTAAAATCATTTTATATAATGTTATGTATTAATATAAAATTTCCTTTGATCATGTAATGCATAAGTTACTAAGTTTATGCATACCTTGAGTGATATAAGACGTAGAGGTAAATATTTGTCACCAAATACTTGTTTATGTCTTATTCTTGACTTAATTTGATTTAAGTTTTGTGATTATCAAAACGTAGGTTTATTGAGAAATATTAATAACATTCACAAACATTATTTATATCAACAATACTGATATTGATTTTAGATTCTTACGATTTTACGATACTACAAAACAAAGCTGGTCCCGATCATACGTAGGATCCTTGCGAGATAGAATCTTAACAAAATCCCGTTCTTAACCATAGGACTATATGATCTCGATCGATCCTATCATACTTTTCTCAAACCACAAGCTAAAAACTACAAATTTGTGTCTTAAGTTTTGTAAAATATGAAAAAAATGGGTTAATTGTATTAAACACTTCATAATCATAATTTTGACATACATTTTATGATATATGATATATAATAATATGTAGATTTGTATAATTTTACAACGACTATAAAGAAAATAACACTATAGCAGGATAAAATTCCGATCTAATTTTACTATCCTGATCTTGCAAAGACGAAAATGATCTTATGTAAGATCCCGATTTTAAAAACCTTGAATCAAATTACATTAATAAATATGAAAGACACTATCAAAATGAACAAAACAAAAGTAATAGCTAATTTTTTTTAACGAAATCTATTTGAGTAGAGCATAGTATGTCGATAGCCCATGGTAGAACACTCAATGAGCTAGGGTGGACTTATTTTGCCTTACCAACCTTATGGAAATTCCTAATAAATACTTAAATTGTTTGTAGACACATACATTTTAGGTGTTAATCCACAGTCGAAAGGGAAACGGCCATACCGTACGTTAAGTTTCTCAAGCAACCAATAAGTGGAAAAGGGGGTGATCGAGCGATGACAACATGAGGAGGGCTTAGAAGTAACGCTCCTGTTAAAAAAAAGCGTAATAACTCACTAGTCTAGCTCCATAGCAACGAAAATGTATTAGGGGTCAAGTGAGAGGTAATTCCCTATTCACCCCAAAGGTACAACCATGTGTACCCCATTCACCTCACCAATTTTTTTTCTTCAAATACCCCAGGGGCGACTATATCCCAAAAATCTTTGGGCAACTATCACATATGGTTGACATGTGTCCCATAGGGTTGTCCCCACAATGTACTCTTATGTACTTGCATCCTACCCACCTAGCCTATTATTTTCTTGG
Organism: Artemisia argyi; assembly: GCA_030686995.1. Classification (NCBI taxonomy): domain Eukaryota; kingdom Viridiplantae; phylum Streptophyta; class Magnoliopsida; order Asterales; family Asteraceae; genus Artemisia; species Artemisia argyi. Next base: position 235,106,887 of record CM060700.1, on the reverse strand, counting down.
GCGACTTGGGCCCACATTCTTGGGCGACTATCCTTATTTTGTCTTTTTCCTCAAAAGTAGTCTCTTTTTATTATTTTCTAGTACAAACTTTTTGGGCGACTTGGTCCCACCCATGTGCATTCTTGGGCGACTGATTAGGTAGGATAAATATTTTATTATATAAGTACATTGGACTATCATGTTATACACCTTTTATACATTTTTTTATACTTCTTTACATTTATAAAAATTACTTTTAAAAACAAATACTAATTATTAATTTATTACTCTTATACTTATTATTATTTAAAATACACCTTTAAAAACAAATACTAATACTGTATTCTCTTTTAAAATACAAAGCAAACACCAAAACACATACCAAACACCTTTATACTATCTTCTCTAACACAACCTGCTACTCTCTTCTCCAAACACCAACACACCAAGACTGAAAACCCACAACCTGCTACTCTCTTCTCCAAACACCAAACGACCCTAATATTGAAAACCCACATTGTTCACGCACCCAAACACCAAACGACCCAAACACCAAAATTGTTCACGCACCCAAACACCAAACGACCCTATGATACTAGATTTTTTTCACGCACCCAAATTAATTGTTCAAACGCAAAACCCTAATTGTTGACGCACCCAAATTATTGAAAATGCACCCAATTTAACCCAATTGGAAGCGTTCGACCCTAATATTGAAAACCCACATCGTAAGCGTTCGACCCCATATACAAGTATGTTTGACGCGAAGATTTCGGTAAGATCTAGGGTAGAACATCTTACTAGTATTAAAGCATTGTTGAATGTAGGAAGAACAAATTTGTTTAGAACTACTGTATTTGGGGCATGGTTAGATTTCCCCTCTCATAACCCTGATAACTATCTGTATAATTTCTTTTACCAAAATGCGGTTATGGTTCCCAAAGTTAGTGATTTTTGCCCTCCACTTAATTTTCAAATAGGTGATAATTTACTTGAATTTGGGCGTGAACAATTTAGCCTTGTTACTGGTTTTCGATTAGGCCATGTTGATAAAGATGAAGGGCGTATCATGCGTGGTATACCATATAGTCCTTTTTTAGACCGGTTATTTCCGGAAATGAAAGTAACTAAGAAGAAAAGAATAAAGGGTCAACAGATTTTGGGGTTGTTGAAGCCTGGGCAAGTGTGGGATTCATTATCGGATGAGGATGCTGTTCGGTGTTGTTTATTGGTGATTGCCACTTGTGTGTTTATGGGTAGAGAAGGGAGGTTCTACATACCTGATCATTTGTTGATTATGGTTGAGGATTTCTCTTTGTGGAATGAGTATCCATGGGGAGAGTACTTGTGGTGTCAATTGTATTAAAGAACGGTGAATGTAGTTCCAAGGCATGAGAATACCGTGAAAGAATCTAAGAAGCCGGTAAAAAAGTCTCCAAAAAAAGAAGAAACATTCAATCTATATGGTTTTATATGGGCATTAAAAGTTAGATTTTATTCGTAACAAGCATTATTTCAGATTGTTTATATATTATCCTTACTGATATAGTAAGTATTTTGTGTAGTATCCAATTAGATACCTTCTGTTCGTGAGCGTAATTATTTTGTTTTTTTGTGTTTTTTAGATTTGGATATTGGAAACCTTCCCTAACAGCACCCATTTTTGGTGCAAAGACCCTGCGAAGATCCCTCGTGCTTTAGCATGGTCAAGCATCAACAAATTTGAGAAAAAGCATCACTCTATTCTATTTGATCAGGTAATTGAACAACTAAGGAAAAATGTCACTTGCTTTTTAATTAGTTAATATTAGGTTAGTATTGCTTATATCTTATCCTTACTGATATAGGCTGAACTTTGTAGGTTAGTTTTGCTTTTAATTGTTAAAAAATTTGTAAAATTTCTTTTTTAGTCATAAACTATCAACAGCCATAGCTAATAGCCTTTAAAGTTGTCGTTTATTTACATCATATCAGTTAACAATTATTTATATTCTAGGCTGTACAACCTTTAAAGAAGCTGGTACCAACACGTTCCGAGTTGCTTTGTCCATGGTACATACGTAGCATGGAATATATAAGGGGACTTCAGATGCAAATTGTTGAAGCAAAAGACGACTTGGAGCAGCCAGAAATTGAAAATCCGATACCGGTTAGTCAAATGGCAGCTGAAGATACGGATGATGCAGTAAATGAAAATGATATTCCGGTTCCTGTTGCTAAAATGACTGATGAAGGTTTGGATTATGAAGATACGGCTGACGAACATATGGCTGGTTATGTTTGTGATGAAATTCATAAAGAGGAAGAAAAGGGGGTTGGTGAAACTTGTGACGTTGTTCCTGAGACTTCCCGAAACCCAATATTGGATAATGATCACATTCAATATGAGGTTGAGTCGATTAAGTCAAAGGTTGGTGACATAGAAAAAGGTGTGGGAGATGTTCATGTGTCACACCTTTTATGTGAGCTAGAAATTGTTAAAAAAAGGATTCGGGTCGTTGAGAATGTGTTAGGAATAAAGTTTGAAGAGACGTTGGTAGTTAACGATGACATGTCAGTACATGATGATGTTCAGAATGAGGTAACAAGATGTAATTTAATCTTTTTCATTTGATCACAAAAAATACTGTTTTTACCAATATGAAATGCTTTTTTCAGTTGCATATTCCTACTCCACCGATGAAGACTAATGATACTGATGAAGCAAACATGACAGTCGGTGATACTCACATTAAGGTAATAACTTTTAATTTAATCTTTTTAAATTGATTATAAAAAATATCGTTTTTAAAATTCTGAAATGTTGTTTTCAAATGAATATTCCTGATTCAAAGACTCCGATGAAGGCTACTGTTCCAAACGATGAAAACTTGACAGTCGGTGACGGTCACAATAAGGTAACAAACTGTAATTTTATCTTTTTGTATTGATTATAAAAAAAAATTGTTTTTACAATTCTGAAATGTTGTTTTCAGACGATGAAGGCTACTGATCCAGATGATGAAAATTTGACATTCGGTGATAGTCACAATGAGGTAACAAAGTGTAATTTACTGTTTTTATATTGACTAAAAAAAATATTGGGTGTAGTGAAGTAGCTTAAATTCTTAAAATCTCAGACTTAGTGTAACTTGGCTTATAAGGGGTGTTTGGTTGAACCTGCGGATGTGGCTCAGGGTGTTCTTTATTGTTGTTTTTGCTTGTATCTAGTTTCTTTAGGCTCTGTAAGACAGTATAAACCAGTGGCTATAGGTAGAAAGTCAAAATCCAATGTGACCATTCACTGTTGGATTTCTAAAGTTGCTCAATCATACATACAGGTTTATCATTGGTTAGTTTAGCTTAGTTAACTATCCTCTCAGCTCAAAAAAATGTTTACTCTTATGCATCAAATCCAATTCTTGTTAGAATTTTCATGAATTTTGTGGGAAGAATTAGGATATAAAATTTCATGGGGATGAAATAGGTAAGTTAAACATTGGCCATCTCCTCCCTGCACAACCTCAGTGGGCCCCACTAGGTGTTCTTGGGTCCCTTTAGTAGCTATACTTGGATACTTTCTATTAATTAGGATGCAAGTTAGTGCAGTAGACTGCGCACGTCAAGTTTCAGCCTTTGCCGATGACAGTTGACCAAAGTCAACTTTCCAAATCCTTTCACTCCAATTTGCTTAATTTTAAGCTCTAGTTAAAAAGTTTGGTAAAAGAAAAATATCAATAAATCAAATTTTAAATTCAAGTGATAGCTTATATTTAATAGGATTTATCTTTTTAATTTTTCTTTTCATCTTATTAATAAGCATTTTTACATTTTTATATTTTTCTTAAATGTTGTTTTAAGATGCATACTCATGATGCCAAGACACCCATGAAGACGAATGATTCAGACGCTGAGAAACATAACTTGTATTATACGGACCCTCACGAATTTACGGGCACTATGACACAAGTAATGAAAGCCGTTTTCCTGTCTCCTGATCCAGATCAAACAACTAATGTTATTCAAGTTGCCGATGAGCCCAATTTTGATTGTACCCCCTTACTAAATCTGAATGAAACGTTCTCAGATATTGGTTATGATAGGTTTGATCAAACTCCTCAACATGTTTTCTTTCATTTTTATTATTTCATTTGTATTTAGTTTATTGTATGTTCACTACATTCACCGCTTGTTTTTTAGGAATCGATGGTTGTGGATACAGAAGTAAAAGAAAACGATGAAACACATGAAGAATCGGATGCCGTTATGGCTGATATAGCAGGCGATGCTGTTTGTAATACATCTGAAAATGTATATGAACAGTCAGGTGAGTTGGCGGATATTGAAAAACCAACATTTGAAGATGGGAATGAAACAGCTGTAAAAATGGATACGGTTGTCGCTGAAACAGTAGGACAAGCTGCTATGGAGGGTGCTGAAGAGATATATGAACCTGCAGGGGAGGGGACTTGCTCAGAAAAGAACGATGGAATAGAATATATATGTGTTAGTGATGACAACGATGACGAAGTTGTTAAGGTAAAGTTATTTAGCTTATTAATACAATAGTAAGTTTATCCACTTTTATATTAATAACATATTTAAATTGAACAAATGACAAAAAAAAATGTTTTCCCAGTTTTTTTAAAATAATAAGTTTATCCAGGGTTTGTGAGATATAAATCATTTTTGACCATTGCTGACAATATAAACGTAAATTTACTAGTTTTTAACTAAAAGATATTACTACGTGTTTGTAATGATATCGTTGTTTCTGTTTAGACTGAAAATGTTAGAGCTATTTTCAAAGAAGTTAAAAGGAAGAGGAAATTAGGGAGATATTACCAGTCACCCTATACAAATCCACCAGACACTACGCCAATAACATTAAGAAAGCATTCATCTAGGATCAATCATGCTAACATATCCCCTATTGAAGCTCCTGATTTTGATGATAAATTGGAAGTATTCCAATTTAAACCCTTTGTAGAGGTATGTCACACTGACTATATATTTCTTGTTATATTGCAATTTAAATTCATTTAATCCATTTTTTTCTATTTCAGAGCCTGACAAGACGTCCCAAGGCGAAGAAAACAAAGGTCGCTGAGCCAGTTTACATAAAAAAGTTTTTAAAGGAAAAAGATGATACTATGTTTTATTTTCCATGGGGAGATACGGTTGTTGATCTTCGTTTCTGGCAGTGTTTATTGGGACATGGTGATTTTAGCTCAGGATGGCTTAGGGATGAGGTACGTATAACTGTTAATTTATTCGAATTTCTTGCCTTTTTAGTACCATATTGGATAATTATAATATTAGTAGCTTAGATTTATTTGTTATTGCTTAAATTTTGTTTTTAAGTAGTTATTGTTTCATTATAGTTGCTTATATTATCATACATGGATTTAGTTTAAGTCATTGTTTCATTACTGATTATCTTAGTATCTGTTGGTTTTGTATTTCTGAGTTGATTTTGCATCCGAGATCTGTGTTTTCTGTATTGTTTTGGTTCTATTTGATATAGTTGTATCTGAATTTGGTGTTTGGAATTGGATTGCGGATTATTTGTTGCACTTTAGTGAGACAGTCAACTTATAGGGGTGTTTGGTTTTAAGTAGTTTGAACCTGAATCACCCCCGTGCATCAGCGTTTGATGAAATTTTAATCTCAGCGTTTGGAGTACATAATCACCACTATCAGCTTATTTGGATAAGCTTATTTGCTTAATCATTGGTGTGATTGAACCTAGGGTCTGTCTTATGTTTTAGGGCTGCTACTTTGCTTGGTTAATCATATTCTAAGGATTGTTGCTTATATAAGTGCATTTGTTCCCTTAGTTGCTTTTTCCTATTGAGTCTTTGCTTATATAAATGCATTTGTTCCCCTAGTTGGATTTTGAAACAATTCAAGATTTGTTTTTTTCACGAAAAATGTGTATTTATGTTTCAACTTAACTGTCCGTATTAACATGTATATACTAAAAACAGCACGTAGATGTATGGGTAGATTTAATGTGGGCGCTCCGACCATCAGACGCTGATTGGGCTATGGCCGGTGCATTTTTTAATGTGTGTGTCATGTCCGGTAACCTCCGAAGCTACTGGGCAAACGGCCGAAAGTATGGAGTGCCATGGTGTGATGTCGAAAAGGTATGTATATGTTATCTTATCATGTTAGATGATGTATATTCTCTACAAATTTTATTTTTTATGTTTTAAATTGCATTTTTTTTTCTATAATGTAGGTATTATTTCCAATAAACCAACCTAAAAAGCACTGGGCTTTAGGGTCGCTTCATATACGTACCGGTGTTGTCACAATATATGATTCCTTACCTGAATTTTCAAGAGGTAAACAGTGGTGGGAAGAGACAATGCCTGAAACTTTTGGATATTGGCTGCCAAAGTATCTTGACCAGGAGGGAGTGTTGAAGGCTAAAGGAATTGACGCCAATGGTTATGCGATAACATGGAGATACCAAGATGATGCCCCCAGACAATGCAGTGTATATGGTGACTGCGGAGTATGGGTTTGCATAAATCTTTACCGTTTGGGTCTTAATATATCATTAGAGGCGGCTGATCCTAGAGAAACAGCTATTGCTTATCGTGAACGAATGGTAGATTACTTCTGGAAATACAAGATTGTATATGATGGTCATTAGCATGTGTGGTTATTAGATATTAGTGATTAGCAGGTTTGGTGTATGATGGTCATTACAAGATGGTTATGTATGTATGCCACTTGGTATATTTTTAAAACTGTATGTGATTTTGTCTAAGTAATTAGCAGTATGCCAACGGTAAATATTTATATTAAACTAACCTGAATGTTGGGAATAATTCATCATTAAAAAAAAACATAAAGCACAATTGCATACCAGTCACAAATACAAGTACACCATCAACCATAACTAACTTCGTAGCAGGATTCAAGCTAATTTAACAAGCATAATGCATAATGAAAATTATGACAAATAACAAAGTAAATATAAACATAAGTCCATCATGAAATTTTGATTTAGCCTTTAACTGCATAATTTCTTTTTTCAACGTTCCAATACTTTGCTTTGAATCTTCTGAATTTGCCACATTTCCTTGTTCATTCATTACACGCACTTTCTCTTCATGTTCCCTATAAAGCAAGTCTATGTAATATTGTGACGGTAACTCGGGGTCAATAAAACCATAAACACCACAGCTGCTTCTAGGACATTTTCTGAACCTTCTTCCGGGGTTAGTAGGAGTCCAAGCAACTCTTTCAATTAGCGGATGTGGCTGCGGACGACAATTGCAATGTGTCATATTAACAACATCATAGTATTCATGATTGTTCCTATGGTATGACCTACCGGATGAAGAAGATGAATACATGGCTATTTTATTTTATTTATTAGGGAATTATTAGTAATGTATGAAAGAGTGTTTGTGAGCCTTTTTAATAAGAAAAGGGATTGAATTAAATTCACTAGTACAAGAGATGGTTGATTCACATTGAATTTAATTAACTACTACTATAGTTCATTAACTACTACTAGGGATGGTTCAATACATGGCATTAACCATATAGTTCATTAATAAAACATGAAAAACTACTAATACTAAAAAGTAAAACATTACAAATTTTAAAAATTAAAACATTAAATATCCTAGATACTAGGTGAAACAAGGGTCTCCATAAACAACGCACCATCACAACACGTCCAAGAAGTAACTGGATAAAAACGGTCAAACCACATCACACCAGTATCGATTTCAAAAATCTTCTGAAATTTTGCCATCACAAACCACTTATTTCCGTTTGTCACATAATGTGTTATTGAGCACCACAAATCGAGTGATATCACAGGAAATGAATGGATACGATACCATGTATCTTTTTGAAGGAGCCACATGTCAATTTTCATCTCACGATAGCCAGTGGCAGGAAACATTACTAGCTCATCTTGTGCATTCACTAAACGAATTTGAGCGATTCCGTGGTTAGGAATCGGTGGAAAGCTTATCATACTAAATTGCTCCGAATTTACATCAAAAGAAATCATGAAATGGCTACCTCCAACCATTGAGTCGGTAACCGTGAAATAAAGAATACCACCACACAAAGTACCAGATGACCAATAGTAACGGGTGGTTAGATACTCCGATGGTAATGTAAGAGGTATGTTTCTCCATGATTCGTCACTCCTAGAATACAAATTGATAGTAATCTTATCATCCCTACGCCTTATGTAAAGGACTTTGAAATCATCGTACGTGTTGGTGTACAGACCAACTGCATCAAGAATATCATTATAGAAATTGTTGGAATATGGGTGTGACAATCGTTTGAAAGCGGTAGTGACTGGGTTCCAAAGGAACAACTCGGAAGTGAACTTATCACAAACACACAACAATCCATTCAAATGTGATAGTATAGAGAAGGCATTCAATAGAGGATCATATGAGTGATGATTGAAAGGGATGGTCATGCTTGTGTATGTCTTGTAATGATGGGTTTCAAATTTGATTGAATGAATTGAGCAGGTTTGGTTTTCAATTAGGAGAACTTTTTGATTACATGGAATTGCCGAGCGAGAACAATGATCCTTTACAAAGGCATTTCTTGAAAGTGAAGCATTCCATGCCTTACAAACAGTCTTGAAGCGACCAACAGCCTTTGCTGGCACCCTTGTTAGTATCCCGAATAAGATAATTTCATCAGAGAGTTGAGCCATAGTGTGTTTGTTTTGTGTTTAAAGAGATGATGCAATGTATGTGTTTATATAATGTTGCAATAAATAACCATTCATGGCTTAGTACTTCAAATAAATAACATATAAGATGGTACAATTGAATTGCAGACAAGGTTAAACTAATGAGGCCTCTAAACTAATTGAAGCATTACTACAAATAATATATTACAGACAAGGTTAAACTAATTGAAGTGCAGGAAACATATAAATTAGTTTTTCGACATTGAAATTTAAATATGTTACACCATATCCTCGAACTCCCGGTCCTCCCTGATTCTCTCATCCATTTCTCTTTCAGCCCTATCTTCTTCGGCTAAGGCTTCACGTAATGCTTCTTCGTCTTGGATATCTTTTTTTTCCTGTTTCTTAGATTTGTAAATTTGACTTGTTTCCTTTCCTGCTTCTTGACTCCATTTCTCCTCACATTTTTTTTGACATCTACATCACATGTTTTCTCTACATCCCAGTCAAATTTTTTCTTGACAACCTCGTCACATGTTTCATCTACATCCTTGACCACCTCAATTTTTTCCTTGCCATCAAACCATAAACGCCTCTTAACAGGTTCTGTTTATAAAACATAAAAAAAATATGTATATATTAATAAAAGAAATAAATATAAGAATTAAAACAAAAAAAAAATATATATATATACAAGTAAACAAGTGTAACCAAAATGACTAATACCAATAGACATTTCTAGTTTAGCTAATTCACATAATGCTACATTCACAATGTCTATATAGTGTTTATATTGGGCGACTAAGTACTCCAAATTCTTGGGCGACTTAACTTTTTCTTTACACACATAAATGCAACTAATACAAGTTCAATAAAATTAATTAACAAGTACATTGATTTGATATAACTAGCACAAGGGTTGCTAGATGGTTAGAAAATTATTTGGGCGACTAGGTAGTTCAATTTCTTGGGCGACCTAATAAAATTTTCACATTACACACTTAAATGCAACTAATACAAGTTCAATAAAATTAATTAACAAGTACATTGATTTGATATAACTAGTACAAGGGTTGCTAGATGGTTAGTAAATTATTTGGGCGACTAGGTAGTTCAATTTCTTGGGCGACATAATAAATTTTTTACATTACACACTTAAATGCAACTAATACATTGTTCAATAAAATTAATTAACAAGTACATTGATTTGATATAACTAGTACAAGGGTTGCTAGATGGTTAGTAAATTATTTGGGCGACTATGTAGTTCAATTTCTTGGGCGACCTAATAAATTTTTCACATTACACACTTAAATGCAACTAATACATTGTTCAATAAAATTAATTAACAAGTACATTGATTTGATATAACTAGTACAAGGGTTGCTAGATGGTTAGTAAATTCTTTGGGCGACTAGGTAGTTCAATTTATTTGGCGACCTAATAAATTTTTCACATTACACACTTAAATGCAACTAATACATTGTTCAATAAAATCAATTAACAAGTACATTGATTTGATATAACTAGTACAAGGGTTGCTAGATGGTTAGTAAATTATTTGGGCGACTAGGTAGTTCAATTTCTTGAGCGACCTAATAAATTTTTCACATTACACACTTAAATGCAACTAATACATTGTTCAATAAAATTAATTAACAAGTACATTGATTTGATATAACTAGTACAAGGGTTGCTAGATGGTTAGTAAATTCTTTGGGCGACTAGGTAATTCAATGTCTTGGGCGACCTAATAAATTTTTCACATTACACATATAAATGCAACTAAAAAAAACATAAAAAAAAACAATACTACAAAACACAAAGGGAATAAACACCATGAATTATGATGATAGTTGTAAGTTTAAGGTTATCTTGGTGCATCCATCCTCAAAGCATGCTGTTAAACTACCTAAAAATATCAGTTTCAAGAACCTAGTGGAGTACGTGAAGAGAAAGGTGGACGCCTTGAAAGACATAGAAAGTTCTTTTGTCAGATTATTTTACAAAGATGGTTCTATGTCATTGGACGTTGTCGATGACGATGACGTCCAATACTTCATTCATGAAATTTGTGGTAAGAACGATCTTGTTCAGAAACTTTTCATTTCAGTGGTTGAACAACCTTTGGAGGTAAAATCTTCTTCAGCTTCAAATAATTTTTTATTTGATCTTAATGTTCCACTTGTTCCCCAAGAATGTTATTATCCCACCCCAAAAGTTGAACAACACTCTTGTGACCAACAAGATGATTCACTTCCTCAGTGGCAAAAAAACATGTTCACAAATATGCCTTTGCCACCAACTGCCCCAAATCCAATATTTAAAACAACCCAGCCACATATGAACAATAATGCTTTTTTCATAAACAAGGAGTTTTATAATAAGCAAGAATGCATGTTTGCTATTGGAAAGAAATCATTAATTGAGCGTTTTGAATACAAAATTATTAAATCTGAAAGCACGAGATATAGCGTCAAATGTACCCGCGAAGGCTGCTTATGGAATATATACACTCGTAAGGCTAAAGTGGGTAGTACATTCTACGTCTCTAACATGAACGACATACACACATGTTCAAGAGATCAGATTTGTCCTAATCATCGCAATGCCACTATGAAATTGTTGAGTCATTTACTATACGAAAAATTGAAAGACACTAGCAGGGTGTATAAGGTTGCTGACATACAAAAAGATTTTCGTATTGAATGGAAAATAGACGTTTCTTACAAAAGAGCTTGGGGAGGGGGGGGGGGTAGGAATTTGGCATTCGAATCTTTGAACGGTAGTCCAGAAGATTCGTTTGAGCAATTACCTTATTATTGCCATAACTTAAAACTAAAAAACGAAAGGACGGTAACGCACATTGAAACAGACGATGAAGGAAGATTTAAGATGGTATTTATAGCGTTTGGTGTTGCGGTAAGATTCAATTTAGATTCACTATTTTTATTAATAATTTTTATATTTATTTTATTCTTTTAAACATGTTATGTAATTGTAGCTAATACTAATTTACTGTTAATGATACTAGATACGGAGTTTTATAGCCTTTATGCGCCCATTGCTGATAATTGATGCCGCGCATCTGAAAGGGAAGTATCAAGGAACCAATCTGCTTGCTGTTGGCATGGATGGTAACAAACAGATTATTCTAATCGCTACTGGGGTCTCACAGGGTGAGACCAGTGAAGCTTGGACAAAGTTTATGATGTGGTTGAAAGAATGCATTGGTGAAGTGCCTAATTTGGCCATTATTTCAGACAGGCATGCATCAATAACCAAAGCTTGTGATACAATTTTTCCAAACTGTTTTCATGGTTACTGTTGCCTTCATTTGATGATGAATTGCAATTTGAAATTGAAAAAACCAAAAGCTTTATTCTGGAAGGCGTGCAAAGCTTATACTACTGAAGATTTTGACAAAGCAATTGCGGAGCTTAGAGCAAGTAGACCTGAAGCCGTAGATAAACTTGAAAAAGCAGGGATTGATAAGTGGTCAAGGGCGTATAGTACAGGAAAAAGATACAATTACTTGACCTCAAACAGTGCAGAATCAATCAACTCACTAACTAGGCATGTGAGAAGGGTTCCAATAACGATGCTCATGGAGTACTACAGAAGGCTTTTACAAGATTGGTATTTCATACGTCGAGAAAAATACCGTGGTAAACTATATATAAGCTTTAGTAATCATTTACTTTTCTTTTTTAACATATAATATCTGGTATACGTTTTTGTTTGTAAATATCTGGTAAACTATATATAATCTTAAGTATTCATTTCCTACGTCGAGAAAGTAATTTTTTTTTCTGTTCTTTTTTTTTGGTTGGCATAAAATGACAGTGGCAAGAAAATATGAACTTACAGAGTGGGCAGAAAGGAAGGTCCAGCAGAGGATGTACAAGAGTGCTAACTGGGAAGTTAGAGGCATAGCCATGTGTGCCGTGTACCAAGTAATAGACCATCATCACATTTATATTGTTGATTTTACAAAAAATGAATGCACTTGCAGGTATTTACTATAAACAGGTTGTTTATTAAGGTACTTGTTGTTTAATCATGTATGCCATTTGATTAGCTTCAACGTGTAGGAAATGGCAAGATTCGGGTATACCGTGTGGTCATGTGTGTGCCGTGTGTAGATCCGAAGATTTGACCCAATGTAACAAATGGGCGGAAGATTGGTTTATGAAAATAGCACTAAAAGGAACATATCAAGAATTGGTCTTTCCTTTGGAAGAAGAATCAAAATGGGTTAATCCAGGAAACTTGCAAAAAGTTAAACCACCATTGATGGTTAAGCGCCAAGCAGGAAGACCAAAAAACAAAGATCATTTTCTATCAAAAAATGAGGAGCCAGAAGTTAAAAAATGTGGACGGTGTGGCACCCAAGGACACACCCGTGAAGCATGTATGGCACCACTGCCCAGAACAGAGGTAATTTGAAAGTTCATACCTTTGTTATTTATATATATATATATATATATATATATATATATATATATATATATATATATATATATATATTTATTTATTTATTTTGTTTTTTTTTATTTTGGAATTCTAACAAGATATATTACATATTTTCCTGCTAAAATGCAAGACAAGCAATAGTAGATCATACAAGGGTAAAGAAGTGATGCAAGAGATGGTATCTGAAAGGGGAAGTCGTAAATGTAAAGTCGAAGTGGACGAAGAGCTTTTTGAGAACGGGAGAATTTACCAAGATTGGGAAGACCTGCACTGAACGGGTAAATCATCTAATAGCCTATGGGAGGGGAATCTGGTATGGGGTGATGAACGAGGTTACTCTGCCATTAACCTAAATTCAGTCCCGGAAGTTAATCCTTATCATTTGGATGATTTCTAAGTCAATGTTTTGGTGATGGTCAAGAACCGGGTCGTTGTTAAATTATCAAGTTGTAAACTTCTAAGACGCTTAATCGTCATCTATCTGTAGTGTTTGAACCTTTGATGTTAGTTATTGTTTGTCACAAAATGTACCGGTATGCTTATTAACATTGTAGTACGTTATGTTTATTAATAGTTTAGTTAGGGACAAATCAATGTTGTACTACGTTATGCTCATTAATATTTCATTGTTTAAAGGTAACAAAACAAGAAAAAAAAAACAAGATAATAAATAAAAGATAAAGAAATTACCTTGCAAATGGGAAGCAGTCAAGAAAATCTGCTAAATTTAGCATGTACAGTCCACCTTGCACACATTCTAAACATCTCATTGGTCTGCAAGTAAATATTTTATTTGTCAGTAGTAACCTTAATCGAAATAAATATGGGAAAAGGTTTACTGTATACGGAAAAAAAACAATCACTCTTACTCCATATATTGTCGAATCAGGTGCATAACCATTTTTCAATGCGACCTTGTACATGTCAACAATTTACAAAACAAAATCCATAACAAACAGGGAGCATATTACATAAAGAAGTTCATACATCGTTTTATCTAGTTATCTAATACAAACTTGACCCCATAATACAAAATTGCTCCCGTGATACAACCTATTTGAATTACAGCATCCATATTAAAGATCTCTACCAACTAGAAACTCTGTGTTTCAAGAAAAACTCTGCCAAATGCTCACGATAGGCAAGTGCAGCCTGTAGCGGATTATCCACATCCAAAGACTTCCCGTGTGTCAACCTGTATAAGAATATGCATACCCAAATACCGCAATCTCCAAAAAGCCCCCCCTGCGTTGGAATGTTAACCGCATTCTCGAAGGTGATGGCGTACGTTGTAAGATCTATACCTTTCTTATCGAATACATTGGCTTGCTCAAGAACGATGGGAAGTCCAGCCTGTTAACAGAAATAAAAGTATTACATTAAGAAAAAATTACACAGTCAATATATCAATAAATATTTATGGTTCAAACTTGATTACATTATGAATTAAACAATTAATATATCTGTAAATATACTTTTTTTAACCACACCAAGACTAAAAAAAATAAAAAAGAAAACATAAATTCATTCACAGAAACTAAAAATAATTGCATAGATGGAAATTAACTGATTACATTCGACGTTCACAGATATCCTAAACGGATTACAAGAAACAAACACTGATAACATACAAAGGACATTCCTAGTTAAACTAAAGACTGATGACACATACTGAATACATAAGACATATTACTTAAAAACCATAAAAGACAACAATTTAATAGATCATGGCATCCTCATGGTCCACCATTAGAAGTGATTAACAGTAGGGCATGAGGAAAAAAGATCCAACATCTCCATTGATTCCAAGATTCTGGAAGTTCTCGGTAGCAAGTCTGTATCGTACAACAACCGCAGGAAATCCTTCCTGGTGTTGAACTTCAATAATCGGGTTGTTGTTAACCTCAAAACCAAGTAATTTGAGTTTACATGGTGTGGGAACTTTGAGAAGACGGGTAAACGAATCAACGGTTCCACCAACAAGTGTCAACACCCAGATACAAAAATCATAATGGCTATCCTTATCAATGTTTCCAGAAATCACGAGGTTGTTTCCTAGAGAAGACACTAAGAATGGTAAATGAATATGGCGAAGCAACTCATCAGGTATGTCCAAGAGTTTGAAACGGTGGGTCACCAAGTCGAAAGAGACAATGTAATAAACCTTGCATGAGACACCGTTTTTAGCATACACCCTTTCATACCCACACCAGAATATCAGATCACCAATATTAGCTTGACTTGTTTTCTTTATTTTGATTGTTGGAGGTGGCAACAAATGAGGTTCCAAAATCCTCCATTCTCTTGAAGAGAATGTGTGAATTAAAATAGTAACTGGTTTTTGTGGATTGTTAGGGTAAGCAATCTTTATAATGGTTGGATCAAGAGTGTCCTGATGAACCCCAAAACCCAATAGGCGTTTTTCAAATTCCATTGCCACAGTCAAGTACGGGACAAAGGTTCCCGCTGACCGTTTGATGGAAAGGTTAAACACTATTGCCATAAAATCAGCGTCAATAGGACCATATGTAAAACCACACACACCGTTGGACCAACCAATTGGTGTGAGATCAGAATAATTTAGGTTTGAAGTAATAGTTGTCAAAGCGAAATTTTCATCAGCTAAAGTATGGTAACCTTTAAACCTCTGCTTGTAGCATAAAACGAAAGGAAAAGTAGCAGCAGGCTTAACACCGTAAAAAAACAATGAATTGATTGGTGTCAATGCAAGACTTCCAGGTCTTGCAGACACTTCGGCATCGAAGAACCTGCTTGACAGGAAGCCATTGAAGTATGTCCATTTGAACTTCTAGGGGAATGTTATCAGACATTTTCTAGTATTTGGCTGTTAAAGATATAAGCTTTTGAAGGAAGGTTAGTGTGGGTGATGAATTTTTTGGCTGAAAACTACTTAGGGATGGAAACTTATAAAGAACTTGAAAATTTATGGCTAATAACAACCCATTAGATTTTCTTGTACTTTTCTAGTACTTAAAATCTTTACTTTTAGACTTAACTTAAGTTTTTAGGAGTTGACTTATACTTCATTTAATAAGTTAGTTGGACCATTTTTAAGAATGACTAGACTATTCAGTTTGTTTCTAAATATTACTCCAAAGACATGTAACTCAATTGTAACTTAGACTTAAGTTTTTTGAATGTAGTTTGCTAAATGAACTATATTCAAAACATGTATGAATAAATATATAAAGCAAATGTTTTTAAGTCTTGTATATTATTTGTTGTTGATGAATGTGTATACCTGTAAACATGCCCGAAGTTGCAAATACCAGGGACGCCACTCAGTTGATGGTGCCTCATCCTTAGGAGCACTGTGATAAAACATTATGACACCGGTCCTGATATGAAAGTGTGCGACAAACCAATGTTTTTGCGTTACATTGATAGGCATATAAACCTGAAAGGAAAAAAATAAGGCTTGTTATCAAAACACCTAAAAAATATACCTATAAATAAAATAATACGAGATTTACATGCTCAACATCACCCCATGGAATTTTGTACTTTCCCCATTCGCATACCATACGGGTATGGAGTCCTGTAAGAGGAGCTGAACAAAGTATGGAGTAACCATTGTCCAGTCAGCGTCTTGAGGTCTGAAATGCAACATGTATTCCACCCACAACTCCATGTGCTGTTAAAAAAAATAATTATAATTAAAAAATAATACTACCTCCGTCCCATAAAAACTGTCCAGTTTGACTTTTCAGAGTCAAACTGGTTCAACTTTGACCTTATCTATTTTTGTGGGTATTATATAATACTTGATGAAAAATATATGAATGGATTGAGTTTTAAGTATGTTTTTCATTAGTATAATTTTTCATCAAATATTATGTAACACATAAAAAATATTTAAGGTCAAAGTTGAACCAGTTTGACTTTGAAAAGTTGTCAAACTGGACAGTTTTTATGGGACGGAGGGAGTAATAATTAAATAAACTGAAACTATATGTATGAGTCTTACCTCATCCATAAGCCAACCTTGTTTAGTAGGGTCTAAACACACTAAGGATTCCCAAAACCTCCGATCAACATGAACTTCATTGGACCAAGGAAACATACAGTGAAGGGGCCCAGGCCTTCCAAGGAATTCGTCGTACTCATTAGTAATGTTAACCTTGCTGATGCATGTGTTCCAGCGAGAAAAACTCTACACAAAGATTGATACTATACAAGTAAACTAACATTAGTATTAGAAGAAACAATCTAAAAAGCTGTTTTTTCGTACCTCAACCCAAGGTTTAACATGTTTTAGCTGCTCCGTCATATTTGGATCTCTACAGCCAAAAGGAGATGTTCGATTTTTTTCACGTTCAACAAATGTTTTGGACCAATAATACGAAGACTCAGATCCATCTTGGTGGCTACGCTTCTCAGGTTTTATGTCTTCCTGGGCTCTCTTCCAATGTTCTGAATTATATAAATCAACCAACGCTTTTTT
Organism: Artemisia argyi; assembly: GCA_030686995.1. NCBI lineage: Eukaryota > Viridiplantae > Streptophyta > Magnoliopsida > Asterales > Asteraceae > Artemisia > Artemisia argyi. The sequence continues at coordinate 235,089,290 of CM060700.1, read as the reverse complement.
CTTCTCCATTTCAATCTTCTTCATATTTTCATTTTCCACCCTCCGATTTGTCTCCTCTATCAAAGCATTTACAAACTCTTTTTCCAGCATCTTTTGTTCTTCCATCCGCCACCTTTCTTCCTGTTCATTACGCAACCTTAGTTCCTCTTCCAATAGATATTCCTGTAAAAATGTACTGTTTTTATATACATGGTATAATATACTAATAAATATCTTGATAGTTTGGTAAGAACGTTACCATAACAACATCATCATCGTCGACATCTTTAGGCAGTGAACGAATGCTACAAATAAGCGAGTCAACCAAATCAAAGAATTCACAGTTTAGTTGTTCATGAAATTCGCAGCTCATATGGGAAAACGATGAAGTAAAGTCCAATTTTTCCTGACAATGTGAAAAAATATGCAAATTAAATAAATAAGTAGGCTTGTAGAAATGGAATTTGGCAATTAACTGAAACCGTATAAAACAATCAAATCCCATTAGTCAAAAACTTCTTAAACCAAAAGAAAGCAGCAGCACCAAACAGTCTAATTACTAGGGGATAGAGCCTTTACCAAGGTTTATAACAAACAACACCCCCACATCAGGAAACTTTCCTTATGAGGACTACTAACCAATCAACTAAACATGTCTTAAACTGAGCTATCCCATCTAGACCCATTCAGAATGGAACAAGTTAGAGTTTCATGATACATAAAACTGTGTTAGAGTTTATGACAAACAACACCCCCACATCAGGAGACTTTCCTTATGAGGAATACTAACCAATCAACTAAACATATCTTAAACTGAGCTATCCCATCTAGACCCATTCAGGATAAGTTCAAAACAACTTATCTAAGTACAAAATAAGCCAAAGAGAGAAGAAATGCACACTAGGTAAGCTAAGAAATCACAATAAGCACTTTGGAATTACCACAGACCAAACAGGTCCTTTGGGGTAACTTGCAGGCCTAATTGGGCTTATCAAATAAGCTGAAAAGCCTAGAAAAGGGTCGGACCGTACAAGCTAAGCTGGTGAACTTTTCAGAAAGTCCAAGGCCAAGGAATAAGCTCAAGGTATGAGCTTGTGGGGGCCTTGGGAAGATTGGGTCAAATACTGATTGCTCAGTATTGGCCCTGGGGTCAGGTCACAAAAGTGGACAAACAAACAAGGGGCAAATGAGGTAAGGTATGAAATAAGCTCAAATATCAAAAGCTTAATTGATAAGCTAGCCAAATACACAAAACACCAAGGGTGGGGTCTTTTTCCTAGTTAAGTCACAAGGAGCTTATGAACTTAGGCCATTGCACACTGATGAATCAGTGTGGAGGTGTTAGTAAGACAACTATATAACTCAAATTAAGCCCACCAATAAGCTGTAACATGTAAGCAATATCAAAAGCTTAACTGATAAGCTAGCCAAATACACAAAACACCAAGGGTGGGGTCTTTTTCCTAGTTAAATCACAAGGAGCTTATGAACTTAGGCCATTGCACACTGATGAATCAGTGTGGAGGTGTTAGTAAGACAACTATATAACTCAAATTAAGCCCACCAATAAGCTGAAAAGCCTAGAAAAGGGTCGGACCGTACAAGCTAAGCTGGTGAACTTTTCAGAAAGTCCAAGGCCAAGAAATAAGCTCAAGGTATGAGCTTGTGGGTGCCTTGGGAAGAGTTGAACAAATACTGATTGCTCAGTATTGGCCCTGGGGTCAGGTCACAAAAGTGGACAAACAAGCAAGGGGCAAATAAGCTAAGGTATGAAATAAGCTCAAATATCAAAAGCTTAACTTAGGCCATTGCACACTGATGAATCAGTGTGGAGGTGTAACATGCAAGCAATATCCTCAATGACTTTCTAAAACATCAACAATCCAGAAACAAGATCAATTTTTGAATAACATTTGGACTAATCTCCTAAAACTGATGGTCATGGAGCAGGGCATGTCATTGCCCTGCAGGTCGAAACAACTGCTTGCACAAGCTTGAAAAAATCTCCTAAAAATGAAATAACTACAGGTTTTGATAGACTAGGTGGTAGATTTTGATGTCTGAAAATTTCAAGGCCTAAATCCACCCACAAAAATCATGAAAAATCCCTCAAAAATTGAAATTCTGCACTAACAAGGAATTTTGACTTTTTTAATTATTGAAGAACTTTTGACTAAAATGAACTTGTATTCTGTTTTATAGATTGGTTAAATTATGTTAAGCTAATATGAGACTTATTTAAGCTAAGTGAACACCTTTTGTATTGAAATGGAAGTTTTGGGTCCAAAAGCTTTAGACAGTTAATTCACAAAATTGATTTTTTACTTATAATGACCACTTAATTTTTGTGTTCTATTACCCTAAGTGATCCTAGGACATTATGAATGAACAAAAAAAACTTGACCAATTCTACCTCAGTCACAGTGAATGAGGCTAATCCAAACACCCCTTTAAAAACCGTTATGAGAGATTTCCACAAGGACAGACAGATTTAAGAGGTAAATCACCAAACCAATTACTTAATTATTAATCTTAACTATATTAAAATCAAAATGAACAATAAATTTCATCAAATAACAACTACTGCTCTCATGTGCAGATTTAACTAAGCACCCATAGTCCACTACAAATTGTAAGTAAAATTTATCAAATCTACTTGGTGTCTTAGCTGAACATGCATGGTGACTTACACCACTACATAATATTAACCAAATGTTGACTAACAACTATAGGGATGAATGTATTACCCGAAATCCGCAAGTTCTCTCTGAAGCAATAACCTATAAAGTATTAAAAGAATAATTGTCATTTAGAATATTTTAAATGGAAAAAAAAGTTAACTTAATTATATTAATCTGACTAGTAAATAACCTGAATAATAGACTCAAGTTTGAAAACACGAGAATTGAGCTCTTGAATCACATGATCCTTGAGGTCGATCTCTTTTAGAAGACTAGTGGTCTGATACCTTTGATACAAAGGTAAATATCTCTTTTCTGTCCTCCCACGTTTACGTGAAGCAGCAAGCTTCTGTAGATATTCATCGTAAGCATGTGGTACTCTTGTTCGAAGACTCTGTGGTACGTACTCTATGTAATATTCTGTAAACTGCATATACCAATCCGACTGCTGCTCTGCTAACGTTGGTTTCAGATCAAATATTATCTTCGAATCCTAAATAAAAAAGAAACAAGGTAGAAACACTTAATAAAGGAAGTTAATAGAATAAAAAAATAAATAATTAATAACAATTTTCAAGGTTTAACCTTGCCAAATAGCAATCCATAATCATTTTTTGTGAACTTTTGTTTCCTTGACCACGATACTGCCCTCGGTATAACGTCCGGGACTTTATTCCACCAATGACTGCTTTTTTCAAATGACTCAAGAATCCATATCTACAAATATAAAAATTGGTTTAATCTCTAAAACAAACTTTAAATTATCAAAAATTAAGGAAACTTCTGATAGACGTAGGACTAACCTTGAAAGCCCAAACAAAACCTTTTATGGTGTATGTTGGAACGTACTTCCGATCATTTTTCAGTCCCTTCAGGTGTTCCCATCGGTGGTTTGATACGACATTCAATAACTGTCTATACAAGTGCTGCCATATATGTTCCCTCCATGGAAAGGAATTCCATCCGTCAAGGTCATCAACCAAACGCACAAGTGCATCAGATATATCTTCAACCAACAACCTACCCAAAAAAATTACCTCGTACACAAACAATAGACACACACGGATTGCGTCTTCATCAGAAATTTTACCAAACAACTCCTCATCTTCAATGACACCAAGAAGATCTAAATTGGTAAGTTTTACCTCTATCTTTTTTGGAAATAACCTAGACTTAAGTTTTACTTCCCCTGATCTATATAAGTCAAAGTTAACATTCCCAAACCGAAACCATGTGATAAGAGCAAACTCGGGACGACCAAAATGTAAACTACGACCATCAACGTTATATATAAGGGGCATGTCATACTGAGCTTTATCCACATAACCCTGTGTTTTAAGTATGTAATCTAACATATGAGGTTCAGGTTCAAAAAAGAAGATATCCAACCATCCTCTGAAACAGGTACTCCTAAACAATTTTCTTCTATTATCATTGAGCTTTTCTTTGATTAATGAAAAGTATTTCAATTTGCTTGTAACAATGACTTTTGCTTCGTATTCCTTAAAAGGAAAAACAAATAAAAACATGAGCTTAGGTAAATTAAAAAAAAATAATAAATAAAGGTTACAAGTTTATATGTAAGTATCACTATTTTTACTATGTTTGTAAAGCAATTACAACAATTGGAAAATGAAATGTCACAAAATTTTCAAAAGAATTTACAAGCTTGTGTTTACCGCCGACGTACTAAGTCTTCGCGACAACAATCTGAAGCTGTCAAAACAGTTGCCCGTGTAGTTTGAACCTGATCGGGAGTACAGACTACTTCCCGCCGTGTATAAGCAGGATGTATATAGTCTGAGGCCCGATATCTGAGCACAACTCTACAGGGTTAAGTAACCGACCATCTATGGTTCAAGCTCGCCCGGAATAACCCCTTGATCCGTTTGGCCTAGTTGGTTCCCATAGAATAGCCGATTACCACCGATCCGATACAACACTTATGCAGATCATTATCGCAAAGACTAAAACATCATTATCGCAAAGACTAAAACAAAGGTTTCAAAGCAACAAACTTGTAAATTGTTTTGTAAAATTTTGTAAACTTTGATTTTCCAGTATCGATTAAAAAGGTTTTACCAAAACAACAAATACACAAACAATGGCAATATTTTTATGTCTAAATGGGTGACTTCTACAACATCAATAACCTTAGCCAAGCAATTTACACCATTAACAGGTATGAAAACCATTAAATAACACTAACCCTATAAGTAGAGATTTTAGTTAACCCTATCAATTACACAAACAATCCTAACCCTAATGTATCCTAAGAAACCAACAACAATAAACAACAATCCTAACCCTAACACTAACAATCAACTAATCAGACAAGAGCCTAATCAAATAAAGCATAAACAATTAAATACCGTACCCTAAGAAACCACCAATTGGTCATTATATAAAACCCTAGATCCAGAAAGACTTAAAACAAACAAAGGTATATGTTTCCTAAGATCTGTGTGTGTCTAACATAGGGTGGTTTGGTGTTTGTTAGAGAGGTGGTGCCGGTGTTGATGGTGGAGTAGCAGGTGTGGTTTGGTGTGTGTTAGAGAAGAGATAATCGTTTGGTGGTAGGTGTGTTTTTTAAAAGAGTATAAATGTATAAGAGTATAAGTATAATAGTAATTATGGAAATTTTAGTATTTGTATAAAATTAATAATTAGTATTTGTTTTTAAAAGTAATTTTTATAAATGTAAAGAAGTATAAAAAAGTGTATAAAAGGTGTATAACATGATAGTACAATGTACTTATATAATAAAATATTTATCCTACATAATCTGTGACAACCGGCAGTTTAGGGAGCTATTTTAAAAACCCGCATTACGATTTAAGTTCGTTTATAATTTTTATTTGAAATTTTCATTTCACAACGAACTTGTAAGACCTATTTTATGGATATTTTAATTAATGACGTTATGGAATTCGTGAATTATGTTCATAATTCATTTTTGATTTAATGTTCGGTGATGTATATTTGAATTCTCACTTGGTACTACGTTGACTTTGGCACTAGGATTACCTAACAAAAGTTTATGATTCGTCTTAACGAGTCCGATTATATTTTTAATTATTTACGAGATGTTCTCGAGTGATATTGAAATTTAGAATGAGTTCGGGTTCGGGCCACATGTTTTACAATTACCCGCGTTACCCGCTCCACCGTAATAATATTATTATTATTACTATTATTATTATTATTATTATTATTATTATTATTATTATTATTATTATTATTATTATTAACAAAAAAAAAAAAGAGAAAGATAAAGGGGTGTTTGGTCCGGTTCACACAACACACACACTCACCCTCACCATTTTTATTCTCTCTCTCAAACTCATCCTCTCCCATCTCCTTAACCCTAGCCGCCGACCACAAATCCGGCCACCACCGCCGCAATTCCGACCACCCAACAAAACAAATACCACCATCTTCTTCCTCTCTCCATCCTCTTTCATTTGGTATATCATACTCACCCTAGAACCCCCGTTAACACCATCAAACTTGTAATAATCCGTTCGAATTTTTAATAGCTTTACTAGATCCGTGCATTTGGAGGTCCAAGAAGGTGAGAAGGAGCTATTTTTGGGTTTTGGGTGCCACGAATTGGTGCTAATCCGTGGCTACACGGATTATTTCGTTGAGAATCGAGTTGATTTTTAATGGGAAATGATGTTTTAATGATAAAAATTAAGTTTGGTATCCGGGTTCTTGATTTTTGGTTGTGGTTGACTCAGAACCGAGAGCTATGCTCTCGGCTTATTTTGGTTCGAGCCCTTGTGTGGCTTTGGTCTCCTTGGTGATTGTTGTTTGGTTGTTTGTCGAGGGTGTTGACCTTCGAACCGAGCTAACCGAGACCCATGTGGTCTCGGGGTTTCCATTGATGCTCGTATGGCCACGCCGAGACCCGTATGGGGGTTCTCGTTTGGTCGTGGTTCGAGCCTCGAGCTCGTAGACTTGTGGTGATTCGACCCTTGTGGGTCGCGGCTTTTAGCCGCGTTATTATTTTGTTGCCGATTGACCATTGGATCGAATGGGTCTAATGGATACTTTGTGGTGCTCTTGTGAGCTATGTGATTATTGTATGTGTGGTTCGAGTCCTTGTGACTCGTGGTATTGAGCCGTGACTCAAGTGAGTCGAGGGCTCGGGTTTGGCTTGGTAAACCGACCCAAACATTAACTTGGTTGATGTTATTTTCTTGTAATAATTGTGAACTTAATTGTTATATTGTTGTGGCATTATATTTTCGGCCGAATACTCTTGTTGGGTCGAGACCTTTTGTGGTCTCGACAAGGGAATCATTGTGATATTGTGAAGTTGTTGACGAAAGAGATATTGGGGACCGATTGTGAGACGGTCGTTAGATTGACGGAGATAGGTTAGTCGGGTGCCGTAGTCGGACCCTATTGTTGTAGCACGTGGTTTGAGATTGTGATTGGACGGAGATTTGTTATTTTATGACTTTACTTATTATTGGACTTGGACAATGAGCCGAGAGTCATGACTCGGACATATGACCATTTCGTATAACTCAATAACTATTAAAATTAAAACGAAAATAATAAAACTCGTAATAATAATTATTGATAATATGAACGTTATATGAATATATATACGTGAATAACGTATATATAACTATATAGACGTGTATATTAATAATAATAATAATCACGAGTCGTATTATAAATAATACAATTAGATATATATTAGGCTATGAAAGTGCCGTAATATTATTGAACGTATTATTATTATAAAAATTGTGTTATAAAACGGGAAACTCCCGACAATTATGAAACGTTTAATAAAATGTCATTTCGGATATATAATGGATAAACTTATTGAGTTATGCGAAATCGTTGTCACTCGGGTCCAGGTAAGTTATTATTTGTGACGTTCGTGTTGTCACGGATATATGACGACTCATATAGACGTTTTCTATAATTAAATAACCACTTAACCGTAAGGTTGAGCCGGGTTATTTGGCTATATGAAATGAATATATTAGTGGGCATCGTATCCTACGACGCCCATAGGTTGTAGTATATGTAAAGTGTAATAAATTGCGAGTGTATATATCGGGAAATCTGGCCAATTTGACGATATATATGAGAAATTTATTAAACTATGATATATACTATATAGTAATTATGTGCTATGTGCTTTAGGTTGGGTGTAATCTTGGAACGGTATGTTACGTAAATAAATATGAGGATTATCAAATCGACGGACTTGGTAAACTTCGGCGATTTATTTAAATGATATATTGGGCTAATATTAGATCTATAGTTTAGTTTATTATTCTTATGTGATCTTTTTGGTTTGTTTTGAGTCGACCCACTACCCGTATGGATACCAAACGTAAATACACCAAACTAATACGAAATGGATTTTCGGAAATAAAACGGATTCTCGTCCGGGTTTGGGAATATTATATATTTGAGGAAATGATTTCTGAAAGAGTTAATATTGTTAGGTCGTGCCAAGTCCGTAGTTGCTGTTTCGTGAGTTATCATACATCTTATTTCTACCGACTTCTACTTGATATTTTCTGGACTTGAGGTGAGTCATAGCCCCACTTTTTACTCTTGAACTATGTTTTCAATGATTGGGGTGAGAAACGTGCAAATCATTTTACGTGGACTATTATCGCTTTTATATTCTTTCTAAACTTGCTATGCGTATGGACTAGGATCTATTGTCAGCTTTAGTCACACATGTCGTGTGTACTATTCAAGGTTGGCTTATTTGGTTATTGGTGGATTGTCAGCTTTAGTCACATATAGGTTGTGTGTACTATTCAAGGTTGACTTATTTGGTTATTTGGAATTGTCAGCTTTAGTCGCATATATGTTGTGTGTACTATTCAAGGTTGACTTATTTAGATACTATAGTGTGCACCTATAGGTTATTAATATTCCGGAGGTTATCCGAGTTATTATTGGTATTGCGGGGGTTACCCGAATATCTATGTTAGTACGGAAGGGTATCTGTGTGTTATGTTAGTACGGAAGGGTATCCGTGTGTCATGTTGGAGCGGAGGGTATCCGCAGGCTTTTAGCGAATCCTTAGTCTAGCTAGCAAGCATTTTGCGTATATGTCCACTATATTGTTAGTAGAATTTAAACCTATGATCTCACCAGCGAAAGCTGACTTTTAGCACGTTTTCTCAGGTAATTAAGTGTTGAGATGCATGCTTGGAATGGAAGGCTCGGCCAAGGCACACGGTTCATGGATCTATTTTTCTAAACTCTGATAATTAAATTTGGACCTATTGTTACTTTATTTTAGGCCTGACTCTGAATGACGTTGGGATAATTGTAAACCTTAAAACCCCGTTTTGGTTGTGTTTTTATTATGTTTACTTTATCTCGTTCTATATTGTCTTGTGTTGGATACCAATCCGCGTAGCACCCCGAAAGCTTGTTGAGTCTTCCGCTGTATCAAATTTTGAGGGTGTTACATAATCAGTCGCCCAAGAATGCACATGGGTGGGACCAAGTCGCCCAAAAAATTTGTACTAGAAAATAATAAAAAAACACTATACTTTTGGGGAAAAAGACAAAATAAAGATAGTCGCCCAAGAATGTGGGCCCAAATCGCCCAAGAAAATAATAGGCTAGGTGGGTAGGATGCAAGTACATAAGGGTACATTGTGGGGACAACCCTATGGGACACATGTCAACCATATGTGATAGTTGCCCAAAGATTTTTGGGATATAGTCGCCCTTGGGGTATTTGAAGAAAAAAAAAATTAGTGGGGTGAATGGGGTACACATGATTGTACTTTTGGGGTGATTGAAGAATTAGCTCGTCAAGTGATTCATTGAAGTGACAAGACCTTGACAACAATTTTTGCAATTGTCAGTTGCTGGACATTCTCTAAATCAGTATAAGTTTTTGATGACAAGACGTACATTGAGATATTAGAAGTGAAAATGTTAGCTTGAATATATATTAATTTACATGTATTGTATTGTACATTGGTCAATCATGCTCATGAAGAATATGAACATTTGTGACCAACATAATGCTCCTGGAGAATGAACTGCATAGATAGTCAATTTTTATTGTTGAAAACATTCAAGTCGGGGTATGTATGCTCGAAACTAGTTGAAATTGAAATTTAGACACTAAAATAAAACTTGTTGTAATAGAATATAAGAGAAAACGCTCATTTTAAAGCTTAATTGCAAAATATACCTTTGAGAAAACGAAATTGACTAATAAGCCCGGGCATTCAATTATAAAGTGAAGGATCTTGAATGGCCAATAAATTAAAAGTTGAATTAAAATTTGGTTAACATTGAATCATATTTATTTTCATAAAAAACGAATAAATACACATGACTTGAAAGCTTTTATTTGAAAAAAATATTTTTTCACTTCTTGGACGTAAATGTGAAATAACATATTCTTATTGGTTAAATAAAGTAATAAACTCTAAAATTAAATTAAAAACATTTAAAAATGATTTAAAATTCTCAATTTTCATACCTTTTTAAAAATCGTAAACAATATATATGTTGAACTTTTAAAAAGAACAACTATTATTATTATTATTATTATTATTATTATTATTATTATTATTATTATTATTATTATTATTAAGTTTTAAATTTTTACTAGTATAAAATATCATTTTATTAGAAATTTATGAGATTACAAAAAAATTATTGAGAAGCTGAGATATCTGAGCTCCACTCCTCTGGTTATATCAAAGCTAATCGTACTAAAGATATGAATAGTAACACGTGTCCCAGTGTCTTGAGTCACGGGGAAATTTTGGATGTGTTTCAGTAAGGTCACCGCATCCTTTTTGAGTTCTCCAAAAGAAGAGATTGAGAAGGGGAGAAAACCATATATAATATCCGCGCACTTAGCCTTATACTTAATGCATTTACGTTGTGCGACATCAATCGCCGCACGACCAGACACAAAATCAACCATACCAGTTTGCGTAAAGAGCGATAACCTTGTCAGATCCAAAATGTTTGTTATATTCTTATGAAATTAAATTAACTTTTACACAAAAACCTCGTGTATGCACACAAAAATAACATATATAAACACAAATATTTACTAAATTTGATTTATGTTAAAACGGTACATGTACACAAGAACATTGGCGGCAATTAGCATGTGCAAGTGGTGCAATCGCTCATGGCTCTTCATTGTAAGGGACCTCCAATTTAGTATACATCTATTAATATTTATAGTTTTATACATATCTAAGTATATAATGTTAGTTTTAAACCTCTCTCTCCTCTAACTGAATTTCTCTCTTCCAAAATATTTCCCTTTTTTCCTCATCACTAAAAATCATCATTTTTTGTCAATTGCTTTCTCTATTCTTAGTGAAATTGAATTCTGATTTTTCCATTAGATTCGTATTTTCATTCCGCACATAATGGTGTGTTTTGATTAGGTTTTTGTTAAGAATTGAGAAAACCCCTAATTTTGATGATTTGGCGCCAAAAAATTGAATTTATTGAGTTTTTTCACAATTTACAGATAATATGATTGTCTGTATATAATTTTGGCGTTTATAATGTCTAATAAAGAAATGTCACAAAAAAGAAGTGTTAAAATTCCTAATAAGTATAAAGATCATGTAATGGGTAATTCTAGCCAAGTTAGGGCTAATTCTCAAGCATCAGTGGTGAATAAGGATACTAGGGCGCCTGATTGTGGGGTAAAGGGAAAAGGTGGAAGTAAGAAGAAAGGGAATGATGATGGTGATAGTGGAATGCAACCAAACACTGTAAGTTCTTTTGAGGTTAATAATTCTGATAAGACGAATAATGTAGTGGAAATAGATCAGGAGTGTTTGCATGATAATTGTGTAGATAATAGTAAGCATAAGCCTGTTGAGGAAAGTGTTGTTGAAATACAGAGCCCTAACGATGTTAGGACTGATGTTGATGATAGTGGAAAAAAGAGTACTGAATGTAATGATAATAATAAGAGAACCTATGCTAGTGCTGCTAAGAGTGTAGGAATGTATGAAAACAATAAGCTTGAGTTTATACCCACTGTGTTGAATGAGGTAGGTAGTGAAGTTGTAATATTTGATGAGGAGTTAGTTGCTATTGGTACTAAGAAATGGGAATTAACTTTGTGCGGACAACTCATTGGACACTCTATGAGTTTACCTGCACTTAGGTATCACTTAAGGAGAATGTGGAACAGGTTTGGATTTAGAGATATTGTGGATAATGGGAATGGGAATTGGTTGTTTAAGTTTAGTGATGCTCATGGAATGGATTTAGTTGCTGAACAAAGCCCATGGATGGTGAATAGTAAGCCTTTAATGGTCTATAAATGGGATACTAGTATGGGAATGAATAAGGTAGAACCAACTAAACTTCCTGTTTGGGTCAAATTAGTTGAAGTTCCTTTGGAAGCCTGGTCTATAGAAGGAATAAGTGCTATTAGTAGCAGTGTTGGTAGACCTATAATAATGGATAGTATGACAGCTTATGTTTGCAAAAATAGTGTGGGCAGAACTAAGTATGCTAGAGTTTTGGTGGAAATGGATGCTAGTAAAGGTTTTAAAGAGTCCATTGAGTTGCAGTATAGGGATAAGGATAAGAATGTTAAAGGTACCAAGATTGTTAAAGTTCTCTATGACTGGAAGCCTTCTTTGTGTACACATTGTAATGTTTTTGGACATGATTTTAAAGAGTGCAAGGTTAGAGTTAGAACTGAGGAGGAAGTTGCTGCTGATAAGATTGAAGCAATTAAGAATGCTAATGTTGCTAAGGAAAATATACTTGTTCAAAAGACTGCTAGGAAACCAAATGGTTATGTGAACAATGCTGGTCCTTTTAGAGGAAATGCAAATAAACAGGTCTATGTGGATAGGTACAAAAGTAATAATGGGAATGTTAGACAGCAATGGAATAAGAAGGATGCAAATAATGATAAAAGAGAGAGTGGACAAACAAGTAAGAATGATTTTGAGAAAGAGTTTCCCAATTTGAAAGAAAATAATAATCAGAAGCCTAAGAAAAATGACCAAAATAAGCAAACTAGTGTTAAAAATAGCTTTGATGCTCTTAATAACATTGATGCTGAGAGTATTCAGGATATTAATATGATGAAAGATAAAATAATAGTGGATAAGTATCTCAACATCAAATTGAAGCCTAATGGGAATATTATGAAGAAATGGTCACAAGAGATGATTGATTATTTTAATAGGTCTTGGGCTGCTGATAGAGAAAAAGAGCTAAATGATAGGCAAAAGGGTATGGAGGATATTGATGAGGATGTTTTAGATGATGAATCTGTAGTTGCTAAGAATATTACAGCTGATGAATTAGTGGGAGCTAGTAGTTTAATATTGAACTAATGTTCTTTTTCTATTAGTTTTTCAATGGATTACAAAATAGGAATTTGAAATATTAGAAGTATGAATAATGGGAAAAAACAAAAAGAAATTAAAAAATTTATTTATGAAGAAAGAATGCAAGTTTTCTCTATTATTGAAACTCATGTTAAAGCTCCTAAGCTGCAAAAGATATGTGAGAAGGTATTTGGTCAATGGGATTGGATTTCTAATATGAGTCAGTGTAGTGGAGGATGCATGATTACTGTTGGGTGGAATAGTAATGTGGTTCATGTTATGGTGCTTCATGTCACAAGACAAATGGTGTTCTGCCTTATTGAAGATATTCAGTCTCATGAAAAAGTCTATTGTAGTTTTGTATAGGCTGATAATAATGGGATTGAAAGAAGGGTGTTGTGGAGAGATTTACAGGTAGCAAAGGTTGTTACTAATGGAAGTCCATGGATTTTAATGGGTGATTTTAATGTTACTCTTAAAATTGATGAACATACTGCTGGTAAGTCTACAATAACTTGTGATATGCAGGACTTTATTGATTGTGTAAACAACATTGATGTGGAAGATATTAAAAGCAAAGGGTTGTTCTTTACTTGGATCAAGTCTCCATCTAATCCTAATACTAGTATTCTCAAGAAGCTTGATAGAATTCTGGTGAATGATGAGTTTCTTAGAAAGTATGTTCAAGCCTATGCTGTTTTTCATCCGTTTTTGGTTTCTGATCATTCACCTGCTGTCTTGGTTTTTCCTCAACATTTGGCTAAAAAGAAGAGATCATTTAAATTTGCTAATTACATTGCTGAAAAAAAGGATTTCTTACCTTTGGTTGAGAAGATATGGGTTGAGGATATTCATGGGTTTCATATGTTCAAACTTGTAAAGAAGTTAAAAGCTTTGAAATGGCATCTTAACAAGATGAATTGGAAAAATGGTAGTTTATTTGATAGAGTCACCAAGCTTAGAGATCAAGTGAAGTTTGCTCAGTTAGATGTTGAAAAGAATCCTCATGATGATGATAAAAAAGTTTTTGCTGCTAAAATGCTTGGTGAGTATAATGAGGCAATAGAAGATGAAGAGAAACTCTTGTATCAATGTGCTAAAGTGGAATGGTTATGTGAAGGAGATAAAAATTCAGCCTATTTTCATAAAGTGGTGAAGAGTAAAAAGAGTAAGAATAGAGTGCTTAGTATCAAAAATGCTATGGGAAATTATGTTGAAGGTAAACAGATGGCTATTGAATTTGTCAATCATTTTGAAAATTTCCTGGGTAAATCTGTTGAAGTGGAACATGTTGATTCTTTGGGAGATATTTTTAGTAAGACTCTTGATGAAGCTGAGGCAATTGAGATGGTCAGGGAGGTTAGTGATAAAGAGATAAAGGATGCCATATTTGATATTTGTGATTGTAAAGCTCCTGGGCTAGATGGATATACTACTTGTTTTTTTAAGAAGGCTTGGAGTATTGTTGGTATGGATGTATGCAAAGCAGTTAAAGAATTCTTCTCATCTGGTAAACTTCTTAAAGAAATCAATTCTACCATTATTACATTGATTCCTAAAGTTAGTAATCCAAAATTTGTAACTGAGTTCAGGCCAATAGCATGTTGTAATGTTTTATACAAGTGCATAAGTAAGATTCTTACCAACAGAATTAAGGGTAGTCTTGATAAGTTAGTCAACTTGAATCAGAGTGCATTCATTCAGGGAAGAAGTATACAAGACAATATTCTTCTCACTCAAGAGTTATTGAAGGGGTATAATAGAAAAGGGGGGTCCTAAGAGATGTGCTCTGAAAATTGACATTGCTAAGGCTTATGATACAGTTAATTGGGAGTTCCTCAGGACTATTCTGCTTATGTTTGGGTTTCATGGTAAAATAGTGGAGTGGATTTATACATGTGTTTCTTCAACTAGTTTTTCTATATGTCTGAATGGTGAAGTTAAGGGGTATTTCAAGGGTGGCAGAGGTCTTAGGCAAGGAGATCATATTTCACCATACTTGTTTACTTTGGTGATGGAAGTATTCACTTTGATCTTGTCTCATAAGATTAGTAATACCCATCATTTTAAGTATCATGCTGGATGTAAAGAATTGAAATTGACCCATTTGTGCTTTGCTGATGATTTGATGGTATTGTGCTATGGTAATAAAGATTCCATTAAAGTCATTAAAGATTCTTTGGATGATTTTAGCAAAGTCTCTGGTTTGGTGTCTAATATGGAGAAGAGTACAATATTTTTTGGTAATGTTAGTGGTGGAGAGCAAAGGAGTATTTTGACTGTGATGCCATTCAAAGTGGGAGTGTTTCCTGTCAAGTATCTTGGTATTCCTCTTTTAACTGAAAAACTTGGGAAAGATGAATGTAAGCAATTGCTGGATAAAGTTAGAAGCAAAGTAAATGACTGGAAAAACAAATTCTTATCTTATGCTGGTAGGGTCCAATTAATTGCTTCAGTTATTGGATCTATGCAGATTTATTGGGCTTCTGTATTTCTGTTACCTAAATCTACTGTGAAAGATATTGAAAGGGTGCTCAAAGGCTTTCTATGGTGTCAGGGTGATTTGGCAAGAGGCAAGGCTAAAATTGCTTGGAAAACTCTGTGTAAACCTAAGTGTCAAGGTGGTCTTGGATTCAAAAATCTAGGTCTATGGAATGAAGTGCTTCTAACTAAGCATATTTGGAATATAGTTGATCATAAAGAAAGTTTGTGGGTGAAATGGGTTCATATGGTAAAATTGAGAGGACATAATTTTTGGGATGTGAATGCAGAATATAAAGATAGTTGGAGTTGGAAAGTATTACTTGGTTTAAGGGAAAAAGCAAAAAGTCATATTGAAATGAAAATTGGGAATGGGAAGAACACATCAGTGTGGTATGATAAGTGGTGTGACATTGGGCCACTCAGTCAATATATTACTAGAAGGGATCTATATGATGCTAGATTTGATGATAATGCTTCTGTTGCTGATATGGTTAATGACAATCAATGGTTGTGGAGCACTCAATGGAGTACTAGATTTCCTGATATAACCAAAATTCCTATTCCTAATTTTAATAATGAAAATGACAAGGCTGTATGGAAGGATAATAATGGCAACTTGAAGACTTTTTCTGTTAAGCATGTGTGGGAAGATTATAGAGATAACCAACCTGAAGTTCAATGGAAGAAACTTGTGTGGTATTCTCAGTGCATACCAAGTCATTCATTTGTATTGTGGATGGCTGTCTTAGGAAGGTTACAAACTCAAGACAGAATTTTTCAATGGAACAAAGACCTGACTATGAGGTGCTCACTGTGTAACATGTGTATGGATTCTCATGATCACTTGTTTTTCCAGTGCAGTTTTGTATCTTGTGTTTGGAAGAAGATTAAGGGTAAAAGTTATATACAGTTTCTCAGTCAAAATTGGTTAAGTAATGTGGATACAATGGCTGCAAATAATAAGAGTTCAATTAAAAGTGTGGTGAGCAGGCTTATGTTTGGGGCTTTGGTTTATTACATCTGGCAAGAAAGAAACAAAAGACATTTTACTGATGAGAAAAGGACTGCTCAAATATTAGCTGATGTTATTCTGGATACAGTGAAATTGAGGTTGTCTGGTTTGAGAGTTCTTAGCTCAGTAAATGTTCATCAAGTGGCAAAAGATTGGAATGTGGAGTTTAAGAAAATGCAGCTTGTGAGGAAAATGTGTCCAAATCTAGTTTCTGAATACAACTAGAGTGTTTGGGATAGGCCTGTGCAATGATAACTGTGCCAGCAAAGAGGTATCTGAGTCCTATTCTATATCAGTAATGTGTTACTTATATGTTGCTGATATCTCATTACAAGTCATTACAATGGGTAGAATTCTTGTAACTTGGAGTTCTAACTAATTTACCTGTACCTATGGTAACCTCTTGTCTGTCCTAATTTGGCCTAGGGGGAAATTGGACAGACTTGTATGGCTAAATAGGAGGATTTATCAGTATGAATGTACCATAAAGTAGATTCTCACATTGTGAAGGGTAAATGGCTTTGGAGGATGGTATATGATGGGTGGAATAGAGAGGAATGAAAGATGATCCTTCTTGGTCCACCCAATATATCATCACAGGAGGTAAGGGTGGTCATCATGGGGGGAGTGTGTTTCCTTTCAGTTGAAGCCTTTCTCGAGAAGGAAATGTAGGCTGATTTGGAAGAGCCCCTCCATGGATGGGATATGGGTTCCTAGTGAAGCCACACACTTTTCTTGTCCTTCTATTGTGGATGTTGGTTGAATGGTTGGATAAGGAAGTGATGTGGAAATGTAGCTAGATGGTAGGTGCATACAAATGGTGAATTTAGGGTCTGAGTTGGCATGGTTTATGTTAAAGTGCAACTTGGATAAGTGGAATGATTGTTTGAAGATGTGCTCTGTTCTGCTCTGTTTCTGCACATCTGAGACCTGCATTATCAGATTTAGAATGCTTCATTTGTCTGATATCGGATAGAGATGAATAGACTAGAATTGTTTTAGTTCAGTATAAGTTTTGTTGAATAAGATTTGGGTATGTCCAAATCTTTATCTCTATTTTTATGATGTACATTCATTGGATGATAATATAATATTCACCATTTTGCACAAAAAAAAAAAAAAGTATATAATGTTTTGAATTTTTAGTGTCTTTGTTAAATATTATGAAAGTTGAATTTTTAGTGTCTTTGCGTAATATCAAATAACTTTTTATTTTCTATAAAAGTTAAACTTTTCATGGTTTATAAGGGTTTCATTCGTGATTTCGCACCGAGCCACCCACATCAATGAGACGGCCCCGCACAATAATTCAAATAAGTACTCTATTCATTTAAAAATAAATGTACAAAGTTTAAAATTTTTCACTAACTACACTAACAACCAATAAAAATAATCTCCAATTCTCCATCAACTAACTCTTTTTAGTTATTAAAATGTAAAGTGATCGCTTATTTTGCGACATCATAAAATGAAAACATGAATATTTATTTTGAAATGAATTCGGTATAAAAGTACTCACAACTTCCAAATGTAAATTGCATTAATAGCCGAGCAAAACAAAACACAAAAATTAGAAATAAATTTATTTACTTTATTTAAGTTATTATATGCTTAAACTTATATTCAAAAGGCAAGTTATTTACATACCAAATTTTTTTCACATGTCAAGGACAAACATTAACATTAGTCACTCATGGTTTTGTACGCTTCAAGTTCGTGCACGATGTCGAGAGCCTACTTACCAAGCTGCAGAGTATTAAAATTGGAGAAGAATGTTTAAGGGTCTACATTGCTCATGACAGAGATCACGATGGTATAGGTTCGAAGGGCAATACTGGAATGAAGCATAATACAAATAAAGAGTTTGGTGACATGGACAGGAATGGTACGAGAGATGGTAGAACTCATAAACGTGACGCTCGAAGTTTTGTTGATGTGGTTAACACGGGAAATGTAAGAAGTGAATAGAGGAATAAGAAGAACAATAATGCAGAGATGAAGATCCAACAAGGCACGAATGGTTTAGACACAAGTAATAAACGAAACCAATATGACAACAAGAATAGAGTTGGGGAACAATCAAGTGATCAGGATGGGGGGAGAACCATTGTCATCGACGACAAGGATGTAAACAGTGAGATGATCAATAGAAGTGTGGTGGGAGAGGTGAAAGCAACGTGCTTCTTACATAACTTACCATCGTTATGTGAGGAACAAGGTCTCAACAACATAGAAGTGAAGTTTCTTGGGGGGCTTGAAGTGATGGTTGTCATGGAAAACGTTGAAACGGTGACAAACGTTATTGAGGATAGAGAGCAGGTTTGAGGAGATGGTTGTACAAAATAAGGAGAGGTAATACCTTAAACCGCACAGCTGGAAGACTAACGTGGATCAACATCATGGGCATCCCTATCTCGTGTTGGAACGAAGAAACCTTCAAAAAGATCGCGGCACTCCATGGCACTATTCTGGGAACTAGCAATTGTAGGCCGGAGGGTAACCAAAATATAATCATCGGGAGAGTACACATACACACGATCAATAAAGGTATTATTAACGAAGAGCTTTACCTTAAAGTGCAAGGAAAAAACCACAAGGTTCACGTGATTGAGGAAATACGAGATATTCATAAGGTAAACGTCATGGAAAGTGCAAAAATGAGCCAAGACAGCAAGACGGGGAAAGGAGACGTAGACATGATGGATAAAAATGAGGTACAACATGATGAAGAGAATAAAGATGACCAAGACGATTCGAACAACGAGGGGGGATACGAGTGATGACGAGGATGACGACCTGATCGGTGACAGCCGGACTGTGAAAAATTCCGGTGAGCGAAACGGAGGGGGGAGGGATGAAGAGTCGCGATATTCTGGGGAAACCAAAGTAAGTGATACTT
Organism: Artemisia argyi; assembly: GCA_030686995.1. Classification (NCBI taxonomy): domain Eukaryota; kingdom Viridiplantae; phylum Streptophyta; class Magnoliopsida; order Asterales; family Asteraceae; genus Artemisia; species Artemisia argyi. Next base: position 235,069,880 of record CM060700.1, on the reverse strand, counting down.
TTCAGGAAGAGATATTCATTTCCAAGGAAAAAGGGGCTGAGGTGACCTATGAGGCGCATGCGGAGAGTGATTCAAATCATTATGGTGGTGATCATACTAAGTGTGGTCCCACTGATGATATAAATGCTTCACAAAACGTATGTAATATTAATGAGCCAGGTAAAAAAAGTGGTATGGGGCTAGAACCAGGTGGTATAGTGTCATGAGATGGACCAAACTGCTGGGCCAACTGATAATAATGAAAACAACACAGGCCCAAACCTAATAAAGAGAAATGTATATGAGTCTGGAAATGGTGGGCTTAATACGTTTGATGAAGAGAACAAGAATAACAATGTCGCAAACAATTCTAAGTTAGATGAATCTAATGAGGGCGAACACGTGGATGCAAGGGATATGGGAGAAAAGAGGGAGATGTCGCCAACAAGCTCGATGGAAAATAGTGAAGCTCTATTAAAGAAAAAGATAAAGGCATCACAAGCGAATGAGACCGTCGAGGTTACTTTTGCCAAAACGTTCGATCAAGGCAAGGGTTATGCAGAAAATCAGAATTCTAAGATGAAGTTGGGCAGAAGGAGCGTGAGGAAAGCAAAGGAGGTCGCAAGGAAAACCGGGGTCGTGGGCGTAGGTGAAGCAACGAAAGGCATTTTAGATGCCTATAAAGAATTCCATGAGATCGAGAGGGACAAAGACAAGATATTCAAGTTCGGGGACAATCACGTGAGAAATGAAGACAACGAGAAGTGTGAAATCAGTTTTGAACAAATTAAGGAAGTTGGCGAAATGATCGGGGTATCCTGGTGTAATGTCAAAAATGAGAAGACACGAGACAAATCATTCGAAGTGATGAATGGCGAAGTTAGGCTTGCTGGGGCACAGACCCAATAAACCTCAGTGGTACGCCCTTCTGATTAGTATTTTTCGTTTGGTATTTTTTTATGAAGATAATATCATTGAACATTAGGGGTATGGGGGAATGTGGGAAGAAAGGTTGGATCAAATCTATTATTAAGACCGAAAAATCGGACGTGATTGGATTACAAGAAACAAAATGTGACATAGTTTACAAAACATGGGTCGAAGATATATGGGGTGGAACCGGATATGGGTACGCTCAATTACCATCGATCGGAAATTCAGGAGGGATATTACTTATATTGGATAAAAGGGTTCTAACACATAAAGAGGTAGTTGGTTACCAGAGGTTCATTGCGGTGAGGGGTTCTTGGAAAGGGAAAGAGATTGATGTGTTTATTGTATGCATTTACGGGCCACAGGTGACTCGTCAAAAAGCATGCTTGTGGGATAGATTAGCGGGGTTGATGAATAGATGGCAAGGATCATGGTGCATTTTCGGGGATCTAAACGTGGTAAGATGTGGCGACGATAGACTCAATTCTCAAGTAAATATGAAGGAGGCAGATGACTTTAGCAACTTCATAAATAATACGAGGTTGATTGAGATTCCAATGGGAGGTAGCAAATTTACGAGGATAAGCGATGATGGGTTGAAATTTAGTAAGTTAGATAGATTTCTATTGAATGATGGTTTCAACAACTTGTGGGGCAATTTATCGGTTGTGGCTTTGGATCGCAAACTATCAGATCATTGTCCGATTGTTATAAAAGACATGGATTTGGACTTTGGTCCAAAACCATTCCGTGTTTTTAATGTTTGGATGGATGAAGTGGATTTTAATCATATCATTGAAGAAGCTTGGAAGAAAGAAGTAAGAAGCTTGCGGCCTAACTGTAGATTTCAAGATAAAATGAAGAATGTTAAGGCGGCGCTTAGAATATGGAGCAAAGAAAGATTTGGGGGGGGGGGGGGGGGGCATCTAGAGAAAATAGACAAATTCAAAAATGAAGCTATGAGGTGGGACTCGAAGCGGAAAAAAGACAACTAAATGAAAATGAAAATGAAGCTATGAGCTCTCATGTGTATACTTACATGTTTTGAAGAGGTATCGGGGTTACGAGTGAATTATCTCAAAAGCAAATTATATGGTTTGGGTGTTAGTGATGAGGAATTGGGAAGTATGGCTAATTGGATGGGATGTGAGATCAGGGAATTTCCATTCACATACTTGGGCTTACCTATAGGTGAAACACATGAATCGGGTGAATGTAAGGAAACCAGTGGTGGACAAGTTCAAGAATCGGTTGGCCGATTGGAAAGCAAAAACCATGTCGTTCAGGGGTCGCTTAACATTGGTAAAATCTATTCTCGGTAGCTAGCCATTGTATTACTTCTCGATGTTCCGTGTGCCTATGAGTGTTATAAAAATTCTTGAGCGTATTAGAAAAAACTTTTTTTGGGGTGGGAATGGGGAGGGTAAAAAACTTTCATGGGTAAAATGGGACTCGATTCTTACTTCTCCCCAGGGGTTTAAACGTGGGTTCTCTTAGGGCTAAAAACTTGGCGTTGTTGGGTAAATGGTGGTGGAGGTTTAAGACGGAGGGCGGGGGGGGGGGGGGGGTGTTATGGGCTAGGGTCATAAAAAGTATTCACGGGGTTTGTGGGGGTATATGGAGTTCTCACGAGGGGTGTTGGGGGTGACGAAGGGGGGGGGGGGAGGGGGGTTTGGTCCGATATCTTGAAGATTGTCATGGAGATTGACGGGGTCGAGGTTGATTTCACCTCCTCGTGTGTGGGGGTCCTAGGGGATGGGAGGGATATTAGTTTTTGGGAGGATAGATGGGTGGATAATAGGAGGCTTCGCGATAGATTTCCTAGATTGTACCATTTTGAATGTAGGAGAGAGGGTAGTGTAATGGATAAGGGTTATTGGGTAAACAATCAGTGGAATTGGACATGGGAATGGAATAGGAATATTAGTGGGAGGGTGTGTAGAGAATTTGATGAGTTAATTGAGGTATTGCGGAATATTGTTGTTTCTAATTCTTGTAGGGATAAATGGAGGTGGACGTTAGATGAAGATGGCGAATTCAAAGTCAAGACGCTTACGAGTTTGATCAAAGAGAAGATTCTACAAGGAGATAGCGGTGGCTACGACACACTTTGGAACAAATTAGTCCCTAAGAAGATCAATATTTTTTTGTGGAGAGTGCGTAAAGGAAGACTCCCAGTTTGGGTGGAACTTGATAGAAGAGGCATTGATTTGGACTCGGTTCTTTGTGGTTTGTGTAACGATAGTGTGGAATCATGCACTCATTGTTTAGTCGCTTGTGATTTTGCAATGAGTGTGTGGTCCAAACTATTTAACTAGTGGAAGGTGGGGAATGCCAACATTTTTACTATTGATGATATTTTATCTCATAGTGGAAAAGTTAATATTCCTACCTCCCTATCGTACATTTGGCAAGCGGTAATTTGGACTTTCGGTTATTTTATTTGGAAGGAGAGAAATGCTCGTGTGTTTAGCAACAAAGTTTCAAGTGTTAATAAGATTTTACAAGATATCCAACTCAAAAGCTTCGAATGGATAGTTAGAAGATCAAAGAAGTATAAGACGTTATATTGGCAACAATGGCTTCGAGACCCTCAGAATAGCCGTCTTCAGTAAATGTGGTTTTGGTTTGAACAGGTTCAATAATTCGGGTTTGCATTTGGTATGTTTGTTATTTTGCAGTAGGATATTTGGGACATGCACATCAATATGGTACAGGTCTCGATTTTCCTTCTCAAGTCTGGGCAACTGTTGTTTTTCGTGAAGTTCGTGTGCTCAGTTCTGACAGTGGGGCTCCAGCTTATTAGAGCTTATTAGATGGGCTATGTGATGACAATATTTTTTTTTTTTTGAATCTGATACAGGCCTTCTATCTTGTATTCTCTTACTTATTGATTTCTTGTATTGAATATGGGTATGTTGGGTTCTAATTTGCAAAGTGGCTGGGTCTGAAATTTAGTACCATCGAGGGGCACATGGTTCATGTCCTTAAATTCCAAGCATGTGCTTCATTCCTTGTGGTGTGTTGTCGTTTGTCAATCTCACTTGGGATTGGGGTATGTGTTTGGGGGATATTGTCTTTGTGTTCCTTGGTGTATTAGTTGTATTGTTGTTTACTGTTCATGTGGCCTTGGTTTATGTTGTTTGCAGATTCTATGTTCAACATGTGTTTGCTGTAGTGGATTCAAAATGCAGGTTGGTGGTTTTATATATGTACCTTCAAATGGCAATTAGTATAAGTCAAGAATAGTTTTTTGTTGCTTGTGTCGGTTTGTATCAAAAGTGTGTGTTGGTATTATGTAGGCCTTTATTTTAAGTTTGTGATAGATTGTACGCCAAAATGTGTGAGGGTGCTTGTGTCAGTTAGTTGTTAGGCTTTAGTTTTAGTTTGGCTCATTGTTGGTCTTTCATGTATTATCTTTTGAACTCTTGGGGTCCTTTTTTCTTTTTAATTTGCTTGATTAATTGGGGTGAGATGCCATTTCTTTGTATCTTGTTCTCTCTATAGTATTGTTGCCTTTCTAAAAAAAAAGAAATTAGTCACTCATTTTGTTTTTGAACCAGAAAAAGAAAAAAAGAAAAGAAAAAAAGGAAGATTAATAAATATTTAATTAAAAATTAATTACATCCATTTTTTATAATCTAAATATCTTATTAACCATTTATCGTTAGACAAAACAAATTATGCCGTTGCGACGAGTATTTAATTATTTTTTTGTAGACGGACACTTTGATATACTTTCGACAAACTTTTTTTGTCGTTTTATTTCACGTTTTATTTTCATTATTGAAATTCACATGACATATTATATGTGATTTAACACAATATCGAATTTTGAACACTAAACATTTATACTAAAATTGACACAAGTATTTTTCTATAAATCAAAAACTTTTCCCGTTTTTTGCAATCAAGACACACATTCATTGTTTCCAACCATATATTGCACACTGTATTCGAATTATATACTATAGTAGTTCATTAATGAAATTTCTATAATCACATGTGATAACACACATGTAGTGAAAATCAAATGTGATTGAGATCACGTGTAAGGAAAATCACATGTGATTTTATGTATTTAATCCAACCTTAATGAACTAACTGGACTAATCTACAATTCAAAATATTCTGTGTTATATATGGTTGAAAAGTTATGAATGTCTAGTTAAAAAAAAAAAAAAAAAAAAAAAAAAAAAAAAAAAAAAAAAAACGAAGAAATTTTAAAATATTGTACAAAAAACTATTTTCATTTTATTACATGTTTAGATATTCAAGTATTCAAATTAATGTTTAATCACATGTGATTTCTAACGCAAGTTTCAACAATAAAAGCAGAAGAAAAAAAAAACGAAAAATGTGAAAAAACCCAAAAAAAAGTTTATTGAAAGTATATCAAAATGCCCGCCTATAGAAAGATAATTAAATGTTCATCGCGGTGATATATTTTTTTCGCTTAATGATTAGTGTTTTAAGAGATATTAATTTTTGAAAAAAGGTGGGTAAAAGAAGTTTTATTATCTAATTTTAAAAATGAGCGGCTAAAATTAAGTTTTGAAAAAAAAAAAGAAGTTTTCTTAATATGTAAATAAATGTTTGATATATAAATAAAGTTAAATCTCTATATTCAAAGCTTATATTAAAACATTTTTTTAAAGTGTCATGTTTATTAGTAGAAGTTATTAATTGTTCATTTGTTCATCCATAAATCAAACTAACATGAATTACTCTTTTCTTGATGCCACTAGTATTTTTTTCTCTTAAACAAGAACATAGAAAGCTTTTACGACTATCACCATTCACCACTTTATAATCAGTCACAAACCAACCATGACATAGAACTCTTGTTGACAACGAAAATTTAAAAAGTAACAATATGAATTTTCTTAAAGACAAAACTCATTATTACTATATTTATTTGCATTTATGGTAACACGTGACGCTTTTACACTTGTCACACCCCAGTTTTGTTTTTTTCTTTGTAAGCACCGTCTTATTTTTGTTCATATGTTGATATAAGTGGATAACCATTCTTATTCTTTTTCTTTTTATGTCTTAAAAAATCTTTTATTATATAAGGCAATTATCAAAAAGTGCTGAAAGAATATTGAATCAATTAAAACTGAACCAATTGATTTCAGGTAAACTTAAAAAAATTTCACGTATAGCAAAAAATAAGAATATAGGTGTTGGTTTATAAAAAAACTAAGAGTTATAAATAAAACTTTTGTCGTTGAATTTTAAATATCACTTTTCATATTTTTTTTAGTAGTTTTTCTAAATTTAACAAATATCTCCTTATACTTTACACCCCGTAGTTATTTAAAAAAAACACAACTTATATATTGTAGTTATGTATTAATATTATTATCATTATAGATTGAAGTAATATGCATGAGACTATATGTATCAAATGAAAGCACAATTTATTGTAATATGTATATGAATACACGTGGTTGTATATATACGAACAACTTTCATTATTTCTCTTTATGAGTTTAAGTAAGTATATGCAATTTTTTTTATTATCTCTGTTCAATTGCGACTCATGCTATTTCTTTTGTATAAATTTAACCCGTGAGTATATGGGTTTAAAAATTAAATAGAATTAAAATTATTATTATTGGGGAAATAAATTAAACTTAAAGCACAAATGTTAATCGATATTAATACATAATAAAAATTTATGTAAAAACTCATACGTACACGTGTATTATAACTATATGAGTATTAAATAGTTTACATAATTTTATAGAAAAGTATGCACGGGGTTAAAAACTAATACGGCTAATTATTAAACGGAAAATAAATATCAAGATGAAAGCATGTATTACTATGATATGAAAGATATTCAGTTAAAAACTAGTTATTAGTACAAGTTCCAGAAGATGATATTTTACCGGGTAACCTTTATATCTAAAAAAAAATCAGAAGATGATAAATATTATCGATATTCTCATAATGAAAATTTTATGTAAAACATTGTGCTTGCATGAGGTATTATACTAGTACACATAAAAGCAGTAATTAATAAATTTGATTGCCAAATACTATTACACTTTTAAGTGTGTTACACTATACGTTTTGAAAATGCTCATTGCACTTTCATAGTCTTGAACATAAAAAAGGTGTAATACATTGATACATATCGATTTTTTTGGATATGTAAACTTTACTAAACATTATCGCTATTATCTCCATTAACAAGTGACCTCGCTTTTGTCTTTAACTTCCGGTCATCGAGATAATGCTGATACACATACGAAACTGAACCCCATATAGCAAGAAGTAACACGATAGCTTTCACGCCATCCATCTTATCTCCGAAAAATATAACTGCGAGAACAGGAACAATAGGCAATGCCAATGTACTAATCACATTCGAAAATAAAGACGACACTTCAAATATTAACCCCAAAATCCCAACTGAACATATTTGCCACGCTATGGCTATCCATACCAATGTCATTATATACGAAACTGACCCTTTTTCATAATCGTTCATTTCCTTTGCTAACCCATCCCATTCTCCACTAGCGAAAAGTCCTACCAAAGAGCCACAGGCCGCGACAAATGAAGGGTATATCTGCATTTCTAACACAACTCTGAAGTTTTCGCTTTTTAGTACCTTTTCAAATGATAGTTGCAAACAGGAAAGATATAAAGAGTAAGCAGCGGATGCACCCAAAGTGCATAAAAACCCGATTATGTATTTCCCTTTTGGAATTTTTGAGTTATCCGAATCTGAATTTACCGCAATAAGCGAGGCAGAAAGTGTAAGAAGAAATAAAGAGTTGATGATCAAAGATGTAAACTTTTGTGCATTGAATAAGAACGAGAATAAGGCATTGAATGCTAGTTGTGTTGCACATAGTAAAGAGTATGTAGATACGGGTAGATATAAAAGACCATATGAATACATCAAGTTATCACCAGTCAAGAGTAGGCCGAAAAATAAGTAAAGAAGCAAAACCGTGGATATGGGTGGTGCTGATGTGGACTTGATGGATGGTGGGACGAAAAGCAGGACGGGGATTAAGATTGGGAAGCCGGCAGATTGAACAAAAGTAGCCATCCATTTACTATTACCACCTTTGTCATAGTAAAGTCCGCCCAAGAGGGTGGCGGTTGCTTGACCGGCTAAGAGAAAGATAATATAAACCGACACACGCAACCACCATCTGTAGTTTTTGGTTTTTGGTATCTCAGCTGGGTTGGTAGAACTTGAGGCTTCATTGGAGATGGCATCTTTAGCAGCTAAGAAAAAAAAGACGAGTAAATGATCAATATACAATTTTTGCCACTTAATAAATTTTCTTGCTCCGCAACTGCACACAAACTTTTTGATCAGTACATACCTCGTGTTTGCAGTTCGATTTCTTGACCTGCATCCGCCATTTAAAAAAACCCACACCTACAAGAAGTGCAGTGACCATGTTATAGTTTTCAGGAAGCCAAATCAATAATTGTAACAGAAAAGTCAAACTTTACTTACATCACATAAGTCAACTATATTGAAATTCATTTAAATCCACCATGAAAGTCAAACTTGAGTTCTTTAATCTTAAGAAATACATGTAGTCTAAATATTTTGAATGGTTGTTGGTGAGGCCACATCCCTTAGAGTAACAATTTTCTTGGTATATATAGTTGAAGTCTATGTGAACTAAAGTTTGACTAGTCTAGAAACAGTCAAATCTGGTTTGCTGTTCTTATTTTTGCAGCTAGACATATAAACAAAACCAAAAGGATCTGTCTATCATGCATTATTCTGTCCATGTCGTTGCTTGTTCACTTTCCTCTTGTTAGTAAACCCTTAAAATATACATTTTCCTATTTATGTCGTTTCGGCTTCTAAATGTCCGTAAACCTATATATTAGGAAGCAATAAGTAAACTAGCAAGATGTATCCGCTATGCAGCAGACAATTACTTTTCCTGTACAATTGACTTGAAGGGAATCCTTTTCCCGCAAACTCACAAAATTGACCATTATACCTCACTTAGATTATATTAGCAGTTATCCGTTCACTTATATTACGTAATTGATCATTATTCCTCACTTAGATTATATTAGCATTTTCAAAACTAAAAGGTCGGTATCAAATGTTGATTTAAAAACTGCACGTTCATCTTGTTATTCATAATATCATATTACAATCTGCGTATGAAATCAAGTGGTTAAAGAAATTATATAAACATTATGATAAACAAAGAAACTGCCGGGATAAGTTAGTTTGTTATGCTATTATCAGACAAGCGTGGTCATATTTTGTGTGAATTGATCAGCAAGTGGCCTGGTGTTAACTAATAATGAGATGACCATGCAATACGAGTTACGATTTATGAGTAATGACCTAAAGGAAGAAGAAACTAAATCAGGCATCCTTTGTATTATGAGTGAACCTAACAAATATAGAAGTACTACTTTTTAACTGATGTTAACTACTATCATCCACTAAAGGCAACTATGTGTACCTTTGATACAGTAAAAACATGCACAAAGTCTCATTATCATCCAATAATATCAAAATTGGCAAGAAAAAATGTAAGAAGATTCTGCATATAAACATAAAGATTCATTAACTTACTATCTCACACTGTTGAGGTACATTGTAGTCTTTGGTATAGAGGTCCTCCTTATATATCAAGAAATTATAACGTTTCAAAAACAAGATACCATTATGCATAAATAAACTACTCATAAATGAACTCAATAAGATTTCATGCGATGTAAACGTACAATCTAGCGGCTTGCGAAATAACTCCCGAAATGACCTACTATTAGAAGATTCAACGTTAATAACCAATCTTTAAATGTAACTGATCCATTGATACTAAAGAAGGGAATACCGTTAAAAATATGTGCAAACAGCCAGCGCGAATGACGTGATGGTAAAACTGTTGGTATTAATAGATTTATGAGTATCAATAATAATTTGCGTTTTTGAAACATAACCGAAGGACTAATAAGAGAAGAATCAATTGCCATCCAAACAAGCACTACAAGAAAAACAACCTATAGTGACAAAACAGCTTTCGTCACTAACAATGTAAAAAATCGTCACTAATCATTTAGTGACCAAAACTGGAGTCGTCACCAGTCGTCACTAAAGCTCCGTCACTAATACAGTTAGTGACCAATATATGCTTGGTCACTAATTTGTGACCAGAGTATTCGTCACTATTTAACCCGGTTAGTGACGAAATATTTCGTCACAGAGATGATAGTGACGAAAAACTTCGTCACTGTATTTGCCAATAGTGACGAGATAGTGGTCACCGACTACTGATTGTTAGAGACCAAATAGGTGGTCACTAATTATGATCATATAAGAAAAAAAAATGGATCCAGATTTCATTTTACTGCTGCTTATTTTTACAAACTAGAATCTAGAAAGTCTGTAATAGCGAAAATCTAACATATTAACTTCATTCGCAAGTGCTAATTTATACACAAAATACATAGAATGGTCGAAGCTCGACACAACCAAAGCAATCAAATTCATCCACTTGGTGATTTACACTAATCATCACAAACATTAGCATAGGAACATAACCTTGATACATGGGTACTTTTGATATTCACCCAGCTTTGTTCCGTACATCTGCAATTTCAAGAGCCCATCCATAAATGACAAGCCACATCCTGAAACAATGTAAGAAATCCAAAGATGAAACACAAGATGTATCATGAAAATTGCAATAAATAATGGATTAAAGAAAGCACAAAAGATGTCATTTATGCTCAGGTAAACAATTGAATGGTTTGTTAAATAAAAAAATGTAAGTAGTCACCTTAGATTAAGCTTTTGTTATCTGGTTACACCCCTATCTGGTGTTGACTACAAATATGCTGCAATTGTTATCTCGTGTTGACTACAAATATGCTGCAATTGTTCATACCTGCAAGGAACACAACTAGATTAGTAATCACATACTTGATGAACAAGGGACATACTCACACTCTCTTTAACAGAGAGAACTCTTGGTACCTCATATCTCAAGCTGCTTCTTGCAAATGACCTAGTTTTAGCCTACCATTTTGCCGGTCGTAATGAGCAATCTCACATCTGATTCCTACAAAGATCCTACACTAACCATATCTTGTTCTAGTAAGTGTTTTTACACCAAAAATAGTTCATGGAGAAAATTTAGTACCCATACTCAGAGCTCTGCATTGAACCATTTCTGCCTCATATTTACTCTCTGCACGTAATCCATGATCAACTATAATTGCCAATAACCCGTCAACAACATCATCTTGACCGTAACTTTTCCAATTTGAAGCTAGTAAACATAATGCCATACTGTCAGGACCACCTGTGACACCCAAAGCTGAAATAAGATAACGATATCAGCCCTTCCTACATAAAGGTGATATCTTTCTAATATCAGTTATGCTACCGGATTATCAAAGGCATAAGAATAGCTTCTTTTTTGCTTACAAAATCAATCAATATCACAGATTATAGTATACACATAGATCAAGTCTTTATGCACAAAAGTACTTTAGAACATAAAAGCATCTCGTATTATAGGACACAAAAAATCAATATATGAACTGTTGTTATTGAATCAGAAATGCATGAACCTGAATCCTATATATAGAACCTCCAACTGCATCGTAATCAGTTTATACTACCCAGGAAATGGATATAAGCATGATGTCACAATGTCTTTAAGTTTTTTCACCAACCTGTCCTACGGGTATTGGCTCAAGCACTTTGAGCAGGTGAGATTTCTCATCGGGGAAGAGAGTTAACAATATCGAAGTGACTATCTTAATATGGCATGTGAGAATGTGTACCCCTCATTAAATGGGGATCGTGTGGCTGACACCATTCTCCAGAATCAAGAAAAGTACATGTAACCAAATATATATCTTGTAAACTTCGCATGAAGTAAACACAAATATTCATATGAGATTCTAAATGATACCTCTTTAACAGGAAGATACACACACCTAAAATTTATAAGTAATAAAAGATAGAAGCAAACCTGGATTACTTGTTGTAGCAACGTCATGATTCAATTCAAAACGAAGCTGTAATACAAGTTCTGGACCATTGCTGGAATTCAGATTTGTAATAGCTACCTTTCTGCCCGGAATTTCTGCTAGATCTTCACCATCAACCAAAAGAGAGGTCATCATATATGTAAATATTAGATTACAACAGTCCACTTATAACTCCACTTACAACCACAAAGACACACACTTGCATCTAAAAGTGACCCAAAATTGGTGAAACCAACTTGGTGATCAATATATAAGCCAACATCTTCATCTATTCATAAAAGTATAAAACATGCAATGTTAACATTATACTCGCACGATGCACACAAACTGTAAATATAATCATATTTATGCTCATTCCGGTGATTTTATATTATTTCAAAATGAACACATACCATGGTAGCTAGCCCATGGAAACTGAAAACTATATAGTTCCATCAACCAAGATAAAACACCTGCATAAACGGTGTATAGTTAGTTGATAACATGTCACAAAAGTGGCACACAATAAGATCAAGCTTTATTGACTCTATGGATATTTAGAGTATGACAACCTCAAGATATAAAAAATGAATGTAACAATAGCAGAATCATATGACATGATATAAACATTCCTACTGACATTTCCTCATTTTAGGCATTCCGAGTCGGTAACAACATGTCGTTAAGTAGCAAGTTAGAATATAATAACCAAGAATAGGGATGAGCATTTTGAACCGAATCCCGGAACCATACTGGTACCGTACCGAAACGGTACCGTTCCCGATATACGGTACCACTAATTCGGTACGGAACCGGTACCAAATCGGGAAATTCCTGAAAAAAAACAGGAAAAACCCGATTTCCCGGTACCGGTATCCGAATCCATTCGGTACGGTACCGGTACCACTAATTTATGCTCGGGAAAAATTCGGTACCACTAATTCGGTACGGTATCGGTACGGTACCGTGCTCATCCAAGAATGATCAACAATTAGAAAATTCATTGTAAACTTAAATACTCAGTTAAAAGAAATAGCTAACTAAGATGCAATTCATAATGAGCAGCTTGTAGAAGCACCTAAGATAGTGTACCATAGAAATGGTACCCTATATAGATCGCAATACATTCTATGTTTAACCAACTAAGGTGTAATTAACCATGAGTAGCTAGTAGAAGCACACAAGACAGTGTAAAAAGGGACAAATACCCTGTACAAATCACATTATAATATATGTTTTAACCAGTCATTGAAAAATGATGTATATCATATATTCATGGCACTCAAACCCAATGTGTGCCGAACACTCAAACCTCAAGGGTTTAATACTAAAATCGGTTACATAATATCACCATTGCAACATATACTCACAGCAATAAGCTTGACCATGTCGAGATGCTAGTAGCTCCTTTGATACTGCTAAAATCAACCCCATCCATGTTGCTACGCACAAAATCAATATATGATAAAACAAATAAGCCATTGTCATTTTGTTTTCTAGAGTTCTTAACTTTTGTTAAATCATAGCTTTCAATAAGCCGATGAGTAACAATTTAAGTCAAATTTAGCGGCTACCGACCTACCTTCAACTTAATTTATGCATAATGACAACCTAATTTATGTATAATCAATCATAAAACTAAATCAAATCGGCACTCAATCAACACTTACAAACTCAAGTGATTTCTCTTTTTGACAATCTAACCCAAATGAGTACCTAGTGAGATTTGAGGACGTGTTCTTATAGCTGATTCTGATCATTCTATTTCACATAATTACTTGCAACTTAACCACAATCTAACCCACTTGTACACAGTTTTCAAAAGAACTGAACCACTTCCAAACATAAAACTAACTCTCAGACTATTATTTTTGCAAGCATTATCTCACTATTTACAAAGTAAGCAAATTCTAACACTATTACCTAAAGTGCAAAATTTTAAGCAGCTTATAAGTGCTTTTTTAACACCCTCAACACAATTAACATAATCAAATTTCACCTAATTCATCTAATTTAGTTAAATCTACTGAAATGTTTACAAGCCCTAATTTAGGTAAATTGTACAAGCATAACAAGCAGTGAAGTAATAAAATCCGAACAGAGATGATTGATGATGGTAAAATCAGAAATTAACCTGAAAGATGTCTCTGAATCGGAGACGAAGACGGTGATTGTGAAGGTGACGGTGTGACGATGGCGATGGTGAAGTGACGACGGTGATCTCGACGTCGCGACGCTGGTGATGGTGATGGTGTCGGTGCTACGATGGTGATCATGGCGGTGATGGTAACGGAGCGAAGATAGTGATGGGGATCGGCGGCGATCGCCGGCTGGGGTTTAATTTTTTGATTTGAGATATTTTGATATGATTACCGGAGTATTTATTTAGTTGTTCAGTTTTTGTTAACTACGGAGTATGATTTTCTTTTCATTGCTCTAGTTGTTTTTTTTTTTTTTTTTTTTTTTTGCTCTCTCTCTCTCTTTTTCATCACTCTAGTTATAAAAAGAAAATTTGATCATACATGTATTTAATACATGTTTGATATTTATTCAAGTTTTGATTTTTTTTTTTTGATTTTTTTTATATCAGTAAAATATAAATATATAATATAGTGTTTGTAAGTTTATGTTTCAAAAAATGTTTAAAGGAGAATTGCATCAAAGAAAATATTTACAATTTTGCTTTACAAAATTTTTTTTTATGAATACATGAGTATAGAAATTTTAGTAAGTATATATATAATCTTTAATCATTTTATAGAATTCACTTACATATGAAATAGTGACCAAAAATTTCGTCACTAATATTTAATGACGAAATTCTCGTCACTATTTATGTAATTTAGTGACTAAATAGTGACCACTTATAAGGTTCGTCACTGACTTTCTACCAATGACAAAAAATAATGACCAAAAATTATATCGTCACTATTTTCATTTAAATAGTGACCAAAAAAAATTTTCGTCACCAAATTCTCGTCACTAAAGCCACTTTTTCTTGTAGTGAAGCATCCGTTGAGGAAATGAATTACGAATAGTGAAAGACACAACATTGAAACAATCATGTAGATGTAAGTTTTGCAAAACATACTATAAAAAAACAGGAACTTAAGAGGTATCCTGCATTGATACACAAATTGTGACATCAACTAAACATGAAACTTAATCGAAACTACGAAATAAGAGGGGGATTAAAGCCACAACATTACGGTATTACAAGCTATAAATTCCCAGAAAAAAAGCTAATCTCTCAGTCTTCTACGACGCTTCATTTTTTGGGGAAGAGGGACACGCAGGTCCTGATTAGCAATGGGTTCGCTTTTCCACCATTCCTTATACCTAACACTCACATGACCTCCGTACTGTCTTTGCGGGAGGTATATATATTCATTCCAATCATCATTGCTTTCGAGATTAAGATCTTCAGCTGGGATATCCTGATTATACCCAAACTGCTTAGATACCCGATGCGGAAAGTATTGTTGACTAATATCCAAGCCAACTAACACAGAAACCCTGACACAACGGGCAAATGATTCCAATTCATCATTATTGATTTTTTCAATGGTAGCATCTTCTTTATAAATTGTGTGATCCTTGACATAAGGCCGCCACACAAACTGTTTTCGACATGTACCCGACTCTAAGGTGGCGTAATCAGTACTTTTGTTAACCTGGTTAGCCCATCTGGCCAATCTAGTTTCATCATCTCGAATGTTGCCCACACCATAAGGCCTCACATGCGGAAACCTTTCCAATACCCACACCTGCATGTAGTACATAGGGGAAAATACTTCCTGCAAAACTCTTTCGCTTTTTCCTTGTTGGAGATCCAAAATAGTGTTTTGTAATACATGCAAGTCCCTATAGAGAGTTGCAAGGACAGCAGGTGCCAGAGCCATTTTCTGGCCTCTTGCTAGAAGAATAGCCAAATTAAAAGTCTCTGGCATGACTGTGTCTCTCACAGATGGAAAGAGATACTTAGATAACCAGAGTGCTAGGAACGCTTCATGTTCAAGAACATTTTGATTTTCCATAAACTCGTTCATCCAAGCATTGAAGCGGGCCTTTTTTGAAGGACTTGCAATCAATTTTTTGTAAGCTTCTTTTAACTGAGATAAAGCTTCACAATCCTGGGGGATCTCGACATGACTGGTGACGGGGCCTCCCAGAACTGAGAGTCCTCCGAGAACCATCATATCTTCGAGAGTAATCGTTATCTCCCCCCATGGAAGTATAAATGTATTAGTTTTGGGCGACCACTTTTCAGCAAACCAAAAAATAAGATTCTTATTTTGGGGTATCTTGAGTGTGGAATTTATAATAGCATCATAAATTCCAGCCCTCTTCCATCCAGGACTATGTGCTGCTTTCATGGTCTTAACCCAATTTTCCCACTTTTGGTGTGGGTTACCCCAACTCACGAATTTGATTTTCTCAAGATGTGTATGTAAGGTAGATATAGTGGAGGTAGGTTTAGCAGGACGGGATTGGGGCGTGGCAGTAATGGGGATAATTGGTTGAAGAATCTCACCAAATTGTTGCATGTGATATGCTAGAGTCGCAACATTCATTTCTTCGACACTAGCTTCGATTGACATTCTAGCAAAATCAAAGGCAAGAGACCAGAAAAGGAGAGTATATTTGAATTCTGAGAAGAATAGAATTTGTTATGTTTCTAAAGAACAAGAACCAGTGGTTTAAATAGGAGTTAGGATTTGGATTATGTACTTTACTAAGGTAATAAATGGCCTATTTAGATAATTACATAAAATAGCATTTATGGACTGAAATATTATAAGCATATTACATATGAAATGTTTTATAATAATTACATATTACATGTATCAAGGTTTTTAAGATAGAGATCCTATATAGGATCATTTTCATCTTTATAAGAACGTGATCGTAAGATCAGATCGTGATCTTAAGATCCTATAGTATTATTTTCTTAAGAGGGCATTGTTGAATTATGCAAATATGCATATTATTATATATCATATATCATGTATCATGAAACCTGTATGTAAAAATTATGATTATGAAGTATTTAATACAATTAGCATCTTATTTTTCATATTTTATAAAACTTAATACATAAATTTGTAGTTTTTTAGCATGTTGTTCGAGAAAAGTAAGATCGGATTGATCAAGATCTTAAGATCTTATGGTCAAGATCGGGATCCTATCTCGCAAAGATCCTACGTAGAATCGGGATCGTTTTTGCTTTGTAGTATTATAAAACCGCAAGATCCTAGGATCAAGATGAGGATGTTAACAACCATGACATATATAGTGTAACATATAACATGCAACATTAACATATTGTAACATATTACATACTCACTACCTTTTATTTTAAGTGTTCACATCACTATTTTAGTTTGTCTTAAAAATGTTGTACACTTGTAACAAAACATAATAGTCGACAACTTTACATATTTACCCTTTATTACTTTTCATATGATAATATATGCATTTATTGGGGTATTAATTGTATAGACAAAAATGATATTTTGTTAATTTTTAAGGCGGGTTTGGGGTGTGGCAGTAATGGGGATAATTGGTTGGAACTGCCAATTGTTGCATGCGATACATTAGACTCACAACTTTCCTTTCTTTGACATCGGCGTTTATTGGAGTTCTAGCAAAATCAAAAGCTAGAGAACCGGAAAAGAGAGAATATTTTTATTTATTAGAATTAAGAAGAGTAGAATTCCGATGCCTCTAAAGAGCTAGAACTAGTGGTTTAGATGACGAAATTAAGATCTGGATCATACACTTTACTAAGATTTTGATTATATACTTTATAAAGATAATAAATGCCAAAAAAGAAAACTCTCTATACCCTGGAAATCTTGGGCGATTCGTACAACCAACAAAAAAACCTAAATCATTTTTGAATCTTATAATCTTGCTCAACTAATCTGTAACACTACTATTTAGTTTGATACCCATTTTGTTTGAATTCTATTAGGGTTTGTACCAGGTTTTTTTAGGGGTTGTTTTTTAATCGCATTCAATATTGTCTAAGGTTTGGCATAATTGCATATTCATTGTTCATGTAGGGATTCATTATTACAATCATTACAACATGTACGGTGGAAGCATGTGAAGATCGGGATTGTATTGTTCTAAACCCTAATTTTTTAAGGGTTTCTATGTAAGTAGAAGTTTTAGACGTTATTAGTTCCTCTTGATTTAGTTTAATTGCATGCTTTTCTGAATGAAAAGCGGGTTTTTGGATTTAAGGAGGGGGAGGTAAGAAAAAAAAGGATAAAGGCACGAGTTTAGGTAATCAGAACCTGGATGCTCTGATGCCAATTGTAGGATCCCATTCTAATCAACTTAAACACAAAAAGGTGGTGACTTGATGGTGTTGTTGTCATGAGATAGAGAGGAAAGGAGAGGAAGAAAGAAAAGATAATAGAGTTTCTATTTCACACACTAAAACACCTACAAGCACATACATACATGTGAGACTTGTGTGCATTATATACCATCCCAACGCCTACCTTATGGGCTTGGTTCTTGGGCTTGACTTAGGATACTTAAACTATTAGACTAAAACGTATAGCCTATTAGCTTAGTTCCTTTAGCCCCGAACCTAGACTCTTACATATTCTATATCAACATTACATAGTTCCTAAACATATAATGACCATCACTTCTATTACTTTAAGTAATGCTAACATTATTAATTATATTAAGTAATGTTTACGAAATGATTTAATGGTCGTTAATTAAACCGTTAGATGCTTTAATTAATTATAGTATTTATTATTATAGTGTGACGTAGTAAATAGAAATTAACCCGAAAAATATGGCAAGGCCATAAAGTTGGAGGGGGCTGGTTGGAATAAAGGAGAAAAGGAGGAGGTAGAAGCAAAACTTGTTCACCAAGTTTTACTTATAATATATAAGGTTTTTGATGAAGCGAAAAGTGTTACGCTTTCAAAGGGTCATTTAAGCCCTAAGTCGTAATAATATGATCAAATATTGCCTTAAATCGTTCCTTTTGTCATTTTAGGTACTTTTGAGAAGAATTCTAGAAAATGAAGCATTTTGGACGTTTTTGAAGCAAAAAGGTGAAGAAAACGACAAAGTCAAGAAATCCAGCTGGAACAGTACCTCACAGCGTCACCCTTTAGGGGCTGACGACGTCAGCCTTTGTGACAAGAGGAGGAAAATTAAATACACATGACGCGCCAAAAGGTTTTTAGGACTTTACAACGTGACGGCGTCATGCCTTAGCTCACAACGTGATGGCCTCAACTATTCATAACGGGACGGCGTCAAGATATTTGGATCGGACATCAAGAAACCCTAAGGCGGCGAGCTGACGGCATCAACCGTTAAAAGGTGACGCCGTCAGCCTTGTAATTCTATATATAGTTTTGGATTTTTCATTCATTAGAAGAGAGGAACTTTTTGGTGGAACACACACATAAACCCTAGCATGATTTTCAGACTTTCTTGAGGGTTTCATACCCTTGTATCTTCCATGTTTGATTAAAGATAAGTGATCAATCAATCATTCAATATGTCTATGTGTTGTTTGATCATGTCTTATGCTTATATTTCTTTTAACATGCTAGGCTAGGTTTATTTGTGTTTGCTTAGATGTAATGAAACCTAGTTATTGATTATTTATAGTTAGGTTTGTTATTAATTGTTGTTGGTGAATGCTCGTTGATGTTATGCTTAAGAAAACTGGCTAATCTCCTATATGGTAACCTGCTTGAACGTCTTAGGAAACATGAATCGGATGTGTACTACGATTATTTGGTTGTAATTAATGAAGACTTTTCCTTTTGAGATTACAATTGCACTTGATTCTTATTTGTTTAATGGTAAATGTGTAATAAAACTATGAGAAACACTTGTTAGGGTAATTTTAGCACAAAATTTAAATTTTTTTGCAACATATAGGAGTAAAACTTTGGTCTTAATAAGCGTCTCATGGATAGTAGTTATGTTACTAGCACAAAAATCGTACCACTCAAAAAATTTCCACCCCAAATATGTAAGGTTCGCCCCGAGATTTGTTAAGAAAAGCTTTAGTGCGTATGAGTGTACCGGTAGTATTTAGATTCTAGAACTTGCGTTAGTAATTCATTCCAAGACTATAAGTAAGACTACATTCGTGTAGTTGGATTACTACATGATAAGAGGCATTAGGATAACCCATGATTTGAGCATGTAATATAATTACATTGACTTCATTGGTCATGTAATTCCCCTACACCTTTGCGATGTACTCATTTTTAGTACACGATACCCCTAATACAACCCTCCGAGCCTATCTTTTTTGTTTCTAACTTAAATCATTTTACTTAAAGATAGAATTTGTTTACAATCCATCCCCAAATGTACACCATAATAGCCTTAGCCTTCCTTGTATGCACTCATCTTTAGTGCATTATTGTTACATGTTTAAACCATTTGTTAATTGTCTAATTGATTACATGGTTGCTATGTCAAGTCATATCTTGTACATATTGTTTTGGGACGATTGGGACTCATGGGTAAAGTACTATTGTTATAGAGTTATGGGGAAGAACATCAAATTATTACCCCCATATGTGCGCAAATGTTTTAAAGTACCACAAGTGTTTTGATTATCTTAATTCGAGTCGTTAGTTTTGATTCATGTAAAAGTTCAAGTGTAAGGGGAATGTAATTCCCCTATGTATTATTTTGGATGGTAGGGCAAGAGTGTATGGAAAAAAATAGATAAAAAAAATATATGAAAAAAAGGAAAGAAAAAAAAAAGAAAAACATACAGACTACCATCCATTTTCCTTCTTTGTTTATTTTAAGTTTTGGTTATTTTATAGTTAGCATAATTTGAGTCTAGTCTTGGCTTAGCAATGCCGCATTGTACATGTGATTAACTAAGACAATTGACTTGCCACCAGTAAAATATCCCTTTATCCAACAAACCGTGTTTTCCATATCCCTACACCTAACGTTATAACCCTTTTTAAAAGACATATTTGATAGTTTTCCTAGGTTCTTACGCCATGTGGTGGAGGTTTTTGATCCTTTCCAAAGCCTATGGTAATCTATTTTACTATGATAGGTAGTGAGTGATATTTTCCATTTTCATTTAGTTATATATAGGTTATAACACATCAGAGATGAGAGTATCCAAACACTATTTGAGAGGTGCTAGTGTATAATTTTCGTGCTTATTTTGATTAAGATA
Organism: Artemisia argyi; assembly: GCA_030686995.1. NCBI lineage: Eukaryota > Viridiplantae > Streptophyta > Magnoliopsida > Asterales > Asteraceae > Artemisia > Artemisia argyi. The sequence goes on along the minus strand of CM060700.1, from coordinate 235,048,759 downwards.
GAATGATCATTTGTTGTAATTACTTTTATGTTAATGTTAAATGACCCCAAACTTGTATTTTGATTAGAATGAAAGCTCATTTGCTTGAGGACAAGCAAATCTCAAGTGTAAGGGTATTTGATGAAGCGAAAAGTGTAACGCTTTTAAGAGGTCATTTAAGCCCTAAGTCGTAATAATATGATCAAATATTGCCTTAAATCGTTCCTTTTGTCATTTTAGGTACTTTTGAGAAGAATTCTGGAAAAGGAAGCATTTTGTACGTTTTTGGAGCAAAAAGGTGAAGAAAACGACAAAGTCATGAAATCCAGCTGGAATAGTACCTGACGGCGTCACCCTTTAGGGGCTGACGACATCAGCCTTTGTGACAAGAGGAGGAAAATTAAATACACATGATGCGCCATAAGGTTTTTGGGACTTTACAACTGATACGTGAGGATCGCACCAGGTTTTACCTCTCAAGGGATCTCGAGAAGCTTACAACCCCCACCAGGCAGTGTACCTGATCGTTGTAGTATAGTATAGTGACAAGTACCGGGGGATTGATCGTTCAACTCAGGAATAGTGTCGCTAGGATTAGAAAGTCTACTAAATTAAGTCTAGAGGTGAGGGATGATTCTTTTTGTATTTTTATATTTTATAAAAGCAAGTAAAATCTCGGGTTTTGGAAGAGTGGGCGTAATTAGTTGCTAGCCAACTAACCCAATTTATCTAAAGATTCAATCAAAATAAAACAACAGAAATGAAAATAAACTAATTAAACTCATGTGGTGTAACAATAATGAGGAAAGTTGTGTTTATTTAGGTTTCATTACTCCCTAGATATCTTTTACAGGTTAATTACTTGTTACAATTGCATGGATGACGGGTCATATTCCTTAATACTAGTCGTAGGGCCGTGTACAATATTCCCTAACTCTATAGGATCCTACTTCACTCCTATGTCGAGCCATTGGAAGCTCCTAACATGGGATCATTAGAATTCTCCTACGCATTAAATACAACCAAATATCGTAGTACACCTCCGATCATGTTTCTTAAGACGTTCAAGCAAGTTACCAATGGAAGTCTGCCAGTTTTCTTAAGCCTAACATCGAATACAATCATCCATAACAATTATAAACAAGCAATCAACCCAGAATCAACATCTAGGTTTCACTACATCTAAGCAAACACAAAAGAAATCTAGCCTAGCATGTTAAATAGAAGACAAGCGTAAGATATAATCAAACAACACATAGACATATTGATTGATTGATTTGAAAGGATACTTATCTCTGATTGAACATGAAAGATTCAAAGGGTTGAAACCCTTGAAAAAGCTGGAAAATTCGACCTAGGGTTTTTTCCCTCAAAGTTGCACACTAATGAATGAAATTTGGAAAACTATATATAGATTTTACAGGGTGACGGCGTCATGTGTTAAGATGTGACGTCGTCAACTCGCTGCCATAATAGAAATCGTATTGCCTAGATCTGATCTTGACGCCCTCATGTGTAAAATTCCTCTGGGCCGTCACTTATATTTTGACCCTGACGACCTTGGTGACGCTGTCAGGTCCTATAGTTAAAAATCTTCTGGACCGTCACGTGTATCTTCCACATCCACCTCTTTTGTAACTCTTGACGCCGTCATGTAGAGACTCTTGACGCCGTCAGGTACTGTTCCCAGCAAGGACAATTAAGACTTTGCCATTTTCTTCACTTTTATGCTCTAAAAATGTCCAAAATGCTTCCTTTTCTAGATTTCTCTCCAAAAGTACATAAAATGACAAAAGGAACGATTTAGGGCAATATTTGATCAAATAATCTCGATTCCGGGCTTAAATGACCCCTTAAAAACGGTTCATTGTTCGCCTCATCAACAACGTGACGCCGTCACGCCTTACCTAACAACGTGACGGCCTCAACTATTCATAACGGGACGTCGTCAAGATATTTGGATCGGACGTTAAGAAACCCTAAGGCGGCGAGTTGACGACGTCAGCCGTTAAAAGGTGATGGCGTCAGCCTTGTAATTCTATATATAGTTTTGGATTTTTTATTCATTAGAAGAGAGGAACTTTTTGGTGGAACACACACATAAACCCTAGCACGATTTTCAGACTTTCTTGAGGGTTTCATACCCTTGTATCTTCCATGTTTGATTAAAGATAAGTGATCCATCAATCATTCAATATGTCTATGTGTTGTTTGATCATATCTTATGCTTATCTTTATTTTAACATGCTAGGCTAGGTTTATTTATGTTTGTTTAGATGTAATGAAACTTAGTTATTGATTATTTATTGTTAGGTTTGTTATTAATTGTTGTTGGTGAATGCTCGTCGATGTTAGGCTTAAGAAAACTAGCTAATCTCCTATATGGTAACCTGCTTGAACGTCTTAGGAAACATGAATCGGATATGTACTACAATTATTTGGTTATAATTAATGCATAAGCCACTGTTTAGGAGGCCTGTGGTGCTATACTGGGTATTGCTACGGGAAGAGATAAGAGCTTATAGAGATTGGGAGGTTCAACACACCCCATGACTGGTATTAAGGATTGCAACTCGTCACCCACGCAATTGTAACAAACTTATCAATCAATAAAAGATAACTAGGGAGTATTGAAGTCTAAGTAAACACGTTTCTCTCCATATAAGAAGTCTCTCAATTTATTTTCTTGTTATTTTATTTTATGTGCATTTGTAGTTAATTGGGTTAGTTGGCTAGCAACTAATTTCGCCTACTCTTCCAAAAACTGAGATATTTTATTTGCGTTCTTTAAAATATAAAAATACAAAAGAATCATCCCTCAATTCTAGATCTAGTTTAATCCATTTCAATCATAACAAACACTATTCCCTAAGTAGAACGATCAATCCCTCGTTACTTGCCACTATACTATACTATAACGGTCAGGTACACTGCCTGGTGGGGATTGCAAGCTTCTCAAGATCCCTTGAGAAGTAAAACCTTTTGCGTAGATGCAATCCACACATCAAGTTTTGATAAGAGTTTTATTAAATATCTATATTACTTATAAAGGAAAAACAGTCAAAGTGAAAAGTTGAGTTTTCAACACTTGGTCATATGAGAATGAAAAATAATGTAATTAATACTCTTATTAAAACACCCCATTACTTAAAAGTACAATAATTTATTCATATTGTACAACCAATTAAAAACATATCTACCAAATTAAATACAACCTATTAAAACACAAGCCTGGTTGACCCGGGACGCTTCAAACCCGGTGGGTTGACCCGGTTTAATTTGACCCGTTTTCGACCCAACCTAGCGAGTTGACCCGGTTTAAATCGACCCATTTTTCAACCAGAACGGTTCAAACGGTTGAACCACCCGGGTCGAACCGGGTTTCAAAACATTATGTTTAATTCCCAAATCTTCAAATTTATTATTTTTAATTTATAACCTATAAACTTTTTTTTTATCAATAAACTATCTGTCGCTATAAAATCCCGTTGCTATGCACGGGTACTCGTCTAGTTACTTACAAAATCAAATACTAATATACATAAAGATATGAAAATCCATGACAATCTCTTATTCCCTAAAAACTTGATCAACGGCTTCTAGAAACCTATGAGTTTCGATTGGTTTTAAACAAGAAAATAAAACAATGTGTTTTGTTGTTTCATTCATAAATAAGCACTAGCATCTTAGCGTTCTTGTTTAACGTGTTGTGTATACACTCCTTAACTTAGTTTATTTATAATTTTTTCACGAAGATCAAGATGCAAGACGCGAAGAAGAAGAAGCGAAGAACAAGAAGATTATTCATCTTAGTAATTATGTGTTAATCGTATTCACCAAATGGGATCCCTTTGGGAGGTTATCCGCCGCATTTACTCATATTAATAAGTGATATTAGTTTAATAAAATTCCAACAGTGACATCACGAGCCTTCGTTTGGTGTTACGGGTTACACTAAAAATGTTAAAAATTGACCTAAAACGCTTGTTTCATAAGTTTTCTTTGAGGTAATTTTTAAAACATCCCTAATGGATTATTTTTTGTGAAAAAATCAACCCTTAGGGCGTTTAAAATTTAGTAAAAGAAAACCATAGGTCATGGCTTTTTAAGTTGTCATAACGATGTTATTTTACGTGCTTTAAACAATCGTTTTTTACTAGTTTTAATATAATTACGTGGTTATTTGATTCTTATGACAACTACAAGCACACTTGTCATGACTAATTTGTAAACCTCTTGTTCTTACCATATATTAAAGAGTTAATTGATTACACGGACTAAAATGCTAAATAAAATTGACACCTGACACTTGCGCGATTTATTTTTGTTTGCTGATTGGATGACCTAGTTGCACAAAAAAATTAATTCCCGCAGCTCCGTAATGAATTAGGACTTGAAATATTTATGGTAGATCCACGAGTCAGTAATCTACAACTTTATAGTTTACTATTAAAAGATATGATTTTTTCAAAAATCGACAAAGTCTAGGAAATACTCAATTTATACTCTCACAGAAGCATATGGCCATATGCTGAAATTTTCATATGGCCATATGCTGACCATATGCCCCTTACTTAAAATTCTGACACAACCATATGGCCATGCTGAAATTAGCATATGCTCATATGACACCTACAGAAAATTTTATATAAAACTTATACTTGTTCTAATTCCTGAAAACATACTTTCAATACTCAAAATTAACAAAATTTTCCAAATTTCATAAACATATCATAAACATCATTTCTATACAAAAACATTTACCCCAACCGCCGGGGTAGTAATTTGCAAAATGACGGGTTTTGTGCCTAAACCCGTTCCGATCAATTTTCATAGCATACGACCCTTAACTCACTAACATCATTCCAAACTTACCCAAAACCATTAACTTGACATATTAAACCGTTTTCATGACCATTTGACCAGTTTAATACCCAATTGGGTAATATTACATGTTAATCCAAACGCTTGTTTAAAAACATAACTATGACACTAAAATCCATTCACATGACAAACCATTATACAATCTTGACTCTAACATATCATTACATGAACTTTACACTCAACATTGACCATATAACCTTTTGACCATAAACAGGGCATCAACATTGATCACGAGCTTGGTATTCTACCTAGCTCCTACATTCTTACCAAGGTCTTCTAATAACCGCACATTTCTTTCTTAACCATTAATCCAAGCCATTGCATAAACATGAACCTACAAACATTGTACATTAACCGGTAAGCTTTCGCTTAGTAACATCATTCCTTATTCTAATCCACGTTACACTATCCATTCCTTACTAGTCATAACACTAGTCTTATGCCACTTTCACATAACAATTACATCTAAATCATTCATTAACCTTAGCATAACAAGTCATATAGACACATAATGTAGAGAAATCATTATATGATGACCGGTTTACTTACCTTATTTCCAAGCTAAGCCTAATAATAACAACATCATCATCCTCATCTTCCTTCATCATCATTCTTCACACAATAGCATTAAACCTATTAACACATCACACAATTACTTACTTCCTTATTAAAACACACTATCCAAAAAGGGTTTACCAAAACCCATCATCATCCTTATGAATCCTAGTTTATAATCATCATGAAACCAATATAAGATTTGCTTACTTGTGATGGCTTAATCCTTGGATTAGAACACCTAAATTCTTCATGGATTCAACATCAAGCTTAACCCTTTCCCTCTTTTTCTTCTCCAAACTCGTCACACACAAAATACCATAAGAAAATGGTAGAAAATGCTAGAACTCTCCACACACTAGATATTTACTTGCTCAATGTGACAACCCGTAAAATTCCCGATATGATTTATTCAGAGAACCGACACTTTAATTTGGTTTTAGTATTAATTATGAGATACTAGGCATATTTATGGTCGTTTTGATTGGAATTAATATTTTGAGCGCAATTGTGAAATTCTCACGACTTAATTCGGCCGTTAACTAGCCTAAACATGTCCCAAATTGTTTAATCATATAAGATAGCCAAAATTAGATAAATGGTCCCCGAAGTTAATATTCGGCTGCGCCCTAGGGTTTGGATTAAATTACATATTCGGTCCCTGTGGGGATATAGTCCCCCACACCCCTTTTCTCTCTTCTCATTTTTATCATAACCCTAAAACTAGGGGTGTGCATGGTTCAGTTTGGTTCGGTTTTTGGCTAAAACCGAAACCGAACCGAAATGTTCGGCTTTTATAGAAACCAAAACCGAAACTGTTCGGTTTTTGGCAATTTGGTTTTTTCGGTTTATCATTGGTTTCGGTTTGGTTTTTTGGTTTTTCCGGTTTCTAACCGTTTATATTTGGGCATTTATACAACAAACTTGTATTACATTTTTTTTTGTCAATATAAGCATAATAATGTTTATTGCATAATTGTATAATTACTCCATATAGATGAGACACACACATGCAAGTGAACATAAACATATTATATCATCGTTATATATTTATTGATATATTCTCAAGTAAACATTTGACACGACAAACATACATATAAACCTAAACGTTAAGATAAGTATATTATAGATCTACCCAAAAAATGAATATGTATTTATAAATTTGATGTTTTTAGTTATTTATTCATATTATATTAATTATATAATATTATAAAATCGGTTCGGTTCGGTTTTTACGGTTCGGGTTTTGGATGAAAACCGAAACCGAACCGTATATTTTGGTTTTTGAAAAATTAAAAACCGAACCATCGGTTTTTTTGTTTCAGTGGGTTTTTTTTGGTTTGGTTTTTTTGGTTTTCGGTTTGGTTTCGGTTTTGTTTGCTCACTCCTAACTAAAACACATATTATCTCTTTCTCTCCCACTTGTAGCCGCCGCCTCCTGTAACACCATCACCAACCGTCACCGCCCTCATCGACCTAAAGACAAACACACCACTGTGATCACTACCTCATACTCACCCTTATTTTGGTGTGTGTGCACCTTATTTCGCTACCTCTAACCACCTCCTAATGCCATCATCACCGCCGCTCCATCACCACTTCACATTGACGCCGCCACCACAGTGAACTGCCGCTCGTACAACCATCTCCATTGTCACCACTTGAAGATCTATGTTATTTGAATAGTTTTTGGGTTATATCATGAGTAGTTTTAGTGTTTTGATTCGTGTTTGACTCGAGTTGTCATCACCTCCGGCTCTTTATCTCTTTTCTTTTCTCTCTCAGTTTGGTATGTTGAATCCACAGTCTATTCCCTTTTGTTATTCACTTTTATTCAAACCGAGTATATGTATATATAACAATTGTCAAACATTTCGTGGATTGAAAATAGATTAAAACGGATTAAAACAGGTTAATGTTGTTGTGTGGTAAGAAAACTTTGAAATGGGTGTTTGTTTGATTTTTGTACCATATCGAGTCAACTTGGTCGAGACCGAGTCGACTCTATGAGTTGTTATATGGTTCAAGTCATATCACTACAAGGTTTTTCAGTTTTGAGTTGGTAGTTTAATTGTTGTGTTGATATTAGTTTTTGTTTTGGCCTCGTGTCGACCAAGATCACCCAAGAGGGTTGTTGTCCATTTCTATCGTGGTCAACAACAGCACCAAGGGGTGTTGGTTCACAGCTTATATTGATTTATGTATTGTGATTTAGATTTGCTTTACTTGCTCTAAGTTTGTCTCAGTGTAATTTGAACAACCTGGTAATGTTGTCATTTTTAGTTTTTGTCATTGTGGTCGATATTGATGTTTTTGTTGTTGTTTAGCCTTAGACGGCATGGGACACCTACATAGGGTACGTACACTCGATACAGTTAACAACACCATGGGTGTGTTGTGCTCACAATTGTAATAAAGTTTCATTTGAGGTTGATTAAGTTTAATGGTTGGTTTGAGTATAATAAGCTCGCAATAGCTTATTTGGTTGTCTTTAGGAGTCATGGTACAAAAAGAAAATCAACGTAGGGTTATTTCTTTAGTGTTGGTATAAAGGGTGAGGTTGTTTATTAGTTTAGATTTCGGATTGTCAAAAACTGTAATAGGTTGCGTTGTGTTTAACATAGATGGGCTTCTAAGCCCACTAAAATTAAGGGTCACGTTTGGTTTTAAATGGGCTCATAAGCCCACCAATATATGTAAAGGGCGTGTCTAGTTAGAATAACAAGTGTGATAGATTACAAATTGTTGTGTCAAATATATTTGACTAACGTGTTTTATTTGTGGTGATACTTATGACGATTGGTATGTTTCGGATTATACTTTAGGATTGTGGCATGGAATTGGATAATACGGACACTTAACAAACTTTTATTGTTTGACTTATACCAATATTATGTGGACAAATGGATCATTATCGAATTTACTATATTAGACATTAGACATATTGGACATTTTGGGGACTTGAGACGATGTAATATGTTCAATTTGAAAATGATTTAGTATATTAGACATGGACCGAACATAAAATATTCAATAACCCAAAACTAATATAAACGCGAATGATAACGAAACAGGAAATTTATTAAAATATTGAAATGTGAAACATTATATTTGGTAAAGTCACCATAACTGGGGAATGTCGAATAAACGGACGTGCTATGCCGAATTTTATAAAATATTCCAAACTAATGTTTTTATTTTATATAAATTTTATTATATAAACCTAAATGACTTTTCTAAGTTGTTTGGGAATGTGAGGAAAATACCAACACTTACCAATTGACCTAATTGTATAGTGTAGCTAGTTGTCGTTAATATCTAGATTTGTCTTTGTTGGTTTGAGTCCTTGTCAGTAATTCTCGACTATGTTGTTGTCTCTTTCCTCCTTGGTGTGAGTTGTGTTTTAATTCTATGTTTTCTTACCACACCACACGAAACATTAATACTAAATTGTAATGAGTAATGATATGAATAATCCATGAAAACTACGATATGTTGTCTCTTGTAGACTTAATTATTGTGCAAGATGTGTTTTGAGATAACTGTATACGTATTAGGTTGTGTTGATCTCGTACCATTGTGCTTGTACCTCTGAGTACTGTTGTTCCTGTCTCCAGATACCATTGTGATTAGCTCTAGATGCCAGTTGTGGTATTGCTTTGCTGTAGCTAAGGTGAGTTCATGGACCCTACTTTTTACTGGTTTTATAAATGTTTTGGGGGAGAGTACATGTAACTACCCATAATTTTCATCAATGTCATTTCCACTACAATACCTATATCAGGTATTTTTACAGGTAAATTTTTGCTTTTATTTCATTCTCATTGCATACATGACTCCCTATACCTGCTCACGTATCCATCTAAGCCAAATATCTTTATATCTACATCATATAAATTCCTAGTATGTCAAGTCTAATAACTAAACATCATTATAATAAGTAATCTATCACTCTAATATACTATATCTATCATAATACTAAAACAAACACTAAATAAGCCCTAAGTGTTTACGGTTATCTCTAAAAACCTAATTTCTTATCTAAACTAGTTTGAAAGTGTTCAAGGCTTATGTGTAAGTTATCTTAGCAACTTTAGGATATCTTAGTCCACCTAAACCCTAGTACAACCCCTTAGAGCTTAGGTACAAGTTTCTTAAGTACAAAACCCTAATTAGGTCATTTAGGTCCCAAAATTAGGTATAAACTTTCCCGATTCTTTAGTACAAGTTACAACCACCTAGTATAAGCTTCCTAAGCCTTAATCCTAGTAAATAAACACTCATAGGACCCTAATCTAGGCACTAAAACCTAAGCTAGACCCTAATCACATCTTAAGCTAGATTAAGCCTAAACTAAACCTAAACTAGTTCTAACCTAAACTTTAAGTACCCTAAGCACCTCAAGCACCTCAAGCAACCACCCTAGCACCTTACCTCCTCCTTGTCACAACCTAGCACCCAACCATACACCACCATAGTAGCTTAGAAGTAGGTGATGCACCTACTTATCACCACCTCCACCGGCGGCCTAATCACCACCAAAAACCACCGCTAGCCTACCTCCTAGCTACTAATAGTCACATAGAAGACCTAAGATTCGAAGGAATCAAGTCTTGAGACCTTTTCGAATTAATTTTCCACCGAGAAAACCCTAACACCCTCGTTAGCCTCATTTTCAATCAGGTAAGCCTTTAAACTAGTTCAATAAGCTTTAGTAAAGTCCTAGGATAGTTATTAGGAGTATTAGATCACCTAGGAACCCTTGCCTAAGCCTTGATCATTTTCTTTCTATGGTTTTCATTTTAAAACCCTAATTTATTTCGAATTCATGTTTACATGATTTAAGCCCTTACCATAAGCTATAAGCTACTTTAGGCAACTTAATTAGGCTAATATTAATAAGACATAAGGTTATAAACTCTTTTGTTTCATAAAAATATAGTTTGTATGGTTTTAGGACTAGTTTTGCCAATATTTCCATGCATAGGGGTATATATGTAAAATTTCTGAAAATAATAACTAGAGGGACTGAAAATGTCATTTTTATAAAGTTATAACTATAACGGTCTATTTTTTAAAGTATTAAAACCTAAGGTTTAGTATATATACAGTTAATATAAAAAGTTTATAAGTTAAAGGTATAAAATGTAACTTTTGAGAACTAATAAGTACAAGGGTAAATTCTGTCATTTCTTAAAAGTATTAAGTATAAGGACCTACTTTGTAAATTTATATAGTTTAAGGATTAAAATATAAATACTTATTACCGTTAAGGGCTAGTTTCGTAAAAGTTATTAAGTTAGGGTATATGGTGTCAAATTGTAAAACTTAAGGGTATAAATGAACTATTTTATTATAAAGATAAAAACCTATCTTTTTTACTTATCAACATAACACAATACTAGGGAGCTTCATGTGAGGGGTTATATACCTCTGGATTATGATCGCCCGAATAGTGTTATGTTATATCTATAATCTAAGTACTAAGCAACGTAATACAATACTAGGGAGCTTCATGTGAGGGGTTATATACCTCTGGATTATGTTGGCTCGAACAGTGTTACGTTGAAACTAAATTTAGAAACCCTATGGGTGATTGCTTAGGAAACCTAAATAGGATAAGTAGGAGTTAACATACACATACCTACACTACCCCCAGGATACGTGAGTAATCAATTTAATATTTGAGTCACTTTTTACATCAATCATAATTCTCTAAGCCTAGTTGAATTTTGATAGCCTCGCTTTTTAAATGGTTTACAAACCCTGTGAGGGGGATACATGTTTTAAACCGACTACAAGTTTTTTTTCTTTGTTTATTGCACAAGTACCTTCTATGCCACCATTTACTTTACACAACTATCATGAACCATCATCACTTGCGAGTGAACGCGAATATAGTGAGTAGATCTGTTTGGAGTTTGACAACTCCCGTTGGTTTGCCCCAGCCGGGTAGCAATAAGCACTATATTTGAAAACACCTCGAAGGATTAAACTTGGCAAGTTAATCCTTATTACGTCCCGTCATGTAAGGGTCTGTAGTGCCCCATGACCTGGACATGTTAACGTGCGGTGTCCTGAGCTTAGTATAATAACACTACTTTCATGATAATTGTAAATGCATTAAAATTATCATGAACACTACATTTTCCATGAAGGGTGTAACAACTGAACCCTGTGGAACTTGTATTCACACTACTACTTAAACCTATGACTCTCACTCAACCCTAGTGTTGACTTTTAAGCATGTATCCTAGGTAACTTAGCTCGTTATGGACCTATGGCACGAAGTGGCACTGAACTTGGAGGACTTTCGAACCTGTTATCATTCAAAACACTACATTTCACATAGATTTATGGGACCTCCTCTTTATGAAAACTTTCATATTTTAATGAATGATAACTCATTTTCTAAAACCGTATCTTTTCGAGTCGTTTTCTATTATTGTGAGTGTGATCCATGAAGTAATATCCCAGATCTAGTTCTGTTGCGATTTGTGAAAATTGCGGTGTTACAGTACATGCTCGTTTTATCTAATCATAATGTTCATTTGTTTACTGAATTGTTTACTCAAGTTTTGACTATTTGGCTGAAATACTTGACTTTGTTATTTGAAGGTGATATGTGTTTAACTGATAAACTGTTTTGACTGGAACAAAATGTTATTTTATCATTTGCTATGACTTGTTGATTGGCTAAGGTTAGATATATACAAATGATATTGTCTTCAACTAGGGTAGTAATGGATCCTGTTTATGCCTTGCTATAACGTGGTGCCTGGCTAAGGTTAGTTATGCGATAGATATTTATCTTAGACCAGGGTAGCAATGCAACTTGTTTATGCGTTGCTATAACGTGGTTCCTGGCCAAGGTCAGATATACCTAGGGCCCTACTGTGTTTTTCAATATTAGAGAGGGCTCTTTTGACCTATCATATTGATACTAGTTTTTGATTGTTTGTGATTATTGATATATGTGGAATTTGTGATTTAGATATATCCTATTCCAGTGTAGCAAATAACTGTATTATGGTCCAACTGTTCTTACTTTTGATTAAACCTATGAACTCACCAGCGTAATATGTCCTTTTAGCATGTATTTTCATGTTTAAGGCGATAGCTCATTGTTGGAAGGTGTTTGGCAAGGGGCACGGTCATAGACGACTTTGATAACTATTTAGGACCGCTTATTAACATTAGGCCTTATTTCTGCAATATAATATAAACGTTGTAAACTTAATGTATTTGGTAATGAGTATTATTATAAAACGGGTAAGTTAAGTCGGTTCCTTGTACCTTGTATTATGATACTAATATAGTAGCACCCCAGTGACATGTATGCTTCCTTTGGACATGATTTTGGGGGTGTTACACACAAGTTTGGGCCTATGGCAAGAATGGTCCCTCTAGTCTCTTTCCTTCTACTTTGGCCACATATAAACTTCTAACACATTTAGGATATGACAACTTAATCCCCTTAAGTCTACTTCCATTCTAGTTGTGCCACATAATACTTTCCATAAATTTATAACACATTCATTCACTATTAGGTTGACTATCGGGTTTGACTAGTCAATCACGTTAAGTCCTTAGTCCATTTTCATCTAGGGTGGGGCCTATTTGTATCCGAGAAACAGGTGTTACACTAACTTCCTTAGCTAGAAAACTTCAAGGTATTGAAAAACTAATGCTCGAGGGGAATTTCATGCTAGTGGGTGATGATGGTAATCCAATGACAGTGAAACATGTGGGAACAAGCACTCAACCAAGTACTTTGAGTTTTAATGCTGAAGAGGATAGTGAGGGTGAAATGGAACATGTTTATGACAAAACTGGGACTTTTATGGCTTCTAAGTCAAGGATTAGTGGATACGGGACAAAGAGCTTTTACGAACGATGGTATAAAACTAAGGATGATGATCCATATGATTCATATGATGTTGATGATGAGTGCAATGCTCATGATCTAACCGAAGATCAATTGGCTTTCTGTGACGCTTGAGATATCAAGTTTCGCGGGCGGAAGAAGTTGTATGTTATGTTTTGAGTCATTTGAGTCAAATGTAATCTAGTTATAGTTGTTACTTCGGTCATTGAAGTAGTTTGCTTGTTATGTTAGCATCACCGCCTACGTAACAGTCTGAGATGTGGGATTTCACCCATATCCGTTAAATTTAAACGTTTTTTTTGGAGTAATAAATTTACCGGAAAAACCCTTTAGCAAAAAAAGATAGTAAATGCCCAATTTAGGTAAAAAGAAAAACAAACAATTACATAATAAGCATTTAAGTACTGAATAGGTACAATCATATTGCATATCACATATTTTAAAATAATGTAGATAACATAGCGTAACATATAACATACAACATATTGTAACATATTACATACTCACATATTTTATTTTAAGTGTCCACATTACTATTTTAGTTTGTTAAAAAAAGTTTTACACTTGAAAATGAATAACATAATAGTTTACCACTTTACCTATTTTACCCTTAAATACTTTTTATATTATAACTTATGCATTTAATTGAGGTATTAATTGCATAGGTAAAAATGTTATTCTTTTAATTTGTATCTACATTTATTACACACTAGCAGGTTTCCCACACAATGCTACTGCGGATACCTTGTAATTTAATTTTTTTGGTTGATAATTTATTTTATTTGTACTATTTTAGACAATAGTTTTACTAATTAGTTTTTTTCTTTCAGGGACTATAAGCAATGACAAAAGTTTGATGAAACTTTGCTTAGTTTATATTATTTTATTGGGCAAATTATTAAATAAAGTATTATACTTGCGATGGTTTTGTCTTCAGGGTAGTGAACAACTTTTTTTACTTTTGAGGGTAATTTTCTTTCATATTTATCCTCTTTAAGGTATTTTGCAAAATTTTTGGACATTTTTACCCCTCTTAGCTAATAGATTTTTTTTTTTTTTTTTTTTTTTTTTTTTTTTTTTCTGAAGGACAAAAATGTCACATAATATCCTAAAGAGGATGATTTGAAAGAAAATTACCTTCGAAAGTAAAAAAAATTGTTCGCTGCCCTGAAAACGAAACCATGGCAAGTATGATACCCTTTTTAATAATTTCCCCATTTTATTTGTTTGTTTTTGTGTTTAGTAGTTTACTTGCTTTGTATAATGTGTTCTTTTAATTATATTTTTTCGTTGAAAGAGGGTTTTTTTAAGTATCACTAATTAAAAGCTTGCATGACTTGTATTATGTATTTTAATAATTGTATTTATCATTAAATGTGTGTTTTAAGAATGCATATTAATTATGCATGCATCACTGAATTGTAAACATTGAATGAATACTTGTATTGTTTAAAATTAAGTTTTTTAAGGTATTTAATGTTAGGAAAGTGTGTTTAAAGTAATTGTACATTTAGCTTATATAGATGTATTGCTGACTTTTAAAGCATTAAATACTCAAAAAATGCTAAATGCTTTATAAAATAGTAAGATAAGATATTGTTAAGTAGATAAATTTATTTACGGACACTTAAATTAAAAGGTTTATTTAACGAGTGTCCTTAAAACATTGGTTAAGATGCTTTACCTTTTCAATTTATAAATGCATACAATAGATACTAACTTAAAAATTATCTTAAAGCAAATGCATATATATTATCAAATACATAGCATTATATTATAATTGATCATAAATGCTCTAACATAATGATACTCATTTAAAATTGTAATATAATGCTATGTATTTCAGAATATAAATGTATTTCCTTTAAGATAACTTTTAAGTTCAATTAGTATGTATTATATGCATTCTTCAGTTGAAAAGGTAAGGGTGAGTTAAATTATTGCACCTTAAGTAATGTACTAACGTTCTAAGAGCACTCGTTAGAAAAATCTTTTATTTTAAGGATCCGCAAACAAATTTCTCTACTTTATAATCTGTAAAAAATGTAGATACAAATTAACAAAATATCATTTTTCACCTATGCAATTAACACCACAATTATATGCATATATCATAATATGAAAAGTATTTAAAGGTAAAATAGTAAACTAGTATTATGTTTTTGTTGCAAGTGTACAACTTTTTTAAAGATGCGTTTGGTATGCCGTCATGAATCACAATGAGAATGATTTTGATAGTAGTGGTGGGCCCCTCGGTATGAAAGATTCATTCCCTACCCTTTTGAGGTATATGGAATATAGAACATTTTTATCATTCATTACCATAGTGGTGGGCCCTTTCATCTTAAATAAACACCTTTAATAACTTTCATAGTCATAGTATGATTTCGATAGTGTGGGATACCAAACGCAAGACTAACTAAAACAGTAATGTGGTCTCTTAAAATAAAACATAGTGAATATGTAACATTTTACGATATGTTAACGTTGCATGTTATATGTTACACTATCGAGTATATTATCCATGTCTTCAGGTATATCAACGAAGAAAACCTCAAAAGTAATATAGCATCTCATGACACAATGCCTATGAATGAACGAAACCTATGAATGAACGAAACACATTCTGTTAAGCTACTTGGTTTAGTCTAGTATTTTGACAATAATCTATTGTTTTGCAAATATCTATGCATAGACAGACATACTTAAATTACAACATATAAATTTCAATGAGTAAAGATCATTTGAGGACAAAACTTTTTTTACATACCAACCGACTAATCTCCACCCTCCATCTTCCCTCCATCTTTATTTGATCTACTGGATGAGATTAATCCTAACAATTTAAAAAACCCACTTTCATCATTTTTTTTTCTTCAAATATTAATATCTTTCAAACCGTTAATCGTTAAGCGAAAAAAAATATACCATTACGACGAGCATTTAATTATCTTTCTATAGATAGGCTAATTGATATATTTTCGACAAAAATTTTTTTTTCGTTTTTTTCACGTTTTTTTTCGTGACCGAAAAAATCATATATGATATTACATATCATATCATATATGATATATGTAATATCATATATGATATTATATGTAATATCATATATGATATGTAATATCATATATGATATGCAATATCATATATGATTTTTTTTTCGGCCAGGAAAAAAAAACGTGAAAAAATGATTTTTTTTTCTTCGAAAGTATATCAAAGTGCCCGTCTATAGAAAGATAATTAAATGCCCGTCGCGATGGTGTAATTATTTTCGTTTAACGATTAACGGTTTAAGAGATATTTAAATTATAAAAAATGAGTGAAATAATAAAATCCTTTTAATCTCAACCATTAATTTCCTTTTTAGATGGATGGTGAGGATGAGTCCCTTGGTATGTGAGGAATGTTTGGTTTGTAGAATAACTCGACTCAATTTTAATAGAGAAAACTACTAAGAGGAAAACTAACTTACCTAGACTTTCGGATATGAATTGTCTATTACGTAACTTCAAGTGCTGATCTCGAACTTTCTGAATTCTCAACACGTTAAAGTTGCTTGTGAGTGTTTGCGACAGCGTTTGATGATTACACATTATCTAGCTCCATGAAAAATAACTCTTTACAAGAACAGAAAAGAATGTACGATGAACCAATATAAGTATACTATTACACAAAACATTTTTTGGCACGCCTTTTTGATACGGTTTGAGAGAAAACCGTACCAAAATATAAAAAACATGTTATTTGATACGGTTCGCAAAGAAACCGTACCTAAAAAGATTTATTTGGTACGGTTTGTGTGTAGTCATTGTTTTTTTATACGGTTATTTGTACCAAATAAAAGTCATTTGCTACGGTTTATTTACGAACCGTACCAAATGTTTTTCTTTTTTAATACAGTTTCTTAAGTAACCATAAAATAATAATAATAATAATAATAATAATAATAATAATAATAATAATAATAATAATAAAATCGAATATTACCCAAAGCCACATTTAACCTTTCTCTCCCCCCACCATAATTACCATAGTTCCGTTGCTTCACCAAAGATTATTCTAATGAAAGTTAACAAAATCAAGTAATTAACATCCAACAAAGGCACTGTTTAAGCGTTCGTTTAGTGTCTTAATGAACGAACATGAACAATTCATTTTCTTAATAAACGAACATGAACAAGAAAGTTCGTCCGTTTAAGCGTTCGTGTCCGTTTATTTGTCTGGTTAAAATTAAACGAACGGACATGAACAAGACTTCATTCGTGTTTGTCGGTTAGTTTACATCCCTAGCGAAAATCTTTGAGTGGTCGGGAATATATCCTTCGTCTTTATCGCATCCATAGAATCCGAAGAATAATACCATACTTTGTTTCTCCATCTCCATACAGACTAAACCACAACCTGATAAACACCATGTAGAATCAGTGATATAAACAACTAATACATATAAAGTGTATGACGAAACTGCTAACTTCACGGCTTCAAAAAAGTCGAAGGGTGGAAGTGGTAGTGGGAACAAGAGCCTATATAAGCGTTGGAAGGAGGATTATGATGAAGATGTTGGGATTTCATAATCATATTACCAATTAAAAGATGAGTAAATGTAGCAGAAAAGTGTCCAAAAGGATCCCGTTTGATGTATACGAATTAACACATATAAACACATAACGTTAACTAGCAGGGTACCCACGCGTTGCGGCGACGGGTACCCTGTAAATAATATATTTAGCGAGTAACTTTTTTTGATCATACATATTTCGTGGCAATAGCTTTAGCGATAACAATCATTTTACGCTAGAATAACTTTAGATATTAATAAAATTATTTCATTACATTTTATATTGTGTAAACTTTTACACCAAGTCATCACTAATATGATAATTTACGTTCCGAAACAACATCACTTTTAACTCTCAACATTTGAAGAAAGTGATATTTCGGCATCACTAATATGATAATTTACGTTCCGAAACAACATCACTTTTAACTCTCAACATTTGAAGAAAGTGATATTTCAAAGAAAAATATGATAATCTGTTTTATAATATTTGCACAATATTGAATTGCACCACGTTATGAAATAAATTAGCAATTACACACATCTTAAAGTTTATATTATTAACAGTTTTGTTCCCTATAAACATTTTTGAACTTTTAATTGACCCATAACACACCTATACTTGTTTTCTTATTAACCTACAAATACTCTTAACCCTAAAAATATTAAATCTCTCTTCTCAGCCACCATGGTCCTTCTACAAAACAAACACAATCTCATCTACACTAATCTTTAACACCGAAAATGCCAGCCCCAAAATTCATGTGTTCTTTAATCCAAACAACAAACACAAACTCGCTCTTGTGATTCTCGTTTCTTGTCTTCAAATCCAAATAAAAACACAATAAGTAACCTTGTATTTCTTATCATTGACCCATGAAAATAAAGAACAACAACTTCTTGGAATCTTGTTTGTGAGTCGCGAACGGTAGGTGGTTTAGAGTTTTGTTTTTTCAAGATCAGTGAAGGGTTTTGTTGGATCTTTAAAAATCGTTGATTGTTTCGAACACCTAACCCGATATCTTGTTCTTTTTTACTTTTATTTATTTTTTCTTTTTTTTTTTCGTTTGATTTTTTTGAGAAAGATGGGGGTTTGTTGTGGTTTGTTTAAATCTTGTATGTTTCACTTTTGTTTTTCATTTAAGTCTAGCCGAAAAAAAGATAGGAATGAAACACGATGTGTTTTGTTCTTTCTTTTAATTTTTGGATATTAAACAAAAGAGCTATGCTTCTAAAAGATATATGGTGATATCTCAAATACTCTTTGTTATTATAATAACTTTTTGAGTGTGTAAAAGAGAAGATCCGTGATTTTGTACCTTTCTTTCTTCGAATTTGTATAGGATAAATTGTAAGTTGAGGAGTGTTGTGAGGTTCATGGTACATTGTGTTAAAATGTTTGTACATTTTGGTGAAGGGGTGATTAAATGCTGTGTCTTAATATGGATGGGTTTAATGGAGGGTTGCAACTATTATACATTGTGCTTAAATATTTGTAATTTTTTGTGTAGGGGTGTTTTAATGCTATTAATGTAGAATTGATGAATTTTGGTCTGAATTTGGGTTCTTGCTATTTTTTGTTGTACACCATGTTTTGGTTGTTGTAATTAAGAAAATTGGTTGCTTTAAAGTGTTGTAAATCATGCATCATATTTTGTAAATCTGAAATTTTTGGTGAGAGAGTGCTTCCTCTATTATATGTAGTATAGATAACCTTTTATCACTTGAATTACTAAGACAAGTGATCTTGTCTTGATCTTCACGAAACCTTTACAGTGACTAAAGTAACTCACCTCTAAGGAATGCACACACTACACGTTAAAGAAGAACGGTGTATGCTAGTACGTATCATGAACAAAGCACAAAACTAGCTCAGTTTTGCTTTCTTGATGTTGATCGTTGAAACCCTAAGTGATTAGGGGTGGGACAATCGGTTATGGTATCTAGGGGATAATTAGGGTTTTTGTGTTTGCTTTAGGTTATCAAGGATTAGTAAATAATGAACCTAAGGGTTCCTTAGATAGCATAATCTTAACTTAACCTCCAAGCTAAACATTAACCCCTCCTCCCCTCTAATATTTGAGTGACCTACATATAACACCTCTCATGTTTCGAGAGTGTGATATATGACACAAAATAACTAGTCAATTACTAGTTATTTAAATGTCTATTAGTTAGTTATAACGTCTAACAGTATAATTAATGATCGTTAGTCATTTCGTCATTAACTTAATATACTTAACATATATAATATAAATACATTAATTATATTAATTAAACGTTCTCGAGGTGTATACATGCGTGCCCCCAATATGCTCACGTATTTCTGGCCGTATAGTTACTGAGCATAACCAATAGAAGATTCATATGATGATTATGAACATGAAGATTTAACTGCAAAGAAACTGAAATTCTTATTATGTTAGCTTTACCACCTATGTAGCGGGCTGAGATGTGGGATTCATCCGCATCAATGTACTTAAAACACTTTTTGTAGTAATATATTCACCGGGTGTAAAGGCTCCGCAACCTTCTTGATCAACACATAATTGTCTTATTGATATTCTTGATGCTAAAGGAACATATTTGGGTTTCTTAAGGAAGAATCACAGCTTAGATTGTGTCAGGTATCCACCGGTACTACACAGGGAGAACTAAGGCTACGAACATATACAAGTTAGGAGAGTATAAAAATGTACAAGTCGACTAGGCTTAGCCGACTTGTGGATCGACTATGGTCATCTCTTAGGCCAATCCTAACCTCCTCCGCGACCAAAGAGGGCATATATAATAGGAGGACTCTCATACATTAGTCGCATATCTAAGGCCTCCAAGAACCCTAGGCACCTTGTGAGACCTCAAAAGAAAGATCCTAAGACAAACTCGGTTGGGACAATCGAGCTTGAAATGGGGCAATGAGGGAATGCTCAGGCTCTTAGCCTACGAAAACCCTCCACCACCAGAGTCACATATGATGATTATGGTTGTGGATTCTAGTGTAAATTTTAGAATTTTTGATTAAAAATTTGTTGTTGTTGAAAGTATTGTTGATGATGACAAAGTTGCTCGGGTGTGTCGGGCTGCATAGAGCTACTGAACCCGGAAAAGCGAGAATGTGATGATATTGATTGTGCGGATGAAGGTGTCAAAGGTTTTGACGAAGATGACGAGTTTAGTTGTGATATGTTGAGGAGGTTGTTGAAAACGGATCATTATTGTAGAGAGACATTTTTATTTTTTTTGAACATCAGAAAATTTTATTGAAAAATATCTAGCATGAAGCTAGAAAAATAATGAAGGACTACAATGTTTTAATACAAGCAAAACCAGGCTAGCCAAATAGGATTTAAACTCTTATTCCGGTGACAAATCCACAAATGAGATAAGATCTTTATCTCTTCCATTAGAGTGTCTTTGCGTGGCGGCTTCAGATCAAGACAAACTCTATTACGATATCTCCAAATAGTCAAGTGGTTGTGTAAATGACAACATCAAAATAGACCTTTGTTAATGTTTCAAGGGGAATCGAATGGCTTGATAAGGCGAAAAGTGTTACGCTTTTAAGGGGTCATTTAAGCCCTAAGTCGTGATAATATGATCAAATATTGCCTTAAATCGTTTCTTTTGTCACTTTTGAGAGGAATTCTGTAAAAGGAAGCATTTTGGACGTTATTGGAGCAAAATAGTGAAGAAAACAACAATGTCAAGAAATTATGCTGGAACAGTACCTGACGACGTCACCCTTTACAGGCTGATGGCATCACCCTTTAATAGAGGTGGGAAATTAATTGCATTTGACGCGCCGGAAGGTTTTTGGAGATCTATAACGTGACGGCGTCACGCTTTACCATAAGGCATGATGGCCTATACTTTTCACAAGGGGACGGCGTCAAGCATATTGGATTGGAAGTCAAGGAATCCTAATGACGGCGAGCTGACGACGTCAGCCATCAAAAGGTGACGCCGTCAGACATGTAAATCTATATATATTTTTGGATTTTTCATTCATTAGTGAGAGAACTTTTGGTAGGGAACTTAGGGTAGGAACCCTAGTCGACTTTTGCAGCTATTTTGGGGTTTCAAACCCTCTTTTCTTCCATGTTTAATTGAAGATAAGTGATCCCTTAATCATTCAATATGTCTGTGTATTGTTTGATTATATCGTATGCTTTTCTTTCTTTTAACATGTTAGCTTAGATTACTTGTGTTTGCTTGGATCTAATGAAACCTAGTTATTGATTATTGATTGTTGGTTTGTCATTATTAAATGTTGTGGGTGATTGACTTTCGCGTTAGGCTTAAGAAAACTGGCTAATCTCCTATATGGTAACATGCTTGAACGTCTTAAGAAACATAATCGGATGTGTACTATGAGTTTAATGGTTTTATTAAATGCATAAGTGACTATTAATGATGCCATGGTTATGATACTAAACGTGTCGCCATAGGAAGAGGTAGAAGCTTATAGAGTTGGGGAAGATCGTACACAGCCCCACGACTGGTATTAAGGAATGCAACCCGTCATCTATGCAATTGTGACATACCAATTAATCAATAAAAGATAACTAGGGAGTAGTGAAGTCTAAGTAAACACGCCTTTCCCATATCTGTAGTTTTCTCAATTTATTTTATGTAATTTATTTTATTGTTTTGAGTAGTTATTTGGGTTAGTTGACTAGCAACTAATTCCGCTCACTCTTCCAATACCTGAGATATTTTACTTGGTTTCCTAAAAATATAAAAATACGAAAAGAATCATCCTTCACCTCTAGACCTAGTTAGATTAGTTTCAATCCTAACAACACTATTCCCCGAGAGAACAATCAATCCCCCGCTACTTGCCACTTTACTATACTACAACGGTCAGGTATACTGCCTGGTGGGGATTGCAAGCTTCACAAGATCCCTTGAGAAGTAAAATCTTTTGCGTAGACACAATCCACGCATCAAATTTTTGGCGCCGCTGTCGGGGAATAGTTATTGCTTAGGTTGAAATTCATTTTTATTAGGTCTACTCATTAGGTTCCTTTCTAGTGAGATTTTTATTTATTTTTATATAGGTTTTCTTTAGCCTATCTTATTTCTTTGTGACTTTGTTCGTAAAAACCTGTCCATTGATTACTCCGTTTGCCATTATGGAAAACGCGAATCCACCCTTTACTCTTGCCGAAGTAGCTTTGTTGCGTAGTCAAATCGAGGATGAGATTAGGGAGCTTAGGGAGCTCAATAGGTTAATTGATATTGAGCTTGATCATGCACTAAACGACTTAGCAACCGCCATATACTAAGTTGAGAACCCAAAACCTAATGATCTTGAGATAGTAGAAGTTGTTGAGGGACTTGAGGAAGGGGAGATAGACCCAGAACTAGATGATTATTTCAATTTATATCCCACTAAGGAGGAGATCGCTTACTATATCAACCTTATTGAGAATCCTCAACCCCCTTCCGTTAAAATTGACTCTAAGATAAAGAGAGACAGTCCTAGGAATGTGAAGATACCATGTATGATTAGATATAAGTATGTTTAGCAAGCTTACATTGATTTTGAATTCCCAATCAACATCATGTCTTCAAGTGTCTACAACGATATCATGAACACTCGACTTGGACCTAGGAGAGACCCCGATTACCCCGGTGAGATTTGTAATTTTGTCGGTAGAATTAAGGATCTACATATTTTAGTCGGGAACTTCACCTATATCATTGATTTTATGGTTGTAGAAGACTTGGCTAGTGTTATATATTGTAGCTTATCTCATGTTGTGTTAGGTAAGCCATTTGTTGAGGTGTCCAAGTTAAAATACGACCGTTTAGAAGGACCAGTTCAATTTTCTAATGAAACCGATAAAATCACATATAGGATGCCTGATGAGGCGAAAAATGATCCGTTTTTAGGGGGTCATTTAAGCCCGGAATTGAATTTATGTAATCAAATATTACCCTAAATCGTTCCTTTTGTGATTTTAGGTACTTTGGAGTGAAATCTGGAAAAGGAAGCAATTCGAACGTTTTTGGAGCATAAAAGTGAAGAAAACGCCAAAGACTTAATTTTCCATGCTGAGAATAGTGTATGACGGCGTCAAGAAGACATTCCTGACGGCGTCAAGAGTAAATACCATGACGACCCAGTACAAACATGAAGGCGTCACAAGTAGAGCGTCAAGAGTTAAATGTGTGACGGCCTGCAAAAGAGGACTACATGACGGCGTCAGATGTAGATCTAGGCAGTTCGAGGATTTATTTGGCGGCGAGATGACGGCGTCACACCTTTGTTCTTAACGCCTTCACCTCCTAATATCTATATATAGTTTTCTAATTTTC
Organism: Artemisia argyi; assembly: GCA_030686995.1. Classification (NCBI taxonomy): domain Eukaryota; kingdom Viridiplantae; phylum Streptophyta; class Magnoliopsida; order Asterales; family Asteraceae; genus Artemisia; species Artemisia argyi. The sequence goes on along the minus strand of CM060700.1, from coordinate 235,024,571 downwards.
ATTCATTAAAAAGGAACTTGTGTGGAGAAACCCTAGGGCCGAACCTTGTACGAATTTTACAGCTTTCCAAGGGTTTTCAACCCTTGAATCCTTACATGTGTTATTGAGATAAGTCTTCTCTTAATTCAATCAATATGTCTATGTGTTGGTTGTCTATATCTTGTGCTTGTCTTGATTCCACCATGCTAGGCTAGATTTATCTTGTGTTTGCTTAGATCTAATGAAACCTAGATGTTGATTACTTGTTTATGGTTGTATTGGATGAATGATTTCAATGTTAGGCTTAAGAAAACTGGCAGATCTCCAATTGGTAACATGCTTAAACGTCTTAGGAAACATGAACCGATGTGTACTAGGTTTTATTGGTTGTATTTAATGCATAAGTAAATTCTAATGATCCCATGTTAGGAGCTTCTTGTAGGCTCGACATAGGAGTGAAGTAGGAACTCATAGGATTGGGGAAGTAAGTACGCCACCCCATGAATGGTATGAAGGAATACAATCCGTCATCCACGCAACTATAATAAGTAATTAATGTGTAAAAGATATCTAGGGAGTAGTGAAATCTAAGTAAACACATTTCTCTCACATATTGCTCACAACTTTAGTTTAATTTAGTTTTATTTTCATTTTAGTATTTTATTTTGATTGCATCTTTAGTATTGGGTTAGTTGATTAGCAACTAATTTCGCCCAAATCCTTCAAACCCGAGATTTTTACTTGCTTTCCTAAAAACATAAAAAATACAAAAAGAATCATCCCTCATCTCTAGATCTCATATTAAGGTTTTCTAATCCTAGCGACACTATTCCTAGCTGAACGATCAATCCCCCGGTACTTGTCATTATACTATACTACATCGATCAGGTACACTGCCTGGTGGGGGTTGTAAGCTTCTCAAGATCCCTTGAGAGGTAAAGCCTGGTGCAATCTCTACGCATCAAGTTTTTGGCGCTGCTGCCCGGGGAATAGTTATTGTCTAGGTTAGAATCTCTTTTTATTTGGTCTACTTGCTAGATTCCTTTCTAGTAAGATTTTATTTTTATTTTTAGGTTCTCTTTAGTCTATCTTATTTCTTTGTTTCCTTTGTTCGTAAACTATATCGATGGATAACAATAACATTGATCGTTTGATTCCTGTTATTCGTGATTTTCGTCGTAGGATTTTCCAAATGCCCGTCCCAATCCCTTTAGTGGAAAATGAGAACCCACCTAACCTATCGCCTAACCACCACTTTGACAATAATTCTAAAATGGAGGAGTCTGACCACGATGATGACCATAGGGCTAGTCCTTTTTAATATTCAGACTCCGATGAGGATCTAGATGATGGTGATGTGATTAATGAGGATAGGATGGAAGATGAAGTGAACCCTCTTAGGTATGTCGACCCTAGAACAAGGATTGAGAGTGATAATTCATTCAATATGCAATTTCCTTGTAAGATTGGATTTAGGAGCTTTAATGCCTACCTTAACTCATCTCTCCCAATGAACATAATCTCGCGTAATGAATATAATAAAATCATGTTAGATGAGTTAGAATACAATGGAGATAATGTTATTTCTAGGGCAATGTCATTGCATGTGTTTGTAGGAAGCTTTGTTTATCTTGTTGAGTTTATGGTTACGGAGAAACTAGGAGAATTTATTGATAGTAAGTTAACCCAAGTTGTGTTTGGAAAACCATTCAAAAGGTTGACCAACCTTGATGAAAAACTTATGGAAGGGTTAATTACATTCTCGGATGGGGATGAAGATTTTGCCTACCAAATGCCCTGTGCACACCCTAGGTTCAAGGATTTTTCCATGGAGAAGTGTAGTAGGTATCCGCCCATAGAACTGCTAAGTGAGGATGATAAGAGAAAAGGGCTTAAATATACTCATGAAAAGAATAAAAGATACTATCGCGGAAGTTTAGAGTTAGGAGATGATTATAAGAAAGATGAGGCGACCATTAGATAGCTCACGCTTGGTTATGTGAGCATAAGCGATACACGGTAACCCATGACCTTGAGTCTAGCTACAAGACTCGTAAATAAAGAAAAGCGCTTCTTGGGAGGCAACCCATATTTTGTGTGATTTTTATTTTGTTTGTTTGTTATTTGCTTCCGTATGCATGCTTTATTTTTATCGTTGGTACATTATGTTTCAAAACTAAAAAAGTGAAAATACTTTATTTTGTTGTTTGGCCTAGTCTTAACTTCACCCAAAGGTATTTTTGCAAAAGATAAGTGTAAGGGGAAACCCCAAATATGTTTTTAAGAAACAAACCGATCATGATTCTCCACAATATTAAGTGAACATGTATATTCGTATTTGTTAGAGTCAAATGCTTGTATCGAGTCATAATGAAGTTTTGCAGGATTTTCCAGGAAGTAGGACCAAGTTTTTCCAGAAATTTTTTGGAAACTTAACACAAGAATTTCTGCAGGTCATTTCTGACGGCGTCATGAGCTTGCTCTTGATGGCGTCACGTGTAAAAATCTGGTAATTTTACCAGTTTTGTTTTTCTAACGGAGTTTTAAAGTTTTTGTTGAATTATTAAGTTTTATAATCTCCAGGAAATCTGCAAACATCATTCCACAAGCATTATATCTTATTTTGTTTTCTAGGATTTATTAACTTATGTAGATTGCCGCCGATTTTATGCGAGGTTGCCTTGTCTGTTTTCTCAGGATTTACAGGTTATGTATGACAAGAAGATGATTATTATTCCGGAAGGGAAGCTTTGATTGTTCATTTTCTTGGAGGAAGATCTAACCTGGCCACCTTATTATCCATACCGAGCGAATCAGGGGAGTATTTGATTTCATTCTTTTTACTTTTTTCACTTTTACATTCTTTACTTGAACATTGGGGACAATGTTCATCTTAAGTGTAAGGGGAGGGTAAAATGATGATACATTACAGATACACTTTCGCTTGAGTTTGTTTGTTTGATAGTAGATGTGTAATAAAACTATGAGAAATATTTGTTAGTGCAATTTTAGCGCCAAATTTAAATTTTTTTACAACATTTAGGAGTGAAACTTTAGCCATAGCAAGCGTCTCATGGATAGGAGATTGTATGACTAGCACATAACCGTATCATTCAGAAAAATTTTTCACCCAAATATGTGAGGTTCGCCTTTAGATTTGATAGGAAAAGCATTCATTATTAGTGCTTATGAGTGTACCGGTAGCATTTAGATTCTAGAACTTGCGTTAGTGATGCATCCCGAGACTGCTAGTGAGACTACATTCGTGTAGTAGGATTTACTACATGATAAGAGGCATTAGGATCACCCTTGTGTTAAACCCGTATCATAATTACTTGACCATTTAAGTCATATTACTTGGCTAGTTAAGTCAACTAATTTTCCCACACCTTAGCGTTGTACTCATTTTTAGTACACGAAACCCCTAATACACCCCTCCGAGCCTATCTTTTCGTTTCTAACTTTAAACATTTTACTTAAAGGAAGAATTTGTTACACCCCACTTAAATGTACACCCAAATCGCCTTAGCCTTCCGTGTATGCGCTCATTTTTAGTGCATTATTGTTATTTGTTTAAACCCTAAGTTAACTATCTAATTGATTACATGGTTGCTAAGTCGAGTCATATCCTTGTACATATTGTTTTGGGACGATTGGGACTCATGGGTAAAGTACTTATTTATGGAGTAATGGGGAAGAACATCATTTATTACCCCCATATGTACGTTAATCTTAAAAGTGCTCCAAGTGTTTTGATTTTCTTAATTCGAGTCATTAGATTAGTTTATTGTACAGTATGTAAAAATTCAAGTGTAAGGGGAATTTTCAACCCCTTTGATGTATTATTTTGGATGGTAGGGTAAGAGTGTATGCAAAAAAAAAAAAAAAAAAAAAAAAAAAAAAAAAAAAAAATCGAAAAATCAAGAAAAAAAAAATAAAAAATAAAAAAAAGAAAAAGAGAAAAATATACGGACTACCATCCCTTTTCATTCTATGTTCATTTTATGTTTTTGTTATTTTTCATTTATTAGCTTAAGTTGAGTCTAGTCTTGGCTTAGCAACGCCACATTGTACATGTAATTAACCAAGATTGTTAACTCGCCACCAGTAAAAACTTCCTTTATCCAACAAAAGCGTGTATTTCATATCCCTACACCTAACGTTACAACCCTTTAAAAGACCTCTTTGATAGTTTATCCTAGGTGCTTACGCCATGTGGTGGAGGTTTGATCATTTCCCAAGCCTATGGTAATCTATTTTGCTATGACAGGTAGTGAGAGATATCTTCCGTTTCCATATTGTAATTTATACTTTATTACACCCGAGAGATGTGAGTATCTAAACACTATTTGCGAGGTGCTAGTGTATGACCTCCGTGCTTGTCTATTGGTCTTTAGTGGAACGATTATCTATTGTAATTACTTTTATATTAGTGTTAAATGACCCCTAACTTGTATTTTGACTAGAATAAAAGCGCATTTGCTTGAGGACAAGCAAATCTCAAGTGTAAGGGTATATGATGAGGCGAAAAATGAACCACTTTTAGGGGGTCATTTAAGTCCGGAATTGAACTTATTTGATCAAATATTGCCCTAAATCGTTCTTTTTGTGATTTTAGGTACTTTGGGAGTGAAATCTAGAAAAGGAAGCAATTCGGACGTTTTTGGAGCATAAAAGTGAAGAAAACGCCAAAGTCTTAATTTTCCTTGCTGGGAACAGTAGGTGACGGCGTCAAGAAGGAATTCCTGACGGCGTCAAGAGCAATTTCCATGACGATCCAGTAGAGATTTGACGGCGTCACGAAGTAGGGCGTCAAGAGTAAAATGCATGACGGCCTGGAAATGCACAACACATGACGGCGTCAAAAGTAGATCAAGGCAGTCCGAGAAGAGTTTTGGCGGCGAGGTGACGGCGTCACAGGTTTTTTCTTGACGCCGTTAGACCTTATTTCCTATATATAGTTTTCTAATTTTCACATTAAAAAGAGAGAAGTTTTGGAGAAACCCTAAGTACGAACTTGGTGCGAATTTTACAGGTTTTTCAAGGGTTCTAACCCCTTGATACCTTTCATGTGTAATTGAGATAAGTATTCTTTTAATGCAATCAATATGTCTATGTGTTGGCTGTCTATATCTTGTTCTTGTCTTAATTCCATCATGCTAGGCTAGATCTATCTTGTGTTTGCTTGGATCTAATGAAACCTAGATGTTAATTATGTGTTGATTACTTGTTTATAATTGTTTTGGATGAATGAATTTGATGTTAGGCTTAAGAAAATTGGCAGATCTCCAAATGGTAACATGCTTGAACGTTTTAGGAAACATGAACTGATGTGCACTAGGTTTTTATTGGTTGTATTTAATGCATGAGCCACTGTTTATAATCCCTATGGTTGTGCTGGGCATGGCATAGGAGGAGATAAGAGCTCATAGGATTGGGGAGTTAAGTGCGCCACCCCATGAATGGTATTAAGGAATACAATCCGTCATCCATGCAACTATAACAAGTAATTAACGTGTAAAAGATGTCTAGGGAGTAGTGAAATCTAAGTAAACACATTTTCTCCACTTATTGCTCACAACTTTAGTATAATTTAGTTTATTTTCATTTCTAGTATTTTATTTTGATTGCATCTTTAGTATTGGGTTAGTTGACTAGCAACTAATTCCGCCCAAATCCTCCAAACCCGAGATTTTTACTTGCTTTCTAAAAAATATAAAAATACAAAAATAATCATCCTTCACCTTTAGAACTAGTATTTAGGTTTTCTAATCCTAGCGACACTATTCCTAGCTGAACGATCAATCCCCCGGTACTTGTCACTATACTATACTACAACGATCAGGTACACTGACTGGTGGGGGTTGTAAGCTTCTCAAGATCCCTTGAGAGGTAAAGCCTGGTGCGATTCCCACGTATCAAGTGGCTTCCTGGATATGTTAGGACCTTTAAGAGACATGAAATGATGGAGCTTTGGTTACGTGAATCAACCGATATTAATTTATCTTTGTGAATGGGCACGTTTTCTATCATGTTAAATTGGGTATCCTTTTTAGTATGAGTGAACTGCAACTGCAATGACAATCAGCAAAATGACTTTTTTTCTGCCTAAGGAATAAGAGTATCCTTTTTAGTATGAGTGGACGGAACAAATATAAAAGTACTTAGTAACAGATTTTAACTATTATAGTCTGCTTAAGGCACTTATGTGTACCTTTTATTACATAATCACATTTAGCAGAAAAATGCAATCAGATTCATCATATAAACTTAAATATTCAGTACCCAGAACTTTCGCTGACTCCAACTGTTGACTCCAAATTTCAGATTCTTGTAGCACGAAACTTGCTATCTCATCACCGTTAACGTCCACCGTAGTGTTTGGTTTAGATGTCTTTAAATATACAGAAACTATAACATTTCAAATATCAATACACATAAATATAGCTAATAAATGAACACAATAAGATTTCATGTGAGCGGCTTGCACAGTAACTCCCAAATTGACCCACTAATAGAAGATCTATTTAAAAGCTAATAATCAATATTTAAATGAAACTTTTGTTGTGACACTAAAATAGAGAAGTCTGTTAAAAAGAAATATGCAAATATGCATACCGGTAAATCTATCGGTATCCATAGTCCATAGACCTATGAGGATAACAAGGGTGAAGGCCCTTTACCCAAAAAACACGGATGATTTCTTTATTTAAAATATAACCAAAGGACTAATGAATGAAGAGCTTGATTTGGCATCTAAATATGTTGTTTAGGAGACGTCTTATGAAAAGTGAACAAAACGACATTAAAAATTAAAACAATGATCAAGATGTAATTTTTGCAAACATAAGTAAATGCAGGAAGTTTAGTGCTATCCTACAATCATCACAAATTGTACCATCAAGGAAACATGAGATTCATTTGAAACGATAAAATAGTAAGGGAAATTAAAGCCACAACTTTACGGCAGTACAAGATATAAAATCCTAGAAAAAAGAAGCTAAATTAGTATCATTCTTGTACAACGCTTTCTTTTTAGGGGAAGAGGGACACGGTTGTCTTGATGAATAGCAATGGGCTCACTTTTCCACCATTCCTCATACCTGACAGTCACATGGCCTTCAAACTGTCTTGACGGGAGGTATATATACTCATTCTCCAACGGTGTAGCGTAGTCATCCCAAGCATCTTCATTGCTCTCTAGATAAATAACATCTGATGGGATATCTTGATTATACCCAAATTGCTTATATACCCGATGAGGAAAGTAGTTTTGACTAATATCCAACCCAACTAACCTAGAAATCCTAACGCACCGAGCAAATGATTCCACTTCTTCATTACCGATTTTTTCAATCGACCCATTTCTTTTATAAATTGTATGGGCAATGAAATGATTTGTATCCTTGACATAAGGCCGCCACACAAAATGTTCCCCACATATACCCGACTCCAGGGTGGCGTAATCAGTACTCTTTTGACCTAACTTAGCCTATCTGGCCAATCTAGTTTCATCATCTCGAATATCAAGCATACCATGATCAGGCCTCACACGTGGAAACCTTTCCAATACCCAAGCCTGGATGTAATACATTGGGGAAGATACTTGCTGCAAAACTCTTCTTGTTTCTCCTTGTTGGAGTTCCAAAATTATGTTTTGTAAGAGGTGCAAATCCCTATAGAGAGTTGCAAGGACAGCAGGTGCTAAAGCCATTTTCCGGCCTCTTGCTAAATGAATAGCCAACACAAAAGTGTCCGGCAGGATCGTGTCTCTCACAGACGGAAAGAGATATTTAGACAACCAAAGTGCTATGAACGCTTCGTGTTCATGAACATTTTGATTGTTCTTAAACTCGGTCATCCAAGCATTGAAGGAGGCCTTTCTTGAAGGACTTGTAATCAATTTTTTGTAAGCATTATTTAACTGACATAAAGCGTTATGATCCTGGGGGTTCTCGACATGACTGGTGACAGAGTCTCCCAGAACTGAGAGTCCTCCCAGAACCATCATATCTTCTAGAGTAATCGTTATTTCCCCCCATGGAAGTATAAATGTATTAGTTTTAGGGGACCACTTTTCAGCAAACCAAAAAATAAGATTCTTATTTTGGGGTATCTTGAGTGTGGAATTTATAATAGCATCATGAATTCCAGCCCTCTTCCACACAGGATTATGTGCTACTTTCATGGTCTTAACCCAATCTTCCCACTTCTGGTGTGGGCTAACCCACCCGATGAATTTGACTTTTTTTAGATTTGTAGCAATAGAGGAAATGCTAGAGGTAGGTTTAGCAGGACGGGCTAGGGGTGGGGCATTAATGGACATAATTGGTTGAAGAAAGTGATCTATTCGTTGCTTGCGACTTGTTGGAGTCACAACTTTCCGACTCGTTAGAGTCACAACTTTCCTTTCTACGACTTCAGCGTCGATCGACATCCCTAGCAAAATCAAAAGCAAAAGACCGAAAAAGGAGAGAATTTATTTGATTCAAGGAAGAATAGAACTTGCAATGTGGAGCTAGAACTAGCTAGTGGTTTAAATAGGAGTTTAGAATTTTTGGTTTACGTACTTAACTAATTTAATAAATGCCCATCATAATCATACTCATAGTGACATAATATGCATTTAAGGACTACCAACAGTCAACCTTAAAAGGTATAAGCATACTAAATATAACTTGTTTTGAAATAATACTCATAACATAGTGTAACATGTAACATGCAATACTTGACATATTGTATCATATTACATATAATATAATATGACTAACTGTTTTGGACATGAAATTTGAGAAAAATATTAGAAAAAGTGAACAGTGCTAAGGATTTTGTGGAACTATATGTCTAATATATATTAATAACTAATAATGGATATAAGCAAAAAAAATCTTATTAGGATGAAGGTAAGACATTTTTTATGCATACATATAAAAGACTATGAAAAGTTTGAAATACCTAGCATGACAAAATTCAATTTTAATGAACATTCATGACAAGATTGTTTGGTATGGAAAGAAAACATAAATATATAAAAACCAAAACTCTTAATGACATTTTTTTTAAATGTAAAGATACTCCCACCTGGCCCCACTATACACCTTTTAAAACACATATATTTTATATTTTCTAATTGTGACTTGAACACACAACCTATTGCTAAACTATTATGATATCGCTAGGCTTAGGACCTTTTTGGAAAAACTCTTATTAAATTGTCCAAGTTAGAAAAGTCTTTTGATTTTTATAGTTTTATATATTTGATTACCAATAATCTGGTCATAGATAATTGAGATTTTAATCTAATGCTATGCATATAAATTTGAAATGAGAAATGATAGCTTCTCGTAGTTTGTATTCCCACTTATCATTTTACTCATTTGACAAATACAGTTGACATCATGATTTGATCAATGAACTAGATGAGAATATATGCATATAGTTGAATGCAGACATCATACCTTGTTTTTAATATAATGTAATGCATTTAAAGTATTAATAGAATATTATGCCTTGATATTTGTAATATAATTTATGTATTTGAATATATGTAATGCATTTATATTTGATCTTTGCAATTGTCCAACCCATAAAAGGCTTTTTGATTTTTCTATATTTATTGCTTCATCAAATTTCCCATGAAAATTTGAAGTTGTAATCTAATGTCATGTATTTGACTTTCTATGGTCCTCAAAAGCTTTTCATTTTGCATAGGGCTTTTCCCATGAAAATTGAAACACTTTTTCTTTTGGAATGTCTTAGAGATCAAACATTTATTTTCTCGTAAACTTTTAAGATTGAGATTAGAAGTTGTTAATTAACAAAACTTTTAATTCGGTGCACAAACAACTTGATACTATTGCGTAAGCTCCATATGTACTACTTCTAATGAAAAAAAAAAGTCTAGTTTTAAATATTCAATGCTACTTAAATTTAGCCATTGTTTTGAATTAAAAATAACTTGTAACCAAAAACATATTAATAGAAAAATCATATATGATCTTCTATAAAAATCAAGTTCACAAATGGAAGGCATGGATTGACGTAAATGAAATAAAGGGTTGAGAAATTAATTTTACTAAAACTTAAAGTCTTCAAAATGAAGATCCTATATGTTTTAGTACATTCAAAAACATAAATGAAGATCCCAAATTATGTATTTTGAATACATGTAATGTACTTCCTTTAATTTTGAATTTCCTTTTATTGTATTTATTTTTATATTTGATCTTTGCAATAGTCTGACCCCTCTTTGATTTTTCTACTTTTATTATTTTACCAATTATCCGGCCAAAATGCTCATCAAATTTGAAGTTGTAATCTATTGTCTTGTATTTGACTTTCTATGGTCCTCAAAAGCTCTTCATTTTGCATACACTTGATCGCTTTGTCCCATGAAAATTGAAACACTTTTCCTTTTCGGATGTCTTAGAGATCAAACATTCCCATTAAAATTGAGATTAGGAGTTGTTAATTAACAAAACTTTTAATTAGGTCGATCCATATACTACTTAATACTATTGTGTAAGTTGCATTTACTACTTTTAATGATATTGGTTTTAAGAAGTCACGTATTAAATTCACAATACTAGAATTTATTCATTGTTTTGTATCTAAAATAATTTGTAATCAAAAATATATTAATAGAAAATCCATATATGATTTTCTATAAAAATCAAGTTCACAAGTGGAAGGCCTAGATTGACGTAAATGAAATTAAGGGTTGAGAAATTAAATTTACTAAAACTTAAAGTCTCCTAAATGAAGATCCTAATGTTTAAGTGCATATGAAAACATAAATGAAGATCCAAAATTAGGTATTTGAACGAGTTTAGTAATAGACCGCGCTTCATTGCGATTTAAAAGCACGTGTTACCGCTCCTTATAAGCAAGAAAAAAACACCCAAAATGGGGTTCTCAATAATGTTCGTCATAGGAATTTTTTTTCCGAGTCTGGTTATGCCTATATCACCAGAGTATAACTGAGCATGTTTTTGTAGAATTTTACATGGTTCATCTTATAGGTATAAAAAATCTAATGTGACTAGGATTTTGCTATAACACATACCTATAATGCAGAACGTCACCTAGTGCTCCAAGCATTAGCAAAAATAACTTTGTAAAATTAAGACCATTTTCCGGCCTCTTGCTAAAATAGCCGACTCAAAAGTCTCCAACAGTAGGACTGTGTTGTTCATAGACGGAAAGAGATACTTAGACAACCAAAGTGCTATGCATGGCTTGTGTTCATGAACGTCTTGATTGTTCTTAAACTCCGGTCTTCCAAGCAAGGACCTCTAGTCATGTGTTTGTAAGCTTTAATTAAATTTAATAAAGCGTAGTCACGGTCCTGGAGGCTCTCGACATGACTAGTGACAGGGTCTCCCAAAACAAAAACCCCTCCTAGAACCATCATATCTCCAATATTGATAGTATCCACAACCCCCCCCCCCCCCTTCTATATTGATATAACCATCAAAACGGAAAACACTACACAGCTAAAAGAATGTCAGAATTACATATCCTGGTACGTTGACATGACAATGGGATGTAATACAATCACTCTTTCTTTGGTTTTTTGAAGGTTTAATGGGACGTAATAACAATTTATAGTATTTCAACTAATGTATTGATTAAGGCAAACTTACTTATTTGTACATACTAAGTCATTGTAATTGCGTAGCATGTGTATATTTTCCATGTCTTGAGGCATATCAACCAAAAAAACCACAAACAATATTGCATCTAATCACACAACACCTATCAGAACGTGCGAAATACTTTTGTGTTGGCAAGCTAATTAATAAAGTAAGCTACTTGGTTTAGTTGATCTAATCTTAATTCAGAAACCACTTTGCAAATCACTCAGCATGGACAGACATATGCTCAAAATACAACATATAAATTTCAATAAAGAAAATAACCAACAAGCAAACTAACTTACTTAGACTTCGAGATTTGAGTTGCCATATATATTGGCTTCAAGTGATGTTCTTGGATATCCTGATTTCTCAAATCTCTAACACATTAAAGTTGTTTGCTTGTGTTTGTACAGTTTGATGATTACATATTATCAAGCTTCATGATGAAAATCTCTCTGCAAGAGCTGAAAAGAGTGTGTGACGAACCAATATAAGTAAATTAACCAAGAATAAACGTATATAAACAAATTAACGGTTTTAGTCACTCTACTATTTTGCGTACACCTCAATCATTAAAAGACAGCTTTGTGTCCCATCTCAGATTCTCAGATAACTAATTACATATATAATAAAATAGTGGCGGAACTAGAACTTTTTTTTGGGGGGAGGGGGGGCGAATAGGAGATTTATTTGTAACCTCAACTAAATTACCCCTAAAATCTATAATATTTACACTAGATGCCGCAATTTTTTTTATTTATTTTTTTGGGGTGGGGGGGAGGCGGGACCCTCACCTACCCCTACGTAGGTCCGCCCTTGTAATTAATGAAGTACTCAATCAGATTTCATGCGATGTGAACAATCTTTACACTAGATTTCATGCGAATAGGAGATTTATTTGTAACCTCAACTAAATTACCCTTAAAACCTATAATATTTACACTAGATGCCGCATTTTTTTATTTTTATTTTTTTTGGGGTGGGGGGGGGGGGGGGGTGACAACTGGCAAATTGAGGAGCCGTTTTAAAAACCCGCATTACTTTAAAATTTATAATTTTGGAATATTTAAAAAGTTTATTGTGACGAGATATTTTATGAACGTTGGAATGTGATTTTTAATTGTACGTTATTTATGGAATTGGATTATTTATTAATGATTTGGTTCGAATCATTCGTGATGATTTATTTTTTATATCATTACTTGGCACTACATTGACTCCGGCACTAGGATAACCTAACAAATTTAAATATTTTGAATTTACTGATTTGGGTTATATATTTATGGAACGTATCTTAGAATTTTAAATTATTGGGAACGAGTTTGGTTCGAGAATGTTGAGATATTTTGAATGGTTTTCGGGTTTGGTCATATTGTTTATTTAATTGGCCATCTACTCCCAACCCCATTATTATTATTATTATAAAAGAAAGAAAAGAATAAAAATAAAAGGAGTGACTACATATTGGCCCTTGTGGAACCTGCCAAACACAAACACAATCTCATCACCTTCATCTTTTTATCCCATCTCTCTCTCTACACTAACCCTAGCCGCCGCCCACTCCGGCAGCCGCCACCACTACACCACCACTCCCACGCTTACACCACCACCACCATCTTATCCCTCACTTCCTCCTCTTTCTTTTGGTATACATCACGCGCGCCCCAAACACCCCTAACATCCCGTTTGATTAATCACGCCGCCTAATACACCATCACCACCACTTGTGTTATAAAGATTCTTGAGTTTGGAGCTATTAAAAGGTAGGTAACATCGTTTTTACACCTCGTGTGCCTCGAAGTGGTCACGAATCCGGGGAAACATGGATGGATTTAATGGGTTTTTATGAAATATTGATTAAAAATGATGGGGAAACAATATTTTTGTTATAAGAATGGGTTTGGTATCCGGGTTGGTGGAATTCATGTGGAGGTCGAGTGAACCGTGAGCCGTAGCTCACGGCTTGATTTTGGTTCGAGCCGTATGGCTTTCGTTGATGGGTCTTGATATTAGTAATATTGTTAGCGAGGGTTTGGATTATTGGAGTTGGTTTTGGTTTGGATTTTATTGACCCCTTTTGATGTTGTTGTTGTTCTTGTGTGTCGTGACCCAAGAGGGTCCGTTTGGCAGTTTTGAGTGTGCTCGCATGAGCCTAAGCCGAGACCAAGATGGTCTTGGGGATGAGTCCTCATGACTCGTGGTGTAGCCGAGACCCAAGTGGGTCTCTCGGCACGGGTTGACTTGGTAAAATTGATCCGGAACATGCATATTATTTGGATGACTTTCTTGTTGTTGTTTCAGGTTGTTGTTGTTGTGTTTTACTTTGGCCACTGATGTTCTTCTTGTTGTTATTATTGTGATGGGTTGCTGTTGATATAACTGTTTTTGCAGCTACTATTGTTGTTATTATTATTAGCTTACACTATTGTTGTTGCTTGTGACTGTATGGAGTGAAAAGGAGGCCGAGACTCTCGTGGTCTCGGTATTGGTTTCGGATATTTAGTTTATGGAGTGGTGTTGACGAAGTGGTTTTGGGGACCGATTGTGAGACGGTCAATTAGATGACGGAGATAGGTTAGTCGGATGCCGTAGTCGGACCCTAATGTTGTAGCACGTGGAATTGGGATTGATTTGGACGGAGTTGTTATTTATTCATGACTTGATTATTATTTGTGGACTTGGACTATGAGCCGAGAGTAATGACTCGGACATGTGACCAAATTCTTATGACTCGATAAATATTTAAAATCAAACATTAAAAATAATACTCGTAATAATATTATTGATAATATAATCGTTTATATACGTATATAGACATGATAAACGTACATATATATATATATATATATATATATATATATATATATATATATATATATATATATATATATATATATATATATATATAAATGCGTATATTAATAATAAAACGATCACGAATAAATGTTATAATAATATAACGATAATTATTATACTATGCGAATAGTGCAATAAATGTCGGAGTATTATTATAAATAATAACTATAAATAATGTCAAGAACTAATACGTCGGGTAAGTAATAAATAAAAACATGATGACTTTTATAAATTTGGTAAAATATCGAGTTATACGAGTTGTGGTTACTTAAGTCCAAGTGGACTTTATTGTGTGACATTTGTGTTGTCACGGATATATGACGATTAATATAAACATTTTCTATAACTAAGTAACTTATTTAATCGACGGGTTAAATCGAGTTATTTGGCTATATAAAATGAGTATATTAATGGGCATCGTATCCCACGACGCCCATAGGTTGTGGTACGTGTATTAGGATAATAAATTTACTATATAACTCGTGGAGTTGGCAAAATTGATGAATTTGACCAATTTGACGATATATATAGGGAATTTATTGGACTACGATATATACCATATAGTATTCTTTGTGCTATGTGCTTTAGGTTGGGTATAATCTTGGAACGATATATTACGTAAATAAATATGGGGGATTACCAAATCGACGGATTTGATAAACTTCGATGATTTATTTAAATAATATGTTGGGCTAATATTAGACCTATAGATGGTTTATTATTTCGTTCGTTGTGGCTTCTTGGTTTGAGTTGTGTCGACCCTCCACCCATATGGATACCAAACGTCGAATTTCAAATTAATATGAAGATAATTTGAAAAATGGATATTTTTGGAAAGTTAAATGGAATACGTTCGGGAATGGGAATATTTTATTTTGAGAAAATGAATTCTGAACGAGTTTGATATTGTTAGGAAGTGCCGAGTCTGTAGTTGCCGTTACTTGAGTTTGCTTACGTCTTTCATCTATCGATTACTTTTGAGGATTTTCTGGACTTGAGGTGAGTCATAGCCCCACTTTTTACTCTTGAACTTTGTTTTCAATACTTGGGGTGAGAAACGTGCAAATGTTTTATGTGGACTATTATCGCTTTATTTATTTTAAAACTTGCTATGCTTATAGAACTAGGTAGGTTTTAGCGCATGTCGTATCCTTACGAATGCAGCGCATGTCGTATCCTTACGAATGCAAGAACATGTCGTATCCTTACGAATGTTGGGCATGTCGCATCCTTGCGAATGCATATTGATTTGATTTGGTTATAGAGCGAGGCCTAGTCAAGAACTAGGTAAGCTATATAACGAGGCCTAGACTAGATCTAGGTAAGTTGAGCATGTCGTATCCTTATGAATGCAGCACATGTCGTATCCTTACGAATGCAAGAACATGTCATATCCTTATGAATGTTGGGCATGTCACATCCTTGCGAATGCATATTGATTTGATTGGTTTTGGACTATAGTGTGCACCTATAGGGTTGATTCGATTTGGTTGGATTATTTTGGTTGTATGATTGAGGCCTAGTCTAGCTAGCAAGCGTTTTGCGTATATGTCCACTATATTGATTATGAATTTAAACCTATGATCTCACTAGCGAAAGCTGACTTTTAGCACGTTTTCTCAGGTTAATTAAGTGATGCCCTTGGATGCTTGGATTGGAGGCTTGGCAATGGCACCTGGTTTATGGATCTATTTTCTAAAACTCTGATAAATTATTGTGGACCTACGTTTATTTCTTTTGGGCCTTACTTTGGACAGTTCTTGGGATAAATGTAAACTTTAAAACCGGTTTTGGTTGTGTTTTTCTTATATTTACTTTATCTCATTCTTTCATGACTTTTAATGGATACCAATCCCCGTAGCACCCCGAAAGCTTGTTGAGTCTTCCGCTGTATCAATTTTTTGGGGGTGTTACAGATTGGTATCAGAGCCAGGTTATAGAGAACTAGGTAAATAGACACCTAAACTATAACCGATTTTTATAGAAAACGATTCTCGACCATTGCCCGCCAGCCCGCCAAGCCGAAGCATCATTGTTATTATTGAGGTATGTTGAGATGATTATTAGATATGGGATTCTTGAGATGATTTGAGGATTTGAGATTTATTGATTTAGTGATATGATAGCGTTTTGAAGAATTATATGGCGTTTTGAGGAATTATATGGCTTAATTGTTTTATGAATGATTTTAGTAATGCGGTATTTTAAATCTTTCTTGATATATATGATTGGGAATTATATGATGATTTTTGATATGGTATTTTGAGTTCGCGGTTTAGTTGTTTTGAAATACTTACACCTACCCTACGCCGTTGTCACAAATCATAGCCTCCTTTGCATGTGTTATTATTAAGAATTGTTATTGCTAGTACGCGTCGCCCCTCGTAGATCACTATGGCCCCTGATGACCCATACGTGATGGTCATGCGTTCAGCCATTACTTTATCGTCCCCTTTGTTTCCCTAAGTCACCGATTTTATCGCCTCGTGGTTCACCTGCTCAGAGATGACGATTGATGGAGTACCCCTCCGACGAGGAGTATGAGGAGGAGTACGAGGGTGAGCAGAATGATAACCCTCAAGATGAGGAAGAGAATGATGAGCCTCAGGAGGAGGAGATGCCTGATGATGATGGGTCGCCAGCACATTCAGATCATTCTGCGAAGCCCGATTCCCCGATACATCCGTTAGAGCCGGTTTCACCTGATCACCCATTTTTGTTTGATTCACCTCCTGGTAGTCCCGTGGCATCGGACGCGCCATCTGAGATATCTGCTGAGTATGCAGAGTTGGGTGAGACTGGTAGGATGTGGACTCGGATTACTGCACAGGGCGAGAGGATCTTGCGGATGTCTGACCGACTTGAGATGATTTTTGCTGAGTTTATTGCTGAGTTTATTGCTGAGTTCATTGCTGAGTTTGTTGCTGAGTTGAGAGTTGATTTGACTACTGTCATGGGCAGGACGACAGCGATTAGGAGAGGTATGATGGAGATACATGAGCAGATAGAGAGTCTGCAGAGAGGTTTCCTCACGGCTCGCGAGGGAGATCGCAAGCTGTGGCAGAGGAACACAGAGTTAGAAAAGGAGGTTGCGGACCTCAAGAGGGACAGAGATACACATAGTGTTGAGCTGGGATCGTTATTGAGGAATTTGGATGGTTTGGGATCGGAGTTGAGGAGTCTACGCCAGCATCATGGCTAGATCGATTTGTAATTGTGTTGTTGTTATGTTGCTTCCTAAGGCAGGGAGTACTTGGCTAAGAGAGCTGGTTATTCTATCTCTTAAGTCATGTTATTCGGATTGTATGTTCGTCTCGTAGGGAACGATTAGTATTTATTATGTCTTTTGGTATTTTGGAACGAAGTATCGATCGCTACTTGTATGGACAATGGTGATTTCGTATGATATTCTACGGTTTTTGGCGTACATGGAGAATTGTGTTCCTATTTGCGTGGTTGATATTGTGTTGGTATTATGTTCGTATTTCGACTTTCACCAATCGGATTCTTGTTGGACGTTATGGTACGTGTTATTGGAGACTTATGAACCTTGTATTTATGATTTCGATTAATGGCTGTACGACGAAACCCTGTCAGATCTACCCGAACTGGAACTGCCGCGACTACCCCTGGTCGCCGAGGGTGCCGTCCTACTCGAAATGTTGAAACCCCTACTCCTGATAACCTAGACACCACCAATCGCAACAACAGGTATCAAAATGTTGATGTTCAGGGAGACAATGATCATGTTCCACTTAATGCACCTACTGTGGATCAAGCAATGATCAATCAACTTGTGGAGCAACGAGTTTCTGAGCTACTAGCTGAGTCAAATCATTCCAACAATTCTGCTGGAACATTTCCACCTGTTCGTGCTAATGGATGTAACTACAAGGAGTTTAAAATTTGTGGACCCATTGAGTTTTGTTGAACTGAAGGAGTGGTCTACTTGGTCAGGTGGATAGAGAAGACTGAGTCAGTGTTTAATGTCAGTGGTTGTGCGGAGAATGCGAAGGTAAAGTTTGCTTCTTTTACTTTCAAGAATGAAGCTTTAACTTGGTGGAACAATTACCGTAATTCGGTTGGGAGTGATGTGGCTTATACTATGACTTGGGAGCAATTTAAGTCTTTGCTGATTCAGACTTACTGCCCAAGGAATGAGATTAAGAAGCTGGAGATTAAGTTCTGGAACCATAAGGTGAAAGGTACCGATATGGCAACTTACAATCACCGTTATAGAGAGTTAGCCTTACTTTTCCCCAATATGGTTAGGACTGAGACACAAAGGATTGAGAGGTATACCGATGGGTTGCCGGTAGCTACAAGGAACGATGTGATTTCTGCTAAGCCTGCAAACATTCATGAGGCTATCACTATTGCTCAACAATTGATGGATTCGTTGGCATTGGAAGAAGCTGAGAAAGACAAGAATGGAAAGAGGAAGAGGGATAATCATTCTAAGGGTAATGATCGTCGAAACAAGCGAGAAACGACTACTAGAGATTATGCTATGGGAGATGGAGATAAAAGGAACCAAAATGGTGATGCACCCAAGTGTGGTCGTTGCCACCAGAATCATTCTGGATGGTGTAGTGTAATATGTCAGAACTGCTCAAAGAAAGGACACACATCTAAGGATTGTAGGGTTCGACCTCTTGCTATGTTCAAGCTACTCCTGAAGTGAGAAGTAAGGCGGATGTTACTTGTTTTGGGTGTGGAAAGAAAGGACACTATAGGGGTGAGTGTAGAGAATTGTGGAACCAAGGAAATCAAGGATCGGGTGGTAATGGGTACAATAATGGAAACCGTGATGCTGGAGGAAACTGTGGACGACAAGATAATGGGGGCAACGTGTGGAAGCTGGAACTGCTCATGGAAGAGTGTATGCACTTGGGAACGAGAGAGGAGAAGATCCGAATGTCGTTACTAGTACATTCCTTCTCAATAATCGTTATGCTTCTATACTATTTGATACTGGTGCCGATAAGAGTTTTGTGTCCACTAAGTTTGCACCCTTACTAGAGAAACCCCCGATGGCCTTAGGAATTGGTTTGATGTAGAGTTAGCTAATGGAGACATAGAGAGGATTAGGACTATCATTCGCGGTTGCACGTTAAACTTTCTGAATCGTCCTTTCAACATAGATCTTCTACCCGTCACGTTAGGAAGTTTTGATGTCATTATTGGTATGGATTGGTTGTTGAAGTATCGTGCTCATATACTTTGCGATGAGAAGATCGTGCGTGTGCCTTACGGTAAAGTGATTCTGAACATACCAGGAGATCGAAAAGAATTGAGAGGCCCATCTAGATTAGCGGTCATATCTTGCACTAAATTACCGAAGTTAATGGAAAAAGGATGTTGCCTTTTCTTAGCTCAAATTTTTGAGAAAGGAGGGGAGGAGAAGAAGGAAAGGTGCATTGGAGATGTGCCTATAGTTCATGATTTTTCGGATGTGTTTCCCGATGAATTGCCGGGAATTCCGCCTACTAGACAAGTAGAGTTTCAGATTGAGTTGATACCTGGTGCCGCACCCGTGGCACAAGCGCCTTATCGTCTTGCACCTACTGAATTGGAGGAGTTGTCGAAACAATTAGCGGAGTTAGCCGAAAAGGGATTTATAAGACCAAGTTCTTCGCCTTGGGGAGCCCTGGTCTTATTTGTGAAGAAGAAGGATGGATCGTTTCGTATGTGTATTGATTATCGAGAGTTGAACAAGTTAACGGTGAAAAATAAATACCCGTTACCGAGGATCGACGATTTATTCGATCAGCTTCAAAGATCGAGTGTGTATTCAAAGATCAATTTGAGATCGGGATATCATCAGCTTCGAGTTCGCGAGGAAGATATTCCGAAAACGGCTTTCAGAACCCGTTACGGGCATTACGAGTTTCAGGTGATGCCGTTTGGGTTGACTAACGCACCGGCGGTATTCATGGACCTCATGAATCGGGTGTGTAAGCCTTACTTAGATAAATTCATGATTGTGTTCATCGACGGTATTCTAATTTATTCGAAGAGTGAGAAAGAGCATGAGGAGCATCTAAGGCTTATCTTAGAATTGCTCAGGAAAGAGAAGCTGTATGCCAAGTTCTCCAAATGTGAATTTTGGATTCCGACGGTACAATTTCTGGGTGATGTGATTGATAGACAAGGAGTTCATGTAGAACCTGCTAAGATTGAAGCGATTAAAAGTTGGGCTGCACCGACAACCCCAACAAAAGTTCGTCAATTTTTGGGATTAGCCAGTTATTACCGAAGATTCATTGAGGGATTTTCGAAGATAGCAAAACCGTTGACCAAATTGACTAAAAAGAGTGTTAAATATGAATGGGGAGATAAGGAAGAGGAAGCATTTCAATTACTTAAGGAGATGTTGTGTAGTGCTCCTATGTTAGCGTTACCTGAAGGTAACGAGGACTTCGTCATCTATTGTGACACTTCTCATAAAGGTTTAGGAGCTGTGTTAATGCAACGAGAGAAAGTGATAGCTTATGCTTCCCGACAGCTCAAGAAGCACGAGAAAAACTACACCACCCATGATTTGGAGTTAGGTGCTGTGGTTTTTGCCTTAAGGATATGGAGAAATTACTTGTATGGAACCAAGTGTGTAGTGTTTACTGACCACAAAAGTCTGCAACACATTTTGAACCAAAAAGAGCTTAACATGAGACAACGACGTTGGATTGAGTTGCTAAGCGATTATGATTGTGAAATTCGTTACCATCCTGGTAAAGCAAACGTTGTTGCTGATGCTCTTAGTCGAAAGGAGAGAATTCCACCGTTACGAGTTAAGTCATTAGGAATGACTATCGTATCGCCATTACCGTCTCAAATATTAGAAGCTCAAACGGAAGCGTTGAAAGCAGAAAATCGACCTGCTGAGAACATATTTGGGATGGCAGAAAATGAGAAGGAATTTGTTAAGCGTTCTGATGGAGTATTATGTTTTGGAGAGCGAAGTTGGGTACCTTTGTATGGAGGAATTCGAGAGTTGATTATGTACGAGTCGTATAAGTCAAGATACTCTATTCATCCTGGGTCTGACAAGATGTACCAGGATTTGAAAAAGTTATATTGGTGGCCAAATATGAAGGCAGATATAGCATTGTACGTTAGTAAGTTTTTGACTTGCTCTAAGGTTAAGGCCGAACATCAATGACCGTCAGGATTATTGACGCAGCCAGAACTCCCGGTTTGGAAATGGGAGCGGATTACAATGGACTTTATTACCAAATTACCAAAGACAGCTAGCGGTTGTGACGCTATATGGGTAATTGTGGATCGATTGACTAAGTCTGTTCATTTCCTGGCGATTAGTGAAGATGATAGTGTTGATAAACTTGCGAGGTTGTATGTGAAGGAGCTTGTTTCTCGTCATGGAGTTCCGATATCGATTATTTCTGATCGCGACAGCCGCTTTACGTCAGCATTGTGGTGATCACTTCAAACCGCTTTGGGGACGAGACTTGATATGAGCACTGCATATCATCCCCAAACCGATGGTCAAAGTAAGAGAACTATTCAGACTTTGGAGGATATTCTTCGTGCATGCATAATAGACTTTGGTAAAGGCTGGGAGAAATATCTACCCCTTGCGGAGTTCTCCTATAACAATAGCTACCACACAAGTCTTAAAGCTGCACCGTTTGAAGCTTTATATGGTCGTAAATGTCGTTCACCTATTGGTTGGGCTGAAGTTGGAGATAGCCAACTCACAGGCCCTGAGCTTATTTTGGAGACTACTGAGAAAGTAACGCAAATTCGAGATCGATTGCAAGCAGCTAGAGATAGGCAGAAAAGTTACGCCGATCAGAGACGTAAACCCCTAGAATTCCAGGTTGGAGACAAAGTGATGCTGAAAGTCTCGCCTTGGAAGGGTGTGATACGTTTTGGGAAACATGGGAAACTTAATCCCCGCTACATTGGACCATTTCTTATTTTGGAAAGAATTGGGCCCGTGGCTTATCGGTTAGAATTACCACCGGAATTGAGTAAAGTTCATGATGTGTTTCATGTTAGCAATTTGAAGAAGTGTCTTTCGGACGAAACGCCGGTTACACCAGTTAAGGATATTCGTGTGGATGAGAGTTGGAATTTTGTGGAAGAGCCGATTTAGATATTGGATAGAGAGATTAAACGACTTAAGAGAAGCCGTATTCCGCTCATCAAAGTTCGTTGGAATTCGCGGCATGGACCGGAATTCACGTGGGAACGTGAGGATGAGTTTCGAAAGAGATATCCGAAGCTTTTTACTTCGTAGATGGTTTGTTCCGAGTGAAACCCGGGACGGGTTTCTTCTGAGGCTGGGAGGATGTGACAACTGGCAAATTGGGGAGCCGTTTTGAAAACCCGCATTACTTTAAAATTTATAATTTTGGAATATTTAAAAAGTTTATTGTGACGAGATATTTTATGAACGTTGGAATGTGATTTTTAATTGTACGTTATTTATGGAATTGGATTATTTATTAATGATTTGGTTCGAATCATTCGTGATGATTTATTTTTGAGATCATTATTTGGCACTACATTGACTCCGGCACTAGGATAACCTAACAAATTTAAATATTTTGAATTTACTGATTTGGGTTATATATTTATGGAACGTATCTTGGAATTTTAAATTATTGGGAACGAGTTTGGTTCGAGAATGTTGAGATATTTTGAAAGGTTTTTGGGTTTGGTCATATTGTTTATTTAACTGGCCATCTACTCCCTACCCCATTATTATTATTATTATAAAAGAAAGAAAAGAATAAAAATAAAAGGAGTGACTACATATTGGCCCTTGTGGAACCTGCCAAATACAAACACAATCTCATCACCTTCATCTTTTTATCTCATCTCTCTCTCTACACTAACCCTAGCCGCTGCCCACTCCGGCAGCCGCCACCACTACACCACCACTCCCACGCTTACACCACCACCACCATCTTAACCCTCACTTCCTCCTCTTTCTTTTGGTATACATCACGCGCGCCCCAAACACCCCTAACATCCCGTTTGGTTAATCACGCCGCCTAATACACCATCACCAACACTTGTGTTATAAAGATTCTTGAGTTTGGAACTATTAAAAGGTAGGTAACATCGTTTTTACACCTCGTGTGCCTCGAAGTGATCACGAATCCGGGGAAACATGGATGGATTTAATGGGTTTTTATGAAATCTTGATTAAAAATGATGGGGAAACAATATTTTTGTTATAAGAATGGGTTTGGTATCCGGGTTGGTGGAATTCATGTGGAGGTCGAGTGAACCGTGAGCCGTAGCTCACGGCTTGATTTTGGTTCGAGCCGTATGGCTTTCGTTGATGGGTCTTGATATTAGTAATATTTGCGAGGGTTTGGATTATTGGAGTTGGTTTTGGTTTGGATTTGATTGACCCCTTTTGATGTTGTTGTTGTTCTTGTGTGCCGTGACCCAAGAGGGTCCGTTTGGCAGTTTTGAGTGTGCTCGCATGAGCCTAAGCCGAGACCAAGATGGTCTTGGGGATGAGTCCTAATGACTCGTGGTGTAGCCGAGACCCAAGTGGGTCTCTCGGCACGGGTTGACTTGGTAAAATTGACCCGGAACATGCATATTATTTGGATGACTTTCTTGTTGTTGTTTCAGGTTGTTGTTGTTGTGTTTTACTTTGGCCACTGATGTTCTTCTTGTTGTTATTATTGTGATGGGTTGCTGTTGATATAACTGTTTTTGCAGCTACTATTGTTGTTATTATTATTAGCTTACACTATTGTTGTTGCTTGTGACTGTATGGAGTGAAAAGGAGGCCGAGACTCTCGTGGTCTCGGTATTGGTTTCGGATATTTAGTTTGTGGAGTGGTGTTGACGAAGTGGTTTTGGGGACCGATTGTGAGACGGTCAATTAGATGACGGAGATAGGTTAGTCGGGTGCCGTAGTCGGACCCTAATGTTGTAGCACGTGGAATTGGGATTGATTTGGACGGAGTTGTTATTTATTCATGACTTGATTATTATTTGTGGACTTGGACTATGAGCCGAGAGTAATGACTCGGACATGTGACCAAATTCTTATGACTCGATAAATATTTAAAATCAAACATTAAAAATAATACTCGTAATAATATTATTGATAATATAATCGTTTATATACGTATATAGACGTGATAAACGTACATATATATATATATATATATATATATATATATATATATATATATATATATATATATATATATATATATATATATATATATATATATGCGTATATTAATAATAAAACGATCACGAATAAATGTTATAATAATATAACGATAATTATTATACTATGCGAATAGTGTAATAAATGTCGGAGTATTATTATAAATAATAACTATAAATAATATCAAGAACTAATACGTCGGGTAAGTAATAAATAAAAACATGATGACTTTTATAAATTTGGTAAAATATCGAGTTATACGAGTTGTGGTTACTTAAGTCCAAGTGGACTTTATTGTGTGACATTTGTGTTGTCACGGATATATGACGATTAATATAAACATTTTCTATAACTAAGTAACTTATTTAATCGACGAGTTAAATCGAGTTATTTGGCTATATAAAATGAGTATATTAATGGGCATCGTATCCCACGACGCCCATAGGTTGTGGTACGTGTATTAGGATAATAAATTTACTATATAACTCGTGGAGTTGGCTAAATTGACGAATTTGGCCAATTTGACGATATATATAGGGAATTTATTGGACTACGATATATACCATATAGTATTCTTTGTGCTATGTGCTTTAGGTTGGGTATAATCTTGGAACGATATATTACGTAAATAAATATGGGGGATTACCAAATCGACGGATTTGATAAACTTCGATGATTTATTTAAATAATATGTTGGGCTAATATTAGACCTATAGATGGTTTATTATTTCGTTCGTTGTGGCTTCTTGGTTTGAGTTGTGTCGACCCTCCACCCATATGGATACCAAACGTCGAATTTCAAATTAATATGAAGATAATTTGAGAAATGGATATTTTTGGAAAGTTAAATGAAATACGTTCGGGAATGGGAATATTTGATTTTGAGGAAATGATTTCTAAACGAGTTTGATATTGTTAGGAAGTGCCGATTCTGTAGTTGCCGTTACTTGAGTTTGCTTACGTCTTTCATCTATCGATTACTTTTGAGGATTTTCTGGACTTGAGGTGAGTCATAGCCCCACTTTTTACTCTTGAACTTTGTTTTCAATACTTGGGGTAAGAAATGTGCAAATGTTTTATGTGGACTATTATCACTTTATTTATTTTAAAACTTGTTATCCTTATAGAACTAGGTAGGTTTTAGCGCATGTAGTATCCTTACGAATGCAGCGCATGTCGTATCCTTACGAATGCAAGAACATGTCGTATCCTTACGAATGTTGGGCATGTCGCATCCTTGCGAATGCATATTGATTTGATTTGGTTATAGAGCGAGGCCTAGTCAAGAACTAGGTAAGCTATACAACGAGGCCTAGACTAGATCTAGGTAAGTTGAGCATGTCATATCCTTACGAATGCAGCGCATGTCGTATCCTTACGAATGCAAGAACATGTCGTATCCTTACGAATGTTGGGCATGTCGCATCCTTGCGAATGCATATTGATTTGATCGGTTTTGGACTATAGTGGGCACCTATAGGGTTGATTCGATTTGGTTGGATTATTTTGGTTGGATGATTGAGGCCTAGTCTAGCTAGCAAGCGTTTTGCGTATATGTCCACTATATTGATTATGAATTTAAACCTATGATCTCACCAGCGAAAGCTGACTTTTAGCACGTTTTCTCAGGTTAATTAAGTGATGCCCTTGGATGCTTGGATTGGAGGTTTGGCAATGGCACCTGGTTTATGGATCTATTTTCTAGAAATCTGATAAATTATTGTGGACCTACGTTTATTTCTTTTGGGCCTTACTTTGGACAGTTCTTGGGATAAATGTAAACTTTAAAATCCGTTTTGGTTGTGTTTTTCTTGTATTTACTTTATCTCATTCTTTCATGACTTTGAATGGATACCAATCCCCGTAGCACCCCGAAAGCTTGTTGAGTCTTCCGTTGTATCAATTTTTTGGGGGTGTTACAGGGGGGGGGGGGGAGGCGGGACCCTCCCCTACCCCTACGTAGGTCCGCCCTTGTAATTAATGAAGTACTCAATCAGATTTCATGCGATGTGAACAATCTATAGGCTTTGTACAATAACTAAGGAACTGGCCTACTAATAGAAGATTTGAAATTGAATATTCAGTCTTTCAATGAAACCTATTCATCGACAGTAAAGTAGAGAAGACGTTAAAAAGAAATATGCAAACATGCATAACGGTAAATCTGTGTGGAATCCATATCCCATAGATCTTACGAGTATAACAATAATAATTTCTTTATTTGAAATCTAACAAAAGGACTAATGAAAGAAGAGTCTAATTTGGCATCTAAACAAGCTGTTTAGGAGATGATCATGAAAACTGAACAAAACAAGATTGAAAACTTGAAACAGTGATTAAGATGTAATTTTTGAAAACATAATTAGTAGGAAGTTAAGACCAGCTATCCTACAAACATTACAAATTCCATCATCAATGAAACATGAAATTTATATGAAACTGTAAAACCGGATGGGAATTTAAAGCCACAACATTACAGCAGTACAAGCTATAAAATACAAGAAAAATACGCTAATATCTCACTCTTTTCCTACGCTTTAAATTTGGTGGAAGAGGGACACGATGATCCTGAGTAGCAATGGGCTTACTTTTCCACCATTCCTCATACCAATGAATCCTAGTTTAAGTCTAACCCTAACTCTATAAAAGTAAGTACAGATAAATCGTTATACATAGACTAATTATACTTTATCTCAGTAAGAATTGCTACTATATCATAACACGGGTGTTTGTCTAAGCTTATATTCTGGGATTAGGTTTATAATATTTCAAAATCAGCTTATGACTCTTACAAATGATAAGCTCATAAGCTCTTGAATAGTTTTTGGGTTACCTTATCATAGTTAGTGAGGTAAATTACAAAAAAGTACATGAACAACTAAAATTGCTATGGTAATATGAGGATATAAAAGTATTTCCTATAACACCCATTAAATACGCTCACCCCGCAAATAAGCCACTAAATTTGGGCTTATGAAATCCCCCTTGTGCAAGCCCCCTAAATATGCCTAAAGAAAAATTTCAAAATAAGCCGGAAACATGCGCTTATGAAATAAGCTTAACAAACACTCAGATATTTGACCTCAAAGTCAGCATTGATTCTGTTTAGAGTGAAGATAATATTAAGAGATGATCATAGGGTAATTTAGAAGCCTAAAACAAACCAGAGCATTATTGGCAAAAAGATGAAGTCGCTTGTGATTATATTTCCCTGATGATGAAGATCGGAAAAAAAAAACATGGGGGAAGTTCAAAGGATGTTTAGAATGGTTTTTGGGATTTGATAAATAAAAGTACCGAAGGAGTTAAAAGCAAGTTTAAATTATGGGTTAGCAAGTTTCCATTCGGACGGGCCAAACTATATATATAATATTCGTCTGACACACAAAAACAAAGAAAAAACCAAAAACAAAACCCTCAGTAAAAAAAACGCACTTTCACCGCTGTAAAATCATCAACTCACGTGATTTGTAACTGTAATTCGCGATGGGCTCAGAAGAATCTCCTGTGGAATGGCCTTCGAACAAAGTTCGAGAAACTTTTATAAAGTTTTTTGAAGAAAAAAAGGAACATGTTTACTGGAAAGCAAGTCCTGTTGTTCCTGTTAATGATGAATCTCTCCTCTTTGTTAATGCTGGTATATATCATTCATAATATTGTTAATATTTGTTTTTGTTTGGTGTTTTTAAGGTATATGAATCGTGTAATTTAGTTTATGGCTGTGTTTGAGGACGGGTTTTTGGAGTTTTTACTAGGGTTTATTGGTTAGCTTTTAGTGTTTAGACTTTATAATATGATTTGTTTGGCTACGAGCGTTTATTTTTTGGATTGTGGCTAGCTTCTCTAATCAAACAATGCTTAACTTTTTTATAAATCGCTACACAATGGGTAACTTTTATAAAACAAACAACTGCGTACTCTAGCTTAAACATAACCTATGTTGTCGTTGTAGGGTGTGTAACTGTTCAAAGCCCAAATGTGAACAGAATTTGAAAAGGATAGTGGACTCGAACTTTTGGATTAGTAGTTGAAAGTTGATTTACTGCCAAAACGACGTCTTGTATAAAAAAATATTGAGAGCCAATCCTTTTAAATGGTATGTAACGGTAGTTGTGGGTGAAAAGTGTGTAAAAAAGATGTAAAACTACACATACATGTTAGTAGCTACTACCAATTAATAGCACATGCTATATAGTACAAGGGTAGGATTTTACAGCTTTTCTAGTAGCTGAAGCTTATGTTTGTTTTGTTTCGGTTAAGGACTTAAGGGGGTGTTTGCGTAAGCTTGTTTTAAGTGCTCAATAGCTTATTGTGTCTTGGAAAAGCAATTAAGCACGTTATGGGAAGGAAATAAGTTAATTAGAAGAATCCCTTGATTATGACGAATTTTTGAAAACGCATAAGCTTACCCAAACACTCACTAATTAAATATGTCAAGTATACATATCCCACACGAAGATCTTTTTCCAATGACAGCTTATGATTTTTAGTAAAAACCAAAGGCTTAAACTCTAAAACATTTGAAGGTTTGAACGTTTCAGATGTATAAATTGTCTTGCATTGTTCGATTGCAATGCTAACATAATTCAATGTTACAGGGATGAATCAATACAAGCCTATATTTCTAGGAACCGTTGATCCACAGACTTCTTTAAGCAAACTCACCCGTGCATGCAACTCACAAAAATGCATACGAGCGGGTGGGAAGCACAATGATCTTGACGATGTTGGTAAAGACACATATCACCACACATTCTTTGAAATGCTTGGAAATTGGTCATTTGGTGATTATTTTAAAACCGATGCAATCGAATGGGCTTGGGAGCTTCTTACAACAGTAAGTCATAATCCCACTTTTCCTCAACATCTTCAACTCTGATTCGTATTGTAATTCGGTCAATTGGTAATTGTTTTATGATGTTCAGGTTTATAAACTACCGACTGATCGAATATATGTTACTTACTTTGGTGGTGATGAAAAACTTGGTCTTCAAGCAGATAATGAAGCTAGAGATATATGGCTTAAATATCTCCCGGATAAACGTGTGTTGCCCTTTGGTTGTAAAGTGAGTTTATTCACCGTTTTTTTATTGACACATTCTGTCTTATCAGCTACCCTTTTTCAATACACTATGGAGCAAATAATGGTTTGCTGATCTTAATTATACACCCGTTTTCTTTGAGCAGGACAACTTCTGGGAGATGGGTGATGAGGGACCATGTGGGCCCTGCAGCGAGATACACTTCGACAGAGTTGGGGGACGTGATGCTGCAGAACTTATTAATAAGGATGACCCAACATTGATCGAGATATGGAATATTGTGTTCATTCAAGTATGATTTGAATGCTTATTTTATGTTTTAAGCATTTACTAGTCATCTCACATTATATCTTGATGTCATTTTGCAGTTTAACAGGGACGATGGCTCATTAGATTTTTTGCCTAATAAACACGTGGACACTGGCATGGGTCTCGAAAGATTGACTTCAATTCTTCAAAATAAGTTGAGCAATTATGATACTGATGTGTTTGTACCTATATTTGAAGCTATATTTGAAACTATAGAGAAGGTTAGATTTGTATATATTTGATATATCTTACTACTGAATAACTTTTTACTAGATATATATATGATGGCTCATTACTCACAAATTTTATGAAGGTTGATGATGCTAGACGATATAGAGGGAAAATTGGGTCGGAAGACGAGGGTAAAGTTGACACGGCTTACAGGGTTGTTGCTGATCACATTAGAACTCTTTCATTTGCAATTGCAGATGGTTCACGTCCAGGTTAATCATCAAAACTAGTTTACTGCAATTCCTTGTTTTTCTTACCTTGGATTAAGAAATTTGGTTGTATTCCCCCAAAATTTCATGTATTTGTAACAGTATTATATTTTCAGGCAATAAAGACCGTGAATATGTCTTGAGGCGCATTCTTCGCCGAGCTGTATACTACGGAACAGAAGTTTTGAAAGCAAAACATGGATTTCTCAATGGGTAAATGCGCATAATCCTGCATAATTATATTACATCATGTTGCAATTAGTATCACTAGTACAATCGACGCTTTTTCCGGCGACATTTTTACGCCGTTACCGTCGATAGGTCGACGGAACAAGTCGACGGGAACAAAACGACGGCTGTGCTTCGTCGGGAACGGCGTTCCCGTCGACAATCGCCGTCGACATTGTGGGTCCCACATCGTTTTCCAGTCAAACGATTTTGCTGTCAGTCAAATTCTTCCCGTCGACATGTCGACGGGAACGTATAACTAATTAATATTTTAATTAACAAATAATAATTACGATTTATATAATACCGTCGACATGTCGACGGCATTTTAAAACTACAAATATTCATTATTTAATTATGTCGTCGACACGTCGACGGCATAATTAAAAAAACATTATTTTTTGTTTAACTGTGCCGTCGACATGTCGACGGCATAACTAAAAAAACAATATTTTTTGTTTAACTGTGCCATCGACGTGTCCTGTTCCGGCGTTAAACCATCTATTGTGAGAATCAAGAATGTATGTGTAAAGTGTAAAATGTAAAATGAGACGGAAATGATTTTGTAAGAATGTGTATAGGTAAAAAATGAGACGGGAATGTTTTTGTGAGGTTATATATAGGGTGAATTTTTGGGGAGATATTCCCGTCGACATGTCGACGGGAAAAAGAACGCGGGAAAAATCCTGCCCAATATTTTAGCCATTTATTAAAAATATTTATATTTATTAATAATCATGTCGACGGGAATCATAAAACAAATTTTGATTAACTTTAATCACATGTTAATTGCGGGAAAAATCATGATTAATATATTCCTGTCGACATGTCGACGGGAAAATATTAGCGGGTTAATTTCGCGCCCAAATTTAGTGAATTAATGAGGCTAAAAAGGTATGGTGATATGTTCCCGTCGACATGTCGACGGGAAAATATGTGTATGAAAAATTCAACGCGGTGGGGCTCGGTCAAGCGCTTTTTTTGTCGTTTTCTGCCTTATGCCGTCGACATTGTGTCGACGGGAAAATGCTCCTCGCCTGTTCTCCTTATCCTTGTAGTGTATTTATCGATCACAGTTTAGACAGATCATTCCTGTTTATGTTGGAATTAGGCTGGTAAAGGTTGTGGTGGATATGATGGGCAATGTTTATCCTGAGCTGAAACAACAAGAGGCGCACATCAAGAGGATCATAGCAGAGGAAGAAGAAAGTTTTGTAAAAACATTGTCGCGTGTAAGTTTGATCATATTGAAGCTTACATGCCTAATTTGTGTGTATCTTTCGTATCTAACAATATTCTTCCGATGTTGTCTTCCTTTTTCTTTTCTTTTTTTCTTTTTCTTTTTTTAACCTGAAATGCAACACGAAATCCTCTCATCTATATTTTTAGGGAAAAAGGAAGTTTGATAAGGCTGCTAAAGTTGTTAAAGCTCACGGGAAGGATATATTAAGTGGACAGGCAAGTTAACTACAATTTATATCTGATTTTCCAATGCTATTAGTCTTTCTTTTTCCTAAATTATTATCTTAAGGGGAAAATAGCATTATATAATTCTCTTTGTATCAAGTTTTACTTGTAGTACTATCTAATATCATTGTTCTATTGTATGCAGGATGCCTTCATTTTGTATGGTACTTACGGATATCCATTGGATCTGATCCAAGTGAGTATCATGGATTTCTTTCCTTATCTTTATAAACTTTATAATATACAACACTTTGTATTTTACATATTATATGTCACTCAACAGGTGATGGCAAAAGAAGAAGAGTTAATTGTTGATGTTGACGGTTTTAATAATGCTAAGAATGAGGAGAAAGAAAGATCCAAGAACTCCAAAAGCTCCAAGAACAAGGTTAATAGTTTTTTTTTTTTTTTTTCATTATTATTATTATTATTATTATTATTATTATTATTATTATTATTATTTTTAATCTTAGTCACATGTTAAAAAAGATTATAATATCTGACGCGGTACAATTAAAAAGGTACACTGCCAATTTATGCAAAAGAAATCTTATTTCTATATCAAATATCTCAACTGACTGTCCTTATATAACATGTTATCAATCCTGTGATCTGCTATATATGTGTGAACCAAATTTAGCCCAGGTTAATTCTGTTTGTTAGTAAAACGGCTTTAACACCGATGATTGGATAAGCAAATGGAATGCATGCTTTGGGCATCATTGATTTAATTTCAATATTAATGTATTTGCTTACATTTGTTTGCAGGAACCTGGTATAAATTATGTATCCGAAGCAGTAGACGTGGCCAAGCCTTTTACTGCACTCAAGTTGAGCTGAAAATGCACCTGTCCTTAAAACACTTACTATAAGGAAAAGAAGAGTGTATAGAAGAATTTTAATAGTATATTTCATTTATGCTCATATATGTAGTTAAAAATATTAATATATATGTCATGGCACTGATACAAACATATCCCATACTAGGCTCGTATCGGTTCATAAGTCCAAGTGTATAACTCACTCAAAAAGCTAGCTTGTAAGAGGAAGGGACACCTAGACTTATAAACCACCACCCAATCCCATACTTGGGCGATGTGGGATCGTAACAGGCACGTGAGAGGAAACGACGGATTATAAATTAAGTATATAGTTTAATCAACTACGGTACATTTTTTTAGAGTTTTTGGTTTGAAAGGTACCTTAATTCCCTATTATTCCAAATAATGAAACGAAGTAAAATAACAAGACCGTAAATGGATGTTCGTGAAAAACAATTTGTTGTTTTGACTTTACAGGTCAAGATTTGTAAAAGTTCAGTGATCAAATCAAATTCTGAAGGATACAACTTTGACAAGTGCATTACACCTGATTACATTCTACAAGTACTACTAATGAACAGTGAACTTTTGATGGCGTTATGTGCAAAAAAGGCCTATCTAGATTTGAATTTGAATAATTAAAGTTGACTTTGACTTTGTTTTTGAGATATAAATGACCTGAATTATGATGTCCAAGACTGCATATATAAACACACATATTTTGAGTCAAAAGTCAATTTTTTTATATTTAATGATTCATCTCGATTTAGAACATATTTATGTTTATGTAAACTTGTTTGAAAGCAAATGGTGTATAACATGATCATCTGCAAGTCTGAAACTATAAAGAAGTTCAACAACTAAGGAACCTAATTACACATACAACATATGACAAACAATTCCAAACATGGGCGATTGGTTGAGCCGAAACCAAATAATAGACGAAATAGCGAGTTCATTGTGAGAGTGATCGAAGAGGGCAGATCCTTGGGGTTCAATGTTGTGGAAACGTAACGTTTAGTTATTATTGATAATATAAAATCAAATTGTTCGAGTTTATGATGTTTAACAAGGAAAACGACAATGATTACAAACAAACCATTTGAGTTTGATTATTGAGTTTTGTCAATACACAATATCTACAGTTGAGTAAATTACCGTGTGTACATGCTCATTGCTTCCGGCTCATCAGAACTCCTAAGCATGCAGGAAATAAGCTCAAATATTCAGATCAATAGTAAAAACATATATTTTTGTTGTTAGGATTATATCATTCGATTCTGGTACTTTTTTTTAACGAACATATCATTTTTGGCTGAAAGTCATTTATCTCATAGCAATTATGATGTAAAATAAATAAGTTCATTGTAAAGAAAGCTCCACTTAATCTTAGAAGATTCCAATCATGTAAACACTGGTTACACAGCTATATGTACCAGGCGCCACAGTATGACCTTTCATTATACCCAACAATACACAGACCTCTCAACATAATAATGCTCCGAGGAAGATGACTTACGTTTGCACTTGTTATATTTACCTGTTTCAAACATCCTAAACGTCCAAATTCCGCACGCAGATTCTCAACTCTAGTACAATCAAGAAGACTAAAATTTTTTTGACGTGTCATCTTACAAATACTGTCATCTTACAAATACTGTCTGTGATATCTCCTATGAAACGCCCGTAATGTTTATTATTATTTTTATACTGAAGTGCCATTTTCCGGCAGAATGGGTAAAATTGGCGGTAAATGGTTTTGACCATTTCCGATTCCGGCAGAAACTTGCCCATTCTGCCAGAAAATAGAGCCTGACCGTGCACATGTTTTATTTTCCGGAAAAGTGCCATAAACCAACACATAATTCTTCAAACTAAAACCATAACTGATATTTCATATAAAACATATTCAAAGTGTTGTAACACATTTACAAACTCCATAGATCCAGTAAAACAAAAAGTGTGTGTGTTAAACCCGTTTTCAAACACCCAAAATTTCTGCACTACATTTACTAGTGTGACATTTTACATATATCATTTCTAGAAAACCTTGAAATGACTTGAAAAGACGTTGGGGCGTAACTAGTTGTATCAAGAGGAGGATAGATATGATAGTGCTTGTTATGAACTCGAGCATCACCGTTAGCGAAACCATAAGCCCCTTTTTGTTGACCTTTAGATCACCGTTTGGCTCTTTTATAAACATGTCATATAGAGGAACGTAAGCATAAGCTTAGTGAGTAAACGAAAACATAAATGACAATAAACATGATATGAACTATCACTACAACATTGACCACTTTCGGCGGGGACAAAACTGCCCCTTTCTGTGGGGACGTCTCCCCGCCAAACACTTTCCGCGGGGACATGTCCCCGCTGAAAGTCCCCCGCCAAAACCCCCTCAATGCTATTTAACATGTACTATGGGGTGCTTGCAAGCACAATTCATCACATTGAGCTATAAGTGCTTAACAACACAATACTTTACCTTGAACTACATGTGCTTAACAACCACGATACTTTACTTTCAACTATAAGTGCTTTTATAAGCAATAAGAAGAAGAATCCTTCTTTTAACAACTTTTTTGATATTTTAGCGTCACCTGATACTACAATCGAGGTTGACATTTAAGCATTTCCAGGGTTTAGAGGCCTTGGCCAATAAGGCTCGACACTGTTGGAATATGCTCGTGTCATAATAAATAATTATATGGCTAGACATATGTGAGCCTATGGGGTCACACACTTATACACAGAGACACCATTTTATAGATTGTATTTATCGTATTTACAATATATAAATGACTACGTAACTTGGGATCAATAACGGACCACTAATCACTAAGCTTGTACTTAGTGTATTGGATTGGACATAACAAATGGGTAAGCCCATTTGTAAGTCCTTATGGATGGCCTAGGGAGGAAAGGGACAAGATGAGAAAATACAAGGGGCTAAGTGTTACTTACATGTTGATAACTACTAATGATTTGGTCATTAGGAAAGAATCAATCACAATAAACACTTACCAGCTTTCTCTCCTCCTTTCTCTCACTAATAACCACGAAATAAAACACTCCCATATTAGGGTTTTGTGTTTTGATCTCAATCTAACCTTATTCTATTGTAGTTCAAGGCTAGATCGTATGTTACGGGGTTAAGACTAGCATCGGGTGGTGATTGATGACGTGTAGTGTGTTTCCATCATAGAAGTGATCAACCTTATTGATCACTTGGTTTCTTGATCCATTCATGGGTGGTGATATTGGTGGTGACTTTGTTGGTGACTCCCGGTGCATGCTGCAAAGGTATAACTATCTTGTTTATCTTATTGATTGATCATATGGCTATATGAGATCCGTGTGGGTGATGTTTTTCCGCTGCGTTTATTCCTTTCATATATGTTTTATTTTCATACATCAACTATAGTGGTATCACGAGCCATCATATGTGCCATATGATTATCGGGTATGCATAAAAATGGCTAAAACGGGTGTTTTTTGATGATTTTTGAAGTCATGGTTAAAACAGCCCTAGGGCTCCAATTTTTTTCTCATATGACGACCCTTTAGGGTTCTTATGATCTGCACTTTTTGGTCCCATGGCCATTTGTTATGCATACGCTAATTGGTTACTTGTCGGGTACGTAAAAAATGGCCTAAAACGCGTGTTTTTGATCGGTTTTTGAAACGGTTTTAATTCAGCCCCTAAGGCCATATTTTCTGTGGTTAAATGGTATTTTGAAGGTCCTAATATCAGTGGGTTTTGACCCTTAAGTCATAGGAAACACGTACCTAACGGGGTTTTAATTCTTGTCAATTATTTCTTCGTTTTCGTTGGCTAACAATTTAATTCTTGTTATTATTTTGTTTTCCATGGCAAATACATGCATGTTTGTCCATGGAGTTAGCCAACATCATGTTTCATTCATAATATTATGGTATTATTATGTTTATATGCAAAGCCGATAAAAACCTAGACCACTTGTGCATTGGATGGTTGTGATTGTTGTTTAATTTCGTGTTTTGGGGTTTTTGCCATTGTTTCGGCATTTATGTAATTATATTCTTTTGGTTGCAGCCATTGTTTGGGCACTTTTACAGTAGATTAAAAGTAGATTAATTGTATTTTACTTTCAATATAATGTAATCGTGGCTTGGTGGTGAAAGGCGAAAGAGTTAAAGACGTTTTTGCCGAAAAATGACTGCTGGAACACCAGTTGGTAAAACGGAGTTTCCCGATGATTGGTAAGGTCTTTTTGGCTGAAATTTTTTTTGCAGGTACCCAAGACATGGGCCTACAACTTTCTAGTTTTGAGATAAGCCCGGGGAAGACTCCTTCATGGACTTTTGGGCCCTCTAACACTGAAATTCTGGAAGGACAGAAACTGCTTTTCATGTGCATCATGGGCTTCCAACTTGCTCTTGATTGTCTTGGAGCAAGTGGGAGTCCTCCGTGTGGTTGTGTGGTTTGTCCCTAGTTGACTCTTGGTTCTCGTGATGGCTCACGAGACCAAGCATAGGTTTTTTCATCGGTTGAGGCTTTGCATATTGTGGTTGTGTGTTTGTTTTTGCTTTTTATATATCTTGTTTCATATGTAAAATTGCAAATAGTTTTCTATAAAACTTAAAACAAAACACAAACCATTTTCAAAACTAAGTCTTTTGATTTAGTTTTACTAAGTTTTTGAAACTTGAAATCATTGTTTTATAATAACACCTTAACTTGTTATGTATGTTATTTTATTTATGTATTGTCCAAACTTTATTATCCATGTAAGATTAATATTAGTCATGAAAATGGACAACTTGACACACATAAATTAAAACAATGATTAGACTTAAGTTAAGAAAAGTTTTTAACTTGTGCTACGAAGGATGAATGCATGCTTCTTTCGTACACCTTTTGATTCACATCAAATCTTTTACCCGTCAAAATTTAAGTCATGCCGTCCAATTTTGAGAACACTTGCAATTACTTTTTGCCTATGCGTGAGACCTAGGTTGAATTGTAACCCAAGGTGACTATTCTCTATGCGTGGGACCTAGATATATTCTCGCACGTTCTCAAATTGGATGACTTAATCGAGTTAAGCGGTGAGACCTTGACCCGAGGCAAAGATGGGACTAAACATGCCTACATGACACTAGTTGTTTGACACTAGATGCCATGAGTCCCATAAGGATCTAAGAGTTGCACTTGTAATGCAATTGGTGATCGTCGCCTACCAATTGAATCTACTATTGCTAGCAGATCAACTGATGTGATAGTAGAAGCACAATGTGGATCTTAGCCTTTTACGTAAATTAATTGTTTTATATTGTAAACATGGGGTAATTAATTTATAAAAGGATAATTATCGAAAATACTAAATATGAACTTTGAGAATTCAATTAATGAATTAATGCAACACAAATCGTAAACAAAGTTTGTTCTTTTCTTGTTAAAAGGATCAAACTAAGTCTTCCTTTCCTTGTAAGAAAGAGACTTGTTCCTATCCTTTTCCTTATGAGGAAAAGCCATAATAGGAATATTTGAATTATCCTAATTCTAATCAAACTCAAAGCACACATACTCTAGAAATCGTGATGTCTTGTAAAGTCAAAACGGTTAAGTATGTTTGCACATCTTATTCTTTCAAGTTCGTTTTATAACCCTAGTTCCGGTTTTGAAACCTTCAAGAAATATAAGATATTTGGATAACTATAGAACATGTTTTCTATAGCTACCAAACTAATATGAGTTAAAATAATTAGAAAACAGAAATATCAATAAACCGAAAAGTGGTAAAGGCAATTACTAGCATGATTACCTAGCAATGTGTCTTAACCCGATAAACATGGAGGAACTGCATGCCTAATTTGCAAGTTTAAAATGATGGCTAGCCCATCATCTATATGTTAGAACTTGATGCACTTCCTTGAAAACCTAAGTACATGTTACTAGTCATAGTGACTCACATTAGCAATAATGTGTAGATATTCAAAGAAAGCAGGAAAGTATCCAATCATCACTCACTCTCCACTGGTGATGTAACACTTTTAATGTTGTCTAATCCAGTGGGAGCTACATGATTGTATTACTGGTGACGAAACACATGTAATGTTCTCTAATCCAGTGGGAGTTGTAAGCTCTATTAACTTACAAGTTGCCCATCTTATTTCTAGATTGTCTTGAAATAATACATTATAAAAGCGATAAAAGTTCTACACATCTATATATTTTTATTTTGACTAAAATCATATGTTATCTGTGACACTGTCATATTTACTTGCATGATGTTGTTCCATGCACAAGTGGGAGAAATCTTAATTGTGTGCAAGGTACAACGTATAAAAATATGACTAATGGTTTTTCTTGACTGCAAGGTAAGAAAACTAAGTTCTACTAGGACTTATACACATAAAATGTATGTTGCCATAATTAGAACAAAATGTCAAGATAATATGAAAAGCTACTTCAACATATTTGCTGAATTGTTTAGTAAATATGATTATGTCTTCTTGTAAATTCATAATCATGAAGTATGTAATTAACTTGAAATTACTATTGAGGCCAATTGTCGGCACTCATAATTACTTTAGTTGAATATGTTTAGGTCTCTTGTAAAGACATAAACATCAATTCCGTTAATTGTTGAAAGACTTATAACGTAAAGTAAAGACGTTAATTTGTTATGTCTTCTTGTTAAAGACATGTACACTTACGACGTATAATAAAATATTTAATGTTTATGTTTTCTAGTTAAAACATACACATGAAGTCATTGACTTGGTCAAAGACTTTAAATATAAAGTATGCAGTAGGCTAAAAATACTATTGATGCCATCTGGTATGACTTGGTTGGCAGATATGTAAGCCAAAGAGTATAAGTTCATCTAATAAGTTGTGTGATAGTCTCACAACATCTATCCACGTGGAATACCACAACCTTATGGTATGTCCATCATGGATATCATTTGATCTTTGATTACTTAAACTCTTTTACCTCAAAAGCAATCAAGGTTAGAAAATTGGATGTGCCATGAGTACACCCAATATGGTTCCAACCCAGAAGAAATTTAAGACACCATTGTATTATGGAATGGGATGAATCTCATTATGTCTTGATTGAAGTTCTGAATTTGTTAAATACCTAAGAGTAAGTAATTAACAAACTAGAGTCAAGAACTAACGATGTATTTTGGTTGTCCCACTTGAAAACAATTTATTGTTAATCAAGATGCTGAGTACTTGGAGATTAGTCTCCACTTACAAAAGCAAGTGGGAGCACCTTTAGATCTTGAAGTCATTCAAGAGCTAAATACACAACCTTCTGAGTACACTTGCTAATGTCATACTAAGGTTGAACATGCATATGTTAAACCATAGATTGATATCTCTCATTCATAAATCTGCAAGGATACCCCTAACACCTGAATGATATAGTTTTTATATCAATGTTAAGGGACATAAGTTGGAGGATCATAGTGAACCTGCTAACTAAAGAGATGCATTATCAGATCTTGAATCTGATGAATAACTCAAAACTATGAATGTTAAGATGCAGTCCTTTGAAGATAATCACTCATGGAGCTTGATTGATCTCTTACCAATCAGTTAGACTGCGAGGTTTAAAATGAGTTTCTTGATGAGAATACTCAAAAGGACAAACTTGTACACATATTTAATGCATGCGTAGTAGAAGGAGTTTACTCGTACTCAAGAAATTGATTATGATTAAATCTTCCTACGTGCAAACATTAAATGTATAAAGATGATTAATTGTCATACTTGTCTTCATGTAAATGAAATATGACAATAGGATTTTAGAACACTTTTGATTACTTTTGCGAGGACGATGAGTAATCAAAAGGTTTTATGAATCTATATAATCTTTATTTATGTATACAACATATAAGAATCCAAGTGTGGATTAAATCATGCATCTAGGAGCAGAGATCTTAAGTTAATTACGAAATCATTAATTTGATTTTGATTAAATAAGATTACTCCTGAGTACTCTGAGAGCAAGTAGGAGCAATGCATTTATTTTCTTAAATTTCATATGTTGTTAACATATGAGAAACAATATTCCATCTAAGCTAGACTTTAATCCTTAGCCTGGAATGAAGTTTCACTTAAGGAATTTAGAAAATAAAACATACAACCTTGTTGCATGTGTTTATTAGAATAAACATAGGCGGTTAATAATCTAAACACAATATGACATGTCATTGAGAGGAGTCTCAATGATCAATCTACCTGATGAGAGTGAATGCATGAATGGAAACCTTAAGTTTAACTAAAGGATTCATTATGTAAGTCATATTATGTATTGGATTATTTATATCATTTGCATGAATGCAAGATGAGTTGATAACAACAAATATCTAAGTGAAAGTCGTTAGATAATTGTTAAACGAACAACCTAATGAACCTGCAAAGGACCAAAGATTTGTTCAAAATGTTTACGGATATTCAAGGAGCTCTGTTATATTTTTATTCATTGATGCTTATATAACTGAGATGATGCTCAACCCTAGTTGTAGTAGGATGACATCATGAATGATGACACCTCTAACTAGAAGTGCTCAATTGAGAGCATTAATGCATTATACATTAAAAGAATAAGAATACTTTACAGTTTGGGAAACTAT
This sequence comes from Artemisia argyi, assembly GCA_030686995.1. Taxonomy (NCBI): domain Eukaryota; kingdom Viridiplantae; phylum Streptophyta; class Magnoliopsida; order Asterales; family Asteraceae; genus Artemisia; species Artemisia argyi. Next base: position 234,982,982 of record CM060700.1, on the reverse strand, counting down.
TATAATGACAGTCTAAAGTAGGTGTTTTACTAGCTTCAAACACGCTATGGAATGTATTGTTGCAGTACTCGTATTGTACTTGATTGCACACATACAAAAGGACAATCATCATTCAAAACATTTTTGAATTTTGAAACAAGTATTCTCAAAGTTTACTCAGATGACTACTTGTTGTCTTGAACAACAAAATTGATCATGGTGGAAACATCGGATTCCGATCTATATGTAGTCTTATGCATATCTGTTTTTAGTATTTGGATAATGGAACTGTAAGCAGTCGTATTATATAATGAATTGATATACCAGGTATTATCGTCTTCATTTATACTACTGTGTTCTATATTTGCATGTTTAATCCATGAATAATTTATTTATTCTAAAATTGTCCATTGCCAGTTGACGATACGGGAGTATCATCGAATTAAGGCAAATGTGAGCGTGTTGGTGATTTGTTTGCCAAACTCATATGTTGTTCATTGTGATGAACATTGGACTGACCCAACCTTCGAGAATTCACTGCATGGATCGGCGTCAATAGTGAATCTCGCAAATGGTTATGTCTCTTATCCTCAGACTTGAGATGCAAGTAGGTCTTGCATGTGTGGAATTTCATTCTTTGATATGGTTAAACGCTGTCCTGAATAAGGTAGTTATAAAAACCATTTTCAGGAGTGATTTGAAACACATGAATGACACGTGCAGTCAATATAGGATTTGTTCCTCCACATGTCATGGAGTTAGATACTATTGGGCCCCTCGATGAATTGAACGGATGTTTGTATGGCCGTACCCAAATAAGATTAAGATGAATCTTAATTCACTTGGTAATCTTGTTCAATATCTAGATCGAGAAACATAATAGTTGAACAAATGGAATGACTTTGATCCATGTCTAGTGTTCAACATAGTATCTGTAACAAAAGGATGGATGACATATAAACCATTTAAATGAGACGTTTAAGAAACTTCCATCATATATTTCTAGGGGCATTGGCGTGTTGCTAGACGCTAACCTTTGCTTGTATAATTACTTGATTATTATGACGTCGCAAGTGGGAGCTGTTGGAATATGCTCGTGTCATAATAAATAATTATATGGCTAGACATATGTGAGCCTATGGGGTCACACACTTATACACAGAGACACCATTTTATAGATTGTATTTATCGTATTTACAATATATAAATGACTACGTAACTTGGGATCAATAACGGACCACTAATCACTAAGCTTGTACTTAGTGTATTGGATTGGACATAACAAATGGGTAAGCCCATTTGTAAGTCCTTATGGATGGCCTAGGGAGGAAAGGGACAAGATGAGAAAATACAAGGGGCTAAGTGTTACTTACATGTTGATAACTACTAATGATTTGGTCATTAGGAAAGAATCAATCACAATAAACACTTACCAGCTTTCTCTCCTCCTTTCTCTCACTAATAACCACGAAATAAAACACTCCCATATTAGGGTTTTGTGTTTTGATCTCAATCTAACCTTATTCTATTGTAGTTCAAGGCTAGATCGTATGTTACGGGGTTAAGACTAGCATCGGGTGGTGATTGATGACGTGTAGTGTGTTTCCATCATAGAAGTGATCAACCTTATTGATCACTTGGTTTCTTGATCCATTCATGGGTGGTGATATTGGTGGTGACTTTGTTGGTGACTCCCGGTGCACGCTGCAAAGGTATAACTATCTTGTTTATCTTATTGATTGATCATATGGCTATATGAGATCCGTGTGGGTGATGTTTTTCCGCTGCGTTTATTCCTTTCATATATGTTTTATTTTCATACATCACCTATAGACACTATCTATGAACGTTTACCGTAACAACTTAACGCACTAGGGTTGACATAATCAATATTTAGTTTATTACTGTAGTACTAATTAGGAGTCTTGCGTTCAGAGTAAAATACGTTCCCTAGTCTTGCATTTAGTTTAAAATGAAGTCGTCAATCAATTATTAAGTTCGTTAGTAATACAATATAATACCAAAAACAGTTTTCTTAATCTTAGACCATTTCGTCATAAACTACGCGTTCCCTAGTCTTGAAAGTAAAGAGAAAATACAAAAAAGAACAAAAAGGAACAAAAGAATACGAGAAGAATGCAATTTAATTTTCCATATGGTGTTCTCGAGTTGAGAGAAAAAAAAGAAAAAGAGAATGATAATTTTACAATTATACCATCTGTTGCATATTAAATTTATGTTTTATTTTAAGGCATTTAAGTCATTAAAAATAAATAAATAAATAAATCCTAATATAATTTCCCTCAAATCATCTCACTTTCGGGTTGAAAAGTTTTGGAAAGAAATTAACCAAATTTCAAGTCCTTTTCTTTTCTCTTCTTTATTGAAGAAATTCAAAAACACAAATTTATTTTATTTTCTTGCCACTTCTTTTCTTTTATTTTAAAATAAAACTCGCGAACGCTAGCAGTACTATTTATGTGAGATCAAAAAATTTCCTGTATTCGCCTATACTGCACTAAAATGATTAGGTACACTGCTTAAACATTGTAAAGATTGCTTTGAAAGTCTCGCATCAATATCAAAAATTGCATTACTATAACCATATTACAATAGTATATATTTTTTTTAACAACATATTACAATAATTTAATATGGTAATAATATAACTTTATTACTATAATCATATATTTTTACAATGTATTCACGTTATAGATACCATGATTTCTAGTTCTTAATATTTTGTGTAACATAAGTATTTCAACTTCAAAATGGAGAAAACAATTGTACATTTTTTTTTCTTTTACATGTTAGTTACAAATTTCATGATTTGTATGGCAGGCTTTGATAAATGGTGCCCGGAGCCGCGGTGCCGTAAGACATTTTTTCAGCTATCACTTGCATCTTTTATATATTATAAATTTGAAAACAAATCCTTGAAGGTAAATCAATTATTTTATTTGTTTGCTATTCTATCTAACATTTTCTATTAACTTGGTTGTTCAGGTAAAGGTCCCGGTGTTCATTCTTATGTTCCAGTGCTAACTTCTGGAACTTGTTGGTGTTCAAAGGAGGTTTGTCTCGTAGAGTGCAAAAAAGCTCAGCCCCCAAACACAGTATTACAATGTGTAAAGTGTGAATGCAATAGATGTTTATGTTGTGCTACTCCAAGATAAATCTTATCTATCTATATCTATATCTATACTATCTAATAAAATAAGGTTTTGTACGAGTGCCCTGAAGCACGAACATTAAAAAAACTCATTAATTGTGTGACTAAAATTCTTTAATTAGAAGACAATGTACAACACTTTTCAACATTAAAAAAGAGGAGAAACCAAATAAAAAGACAATAAGGTCCTTTTGCACAAGTCCTTTAAGCATTAGCATTAAAAAAACTCATTAATTGTGTGACTAAAATTCATTAATTAGAGTAATTGTACAAGCACCCCAATGCATTCTTTTCTCTAAAAGTCAATTAAGACTCCACTTTCAGCTATTTTTGTAAGGTATTCAATGGTACGCTCCTCCTCCTTAAGTCAAATACTGTTTCAATATTGTGTTAAATGCACGGTTTTATTATCTTAAAATAACTTTGACTAAAAACCATAAGCTTTGAAGCCAAATACGTTTCAATCAAAGACAATAACACTCAATCTTCCTGTACACGATTTCAAACCAACCAAAAATAAATAATATCATTTGTTTTTTAGCTTATCATGAATTACAATGAAGATATATTTTTGGTTCAACCAGTTTCAAAATCACCATGGATGATCTTAATTCCACCCAATAATTTCAGTAAGTTTCAATTGTATTTGAATCGATTTGATTTATATTAATGCTTTTCGAATTGGGTTTCGAATTATTAGTTGCAAAATTACTATTATATTGTTTTAATTCAAATATATTATATAATTCAATTGATTATCTTATTACTAGATTAACGACCCGTCCGATGGGCGGGCTAGTTTCGTTATAGGATTTACATATATTTATGATAAGTGTAATTTAATTATATGTTGCTTAACAAAAATTGTCATTAACGGAATAGTTATTTAAATGTAACATGAAGTTTGGATCTAGGTAGATATGGAGAGTCTCCGGTAACACCTTATGAGCTTTATTATTTATATAAATTCGTAACCAACAGTCCAACAAAAACACCACTCTTTGCTTGGCCTTATATTAAAAGGCACAAATAAAGCTAAACTTGGCTGGAATTAAGGTCAATCAATTCGTAAGCCTAGCTAAATAAATTAACACAAACATCACCCAAAGCTTCGTCTAAATTAAAAAGTTCAAATTAAGCCGAACTTGGCTTAAATTAAGGTCAAGATGTTGAACGACAAATTTGCAAAGTTGGTAAAACTTGATTACATTTCAGTTTCAATTACTTTTGATATCAACCTCAACATTTAAGTTGTTGGTTAGGAAATGTTAGTAGTTCCTATTCTTCTATAGCCATAATTATATGAAAGTTATACAAACAAACGAAAATCAGAGTTCAATTGACTTACTTTGTTATGTTTGGCACCAATATACATCAATATTTAAATTCTATGAACTGGAAAAAACCGAGTGAAAACTAGAAACTAAACTTGCAAGATACTTCTTAATTATATGTGCTTTAGTTATTTTTAATGTTCATGTAATAAACAGAGTAAAAATTAAACATAAAAATGAAAGTATAATATTTTGTACCCAAAGTAAATGGACAAAAGATGCAATTTCACAAAGGATTTATGTGAATCTTATTGCACAAAATACTTCCGAAGATAATATAACACCCACAAATATGATCAAGTTGTTCATATGATTAGCTATAATATAACGTGTGCATAATATGAACTAAATTTTGATTTATCTATTTTGTGTCTTAAACTCAGCCTAAAACACTTCAATGTGTACACCTTTTCGAAGACCACCATTTCGATCCTAAACTCAGCCCCCGCAACTTTAGTGTCTTTCACTTCAGCCACAACCAACATCTTCAGCCCTTTCACTTCAGTTGCTGAACTTAGTCATTACAATACATATGAAAGTGTAGTTCACAAAGATAACAATAATAATTTTCAAAGAATTTGAAGCATAGCCATTAGCATACTAACAAAACACATATGAGCACTTCCAAATAACCATTTTAACCCTTATTGGACTTATAAACTACGTGCCTATAAACTTTTCAACATTACGTAATATTAGTTAATGTACTACCAGAAGAGGAGTAGCACGTCTTCATAGTTGCAAGTGTGTACAATTGCACCAAAATAACAACATAAGAACTTTTTATCAAACACATTGACCAAATTAAATGGATCATTCACATCAACTTATAGGTTCATCAAGTCTTTTAACATTATTAGTGACCTCAAGTAAATCTATCTTTCAATAGATTAGATAGATTTCTACTGGTTTGGTTTTAGTTCAAAGCGAAACTCGCATATAAGTTCATTGTAATATATATATATATATATATATATATATATATATATAAAAGGTCAAAAAAGGTGCTTGGGATACCATATAATCTTAAGTCTCACAATTAGTTATAGTAGCAAATTTCCCATCCAAACTACAGGAAAATGATGAATATGCCACTGAGCATATATAAAGGCTCCAACTACTTTTTGGTTCTTTCTGGTATTTACAAACATTATAAAGATTGCAACTCATAGCAAAGTCAAATTAAGTTGTGAAAGGAATGTCTAGAGTACAAAAATCAAGATACCTCGGTGAATTAACAGGGCTTCCAATGGTTTATTTTTTCTAATAATTGGCTCTTTTAAGGGGTCTCTTGGCATTACCTCCGACGCCAATGAAGAGTTTTAAGTACCTGCATCAAAAATCCAAATCCTACAAAAACCATCAACTTATAACCATATAAAAAACATGCATCAGACAAAAAGTAGTATCTTTTTAGCAAGACGTTAATGCTTAAAAATCTGCAAAGCAAATCATTTATAATTGAATTCTTTTACGGCGTAAGAAAATCTATTAACTTTCCTTCAACCACCTCTTCTACTTATAAACATAATAAAATAAGCAATCCCAAACACCTTTTAAGCAATACTAAATAAAAACATAGTATCTTTGGATATCTACCTTTAATATTTATAGCATCTTGTTACAAATTAAACTCATGATCTATTTTGAAGCAAAAACTATAGTAATAATATCAAATTTGATGTGATGGAATACCTAACATGAACGATAGCCAAGATGATAAATGTCAGCAGATACGTCATTTATATAGAAAGCTTCTACCCTTCTTCCATAAAATCCATATTTTGGTTTCATTATTCTCGTAGGTGTGTGGTTGGCAAGAATGCTTACTTTGTTTTTGTTGTTTCCACTTGGCAATGTTTTGCTTCTCAACTGGCGGCTTTGTGTAATTACTCTCTTCACTTTTTCTAGGATCTGATACAACGCACAAAATGGCAATTCAATAAAAAATGAATAGCAGGATTGACAGATACGTAATTAATTGAATGAATTAAACTCACTTTCAGAATCATTCATGCCAATCATTTAGATTCAAATAACAAACCTATCAAACAATAAAATTAAAATCATAGGGTATCAATTCACTGGAAAATTATATCAAACACTTGGTGTTTATGATGAGTGTCTAAATACTCATCATTTTATACTAATCTGAACTGCCAAAACATACAAAAACACTCAAATATGTATCAAAATACTTAAAATATCTTAAGGGTGTGTTTTATATGTTTCAAATGCAAAATATGCAAAAACAGATGAAAAACGTACAAAGTTTGCATAATTGGCAGTTTCAGTCCCTCAAGTTTCATAAATTGTCAAAACTAGTCCCTGGTTATTCTATAAACATGAAAAAGTCATCAAAGGTCCTTTTTAATCATAAAGTTACATATTTAGTCCTTTGGTGCAAAGTTTCACAAAATTACAAGTTTAGTCCCTGTACTTTGGAAATTGACAGAAATGGTCCCTGGGATGTAAAAACTTTGAGAAATTTAATTTTGGTCCTTGTACTAATAATCTTTTGCAGGAATGGTCCTTGGTGATAAGTTTGGTGAATTTACATGATTAGTCCCTCAACTTTGCAAGTTTGGCAAAAATAGTCCTCGGATATTTAAAATATGAAAAACATCAAAAATGTCCTTGTACTATTTATTTATGGCAATTATGGTCCTTTGAACTACTTTGGGAAAATACCATTTCAAACCCTCAACATTGCCTAAATTACATTTGTGGTCCTTGTGATTTACCTAAAACCAAACCGGACCCTAATGTTTATATTAAACCAAATCCAAACCCAACACAACAACCAAGCCCATCCCACTTTTCTGGCCCAACTCCCTAACCGGCCCACACCTTTTTAATAAATAAAACCGGGTCAAACTATTGACCCTTCCCTCCCAAATACCACCACCACCACTATATCACATACCACTCCTCCACCTCTCCGGTTTCACTTCCACCTTGCTCCCCACTCTTCACCAGCTCACCCTCCACCTCACACAACACTCCAACAACCATTTAAAGCCCTAATACCCTCTCCACGCAACAAACAGTACCCCCTTGGACTTTGGCGCCAAAAAAGTGTTTTAAACGGCCTGGATTGATCAGACCTTATCAATGGCTAGGAAGTGGTGGGAAACACCCCAGTGGGTCCCACATGCTCAGAAAGTAGCTACAAAAGGGAAGAGAGGCTGAAGAGAAAGAGTATTAGTTTAGGCTTAGTGTAATTTATAATCGTAGTAGTGTAATTTCTTTATTCAGTTGTTCCTTTCAATTAAAGTACTTGTAATCTTCAATTCAGTATAATCTTAACTAGTTTTGACAATAAATTTCAAGTTTCAATTACATTTTCAGTTTATGCCATTTTTCTTAAATTCTCAAAAATCTCACAAAGTTGTTGGTTGTTGTTAGTTGTTATTGTAACTATCTCATAAGCTAATATAAGCTCTGACAAAGTTTACAAAAGCTTTGAGACATCCTCAGAATCCATTTAGGGTAGAAACTCAAAAATACCAAAAATAATCAAATAAATAGAAAGAAAATAAAAAAAAGAGAAGAAGAAGAAAAGAAGGCTGTAACAGAGATCACCATGGATTGCTGTGGGGTTAGAAGCTTAGTGGTAAGCTGTTAAGGTGTTCTTGGGTACTAGTTTGTGTGTATTCAGCTTGGACAAGCCTTGTAAGCAATTTTTTTAATTCCTTGCATAATCTGTGTTAAGTGCCCAATGTTGTTGCTTGCTGTCTAATTCTACTTATTCATGCTTATTTAAGGTGATTATAAGTTAACTTAGAGATTTCCTTGGATAAATCCTTGTTTTGCTCCCTAGACCTTCATAACTGTCTTTCAAGGGGTGTTTGGAACAAGCTTTTAAGCAGGGCTTTTGTTGATTTATGGTAATCATTTCAGTTCCATTAGATCACATTAGTGATATATAGGTTTAATAGAGCATAAAATATTGGTCTTATACAACCATAGTCAAAATCCAAGTCCCAATTCCTTGACAGTTAACTGTCAAGGATTTGTAATCCACAAACCCCCACATTAGCTTATAAGTAATAGCTTTATGCTAGATTAGCTTTAGTTTAGCTTATTACAATTAGCTTAGTCAATTAGAAGCTCTCAAATCTCAATTTAGTCAACTGTCTGAGTTTACTAAAAAAAGTCAACATTTCACTTGTGCAGAAAAAACCCAAACTTCCAAGATTTCTTGTGAATTTTATATTGTGATCTAGACTTTGAAATTTTGTGGAATTGTTCTCTACCACTTCAACTTTAGAATCCCATCACCCTCTTATTTTTAGGATTTTTCTTGTGGCCCCCACACAGCCCCAAACACAACTGCAGGGAGGATAACCTCCCCTGCATCAGCAGACTTGGTCACCACCACCACCTTTGGTGGTGTTTTGTGACCACCACAGTGGGTCCCACTACCTCTAATTAGTTTCCCTCAACCCCCCTCCTAGTAGGCTATAAGTATTGACCTTTTGTTTGACTTGAATCCCTGTGGACCCTACCTAGATTAAGCACAAAACTTTGTCCCCATTCTGTGTTCTATTCAGATTTTGGATTAGCTTATTGTGGCTTATTAGCTTTTCTACTGAGCTTATTTGACCAAATTTAGCTTTGACAAGTCCATTCAACTTATTAGGACCAGAATAAACCAAGGTGAGTCCCACATAAGCTCTTTTGAGCTTATTTCTCAACTCAGTCAACCAAAGTCAACTGTGGTAGCAATAAGCTTCCACAGTGCTTATTAATAAGTTCTAAAATATTTGTTTTCACAAAAGTTAGTTATATTTAGGTATAATATAGTTTGGAAAAAGAAAAATCAAGAAAAGACAATATATTAGTAAGTGATAGTTTCTATTTAATTTAATTTAATTTTAATTTTCATTTTTACATTTTTATTAAGTAAGTTGTGTTTTTATATTTTTATTAATTTCATGTTAGGTTAAAGTAATTATAATAATTTTCTCAGATTTTAATTCTGTTTTTAGTATTAATTAGAATTAAAAATAGTTTTATTAGTAATTAATCAATAAATAAGTTTTAATTAGCATAATTAGTTTTTATATAGTAACACCTATATTTTATATTTTTCCTAGCTGTTATAAGTCATAATATAAATTTAGAAATTTTCTTGTGATTTATACTGTTCATTTAATAGTTTTTATAATTTAAATAGTTTAAATAATAATTAAATAATAAATAGAATAATAATTAGTAAACTAGTTTATAAATATATAAAATAAAGTTTTTATAATTTTTTAGGATTCATGTAATGGTTAAGTAGTTTTATAAATTTTTTTCATAATTTTCTAATTTAGTTTAATATTATTTGTAATTTAAAATAGTTTAATTAGTATAAATAATATAAATAATTTTTAATTAATAAGAAATTCATAAAAAGACAAAAAGATTTATTTTTATTTTTTATACTTTCTTCAAGTTCTATTTTAGGTTTAGAAAATATTTTTATAAGTTTTTAGTTTAATTTGTAGTGTTTATTATTTTTAGTTTTAATTAAGTAAGTTTTAATTAAATAGTTAAATAGTTTTTATTTAAATAATTAATAATAAATAATATAATAATCTAAAAAATAGTTTTATTTTTAGTTTAATTTTATTCTAAGTTTAAGTTTATAGAATTTTCATTTTTAACCCTTATAGTTTATTTTTCTTAAAACTCACCTTTTTCTCAGTACGCAGTCGCGTCTGATTTTAATTTGGTGTACGTTTTTAATACCTAGTTTTCACGTAATCATTCCATTAGCTTACCTAAGTTATTTTAAGTTATAAAACCCTAGTTATACACACACACACACTTTTATACCTTACCTGTTCACATTCACTAATCCAAGATTCGTTTTTAATCATCACAACCTCGTTGGGACTTACGACCCGGGAAAACACTGTATTCCTCGGAAGCATTTGCCTTTGATTGGTTTGACTTTTCCATTGACCATTCACAAGTGGTTGAGAAATAAAAGATAACTAGTTCAGGGCAAATCAAAATTTGGCGCCGCTGCCGGGGAGGTTGTGCGCTTATTCTAACGATTTTGCGTATTAGTGATTCTGAATATACATCCATTGTATATTTACCATCTTTTATCCATATTTTTATAAAACAAAACACAAAAATATTCACCTTTACATCCCTACCTATTTGATTCTTCATTTCTCATCCCCAAAACCCTTTGATTCTACTTTCTTCCACTTATCCCATAATTGATTCTAATGACATCTCTCAATAACGATTTCTTTGAACAAAGGGCCTATGAGAGCAACATCGAAAAACTTATTGCCTTATCAAAGATATCGAGATGTCATGTTGATTATGATAGACCATCGATTCATATTCCCTCTCCAGTGAGGGAAATGGAACGAGAAACCGGGGTGACAAAGGACCTTGTACTTTCTTCTGACGATGGAGGTGCTAAATACGTCCAAACCACGGTTGTCCAAAAACCTGAGCTCACAAATGCTCCTAAACCTTCAAGAATCAATCCTGATCTTTCACGGTTTACGGTTAAAAGTTTGTCAAGCAAACGTACAGAGCTTAGGACAATTACTGAAAAGAACGACTTACCTAACCTTCACGTTTATCAAGAACCAAAACCTGAGACCATAACGGAAGTGGTGGAAATTGCTAGCTCTCAGAGCACACCACTTGTCCCACCTCCGGCTTTTATTCCTTGTGACGGTTGTGGTGAGCCGCTTTTCGGTTTTCCATGTCGTTGGTGTACATGTGAACAATGTGGTAATGATATTCAAAATGGGAGTTGTTTGTTTTGTGGATCGAGTAATTCATTTGCTTATGATCCTAATCAAAACTCATTCAACAACTCCTCAAAATTTTCAAACTACCCATCACATTCATACGAGCAAGAATCATATTATCCAAATATCAATAATGCTTCGTATCAAAATACACCAAGCCAGACTCAACAGTTTTACTGTTGTGAGTACTGTGGAGGTCCACACTTTAGCTCTGATTGTCAAACAAGGAATCCATTTCCTTGTAACAATTACGACTATTCGTTTCAAGACCCACCTCCACAGTACCAAATGAACCAAGCAACTCCTCAAAACCAGCAAGATCCTTGTTTAGAGGTTCTTGAAAAACTTAAAAACATTAGGGGGGAGTTAGCTAATATGTCGCTTCGCCATGATCCAAGTTCTTCTTGTGTATATTGTGGGGGTCCTCATAATGATGATCAATGTCAACCTTCCGGTTTTGACACATCCACACCTCCACAATTTCCACTCATTCAAAATTCTCGTAATAAATCTATCGCAGAATTACTTGCTGAAGAACGAGATTCTGGGAAAAGCATGGAAGATTTAATTGCTGAGCAAAGAGTAGCCAAAATACGTGCCAATATTCGCTATGCTGCTTTTTATGAGGACGATGATGACAGTGATGATGATGATAACATTGTTATCATTCAAAAAGATTCATCAAGTTCATCAGTTGAGACTTCTTCCATGGATATACAGGGAGAAAAGAATATAACTGAAACACCAGCAGTAGAAATAATGGAACTTGTAGACTCCATTACTGCTAGTCCTTCTCAGCTCCGTCTGTATGATGTTATCACACCCGAGGTTCCCACTCACTCTCTGAACATGGGGGACGAGCATCTTGACACTATTCCTGCAAAGGAATCGGACGAATTCATAAAGTCTAGTGTTGAGAACCTTGTCTCAATCCCAAGAGAGTCACAGGGAATTTTTGATCATATGTGTGATATTCCTACCCACCCTGATAATCCAAATGATCAAATTGAGAATGTCTCTAATTCCAGTAATGATTGTATATCTTATGGAGACATTGAGTATGTTGAGGCATCACTGCCTCATTCTGATGTTGATCCTCTTCTTGAGGATTTCACAGAGGAACTCACTCACATCATTCCACTTCTATCTGGAAGTAATGATGATATTCTTGATTTCGAAGCCGATATGGGAGAAACTGAAAATCTTTTAAACTCTAATCCCAACATCGAGCTTAGTACTTCACATACTGATGAAAATTCTTTATCTTCTGGAGACGTCAGTTATGTGGAGGAATTACCTTCTGAGCTTGTCAACTCAGAAGAAGAGAAAGATAATCACTTTGTTCCCGAAGCAGTCAAGACTACTCTCACCAATCCTCTATATGAATTCGAATCCGAATTCACTTTGATTTCTGATAATCCACTCTTTGATATCCAGAATGAGGATTGTGATGAGTTCACAGCGGAACATGAGTTCACGGATTTACATCTTGTGAATGATTCTCTTTACGAGGAGTTCTCCTTTGAATTCACTCATATCATATCTCCACCGGAGTATGATACTTTCTATTTTGATCTAGATATACCCATAATATGTCTTGATCAACCGAGCTTAAATGAGGAGATTCATGAAACAATGAATTCTCCTATTGAGGAAGAAGAGTTAGTCATGATTTTTATCATGACTTTCTTTCTTTTCTTCATATATTCTGTTCCCTATCCTGTTCTTCACTCCTTCGGGAATGAAGACATTATCTTTGATCCCGGCATTCTCATTTCTAAATTATGAGCCGGTTACTTATCTCATCGGTGTGGAACTTTCACGTGCTTCAAATGTTTATCCAAACATCTTGAATGAAAGTCCGATTGAGATTCTCTCTTCCACTTGCTTCCCCATGGACAAATAAATTCGGGGTCGAGTCAAGTTAGTGACTCGGTAATCAAAAACATTAGCATGTATATAGGTTTTCACCCGTGTATCACCCTAGTGTGGGGGAGATGCCGCACATGTTGTATATATCTTAAAAAAAAAATGTACATATAGTGATAGCTTCTATTTAAAAAGTTTTATCTAAAAAAATAAATTGTATGTATATACATCTTAAATAAAGGCTATAGAATGTTTTTCTTTTACGTTCTAAGTGTCGGTTTAACACCCGGTACTTTGAATATTGAGGACAATATTCAGTTCTAAGTGTGGGGGGAGATTCGTTATTCTAACGAATTTAAACACATGTTCCATCAAGAACCCTCATTTTAGCCAAAATTTTAAAATTTTTTCTCACTTAGAACGCAATAAATGGTATCAATCCTCCATGTCTAACCCACAACAGGATTGGCTAATCCAGGAGCAAACGGTTCTTGGTAAAGATAACTCAAACCCGTTTATGGCTTGCAATTTGCCAAAAATTGTATGGTTCCTCAACTCCCCATTATCCTCAAAAGCTAATGAGTTGGCTAGCCCGCAAGATTATGGCTTGTGGTAAAGGCCGTGGAAAAACCATAATTGGTAATCAGCTCACCAAGATGTTGACTATTCCATCAAGAGTTGGCTAGTCCAGAAGCAAACGGCTTTTGGTAAAGACTAATCAAATCCGTTGACAGCTGGTGGTTTGCTCAAAATCACACGGTTATCAGGTGTGCCACAGTTCTTACACCTGGCTAATCCAGAAGTGATGGCTTTTGGTAAAGAGTTTTTCAAATCCATTAAGTTTTTCTCAATAGATTGCTAGGGACTAGCAATAGTTTAGTGTGGGGGATTGATGAGTGTCTAAATACTCATCATTTTATACTAATCTGAACTGCCAAAACATACAAAAACACTCAAATATGTATCAAAATACTTAAAATATCTTAAGGGTGTGTTTTATATGTTTCAAATGCAAAATATGCAAAAACAGATAAAAAACGTACAAAGTTTGCATAATTGGCAGTTTCAGTCCCTCAAGTTTCATAAATTGTCAAAACTAGTCCCTGGTTATTCTAAAAACATGAAAAAGTCATCAAAGGTCCTTTTTAATCATAAAGTTACATATTTAGTCCTTTGGTGCAAAGTTTCACAAAATTACAAGTTTAGTCCCTGTACTTTGGAAATTGACAGAAATGGTCCCTGGGATGTAAAAACTTTGAGAAATTTAATTTTGGTCCTTGTACTAATAATCTTTTGCAGGAATGGTCCTTGGTGATAAGTTTGGTGAATTTACATGATTAGTCCCTCAACTTTGCAAGTTTGGCAAAAATAGTCCTCGGATATTTAAAATATGAAAAACATCAAAAATGTCCTTGTACTATTTATTTATGGCAATTATGGTCCTTTGAACTACTTTGGGAAAATACCATTTCAAACCCTCAACATTGCCTAAATTACATTTGTGGTCCTTGTGATTTACCTAAAACCAAACCGGACCCTAATGTTTATATTAAACCAAATCCAAACCCAACACAACAACCAAGCCCATCCCACTTTTCTGGCCCAACTCCCTAACCGGCCCACACCTTTTTAATAAATAAAACCAGGTCAAACTATTGACCCTTCCCTCCCAAATACCACCACCACCACTGTATCACATACCACTCCTCCACCTCTCCGGTTTCACTTCCACCTTGCTCCCCACTCTTCACCAGCTCACCCTCCACCTCACACAACACTCCAACAACCATTTAAAGCCCTAATACCCTCTCCACGCAACAAACAGTACCCCCTTGGACTTTGGCGCCAAAAAAGTGTTTTAAACGGCCTGGATTGATCAGACCTTATCAATGGCTAGGAAGTGGTGGGAAACACCCCAGTGGGTCCCACATGCTCAGAAAGTAGCTACAAAAGGGAAGAGAGGCTGAAGAGAAAGAGTATTAGTTTAGGCTTAGTGTAATTTATAATCGTAGTAGTGTAATTTCTTTATTCAGTTGTTCCTTTCAATTAAAGTACTTGTAATCTTCAATTCAGTATAATCTTAACTAGTTTTGACAATAAATTTCAAGTTTCAATTACATTTTCAGTTTATGCCATTTTTCTTAAATTCTCAAAAATCTCACAAAGTTGTTGGTTGTTGTTAGTTGTTATTGTAACTATCTCATAAGCTAATATAAGCTCTGACAAAGTTTACAAAAGCTTTGAGACATCCTCAGAATCCATTTAGGGTAGAAACTCAAAAATACCAAAAATAATCAAATAAATAGAAAGAAAATAAAAAAAAGAGAAGAAGAAGAAAAGAAGGCTGTAGCAGAGATCACCATGGATTGCTGTGGGGTTAGAAGCTTAGTGGTAAGCTGTTAAGGTGTTCTTGGGTACTAGTTTGTGTGTATTCAGCTTGGACAAGCCTTGTAAGCAATTTTTTTAATTCCTTGCATAATCTGTGTTAAGTGCCCAATGTTGTTGCTTGCTGTCTAATTCTACTTATTCATGCTTATTTAAGGTGATTATAAGTTAACTTAGAGATTTCCTTGGATAAATCCTTGTTTTGCTCCCTAGAACTTCATAACTGTCTTTCAAGGGGTGTTTGGAACAAGCTTTTAAGCAGGGCTTTTGTTGATTTATGGTAATCATTTCAGTTCCATTAGATCACATTAGTGATATATAGGTTTAATAGAGCATAAAATATTGGTCTTATACAACCATAGTCAAAATCCAAGTCCCAATTCCTTGACAGTTAACTGTCAAGGATTTGTAATCCACAAACCCCCACATTAGCTTATAAGTAATAGCTTTATGCTAGATTAGCTTTAGTTTAGCTTATTACAATTAGCTTAGTCAATTAGAAGCTCTCAAATCTCAATTTAGTCAACTGTCTGAGTTTACTAAAAAAAGTCAACATTTCACTTGTGCAGAAAAAACCCAAACTTCCAAGATTTCTTGTGAATTTTATATTGTGATCTAGACTTTGAAATTTTGTGGAATTGTTCTCTACCACTTCAACTTTAGAATCCCATCACCCTCTTATTTTTAGGATTTTTCTTGTGGCCCCCACACAGCCCCAAACACAACTGCAGGGAGGATAACCTCCCCTGCATCAGCAGACTTGGTCACCACCACCACCTTTGGTGGTGTTTTGTGACCACCACAGTGGGTCCCACTACCTCTAATTAGTTTCCCTCAACCCCCCTCCTAGTAGGCTATAAGTATTGACCTTTTGTTTGACTTGAATCCCTGTGGACCCTACCTAGATTAAGCACAAAACTTTGTCCCCATTCTGTGTTCTATTCAGATTTTGGATTAGCTTATTGTGGCTTATTAGCTTTTCTACTGAGCTTATTTGACCAAATTTAGCTTTGACAAGTCCATTCAACTTATTAGGACCAGAATAAACCAAGGTGAGTCCCACATAAGCTCTTTTGAGCTTATTTCTCAACTCAGTCAACCAAAGTCAACTGTGGTAGCAATAAGCTTCCACAGTGCTTATTAATAAGTTCTAAAATATTTGTTTTCACAAAAGTTAGTTATATTTAGGTATAATATAGTTTGGAAAAAGAAAAATCAAGAAAAGACAATATATTAGTAAGTGATAGTTTCTATTTAATTTAATTTAATTTTAATTTTCATTTTTACATTTTTATTAAGTAAGTTGTGTTTTTATATTTTTATTAATTTCATGTTAGGTTAAAGTAATTATAATAATTTTCTCAGATTTTAATTCTGTATTTTAGTATTAATTAGAATTAAAAATAGTTTTATTAGTAATTAATCAATAAATAAGTTTTAATTAGCATAATTAGTTTTTATATAGTAACACCTATATTTTATATTTTTCCTAGCTGTTATAAGTCATAATATAAATTTAGAAATTTTCTTGTGATTTATACTGTTCATTTAATAGTTTTTATAATTTAAATAGTTTAAATAATAATTAAATAATAAATAGAATAATAATTAGTAAACTAGTTTATAAATATATAAAATAAAGTTTTTATAATTTTTTAGGATTCATGTAATGGTTAAGTAGTTTTATAAATTTTTTCATAATTTTCTAATTTAGTTTAATATTATTTGTAATTTAAAATAGTTTAATTAGTATAAATAATATAAATAGTTTTTAATTAATAAGAAATTCATAAAAAGACAAAAAGATTTATTTTTATTTTTTATACTTTCTTCAAGTTCTATTTTAGGTTTAGAAAATATTTTTATAAGTTTTTAGTTTAATTTGTAGTGTTTATTATTTTTAGTTTTAATTAAGTAAGTTTTAATTAAATAGTTAAATAGTTTTTATTTAAATAATTAATAATAAATAATATAATAATCTAAAAAATAGTTTTATTTTTAGTTTAATTTTATTCTAAGTTTAAGTTTATAGAATTTTCATTTTTAACCCTTATAGTTTATTTTTCTTAAAACTCACCTTTTTCTCAGTACGCAGTCGCGTCTGATTTTAATTTGGTGTACGTTTTTAATACCTAGTTTTCACGTAATCATTCCATTAGCTTACCTAAGTTATTTTAAGTTATAAAACCCTAGTTATACACACACACACACTTTTATACCTTACCTGTTCACATTCACTAATCCAAGATTCGTTTTTAATCATCACAACCTCGTTGGGACTTACGACCCGGGAAAACACTGTATTCCTCGGAAGCATTTGCCTTTGATTGGTTTGACTTTTCCATTGACCATTCACAAGTGGTTGAGAAATAAAAGATAACTAGTTCAGGGCAAATCAGTTTACTAAAACTTAAACCGTAAATCTTAAACACTCGGTGCTCATATAAATTAAAACACTAAACATAAGATTCTAACCTTTCAATTAACTGATGTTTATCTAAACCTGAACACTAAACCCAATTAAGCTTTAACAAATCACCAAGTTGAGGTGATTTGCTAAAATTAATCAATATACTCAACAAAACACTGAACATAAGATTCTAAACAATCACTTAACTACTAATTAGGTCATTAAATTTAATCCACTTTACCTCCGAATTTTCACCAAAACAACAAATGACAACTTCATATTCATTGAGATCACCATTGGTTGTAGATGTAGCATGGGCATTGATGTAATTTACTTCTCTTGCAACCCCAGATTGAGACATCACCTTCTCTATGCATAAAGTTATTCATGTCCCTAATTTCAGTAACCATGACGAAGTATATATTAGAAAATGGTGAATCACAATAATAAGTATATAACATAAGTACCATTTTGTGCAACAAATTGCATATTTGAAAAAAAGTATGTCACTTATAATGAGCAGTGAATAATTAGTTACCATCAGGATGAGGCTCAGTCATGTGTGATGTAAAAACCTGCAAAAATCCTCAACAAGTCCTATTTGGAGAAACGATCACCTATTTCAAATTTGGCATTAATTCGAGATACAAGACGTATTTATATTCAATTTTATCAGAAATAATACTCTGAACACAATGGTATAATTCCCGTGTTTTGTATTCACCGTTTATTTGTCTAAACGAGCTCCGAACCTCTTATTGTGAGAGTTATCATAAATTACATTAATGGTCGCTGGAGATAACTTACCCCGCCGCCTCTAAAGTTTATAGGGTTTACATTTTGGCCCCTGTGATTATCAATAGGGATCCTATGGCTATATAAGCCCCTTCTAATTCATTTTTAGGGTTTGATACCTCCCATTCCACTCTCTAGCCGTCACCCTCTCCACCTCCCTTTTTCCGGCCAAACACTACCACCACCGCGGCTACACCATCACCACGGCCATCACCACGCCACCACCGTCTTCTCCGTCTCTCACTTCTTTGTGTGCTCGTTTTATTATTGATTATAGTTTCGTGTTAATGTTTTCGTGGATAAAAACGGATTGAAAACGGGAATAAATCATGTTATTAAGTTTTGTGATTGATGAAATAATTAAAAACATGTTTCTGATTGGTTTCGTGTGGTAAGATTCAAACAATACGGTGCTTGGTTGATTGTATTGGTTCTTAGTTGCGTGTTTAAGCCGCAAGGGTGTTTGTTTGTTTATTCACGGTTCTATATAAAACCACAAGAATGGTCGATGTTGATGTTGTGTTTTGTTTGCTTGTTTTGTTCGAGTCTTGGTTTCGCTTTGGATTCATTACTTGTTGTCGTTGCTGTCTTGAATTTACGGTTCTGGCTTCTGGATTCATTACCCGTTTTATTCGAATGCATACTTGGTGCCTAATCGGTGTGGATGAGTTTTGCTTAACTTAATGTTGGTTTTGTTGTTTTAGTATTGAGATGGTTACAGGACTACAGGTCAGCTTGGATTAGCTTGACTTTGTTGATTTCATATTGGGTAAATGGTTATGGGCCGAAGCCCAATGAATTTTAAAAGGGTATGTTTATTTAAATTATAAAGAGTGTGTTAATGTGATTAAGGTCATATTTCATTTTAAAGTATATGGTAGTGGCTCGGATATTAACATTAACCAACAAGTTTACTTGTTTTGACATGTGAGATCTTTGGTAGTCGGATGCATTAAAATGGGATTTTAATACGGATTGTGACTTGGTAATATTTGAATGTTTTGAAACTTGACGTATATGGACTAACTCTAGTTATTTAACGGGCTGAATACTTGGGTTGTGACTATAATTATTGGACTATATTGGATTGATTTCATTTGGACAAATATTGGACTTACATCAATATTCGTTGACTATTGGACATTGTAGACTTATTGGACTTGAACCGAATACAATATTTTAGACTCTATACGAATTTAATATATTTGATTCGTAACAGATACTCAATAAAGAAATATTGTCTAATAATCAATTGATACTTTTATTAAATTTTTAATAATTAGTTTTGAGATAATTTAATTAAGTCAAGATGACTTGGGTATGTTGTATAGACGGACACGTCATACTAAACTTTATACAACTTTCTAAACTTACATTTTTATTTCTAATCCTTTTTAAGATTTTTCTTATAAAACCCGACAAAGAATTCAAAATGAAAAGTTTAATTAATCCATAAAACCCTTTAATATTTGAATTATTAACTTGTGATTTCTTATAAAACTTATTGAACTATTCTAAACTATTTGGGAATGTGGGGAAAATACCGGAACTATCAATAAACCTATCTTATATTACATGGTTAGTTGTCGTCATTGTCTATGTTTTCTTTGGTTAGCTTGACCATTGTTCGTATTTTCATGACTATGTCGATGTTTATCCCTATTTGGCATGAGTTGTTTGTCGATATCTTTTCCACTTTGGCGTGAGTAACATTTGGAGTTTGTACTTTCGTACCACCACACGAAACATAAAATTTTCTTACGAAACATCGTTACTAAACTTTTTACAAGAAATGACATGAATAATCCACGAAAACTATGACACATTGTCTTTTATAGACTTTATTATTGTGTGAGCTATTTTCTGAGATAATCGTATGCGTATTAGGTTACGCCATCTCTATACCATTGTATTCGTGATATCTATCTTTTGGGATTATCGTTGTGATTAGCTCTAGATGCCAGTCGTGTTAGTCGTGATCATTGCATTGCTGTGGCTAAGGTGAGTTCATACCCCTTATTTTTTAAACAGTTAACTATTTTGGGGAGGATACATGCTCGTTTTAACTAAACTCAATGATTGTTTATCTGGATACGTGAACTATTTGATTAAGATTGGATTGATTGATTGATTGACTGATATACTTGAAATGGCTATTTTCTGGACCTGCAACTACTTTTTTTTTTGCTATACTGTGTGGGCTAGTTAAGGTTAGATTTGCGGTAGTTGGTGACTTGCTAGGGCTGACCTAGTTAAGAACAGACTTCTGCTTACGGCTTAGACCCAAGGCAGTAACGGGTGGTTCCTTACTGTAGCATATTCCTAGCTAGTGACCGCCGAGGGATCCGCTCACTATAACCATTCATCTTTCCTTAGATGATAAACTTCTCTATTATGATTTGTGATTTGTGAATTGTTATGAAGTTGGAATGCTTATCTATACCTGCCTCTAGTCACACATAGCACTAAACTCTTCAGGTCCACAACTGCTTTATAACTTAAAACTATGAACTCACCAGCGTAAGCTGACCTTCAGCATGTATTCTCAGGTATAAGGCGATAGCTCACTATTTGAAGGCGCTTGGCAAGGGGCATTGGTCATAGGCGACTCTGATAAAGCAATTGGGACCACTTCAACTATTTTATGGGCCTATTTCCGCACTTTTTTTATAAAATGTAAACTTAACGTTTTGTTAATACATTTTATTCCTAATGAATGAATTAAAAACCGTTCTTTGTACTTATGTTATGATGCCATTGTAGTAGCACCCCAAAGACATGTATGCTTCCGCTAGACCCGAATTTTGGGGGTGTTACATGTTATGCATCACAAGTGAAGCTTCTCCCCAAGAATTCTGCATAAATCTTTGCACCTCTTGCCTACCAACCGTCTCCTTTATTCAGTTTTCAAAATCATATATGAAGGAGAATCAATTTATATATGTGTAATCGAGATATACCTTATCAAGTTCTGATTCTTCTAAAAGGAGAACACCAGCACCTTCTCCTAATATAAATCCATCACGGATCTGCTCCACCAAAATGATAGTAAAAACATATCAGATAATCAATTTATATTCTAAAGAACAAAAATATAAGAATTCATACTGCATCCCAAGGGTGTGACGCTTTAGTTATATCACTGTTCCTTTCGGAAAGAGAATTACGCGCAACAAACCCTCCCAATCTTGCATTATTTTACCCATTTTCAGATGATAATTCATAAAATAGTATCAAAAGCCACATGTGAAGTATTATATATCCATAACTATAGGAATGATGGCTGCATCAAAACCACAAGACAACATCATATCCTACCAGTTTTCACAATATTAGTCTAGACAAAGAGTTTGCAAGGTGTTTATAAAAAAATGAGACTGGTTTCCAATCTTATAATGTGATTAGCTGCAATTTCGGTAATCTTTTATCAGAACATTTTTTAATTTTTTTTTGAAGTTATACATTTTTAAAAATCAAATATGGTAATTAAATGTAATTAAAATCCAGTTTTGAAATGATTCAGCTTCAAATTATTTACCTGAAAATATTCATCATCTAAAAAACATGAAGAATTTAAATTAATCAACAAACATGAAGAATTTAAATTAATCAACAAACATAAATTCGTATAAATGGCGTGGCTTCCTCATAAGTTTTGCTAAACATTGATTTGGAAATAGATTTTCATCCCAAAAAATTCTCAACAAAATGCCTAACTTAATGAGATGGTCAACAATTCCTAAATTGTAGCCATAAGTTTAATGTGTAGATTCTGTCATATTTCAAATTTGAAATCTTTGTTTCCTAATTCACAAATGAAATCAAATCAAATCAAATATATGATTATTTTTTAATTATTTTGAAAAAAAATACTTGATTGTAATTCATAACTTAACGTTATCTTCGTCGGAAAATTGATGCCATGACATGATTGACCGGATAACTAAAATAAAAAAATAAATATAAATCTTTTATCAGAAATTTGGTATTCAAGATAGCCTGATGGTTCTTGGTATCCGTGATGTCGCCGGAAATCCGGAAAAATTTCGAGTTTATTGTTACACAAAATCCACATATTAAAACAAATCAAAATTTCGAGTTATTATTACACAAAATTATTACCTTCTGAATCTTACTCAATGATTCAAACCTTTTGAACCTTATTCAATGATCCAAACATTTTATATGCGAATACAATGAAAAATGGTTACTTGATTTTAATACATACCTTTTTAATGCGATAAGGTTATCATCACATACGCAACCGAAAAATTGATGGCGTAAAACGATCAAACTGAAAACTGCAAAAATAACAAAACACTAATCTTTTTAGGAATTAATAATCAAAATGAAAACAATAACACAAACCTAAATTAGAAGTCAAGATATTCGAACGGTTCTTGGCATCCGTCATGTTGCTCGAAAAATAGTTTTGCATAACTTGATTTATCATCCGATGAATGATTGATTTATGATTTCAATCAGTGGAATGAATTAAAGGTTTTAATCAATTGGGTTTTGTTCCAGATTTGTGATAGAGAGGAGGAGTTTAATTTATATAGATGGTTTTATGGATTGATGGTTATTTTATTTCAAGATCCAACTTCAGAGGATAGGTTGGGGGAGTGATTTTCGGATGTTGATTATTATGAATTGTGAAATAGTTAAGTAATAGCGAAAATCAGTCAAATGAATGCATTAATAATCCACCAATAGTTTTCTGCCAGCGAGGATGCCACGTGGCTTTTCTCTCTCCTCCACCTAATTTCTTCTTGCCATGTCATCAATCCAAAACAGGCTATTATATAGGTTGGGATTTGTTCTATTAAAGAAAACCCTAAAATTTTAATCTCTGGATAGTCACCTTCATCAGTTACTTTACTATGTTTAAATTTATTTTTGCTTATAATTTTGGTGATTTCTTGCAGGTTACACTTGAAATCGTTTTATTAATCTATACAGTGGGTTTAGAGGTCCATCACAAAGTATAGTTTAATGTCAATGGTAATTCTCTCATCTCTATAATCATTGTTCTCAATTTCAAATTTTTATGTTATGGCTTTTTTGTTGTTATGATTTTGTATGATTACAATCAAATTTTGTTTAATAAATTTGGTATTAGTTAATTTTTTTAAATATGGTTAGATGTAGATTTTGATACTTTTGAGTTCTGATTCACTTTTACTTGAAAGCCACATAGAAGATGTTCGATGAAATGCTTAAGTGGAAGAAAAATATGGAAAAGGTAATCATCTATGCATTGATGTAGTCGTTTTATCATTTAAGCATTGTTTTAGCATTTTATTCATTTTCGGCTTAGTTTAAGCCTTTCAAGAAGAAAAATCCATTTTCGAGTTTAGAATTGTAGATGCCATAACAGTGTCATTTCACTTAGAGATACCAACTTTGAGTTCCTAAAATTCTTTCAAGCATCCTCTTTCAAAGGCTTCTTCCAAGAGCTATATGCTTGCAAGCTTTTCTAAAAGATGATGTTGTACATGGTTATTTGGCATGTTATGGTGCATTCTTAATATAATGCAGGTTGCTGACTATAATATAGCAGCTGCGCAACGCTTATATAGATTAACTTCACAAGATTACAAAGAAGGTTTTGCTTAGTTTTGTTCAATTTCAGAAGTTATATGTATCCACCTTTCACGTGTACAGTCAATTTAAGTTTTTGTTTATTTCCTCATATCCATAGGATGAGATTCTTATCATTATCAGAGATATATCGGGTGAGGGTGTGCAGTAGGCATCAATAAAGATTCTTGAATGAACTGTAGGTCCTTACTTTTCTGTATTTTTGTTTATTTCCTCATATCCCCGAAAAGAGTGCAAGAAAGCATCATATAAGAGACAACATATAGATAAATTGCATTCTTTCTGACCAAGAAGTTTTAGATGTTTCTCAATGTCCATCTGATATTTACTTATTAGTGTGTTTGTTTATGAGGTTGAAGAATGTTATTTCCTTTCCGCCAAGTATGAAGGCAAACATTCCTCGAAGAATATAATTAGCTTGGATTCATTGAAGGTATATCCTTTGATCTTAGTAATGTTCAATTTTGTGTTTAACTAATGCCAGATAGTGAGGTAATGACATGGTATGACTAGGAGTTGCTATTGCATCAGGGGATTTTATTGATTCAAAATTACAAGAGGTTTAGCAGGTGATTTATTCGTTTATTATTCATTAAAAGTGAATATGATGGTAATTTAGGTTATGGCATTGACTAAGATAAGTGTTCTACTTTTAAGTGAATAAAGGCATCTAAAAATGTACTTAACTTTAACCCATGGAATATATTTTAAACATGTAAATATGTGCCAAATGAAGTATTAATCCTTGAAGAATATAAAAATATGATAATCGTTACAAATGTAAGGATGCTTGTTAACTTTAACCCATGGAATATATGTTTTTAACCCGAATCAACCCATTCATCAATGAATCGGTTAAATTTACCACCTTTAATACCATTTTTAGTACTCAAAATGAAATTCATATCTTTTGTGCAAGTGGCTACTACACCCATTGCAAGCACTGGAATGGTGGCTCTTGGTTATGTTAATACAAAATTTAATAAGCTTATCGATTGTTATTTTTAAACGTCAACTGAGTTTTTTAGATTCCAACTTATTATATTGAAACCGCCTACTGCCACTTTGGTACAATTATATTGTCTAAAACTTTGAGATAATGGTTTAAGCTTCATAAAGAGTTGCCAAATCAGCCTTCTATAGGTATGTTACTATATCATACTAAAGAACCCACAAGCCTCTCAGAGATGGTAGGTACTGTAACAATTCGCAATTTCAGGTTAATTACTATTCTCGGAAAATTTTACTATTCACTTTTACTATTCATTTTTCCTGAAATTTTCCCGAAATTTGATTTTTTGTTTCTTGGCCTCGAGTGATAAATCATTTCCATGGCAAATTAAAAGTTTGACATTCATCATATCATTTTCGCGAAAGTTAATAAGGAATTACACATTTTAGGGTAAAACGTCATTCAAAAATTCTACGCACAACGAAACTCGACCGCGTTAAGTGACCCCGCATCAGAAAAATGTTTGACACACTCATGATTTATTTGAGAATTAATCATGACTGTGAAAAACATGACCAAAATAAGCCTCGGCCGTGAAAAACTGAAATTTTCAGTTTTAAGCGTTTTTACTCAGCCGTAACCTTAGCCTATACCTGAACCGCGTTTCTAAGACAATTTGAGTTTTCACTTTTTTTTGGAAAAAGTCAACATATTTTTCCTCCTCCTTTGACCAAAAATCATTCCTTGATTTTATAAGTCATTCCTTGATTTTTAGGCTTACGATTTTATGTCTAAAAGACATTTAATACCAACCGACACTAGATTGAGCCCAGCCTAGATATTATAAGTCATTTTAAATCAATATTATCCTATTAGAAAAGTAACATTTTACTTTTCTCAATTTTACGCAATATTCGTACATTTTACGTATTACGCGTTTTAGACCCGTGTTTCCAGTTTTAGCAGGGTTTTAGCACCCCAATGGAACCTACCACTCATTTTATATTTTATTATGGAGTATTTTGACAAGTTTAATCATTCTTCCAAGTTTCGTATTTTTACGATACCCGGTTTTACAACAACTTACGGTTATCAATTTACGGAGTCGAAACTAACTACATAAGCTTGGATAATATCATCAAAAGTCAACACTTCCTCCCCAAGTTAGTGAACCTCCATAGGGGGGGGGGGATTCACCACCCATGTGTCATGATCTCAAGCTTGATGCCCTTGGATGAGTACAAGTGTTCACCTTGGTCTCCAAGGTTTGACAAGTCAAGAAGGGAAACCTCTTCAAAGGCATATAAAGCCCCTCCTCCCCCTTCCTTTGTACGTCCACTTCCACACACACAAACACTATCACCTTTGATTGATTTACTTCAAGTTTCATCCAAGATTCAAGTGCTTTAACAACATAGAAACACTAGTTTGGTTTTGATTCATCAAACTACTTCCAAACCCTAGAAACTTTGGTGATTTCTCTTGAGTTTGAATCTACTCAAGTCACCTCAACTTTCATCATCTCTCTTTCAAGAATACAAGGGTAGAAAGATTGCTTGAAGTGAAGTGGGTTGAAGCTAAAGTCTATCAAAGTCCTTTTCCTTACATGCTACTTACCTTTCTTTGTAGAAAGCCAAAGTTGTAAGCCAACTCTAATACACTTCCTTGCTTAAATATTATTATCATGTTATTTACATATCATTCATGCTATATTTTGTCTTGTGATCATGTCCATGATGTATAAAAATGAGTAAAACAAGTTATTGTATATGATTGTTAAGATAAGTTATTTAAACAAGTAAACTAGTGACTTTCTTGGTATAATCTGATCAAAATGGTAAAATTATGATATTGGATCATTACATATTACAGTAGAGGACCTAACAAGGAAACCATAGCAATTTGAACCACCTAAAACGAGTATACGAGTCAAAAGTTAAGACGATTTGAAGTTACCAAAACTTTGCGGCAAAGCTGCCAAAATAGTTTCTGTGACAGAACCTAAAACACACAAAAAGAGGCCTTTCTGGTCCGTTTCATGAAAAAGTTAAGGCACGAAAGTTTTTCGGAATCACGTTTTCTTCAAAAACTCAGGAGCACGTCTCCAGAAAACTAATAACGAATGAGATTTTTCTCAGTTTCTTAACAGCTATTTACATATATAAGTCACTATATAAAGGTTATGGTTTATAAAGACCAAAGAGGTCTTATGTGTCACACTCCCAAAATCAGGTCCAGCGGAAGCATACATGTAACTGGGGTGTAACTCAATTGGTATTACAACACAAGTTCAAAATTGGTTTTCACTTGAATCATTTAGAATAAAATAGTTTAATCAAAATGTAGAATTTACATTGTTCAGAGTAGTGCGGAAGTAGGCCCTTAAAATAGTTTAAAACGGTCCCCAAATGAATAATCAGAGTCTTCTATGACCATGCCATGCCCTGCCAAAACCTCCAGTAGCGTGCCATTGCTTAATACCTGAAAATACATGCTAAAGTGTCAACACGAGGTTGGTGAGTTCATAGAGTTTGTTTAACAAGTAAAGCCCATAGAAAATGATCACACAGCAAAGGCATCGTGAATCCACTCAGTTACAAGTCCCGCCATAAGAGACTTGTAACCTGTGTGTTCACAACCCACTGCTAAAATAAATATGATTAAGACATGTATAAGTTCATCACAACAGTTAAGCAATTAGTCGTGAGTCTACACTTCATCTCCGAAGACCTCACTTTAGTATGTTGCTCACAAGGAAGGTAGTGGCATTGGTTCTACTTCATCTCCGAAACCCAATGCATGTGTTATCCAAGGAGACTTTATGTTGCTCAGAAGGAAGGTAATAGCATTGGTTCTACTTCATCTCCGAAACCCAATGCATGTGTTATCCCAAGGAGACTTATAAGTTTAGGTATAACGCAGTCAAGTATAACACAATCATGTATGTATGAAATCAAGTATAATGCAATCAAGTATATGACAATCAAGTATAAAGGTAATCAAGTATAATTGTAATCAAGTATAAATGTTTTGAGTATTTGCACAAGTAAGCAAGTAGTAGCATGTATCTCCCCCAAAGAGTTAAAACAAGTATAAAAGAGTAGGGGCTATGACTCACCTGGAGCGATAGCTACGATGATAAAGTGGATACACAGAAATGAGGTTCGATCTCTAACCGCAACCTAATATGAATGTTATGAACGATCTAATTTAGATCATGAAATGATGTTGAAAATGTCCATGCACATGTTACCTATACCACTCTTAACTTGAAAAATACTTGTTATAGTCATATAAAAAATATATTCCATACTTGAGAAAAATAAGTCTTAACTAGACTTGTGTAAACTTGTCGTAATATATTTATAGAAAGTTAGTGTTATAAACTTCGCATTGAAAACCTTGAAGTATAGTCTAATGGTCGTAAAAATAAGCTCATAAGCATAAGTACTTCGTTAGTTATAAATTTCGGCAATTTAGTAGTATTTCTAGAAAATCTAGTATTTAGTACGTAGAAGTAGTATTATTATTATTTCTAGTAAAAGCTGCCAATTATAGTGAGTTTGTGCCGATATTGAAACATGAATAACTTGGTCGTTATAAGTCCATTTTACTCGTTCTTTATATCCATGGTTACGTCTTAGTATGTAGTAATATATTTTGGAAAGCTTGGCTCCTCCGGGTTACGTCTAAAGCCTCTTTTTGCCCTTTGAAAAACGTCCAACAGCATGTATTTTTCCGGAAAATAGTTTTCGTCGTTAATATTGAAAAATTCATATCTCCTTCGTTATAAACTTATTTTAATCCGTTCTTTCACCTACGGCTTCGTTTTTGAAAGTATTTTCTAAATTTTTTGCCAAAGTTTACTTTATATTTCCTGATTTTCCTGGGTTTGCAAAAATGGGACAGTAGGTATAAATACTTGTTACAAATCCATTTTCCATGTTCAAAACTAGTTTCTAACATCACCAAATCTCTTGCAAACACCACAAAGCTATTCTAATCCTACCATACACCTTCTTAGGGTTCCATGGGTTCCTAATCACTAGTAATCAAGTTAATTTAACAAGGGAACACCTAAATCACAATCTAGGGTTTGTATGTTCAAAAAGTATACAAAAATAAAGTGGTATAACTAGTTTGTGCATGAAATTAAGCATGAAAACCATGTGATACTATTAAATATAAGATGAAATCATGAAAATAAATTTGATAACTTACTTTGAAATATTAGATGATTAGATGAGGCAAAACCTTGTGTTTCTTGAGTTTATATTGCAAAACTCTTAATTAGAATGATGAAATGAACAACTCTTATGCTTTGATCTTAAAAAAATAATGGATCTTGATGGATTTGGTGTTTGGGTCGTGGCTAGGGAGGAAGAACAAGAGAAAACCTCACTTTAGATTTATGAAAATAAGTATGAAAGTGTTATTTGTGTTTTTGTAGGAAATATCTCATCCAATGGCATTTTTGTAAATACTTGGTCAAGTTGACTAGATATTTTGAGGGGGGGGGGGGCTGCACATGGTGGATGAGTATGTAAGAAGCTTGGTGTTATCTGGTTTACGGAGTCAGTTTTGGTTCCGTTAATCGCTAAACGTAAAGTTTTAAATCGCGAAACGTAAATTCGGGCATCGTAAAAATATGAAACTTGAAAGAATGACTAAACTTGTCAAAATACTCCATAATAAAATAAAAATGAATGGTAAGTTCCATCGGGTTGCTTGAACGTTGTTAAAACTGGAAACGCAGGTTAAAAACGCGTAATTCGCATAAAACGCTGAACTGGAAAACGTAAAATTCCAAAATACTGGGTAAATGAATGTAATAACTTTTATAATGCTAAAATGGATATAAAAATATTTCGGGACCATTGTGGGAATATTTAGATATATTCGTCGTGTATAAACCGGGTGTTAACGTTTATTATAAATACTTATAAGGAAAACGTTAAATGTATCAAATATATAAATTTGAAAATCCTAAGAGTGGTATAACATGAATATGTTATTATGATGATATGCAGACTGTCTCTAGTCCGTATGCAGTGTCCTTAGCACTAATGAAATGAATTCGCACCTAAACCAATCCGGTTACGCGAATTTGAATACCCGTAAACAAAATTTACGATGAAATGTGTAATGCAAGTGAATAGTGAAAACTTTTCCGGCAATGAATAGTGTTTAGTGAATAGTAAAATTTCTGAATGCTTCTCGGAATGTCAAACTGACACCAAATATGCTGAATAGTAAACTGATGAATAGTATTTTGATGAATAGTGTTTGATGAATAGTGTTTTTCCAAAGTTCGGGAAATGACCTGAAATGACCTGAAATGGTGAGTTGTGACAGTCTTCCCCTTTAAAAGGAACTTCGTCTCGAAGTTCAGCTCGTTCGTTCCACATATGTGCCTAGTGGTCTGATTCGACAATGCAAACTTTCCCACAGCATAGCCCTCAAAAGACCTTCCTTAGGTTAATCATTTAGGTAACCGATTTTCACTTAATCCCGCAACTCATCAAACAAGAACTGTCATGAGATTAGGCTAAATCGGTTTGAGTGATGACTTTAACTTTTAGCTTAATTTTCGCAACTCATCAAACAAGAACTGTCACTAGAACCAAGCTAAAAATCAAGGTCTGGATTCAACATCCTTGAAAAAGGTCTTTTGAAAGATTGGCTCGACTTTGGAATTGCTTACACACAATCCAGACAAAATATCATTATAACTATTCTCAGTGTTGCAAAATTCATTTCTGAGTCGGATATAGGTGGTCAGCCTATGTCCTACTATCCCGGGTTGAATATAAATGACCAGTCTATATTCTACCAAGGTTCCATAAATTTTGAAATACTCAGCTCAATTATACTAATACTATATCCTTCACAAATACTAAGACGTTTAGAAAGACTAAGGCAGGTAACCAAAAGTAGAGGTCAAATGATGAAACTATGCAAGGGAAAACATAACGCGGTGACATATATGATACGTGAACATGCTTATATGAAAGACAATTATAGTAATCAACTATAATAAATGAATATAATATATCAAATAATGAGACACAAATCTCATCACCTATGTCAGCAACTAACCACAAATGAGGCATCAGCTTGGCAGGCAGGCACGTGACGGTCATAGGGTTAAGTTTTCTTGAAAGTAGCTATAGTCTAGGTTTTTAAAAACACTTAGTTCGCTATAGCCAAAGCCCTGGTACCAATCTGTCACACCCCCAAAATCGGGTCCAGCGGAAGCATACATGTAACTGGGGTGTAACTCAATTGGTATTACAACACAAGTTCAAAAATGGTTTTCACTTGAATCATTTAGAATAAAATAGTTTAATCAAAATGTTGAATTTACATTGTTCAAAGTAGTGCGGAAGTAGGCCCTTAAAATAGTTTAAAATGGTCCCCAAATGAATAATCAGAGTCTTCTATGACCATGCCATGCCCTGCCAAAACCTTCAGTAGCGTGCCATTGCTTAATACCTGAAAATACATGCTTAAGTGTCAACACGAGGTTGGTGAGTTCATAGAGTTTGTTTAACAAGTAAAGCCCATAGAAAATGATCACACAGCAAAGGCATCGTGAATCCACTCA
Organism: Artemisia argyi; assembly: GCA_030686995.1. NCBI lineage: Eukaryota > Viridiplantae > Streptophyta > Magnoliopsida > Asterales > Asteraceae > Artemisia > Artemisia argyi. The sequence goes on along the minus strand of CM060700.1, from coordinate 234,951,099 downwards.
GTTACAAGTCCCGCCATAAGAGACTTGTAACCTGTGTGTTCACAACCCACTGCTAAAATAAATATGATTAAGACATGTATAAGTTCATCACAACAGTTAAGCAATTAGTCGTGAGTCTACACTTCATCTCCGAAGACCTCACTTTAGTATGTTGCTCACAAGGAAGGTAGTGGCATTGGTTCTACTTCATCTCCAAAACCCAATGCATGTGTTATCCAAGGAGACTTTATGTTGCTTAGAAGGAAGGTAATAGCATTGGTTCTACTTCATCTCCGAAACCCAATGCATGTGTTATCCCAAGGAGACTTATAAGTTTAGGTATAACGCAGTCAAGTATAACACAATCATGTATGTATGAAATCAAGTATAATGCAATCAAGTATATGACAATCAAGTATAAAGGTAATCAAGTATAATTGTAATCAAGTATAAATGTTTTGATTATTTGCACAAGTAAGCAAGTAGTAGCATGTATCTCCCCCAAAGAGTTAAAACAAGTATAAAAGAGTAGGGGCTATGACTCACCTGGAGCGATAGCTACGATGATAAAGTGGATACACAGAAATGAGGTTCGATCTCTAACCGCAACCTAATATGAATGTTATGAACGATCTAATTTAGATCATGAAATGATGTTGAAAATGTCCATGCACATGTTACCTATACCACTCTTAACTTGAAAAATACTTGTTATAGTCATATAAAAAATATATTCCATACTTGAGAAAAATAAGTCTTAACTAGACTTGTGTAAACTTGTCGTAATATATTTATAGAAAGTTAGTGTTATAAACTTCGCATTGAAAACCTTGAAGTATAGTCTAATGGTCGTAAAAATAAGCTCATAAGCATAAGTACATCGTTAGTTATAAATTTCGGCAATTTAGTAGTATTTCTAGAAAATCTAGTATTTAGTACGTAGAAGTAGTATTATTATTATTTCTAGTAAAAGCTGCCAATTATAGTGAGTTTGTGCCGATATTGAAACATGAATAACTTGGTCGTTATAAGTCCATTTTACTCGTTCTTTATATCCATGGTTACGTCTTAGTATGTAGTAATATACTTTGGAAAGCTTGGCTCCTCCGGGTTATGTCTAAAGCCTCTTTTTGCCCTTTGAAAAACGTCCAACAGCATGTATTTTTCCGGAAAATAGTTTTCGTCGTTAATATTGAAAAATTCATATCTCCTTCGTTATAAACTTGTTTTAATCCGTTCTTTCGCCTACGGCTTCGTTTTTGAAAGTATTTTCTAAAAATTTTGCCAAAGTTTACTTTATATTTCCTTATTTTCCTGGGTTTGCAAAAATGGGACAGTAGGTATAAATACTTGTTACAAATCCATTTTCCATGTTCAAAACTAGTTTCTAACATCACCAAATCTCTTGCAAACACCACAAAGCTATTCTAATCCTACCATACACCTTCTTAGGGTGCCATGGGTTCCTAATCACTAGTAATCAAGTTAATTTAACAAGGGAACACCTAAATCACAATCTAGGGTTTGTATGTTCAAAAAGTATACAAAAATAAAGTGGTATAACTAGTTTGTGCATGAAATTAAGCATGAAAACCATGTGATACTATTAAATATAAGATGAAATCATGAAAATAAATTTGATAACTTACTTTGAAATATTAGATGATTAGATGAGGCAAAACCTTGTGTTTCTTGAGTTTATATTGCAAAACTCTTAATTAGAATGATGAAATGAACAACTCTTATGCTTTGATCTTAAAAAAATAATGGATCTTGATGGATTTGGTGTTTGGGTCGTGGCTAGGGAGGAAGAACAAGAGAAAACCTCACTTTAGATTTATGAAAATAAGTATGAAAGTGTTATTTGTGTTTTTGTAGGAAATATCTCATCCAATGGCATTTTTGTAAATACTTGGTCAAGTTGACTAGATATTTTGAAGGGGGGGGGGGGGGGGGGGGTGCACATGGTGGATGAGTATGTAAGAAGCTTGGTGTTATCTGGTTTACGGAGTCAGTTTTGGTTCCGTTAATCGCTAAACGTAAAGTTTTAAATCGCGAAACGTAAATTCGGGCATCGTAAAAATATGAAACTTGAAAGAATGACTAAACTTGTCAAAATACTCCATAATAAAATAAAAATGAATGGTAAGTTCCATCGGGTTGCTTGAACGTTGTTAAAAATGGAAACGCGGGTTAAAAACGCGTAATTCGCATAAAACGTTGAACTGGAAAACGTAAAATTCCAAATTACTGGGTAAATGAATGTAATAACTTTTATGATGATAAAATGGATATAAAAATATTTCGGGACCATTATGGGAATATTTAGATATATTCGTCGTGTATAAACCGGGTGTTAACGTTTATTATAAATACTTATAAGGAAAACGTTAAATGTATCAAATATATAAATTTGAAAATCCTAAGAGTGGTATAACATGAATATGTTATTATGATGATATGCGGACTGTCTCTAGTCCGTATGCAGTGTCCTTAGCACTAATGAAAGGAATTCGCACCTAAACCAATCCGGTTACGTGAATTTGAATACCCGTAAACAAAATTTACGATGAAATGTGTAATGCAAGTGAATAGTGAAAACTTTTCAGGCAATGAATAGTGTTTAGTGAATAGTAAAATTTCTGAATGCTTCTCGGAATGTCAAACTGACACCAAAAATGCTGAATAGTAAACTGATGAATAGTGTTTTGATGAATAGCGTTTGATGAATAGTGTTTTTCCAAAGTTCGGGAAATGACCTGAAATGGTGAGTTGTGACATTATGACCTAGAATCAAGACCACAACCATGGCTAGAGCCAAGGTTGAGTCGCAAGACCATGGAACAATGACCAAAGGTCATGGCAAGGCCATGACTAAATGACCATATAAACTTACTTAGGCGAAAACATGAACTAAAAGTTGGCGATAACTTTAACAAACAATTTGGATCTACTTCATCTAAAAGAACCATGAGATATCACAAGTATTTGTCATTCAAGTTATAAGAAACTTACCCTAATATCAATCTTCATGTAAAAATAAACTTTCCTAAGTTTATTCAAATATTGGACATGTAATTTTCGGATCAAAATTTATATATATATATATATATATATATATATATATATATACTTTATCAACTACTACAATAGTAGGGAGCCTCATGTGAGGAGTTCATTATGTAAGCCGTCGAGATGAGTTGTGGATTTACGAATTAAAGTGTCCTGGCTCCTCGAACGTTTACTACATGACTTCTGAATTATGTCAGCCCGAACGGTAGTAAACGATTTATAAACTATACATGTTTCATGAATCATTTCTTTTCAAAGACTTACACTATACATTGTACCACATCATGGAATAAGTGCAAGATATATATTGGCACGTTTATGTTTCCTTAGACATTATTCCAAACCTAAGTTGCAACAATTATTCTAGGTTGCTCGTAGAAGTTCTTACGGCATATCCATCATTCTCATTATACATCATCCAACTCAAGGTGAGTTCATAGCCCCACTTTCCATTATTTAATTGTTTTACAAACCCTTGGGGGGAATACATGCTATTTTTAACCGAGCACAATGTTTTTAAATTGTATGCTTGCATGATTGTTTTATTATCACTAAGTATCAACCTTGCTAAACCGAGAACCCTTATTATGAATCATTTAATCACTAACAAAAGTGAGCGCGAATATTGTGAATAGGCCTATTGGGATTGACGAATCCCATTTGTATTGACTAAGTTCATACAAATGCATTAATATTTGAGACATGGGTATGACAGCAAAGTACCTACCGGGATAAATCTGCCGATCGATATTGGTACACGTTAACGTTTTGGTGTCATAAGCTTAGTAATTGATAATAACTGTTTTGTTTTCCAAACATTGGTGTGAGTCTATAGCTCACACTACCAACATATTGTGTCCAAACATTAAACAAACTCTATGAATATCACTCAACCTTTGTGTTGACCTCTCAAGCATGTATTTCAGGTTCATGATGATCAAGGATGGCACGGATATTCAAGAGGGCTATAAATTTTATTATCATTCGAAAACTCATTTAATGCGATTTGTAAACATGGAACCATTTGGGACCTCATTTTGTAATCTCTGATATTTACATAATTTGAATGATAAATCTTTTTAAACGACTCAATTAGAGTTCGTTTTCTATTATTGTGACTATTGTGCCGTCGAGTAACACCCAGTTTGAATTCCGCTGCAACCATGAATTGGGGGCGTTACAGATTGGTACCAGAGCCATGGTTATAGAGAAACGGGTCTAATTGAGACCTAAACTATAACCACATGTACAAGCAAAAATATTTTATAGCCTTCCGCTCTCCGTGTCTTCCATCCACCAGATGATTATGGACTTAGTAAGCATATTATGCTACACAAACATATTAGTATATTCATATATATACCCATTTTGAGCATTTCCCCGTAGACATTTTTATGCTACACAAACATAATTGCATATTAATATATGTACCCTAAACATAATTGAGCATTTCCCCGTAAGCATTTTATACTACATGAACATATTAGTATATTGATATATAAACTCGGTTTATTTTCAATCATTTATCTAAACAATGGACTAAACATATCTGCGTATGTCACACCCCCAAAATCGGGTCCAGCGGAAGCATACATGTAGCTGGGGTGTAACTCAATTGGTATTACAACACAAGTTCAAAAATGTTTTCACTTCAATCGTTTAGAATAAAATAGTTAAATCAAAAATGTTGAATTTACATTGTTAAAAGTAGTGCGGAAATAGGCCCTTAAAATAGTTTAAAACGGTCCCCAAATGAATAATCAGAGTCTTCTATGACCATGCCATGCCCTGCCAAAACCTCCAGTAGTGTGCCATAGCTTAAAACCTGAAAATACATGCTAAAGTGTCAACACAATGGTTGGTGAGTTCATAGAGTCTTGTGAAAAAGAATGTAATGCATATGGATGAAGTTGTCCCAGCAAAGGCATCGTAAATCCACTCAGTTCCAAGTCCCGCCATAAGAGACTTGTAACCTGTGTGTTTACAACCCACTACCAACTGTAATATGTTTGGTTTGTGTAAACAAAAGTAATAAGATTGATGCAAAGGCATCGTAAATCCATCAATAATAGTGGTGGAAAAGTATCATAATTCCATAAGTAATTTTCGTATGTACAATAGCCACAAGTATAAAGTAAACCGACAAAAATGTCAAAAATGCTACATTGTCTCTTAAGCTCATGACCCCGAAGCTAGACATAGTAATGGCCCCAACAGAGTGTTTACTAGGCACTCAATTTGATAAGACATGAAATGCATTCGTCCCATTGGAGCAACCGAAACGCGAATGGAGGCGTCACCCTCAATAGATCTATTCACTCACTCTCGCTTAGTACTAAAATTAACGGTCCATGATAATAGAGAGGACTTAACTTGGTAGTAATAAGGAAACTTAAGCAATGTATGGAATTTGTAATACTTTGGCATTGTACAAAAATAATTCAAGCAGTGTATTCTTCCCCATAAGTAATTCAAATCGTATAAAAACATAGAACAAGTATTGAAGCATGTATCTCCCCCAAAGAGTTTATAAAGTAAGTAAACCAGTAAAAGTGGGGCTATGACTCACCTGATATGATGGTACCATGAACATGTAATGAGCTGGAAAACAAGGCGCGCACACTAGCCGCAACCTAATATGAATGATGAACGATCTACTTTAGATCATGAAATGATGTTATGAATGTTCATGCACATGTTTCCTATACCACTCTACTCTTTGAAAAATACTTGTTGTTATCAAAATAATATATTTTCCAAAACTTGGGAAAATATGGCAACCTGAAAATAAAACTAGTTGAAATGTATGTATATATATATATATATATATATATATATATATATATATATATATATATATATATATATATATATCGTATGTGTCAATGTTAGTGTTGAAATCCTCGGTTTGAAATCCTTGAAATAACGTCTTGTAGTGATAAAAATATACTTGTAATCACTAATACTTCGTTAGTTATGAATTTGGATACTTGGTTAATATTTCTAGAAAATCTAGAATTTAGTACTACGTAGTGTTAATATTATTATTTCTAAAAGCTGCCAATTATAGAGGATTTTTGCCGATATTGAAACGTGAATATCTTTGTCGTTATAAGTCCGTTTTACTTGTTCTTTATATCCACGGTTACGTCGTAGTATGTAGTAATATATTTTGGAAAGCTAGACTCCTCCGGGTTACGTCTAAAGCCTCGTTTTGTCCGACGAAAAACGTCCAACAGCAACAATTTTCAGAAAATATACTTATCGTCAATAAACTTGCAAAAATCATAACTTCTTCGTTATAAACTCTTTTTAATCCGTTCTTTCGCCTACGGATTCGTTTTTGAAAGTATTTTCTAAAAATTTTGCCAAAGTTCCCTTTATGTTTACTGATTTTCCTAGATTTAACAAAATGGGACAGCATGTTTATAAACTTGTTACAAATCCATTTCCAAGGTTCAAAACTAGTTTCTACTTCAACCAAATCTCTTGCAAACTCCACAAAACTATAATAATCCTACCATACACCTTCTTAGGGTGCCATGGGTTCCTAATGACTAGTAAACAAATTAATTTAACAAAGGAAAACCTAAAACCAATTCTAGGGTTTGTATGTTTCAAAAGTCTACAAAAATAAAGTGGTATAACTAGTTTGTGCATGAAATTAAGCATGAATACTATAAGATACATGTGTTAATTAGATGAAAACATGAAAATAAATTTGATAACTCACTTTGAAATAATAGGTGGTGAGATGATGAGAAACCTTGGATTACTTGTGTTTTTGTTGTATGATTCTTGATTAGGATGATGAAATGAACAACTTTGATGCTTTGTACTAAGAAAAATAATGGATTTTGGTTATGGATGGAGGTTGGGTCGTGGTTATGGTGATGAGGAAGAGAAAGATGAAAACTTTTGGATCTTGAAAAAGTGAGGTTATGATTTTGGTTTTTGGTTTAGTTATAACATTGGAGGTTTAATGTATTATAAGTGTACATAAAGGCATGAGGTTAGAATAATACTTGTGGTATTTAGGGGTGGTATTGTGGCCGGTTTTCAATGTGAAAAGGAGAAGAAAAATCGGTTTTGATCACTTAGAGAATGTAGTGTATTATTAGTTGTAGTTTAGTGTAAGTATTAGTTATAATCGGGTACCGGGTTTGCTAAAAATAAATATTAACAAAGTTAACCGGAACTTAATAAAGTCATAAAAATATTAAAAGTATGTTGGGTACAATTACTGAGTGTTCGGGTGATTATTGTTTAGTTTTCACGAAAACCGTCGTAATATTCATAAGCTCACGTTATAAATAAAATAAATTTCCAAAATACTGGGTAAATGAATGTTATAACTTTTATGATGATAAAATGGATATAAAAATATGTCGGGACCATTGTGGGAATATTTAGATATATTCGTCATGTATAAACCAGGTGTTAACGTTTATTTATAAATACTTATAAGGAAAACGTTAAATGTATCAAATATATAAATTTGAAAATCTTAAGAGTGGTATAACATGTAAATGCTGTTATGATGATATGCAGACTGTCTCTAGTCCGTATGCAGTGTCCTTAACACTAATGAAATGAATTCGCACCTAAACCAATCCGGTTACGTGAATTTGAATACCCGTAAACTAAATTTACGATGAAATGTGTAATGCAAGTGAATACTAAAAACTTTTCCGGTAATGAATAGTGTTTAGTGAATAGTAAAATTCTCAAATGTTTCTCAGAATGTCAAACTGACACAAAAAATGATGAATAGTAAACTGATGAATAGTGTTTTGATGAATAGTGTTTGATGAATAGTATTTTTCCAAAGTTCGGAGAAATGACTTGAAATGACCTGAAATAGTGAGTTGTGACAGTCTTCCCCTCTAAAAGGAACTTCGTCCCGAAGTTCAGTTTATGTTGGTCTTTGTAAACATATTGGTGAGAAGGTGATGATATTCGAGAATTCCAGCGAATTCTAACGATAGGAATTCGATTCTACTTCTACTGTTTGACCACACGGTCCATGATTTCTGTTGGTTCTCTTACAAGGTCTGAGATTGTCATTTGGGTTGGATCCCTTTCCAAATGGGATTATGAGTGACTAATCTGAAAAGATGATAATACGTGGTTGTGTAATCGTGTTGTTCTCTAACAAGGCTCAAGTCTGACGGCCATTAGGCCTACTCTGTCTGAAATATTACATGGTCCAGTGTATATCGGGTTTATCTCTCTATGTTTATGAATTGTGTCTCAATGGTGTTGTCTTTGGAATCTTGTGATAGCTATTGTTGTCAATGAATCCGATTTATAGCAAATGGTCAGCCCAACCATTTCCAGAATCAATCACACCTTATTTGGGCATATCTCTCTATGTTTGAATTGATCTCAAATTTCTGACCATTGGTCCGCAGATGATAGGTGGTGTGGTTCCAAAGGAATCTTAATGAAATCGCTAGGAGTTTGAGGTGAATTAAATTCCTCTATTAGGAATAATTGAAATGGATATCATGAATCTTGTGGAAAAACTTTCAAGGTTAAGTCCGTCAAATGATGTTGTTGAAAATAATAGATTAGGATAAGGTTGTGATCCTCCGCAGGATGTCATGAATCGAGTCTTTCTCCACCTACGATGCTTAGTCTCCATTACTACGATTTTCCCCAAGCTCTATGTCATTAAATCACCAAATCCTAAATGTATAAGTAATGTAATATAGTGATTGATTTTCAAAGTTTGTTTTGAGATTGTGTTTTGTTCATAAACCTTCCCCGAATAAATGAATCTACAAGTTTAAGCAAACGGCTTTCCAAGTAACATTTTTCTTGATGTTTCAAAATTTAATAGTTATGCAAGATAGGACAGTTTTCAACATAAGGTGGATAATATGGTTTACCAAAGATCGATGTTTAAAATTTCCTAACATTCAATAGTTTTGTAAAGGATTAACCAAAAGGAATTTGCTTATCAAAATAAGTGCCTCAGAAAAGTATTTCTTACAAGATATATGTTTTGTATAACTGTAGTTTGGAGAAAAATTATATTTAAAAGTGAAAGTATTAAGAGGATAAAATAGTCAGGTATGTATGTCTGCACAAAGGCATAGGTGTCTAACATGTTTGGATAAAGTCTATTGGTGAGGACATGTTCAATCTATAGTCTCGGTTAAGAGGTTGGATTTATCTCTATGGTGTGGCTTAGTGAGCACTCGTATAAAAAATAATCCTGTAATTCAGTCAAGCCAATACTTTCTAGATGATAGAATTTTTGGTGATCGGGACAATGATAGTGGTTCGAATTGTTTTGTAATATCCTGAGATTTTTGTTGAGTTTTGAATGGTCTTAGTGTACCGAGGGATCCTCCTTATAACTGGTATGCAAAGTCTTTCCTAGGGAGGTCATTGATAATATCCACTTATCAATATAGGGAGTAGTGTGCGATGAGTGGCATAGGAATCTATAGAGTGTCACCTAATTCCTTATATATATAGGGATGGGAAAGGGAAATAATAATGATGGCGAGAAGGGAAGAGACTGTGACAACTGCGACAAAATGAGATTGTGATAAAAGAAAATATTGTGATGTAAGTGTATCGTGCATAGACGTGAATGTTCATGAAATTAAATGACCAGTTGACGTGCTTCCAAGCGGCGGTTTACGAGGTGATGAAAAGTATGAATATTCTGACAATAAGGGTATACACACACATGCATGAAACATTTGGAAAATGAGTAAAGGATTCAATCCAGACAGAATTTTATTATAACCATTCTCAGTGTTACAAAATTCATTTCTGAGTCGGATATAGGTAGTCAGCCTATGTCCCACTATCCCGGGTTGAATATAAATGACTAGTCTATATTCCACCGAGGTTCCATGAATTTTGAAAAACTCAATTCAGTTATACTAATACTATGTCCTTCATAAATACTAAGACGTTCTGAAAGACTAAGGCAGGTGACGAAACTCGAGGTCAAATGATGAAACTATGCAAGGAAAAACATAATGCGGTGACATATATGATACGTGAACATGCTTATATGAAAGACAATTATAGTAATCAACTATAATAAATGAATATAATATATCAGATAATGAGATACAAATCTCATCACCTATGTCAGCAACTAACCACAAATGAGGCTTCAGCTTGGCAGGCAGGCACGTGACGGTCATAGGGTTAAGTTTTCTTGAAAGTAGCTATAGTCTAGGTTTTAAAAACACTTAGTTCGCTATAGCCAAAGCTCTGATGCCAATCTGTCACACCCCCAAAATCGGGTCCAGCGGAAGCATACATGTAGCTGGGGTGTAACTCAATTGGTATTACAACACAAGTTCAAAAATGTTTTCACTTCAATCGTTTAGAATAAAATAGTTAAATCAAAAATGTTGGAATTTACATTGTTAAAAGTAGTGCGGAAATAGGCCCTTAAAATAGTTTAAAACGGTCCCCAAATGAATAATCAGAGTCTTCTATGACCATGCCATGCCCTGCCAAAACCTCCAGTAGTGTGCCATAGCTTAAAACCTGAAAATACATGCTAAAGTGTCAACACAATGGTTGGTGAGTTCATAGAGTCTTGTGAAAAAGAATGTAATGCATATGGATGAAGTTGTCCCAGCAAAGGCATCGTAAATCCACTCAGTTCCAAGTCCCACCATAAGAGACTTGTAACCTGTGTGTTTACAACCCACTGCCAACTGTAATATCTTTGGTTTGTGTAAACAAAAGTAATAAGATTGATGCAAAGGCATCGTAAATCCAGTAATAATAGTGGTGGAAAAGTATCGTAATTCCATAAGTAATTTTCGTATGTACAATAGCCACAAGTATAAAGTAAACCGACAAAAATGACAAAAATGCTGCATTGTCTCTTAAGCTCATGACCCCGAAGCTAGACATAGTAATGGCCCCAACAGAGTGTTTACTAGGCACTCAATTTGATAAGACATGAAATGCATTCGTCCCGTTGGAGCAACCCAAACGCGAATGGAGGTGTCACCCTCAATAGATCTATTCACTCACTCTCTCTTAGTACTAAAATTAACGGTCCATGATAATAGAGGGGACTTAACTTGGTAGTAATAAGGAAACTTAAGCAATGTATGGAATTTGTAATACTTTGGCATTGTACAAAAATAATTCAAGCAGTGTATTCTTCCCCATAAGTAATTCAAATCGTATAAAAACATAGAACAAGTATTGAAGCATGTAACTCCCCCAAAGAGTTTATAAAGTAAGTAAACCAGTAAAAGTGGGGCTATGACTCACTTGATATGATGGTACATGAACATGTAATGAGTTGAAAAACAAGGCGCGCACACTAGCCGCAACCTAATATGAATGATGAACGATCTACTTTAGATCATGAAATGATGTTATGAATGTCCATGCACATGTTTCCTATACCACTCTACTCTTTGAAAAATACTTGTTGTTATCAAAATAATACATTTTCCAAAACTTGGGAAAATATGGCAACTAGAAAATAAAACTAGTTGAAATGTTTATATATATATATATATATATATATATATATATATATATATATATATATATATATATATATATATATATGTCGTATGTGTCAATGTTAGTGTTGAAATCCTCGGTTTGAAATCCTTGAAATAACGTCTTGTAGTGATAAAAATATACTTGTAAATACTAATACTTCATTAGTTATGAATTTGGATACTTGGTTAATATTTCTAGAAAATCTAGAATTTAGTACTACGTAGTGTTAATATTATTATTTCTAAAAGCTGCCAATTATAGAGGATTTTTGCCGATATTGAAACGTGAATATCTTTGTCGTTATAAGTCCGTTTTACTTGTTCTTTATATCCACGGTTACGTCTTAGTATGTAGTAATATATTTTGGAAAGCTAGACTCCTCCGGGTTACGTCTAAAGCCTCGTTTTGTCCGACGAAAAACGTCCAACAACAACAATTTTCAGAAAATATACTTTTCGTTAATAAACTTGCAAAAATCATAACTTCTTCGTTATAAACTCTTTTTAATCCGTTCTTTTGCCTACAGATTCGTTTTTGAAAGTATTTTCTAAATTTTTTTCCAAAGTTCCCCTTATGTTTACTGATTTTCCTGGATTTAACAAAATGGGACAGCATGTTTATAAACTTGTTACAAATCCATTTCCATGGTTCAAAACTAGTTTCTACTTCAACCAAATCTCTTGCAAACTCCACAAAACTATACTAATCCTACCATACACCTTCTTAGGGTGCCATGGGTTCCTAATGACTAGTAAAAAAGTTAATTTAACAAAGGAACACCTAAAACCAATTCTAGGGTTTGTATGTTTCAAAAGTCTACAAAAATAAAGTGGTATAACTAGTTTGTGCATGAAATTAAGCATGAATACTATAAGATACATGTGTTAATTAGATGAAAACATGAAAATAAATTTGATAACTCACTTTGAAATAATAGGTGGTGAGATGATGAGAAACCTTGGATTACTTGTGTTTTTGTTGTATGGTTCTTGATTAGGATGATGAAATGAACAACTTTGATGCTTTGTACTAAGAAAAATAATGGATTTTGGTTATGGATGGAGGTTGGGTCGTGGTTATGGTGATGAGGAAGAGAAAGATGAAAACTTTTGGATCTTGAAAAAGTGAGGTTATGATTTTGGTTTTTGGTTTAGTTATAACATTGGAGGTTTAATGTATTATAAGTGTACATAAAGGCATGAGGTTAGAATAATACTTGTGGTATTTAGGGGTGGTATTATGGCCGGTTTTCAATGTGAAAAGGAGAAGAAAAATCGGTTTTGATCACTTAGAAAATGTAGTGTATTATTAGTTGTAGTTTAGTGTAAGTATTAGTTATAATCGGGTACCGGGTTTGCTAGAAATAAATATTAACGAAGTTAACCGGAACTTAATAAGTCATAAAAATGTTAAAAGTATGTTGGGTACAATTACTGAGTGTTCGGGTGATTATTGTTTAGTTTTCACGAAAACCGTCGTAATATTCATAAGCTCACGTTATAAATAAAATAAATTTCCAAAATACTGGGTAAATGAATGTTATAACTTTTATGATGATAAAATGGATATAAAAATATGTCGGGACCATTGTGGGAATATTTAGATATATTCGTCGTGTATAAACCGGGTGTTAACGTTTATTTATAAATACTTATAAGGAAAACGTTAAATGTATCAAATATATAAATTTGAAAATCCTAAGAGTGGTATAACATGTAAATGCTGTTATGATGATATGCAGACTGTCTCTAGTCCGTATGCAGTGTCCTTAACACTAATGAAATGAATTCGCACCTAAACCAATCCGGTTACGTGAATTTGAATACCCGTAAACTAAATTTACGATGAAATGTGTAATGCAAGTGAATACTAAAAACTTTTCCGGCAATGAATAGTGTTTAGTGAATAGTAAAATTCTCAAATGTTTCTCAGAATGTCAAACTGACACCAAAAATGATGAATAGTAAACTGATGAATAGTGTTTTGATGAATAGTGTTTGATGAATAGTGTTTTCCCAAAGTTCGGGAAATGACCTGAAATGGTGAGTTGTGACAGCGTATGCCTATTCTAGGGCATTTCGACACAACCACATTCTCCCAATCATGTTCCTACTCCAACATTTTATGTCCAAGACATTGTAACTGATTGCAATGGTCTTTCCTATTTCCCGGACATTGTATGATACAATGGTCTTAATTATTTCTCAAATGTTTTGAGTCACACAATGGTCTAACCTACTTCCGAGACATTGTGTTTTGCACAATGGTCTCTAGAATTATTCCATCACATCATCAATATCATTTCATATGATATCAAAAACCCATCACAACCTATTGATTTCAAAATAGAAATATGAGATTCTAAAGGATAAACTAATCCATCACCTACAAAAGCTGAAGTTCAGCTCTACATTCATCAAAGTTTTCTTCTGAAACCTTCATTGTTAAAAGTTCATGATCCTGGCCAAGTATGTTCTATTTTAGAACTACTTAAAACTTCCTTTCCACACATATCTACCCGTACTATCTTCTATGCAATGGAATGAGAAAACATATGTTACAAGTCTTGTATGGGCGGGACTTGCAACTGAATGGTTTGACATCGCCTTTGTTTAGTGGACAGTTTCCCGAAAGCAACGGACATATCACAAGTATACCTAATTTAGGTATTTGAAAATTTTATCAAACCTTGGCTAAATATAGACTAGTCACCTATATTTAACCTAGGGACAGTGGAATATATTCTGACTAACTATATTCGACTTAAAATTTTCAAATACTGAGAATAGTTGTACTAGGGTTATGTTCAGGTTAATTTCCTACATGAACTCGATAAACCACCAGAATTCATTAAAACAATCTGGAGACACGATAGTGTCTTACCACTCAGCAAGATCTTAACACCTTATTTGTACTACCTAATTTCATTCTTGAAAGTTTTCATTTATTAGATAATCCGAACTACTATCTTGGGATAGTTATCAATTTTTCTCTTCATCCTATAGAAGTACTATCCTGTTTAGGTCCTAAGGATACCATTCCATCATAAACCTTTAAAATCTCTTAAGATTTTCAAAATAAACTCAACATCTATATCTAAGAATATTAATGTTAAGCATACACTACACACTTTTGTTCATCAACATATCACATCATTATCTTCACAACCGTTGGAACCACAAGCTCATTAACAGATCTTGATGCACTTTTAAAGCTCAAATCATCCTTAGTTACACCACAAGCACCCTCATAGGCTTTACAAGATTGTATATTCATTTTGTACTTTTGGAACACCGGTATCATCTCGTAATACACTACCTTGTAACTCACCGGCTAATTATGAATGTTGTGTTGGGAATTCTTAAGTAGGATGATTTATAATTATTTGAATGGATTGGGATGCCTTTTCATTTAAATAAAGAAATTGAAAATCACCGAAGCATAAGTTTATATTCCTTTACTTACATTGTTTGGGATGCCTCTCTATGTAAATAAAGAATTACAAACAAGTGGGTTTATTTGTATCCGAAATAACATAAGTATGAAGTCAATAAACACTAGGTACAACAACAGATTGCCAACTAGGCTATGATTGCAACTACTATATCAATTTCTATTAATATTCGACTGCTATATCAATTTCCTTTGATATGCGACTATTATATGAATCCCTATTAATCACTCTTACCCTACCTTTCCTACATAAAAGTAAGCCTCATCCTACACCATACACTGCAACGACAAATCAAATTACATCACCGCTAATCCCAGACTCTAGTCCTTATAAGTAACCACACCTCTTCATCGACACCACTCCAACATATAAAACACATAGAACTTCGGGACGAAGTTCCCCGTAAGGGGTAGAGACTGTAACAATTCGCAATTTCAGGTTAATTACTATTTCCGGAAAATTTTACTATTCGCTTTTACTATTCATTTTTCCCGAAATTTTCCCAAAATTTGATTTTTTGTTTCTTGGCCTCGAGTGATAAATCATTTCCATGGCAAATTAAAAGTTTGACATTCATCATATCATTTTCGCGAAAGTTAATAAGGAATTACACGTTTTAGGGTAAAACGTCATTCAAAAATTCTACGCACAACGAAACTCGACCGCGTTAAGTGACCCCGCATCAGAAAAACGTTTGACACACTCATGATTTATTTGAGAATTAATCATGACTGTGAAAAACATGACCAAAATAAGCCTCGGCCGTGAAAAACTGAAATTTTCAGTTTTAAGCGTTTTTACTCAGCCGTAACCTTAGGCTATACCTGAACCGCGTTTCTAAGACAATTTGAGTTTTCACTTTTTTTTGGAAAAAGTCAACATATTTTTCCTCCTCTTTTGACCAAAAATCATTCCTTGATTTTATAAGTCATTCCTTGATTTTTAGGCTTACGGTTTTATGTCTAAACGACATTTAATACCAACCGACATTAGATTGAGCCCAGCCTAGATAGTATAAGTTATTTTAAATCAATATTATCCTATTAGAAAAGTAACATTTTACTTTTCTCAATTTTACGCAATATTCGTACATTTTACGTATTACGCGTTTTAGACCCGTGTTTCCAGTTTTAGCAGGGTTTTAGCACCCCAATGGAACCTACCACTCATTTTATATTTTATTATAGAGTATTTTGAGAAGTTTAATCATTCTTCCAAGTTTCGTATTTTTACGATACCCGGTTTAATGTTTTGTGACGTAACAACTTACGGTTAGCAATTTACGGAGTCGAAACTAACTACATAAGCTTGGATAATATCATCAAAAGTCAACACTTCCTCCCCAAGTTAGTGAACCGCCATAGCGGGGGGGGGGGGGGGGATTCACCACCCATGTGTCATGATCTCAAGCTTGATGCCCTTGGATGAGTACAAGTGTTCACCTTGGTCTCCAAGGTTTGACAAGTCAAGAAAGGAAACCTCCTCAAAGGCATATAAAGACCCTCCTCCCCCTTCCTTTTTATGTCCACTTCCACACACACAAACACTGTCACCTTTGCTTGATTTACTTCAAGTTTCATCCAAGATTCAAGTGCTTTAACAACATAGAAACACTAGTTTGGTTTTGATTCATCAAACTACTTCCAAACCCTAGAAACTTTGGTGATTTCTCTTGAGTTTGAATCTACTCAAGTCACCTCAACTTTCATCATCTCTCTTTCAAGAATACAAGGGTCGAAAGATTGCTTGAAGTGAAGTGGGTTGAAGCTAAAGTCTATCAAAATCCTTTTCCTTACATGCTACTTACCTTTCTTTGTAGAAAGCCAAAGTTGTAAGCCAACTCTAATACACTTCCTTGCTTAAATATCATTATCATGTTATTTACATATCATTCATGCTATATTTTGTCTTGTGATCATGTCCATGATGTATAAAAATGAGTAAAACAAGTTATTGTATATGATTGTTAAGATAAGTTATTTAAACAAGTAAACTAGTGACTTTCTTGGTATAATCTGATCAAAATGGTAAAATTATGATATTGGATCATTACATATTACAGTAGAGGACCTAACAAGGAAACCATAGCAATTTGAACCACCTAAAACGAGTATATGAGTCAAAAGTTATGACGATTTGAAGTTACCAAAACTTTGCGGCAAAGCTGCCAAAATAGTTTCTGTGACAGAACCTAAAACACGCAAAAATGAGGCCTTTCTGGTCCGTTTCATGAAAAAGTTAAAGCACGAAAGTTGTCCGGAATCACGTTTTCTTCAAAAACTCAGGTGCACGTCTCCAGAAAACTAATAACGAATGAGATTTTTCTCAGTTTCTTAACAGCTATTTACATATATAAGTCACTATATAAAGGTTATGGTTTATAAAGACCAAAGAGGTCTTATGACCTAGAATCAAGACCACAACCATGGCTAGAGCCAAGGTTGAGTCGCAAAACCATGGAACAATGACTAAAGGTCATGGCAAGGCCATGACTAAATGACCATATAAACTTACTTAGGCGAAAACATGAACTAAAAGTTGGCGATAACTTTAACAAACAATTTGGATCTACTTCATCTAAAAGAACCATGAGATATCACAAATATTTGTCATTCAAGTTTTAAGAAACTTACCCTAATAACAATCTTCATGTTAAAATAAACTTTCCTAAGTTTATTCAAATATTGGACATGTAATTTTCGGATCAAAACTTATATATATATATATATATATATATATATATATATATATATATATATATATATATATATATATATATACTTTATCAACTACTACAATAGTAGGGAGCCTCATGTGAGGAGTTCATTATGTAAGCCGTCGAGATGAGTTGCGGATTTACGAATTAAAGTGTCCTGGCTCCTCGAACGTTTACTACATGACTTCTGAATTATGTCAGCCCGAACGGTAGTAAACGATATATAAACTATACATGTTTCATGAATCATTTCTTTTCAAAGACTTACACCATACATTGTACCACATCATGGACTAAGTGCAAGATATATATTGGCACGTTTATGTTTCCTTAGACATTATTCCAAACCTAAGTTGCAACAATTATTCTAGGTTGCTCGTAGAAGTTCTTACGGCATATCCATCATTCTCATTATACATCATCCAACTCAAGGTGAGTTCATAGCCCCACTTTCCATTACTTAATTGTTTTACAAACCCTTGGGGGGAATACATGCTATTTTTAACCGAGCACAATGTTTTTAAATTGTATGCTTGCCTGATTGTTTTATTATCACTAAGTATCAACCTTGCTAAACCGAGATCCCTTATTATGAATCATTTAATCACTAGCAATAGTGAGCGCGAATATTGTGAATAGGCCTATTGGGATTGACGAATCCCATTTTTATTGACTAAGTTCATACAAATGCATTAATATTTGAGACATGGGTATGACAGCAAAGTACCTACCGGGATAAATCTGCCGATCGATATTGGTACACGTTAACGTTTTGGTGTCATAAGCTTAGTAATTGATAATAACTGTTTTGTTTTCCAAACATTGGTGTGAGTCTATAGCTCACACTACCAACATATTGTGTTCAAACATTAAACAAACTCTATGAATATCACTCAACCTTTGTGTTGACCTCTCAAGCATGTATTTCAGGTTCATGATGATCAAGGATGGCACGGAAGGGTACGGATATTCAAGAGGGCTATAAATTTTATTATCATTCGAAAACTCATTTAATGTGATTTGTAAACATGGTACCATTTGAGACCTCATTTTGTAATCTCTGATATTTATATAATTTGAATGATAAATCTTTTAAAACGACTCAATTAGAGTTCGTTTTCTATTATTGTGACTATTTGTGCCATCGAGTAACACCCAGTTTGAATTCTGCTGCAACCATGAATTGGGGGTGTTACACGTGCCAACTTTATAGTTCAAGGTATCGGGTTCATATTAGCAAAAAGATATGCTTGAATTTATAAAGAATGATAATGATAATATGATTCTGATTAAATGTTAGTCAAGTTGGTACTTTGTCTAATTTGACAGTATAGGCTGCGCAATCTGATTTAACATGAAATAGGCAATTTATACAACATGAAAGAGGAAACGCCCAAATGAGCAACTTCAATATTGAAATCCTTTAGGATAATATTGTTTTAATCCTTGAACTTAACCTGAATTAAGCTAATTTGTATAATTAAAAGCCTTTAGCATTTTGTTGGCATACATCTTTTCTTGAAGTTTGTGTGATGTTGGAAAATTGGAGAGTGTGTGCTGCAACATAGGATTAAAAACTTTGAAAATAAATTTCAAAACAAACTAAATTTTGTTTGCTATCATTGGATTTCATTTTAGGTGTAGAAGGACTTGCCCTATCATAGAATAAACAGCCTCCGAGATCCTCTAAATAACCACTAAGATCACACGAAACAGTAGATGCCACTTTCTGATTATCACTTATAATATCGTGACCTCCAACACCCATCCCCACTATATTGTGGGTCCGGTAGGTATGAATAAACTTGCTATAGATATACATAAATAATAAGCATAAAGCATTAGAACAATATAATGACAGCAGACGTGGAAAAATGCGCAGTTTCGTAACTGGTATTTAACTAACTCTGCTTTTGTTTTGTGAACAGATCTCAAAATTTTGGATTTTGCTTGCAACAAGCTTCTTTAACATGAGCCACAAATTTCAAACTCACATCTTGATACTTGAGAAGATTATTGTGTTTGGCAAGGTATAAAATTCGAAAAACTCTTTGTACAGTTTAAATAGATTAGTGCAGTTTGAAGTTGCAACAAGTTGACATGGAGAATTAGGTAAAAATAACATGTTACAAATATATACATCCAAACACCTATATAAATGAAGTTATAATCTAACACTATTGTCATTGTGCATAATTTCCTTCCAGATTAGGAGTAATAAAAATGCAAACTTGAGGTTCCAAACTTTTAATTGTGTTCGGGTTAGGTTTATGGGGATTTTTCTGGATTATTAGGTTTGCGTGTGTTTGGTTAAAAAGCTTATAAATGTTATGTAACTAGTAAACCGTCTTATATGTTCAAGATAAAACTTTGTTGGTCTTTTTTAATTTTTGTGAGTTTTATTGAATTTTCACCATTGAAGACACGAGATCAAAATTGGTACTAACTATAATGTTGCATGCAATTCTAAGAGCCGTCACCACACCTAATACCCTGATCCCAGATAGACATCTTTGTTAAAGTTCTTCAAGCAGATGGAGGTACATCGATGTGCCAATCATCATAATATTACATAACAAAATGCATCTGATATATTGGAAATCTCAATCTTTTTTTCCAGGAACGAGGCCTGCTTGCATAAATGCTATTAGCCCTTGCACATGCGGGTATCCCAATGCGTTGGGTTTAGGTCAGTATGGTTTGGGTCAAAATGGTTAGTGAAACTTAGAGTTGGTAGAATGTACAGGTCAAAAACATTAGATTCATAGATTTGTGAGTTGATTGTATTTTCATTGTAGTTGATCATTCATTTGCTTATTTGATTGTAATTATGTTCATTCATCAATGGTATATCATTTTGTAGGAATAAAGGTATTTGTCCCATATCAATGTATTAAGATATTATCTATATTCACTATGATAAATGTACGCCTCCGGAAAGGGTAGCAAAATGGGGCTACAATCATTGCATCTCATGCGCTAATGTATTTTTTCATTCTTTCATTTATTTTGTCATGGTTGGCAATGATAAACACTGAATTATTTGTATTTTAATATTAAAAATACCTTCATTTAGGCCAAATTATACAACAAATTTAAATGTCTAATTACAAATATTACGCTTATCTGTTATTTTATCTTTAAGGTACGATCGGTGATATATGAGGCAAATGCATAGATTAGAAAAGACATTGGAAAAAATTTTGTAGATTAATAAAAGATTAATTGAAAGATAAACGGATATTCGACAAAGACCAAGCAAATCAAGCAACAATAATAGATAAACAATTTGAAAAATACTTCAGTGCCCCTTTAAAACGGTCTTATATGTGAAATCATTGTAAGGATATTAGATTAACCACGACGATGTGAGGTATTGTGGTCGCACGACAAGGAAACGAGATACGTGAATTTGTTGAATAGATATAAAAAATTAGGGACATGAAGATAGATGTGCAAACAATGGAGAGGTTGCGATCATTTTACTGATGAGATCCTTATTGACAAGTCCACCTATTATGTGACATCTATTTTTATTTTACTTATCCAAACCTTTTGAGTCACGTAACTGATCCAACCTACTTCCAAGAAAAGGCCATACTTGCTCCCACCAATTTATCAACATACTAAAGTAATTATATCATTTAGAAAACAATTAATATGGTGAAGCCAACATGTTTACCATGGTCAGAAAAAAAAAAGTTTGTACAAACACCCGATGCACATTTTCTCACCAGAATATTTATGAGCGTCGATAAAAGTGAAGGTGCTATCGACATAGATGAGTCCATTTTCTCACCAGAATTATCAATGGATTGAAGTTCTCAGGTGTTCCAAATCACAAACTTGCTTTAAAAGTGGGAGTCCCGATTATGTTGTTGAGAAACATAGATCAAGCAAATGGATTATGTAATGGGACAAGACTGCAAGTTCTTGAATTAACAAGAACTTCTATTCATGCACAAATCATTACCAGAACAAACTTTAGACAAAAGGTTATCATACCGAGGGTGAGAATTACCCCGTTCGATAAACGTTTACAACTTAAGATTGTCAGTAAACAATTTCCTCTGTCAGTTTCATTTGCAATGACAATTAACAAAAGCCAGGGTCAATCGCTTTCAAAAGTTGGTTTGTACCTAGCACGTCCTGTTTTCACACACAGACAACTATACAGTGTTGTCTCAAGAGTTAAAAGCCAAAGTGATTTGAAGGTTGCCATTTGTGATCTGGATGGAAATATGTCTAAAACTACTACAAATGTCGTCTATAAAGAAGTACTTCAAGGTCTATGAACAAGGTTCAAGAGGTACGTACAATATACATATCACATGTTTTTTTACCATATTTTAAATTATAATAGATATGAATCACAACCTACTTTTACTTACATTTTCAATGTAATATTAGGTGTGCATGGAATGGAAATTTGCTATTAAATTGATTAGCGCTCACATACGTCATTTGCTATTCATGACCGTCAAATTTGGAGGCGACAATGGCATGGATGTTTATTATTTTAATTCTTACAAACTCAATTGATTATCAAATAATTCACGTATTATCTCATTGATTATTTCATATATTAATGGAACATGTTTACCTTTGTTGTTTTCTTATTATCTCATTTTCATATTTCTTTAAAAAAACCCCACGAATATGGGGGTTGTAGGAGTGATTAAGTGATTTTGAATATAAGCATAAGATATTAAACTGAAATAGCTGGATGGAAAGTGATTTACAAGGTATGTCATGTCTCTTTTATCTTCATGCATCAATACATGGTAACCACCTAAAATGAAACGGGTAATAGGAGTGATTAAGTGATTTTGAATATAAGCGTAAGATATTCAACTGCAATAGCTCGATGGAAAGTGATTTAGAAGGTATGCCATGTATGTTTTATCTTTAAAATCAATACATGGTAAACACCTAAAATGAAACGGGTTGTAGGAGTGATTAAGTGATTTTGAATATAAGCATAAGATATTTAACTGCAATGAAACAGGTTGTTTGAGTGCTTAAGTGATTTTGAATATAAGCGTAAGATATTTAGCTCTAATGAAACGAGTTGTAGGAGTGATTAAGTGAGGGTTGTAGGAGTTATTAAGTGATTTTGAATATAAGCGTAAGTTCAACTGCAATAGCTTGATGGAACGTGATTTAGAAGGTATTCCATGTCTCTTTTAAGATCTACCATCGTATTTAGGGGTGTGTATATGTGCAAAGTGATTAAATGATTTAGATATAATGTACCTAAATTTATTTGAATACTCTATGTTTAATTATAATTTTATTGGAGATCTATTTTGTTATAAGAGTCAAGAATCAGAACAACTATAAAGACCAAGAATCAAATAATAAGATCTACCATCGTATTTAGGGGTGTGTACATGTGCAGAGAGATTAAATAATTTAGAATAAAAGCGTAAGATATTTAATTGTAATGAAACGGGTTGTAGAAGTGATTAAGTGATTTTGAATATAAACATAACATATTTAACTGTAATAAAACGGGTTGTAGGAGTGATTTTAAGTGATTTTGAATATAAGCGTAAGATATTCAACTGCAATAGCTTGATGGAAAGTGATTTAGAAGTTATGTTGTGTATCTTTTATTTTCAAAATCAATACGTGGTAGTCATTTAAAATTAAACGGGTTGTAGGAGATGGTAAGCACCTAAAATGAAATGGGTTGTAGGAGTGATTAAGTGATTTTGAATATAAGCGTAAGATATTTAACTGCAATGAAACAGGTTGTAGGAGTGCTTAAGTGATTTTGAATATAAGCGTAAGATATTTAACTGTAATGAAACGGGTTATAGGAGTGATTTAGTGATTTTGAATATAAACGTAAGATATTCAACTGCAATAGCTTGATGGAAAGTGATTTAGAAGGTATGACATGTATCTTTTATCTTCATGCATCAATACATGGTAAACACCTAAAATGAAACGGGTTGTAGGAGATGGTAAATGATTTTGAATATAAGAGTAAGATATTTAACTGCAATGAAACAAGTTGTAGGAGTGCTTAAGTGTTTTTGAATATAAGCGTAAGATATTTAACTGTAATGAAACGGGTTATAGGAGTGATTAAGTGATTTTGAATATACGCGTAAGATATTCAATTGCAATAGCTTGATGGAAAGTGATTTAGAAGGCATTCCATGTCTCTTTTAAGATCTACCATCATATTTAGGGGTGTGTATATGTGCAGAGTGATTAAATGATTTAGAAATAATTTACCTAAATGTATTTGAATACTTTATGTTTAGATATAATTGTATTGCGGATGTATTTTATTGTAAGGGTCAAGAATCAGAACAACTATAAATACCAAGAATCAAATAATAGGATTGATGAGTGTGTAAATACTCATCATTTTTACCATTTCTGAGCTGCCAAAACATCCAAAAACACTCAATAATGAATCAAAATAGTGAAAATATCCCAGGAAAGTGTTTTACATGTCTCAAATGCAAAAATACCAAAAACAGATGAAAAACGCACAAAGTTTGCATAATTGGCAGTTTCAGTCCCCCAACTTTCAAAAGTTGTCAAATCTAGTCCCTGGTCATTCTAAAAACTTGAAAAAGTCACCAAAGGTCCTTTTAAATCAAAAAGTTACATAATTAGTCCTTTGGTGAAAAGTTTCACAAAATATCAAGTTTAGTCCCTGAACTTTGAAAATCATCAAAAATGGTCCCTGGGATATGAAAAACTTTGAGAAAAACAAATTTTGTCCTTGCACTAACCTTTTATGACAGGATTGGTCCTTGGTGGAAAGTTTGGTGAAAATTACACAAATGGTCCCTGAAGTTTGAAAGTTTGACGGTTTCAGTCCCTGGTGAAAAATAAATTGAAAAATCATTCAAGGTCCTTGTACTATTCATGATGTGGCATAATACACCCTTGGAAACAAATTAGAAACATGCCAAGATCACACCCTCAACTTTCCCATAATTACAAAAATAGTCCTTGTGTGAAATAACCAAACCGGATCCAAAATAAAACTACACCTAATCCAAAAACTAAACCCAATCCTAGCCTAGTCCAACCCACCTTATTTTCCTTGGGCCCAAGATACTACCAGTCCAATCCTTAGCCCACCTCACCCACAAAACCGTTTTAAATAATCCCATGGTCAAAACCAGTCAAACACCCCCCAAAACCGCCTTCTCCCTTCTCCCTCACCCAGACCAAATCCACCCTGGTTTTGCAGCTCCACCACCCCAACTTGTCCATCCCATCATCATCCTCTCCTCCCCACACCTACCCAAGCCACCCACATTTAATGCTTCTCCCCCAGTGCACTCAATCAGAGAACAAATTGCAAAATCTCTTTTGGCGCCAAAATACGTGGCAGCTCATTAGTGGACCAAATTCTTTAGAAGAAGGTGGGATATGCTCAGAAAAGATCAAGGAACCCTAATGTGGGGCTATAAATAGAAGAAAGTGCAAGATGAAGAGGGTGTAGTTTAATTAGTTTAAAAGTGTGTCGAATTTTAATTCTCTTGCAAATTAGTGTAATCCTTTCAAATTCAAGTGTTGTAACAGTGTTATTAATGTAATGTAAACCTTTTCAAGTTATAAAATCTGAATTTCCAAGTCTGTTATTCATATTTGCAATTTACTCAATTCCTAGATTATTCAAAAAGCTCAATTGTTAATTATGTGTTGAATTATGGACTGAGTTAGGTTAATATAAGTTCCTATAAGCTTATCAAAGCTTTAGAGACCATAAAACTCAGTTGAACTAGAAGGAAATCAATAATCTCAAAATAGTCAACTATTGGTCAACTGTGTGTTTAGTTTTTGAATTTCAGGTTGAAGAAGGGTTGGTGATCAAGCAAGGAGCTTAATTTGGCCTATCTAAAGATAGGCTTCTGTGGAGAAGCCCCTTGTTCAGCTAGGGGTTTGGTTGTAAGCTTTTTGCAAATTTTCAAATTCCTCTAAAAAGTTTAATCCTTGTTAGTATCTGTTAGCTAGTTGTTT
The DNA here is from genome assembly GCA_030686995.1 of Artemisia argyi. NCBI lineage: Eukaryota > Viridiplantae > Streptophyta > Magnoliopsida > Asterales > Asteraceae > Artemisia > Artemisia argyi. Next base: position 234,925,366 of record CM060700.1, on the reverse strand, counting down.
ATTTGGTTAATCTGTGTTTATTTGTGGTATTTGAGTAGAATTTAAGTTAATCTTAATCTTATATCAGTAGCTTGTTTAAGTAAATTAATATCTACTTAGTATCTTAGATATTTGACTGTCAAAATTAGTTTTAGTGGTGAACTTGAGTTTTCATGGTTGCAATCTGTGTTTAAATGTTTAAATTAGTTTCCTAAATTATAAAAAGAAGCTGTGAATCCAGATCCTAAATCCTAGTCATCTTCTGCATTGAAAAACCACAAGAAAGTCAAGTAAGAGGGTGTTTGGTTTAGACTGCTAAGTAAGTCCTTGTTGGTTTATGTTGGTAATATTGATTGATACAGGTTCACTAACTCACATTAGCTCAGTATAATCAATAAATATAGGGGAAAAACAAGAAAAAGTCAAAAATTTGGTTAATCACCCCTCACAGTTAACTGTGAAGGATTTTAGGTTCATAAACCCATCATTTAGCTTATAAGACATAACTCTAGCTTAATTTAGGTTAAATATAGCTTATAGTAACTTATTAAATCAGTATTAGTGATTAGAATCTCATATAAGTCAAACTAGCAAGTTTTCCTAAGAAGTTAATTGTGCATTGTCAGATTTTGATCAAACTTTGGAGGTCTGTAACTTGTTTGGTATAAGGTTTTAGGGTCTGAGATTTTACAAGATTAATCTTTACCACCTTGTTGATTTTTAAGATTTTTTCCAGATTTTATGGATTTTGTTTAGTGGGTCCCACCAAGCCTCAAAGAGACCTGCAGGGCAAGATACTTGCCCTGTCTCAGCAGCTCAGCTGTACACCACCACCTTTTGTGGTGGTTTGTGGCCACTACAGTGGTCCAAGGCAATTGTTTTTGGTACCCCTCAACCCCCCTCCTACCAGGGAGTGATTTTGAACTCTTTGTTTGACCCCTAAGCCTGTGGACCCCACCTATTTTTGGCCCTAAACTTTGTCCCACAACTGCATCAGAATACCAATAAGGAAAGTGCTTATTTGAGCTTTTTGGCTTATTCAGGCCACATTGTTGTTTGATATCTGTTTATTATTGTTCATTGGACTCAGAGAAACCATACTTAATCATTGTGGACCCCACACCTCACCATTTGAGCTAAAAATACCACACAGTCAACATAAGTCAACTGCATAAGCCAAGGGGGTGCTTATAGCTTATTTATAAGCTATTTGAAAAGTGTTTTCACAAAAGTCCTTTATTTTCATTAGTAAAACAAGTCTGTAAAAGAAAAATCCAAAAAATCCAAAGTTAAAATAAGTGATAGTTTCTATTTAATTCAATTTAATTTTAATTTTCATTTTTAGATTTTAATTAAGTAACTAGTGTTTTTAAATTTTTATTAATTACCTTATTTAGTAAAGTAATTTTGATAATTTTTTCAGATTTTTATTTTGTCATTTAGTGTTAATTAGATTTAATTTTATTTTTCTTAATTATTAATTAATATTAAGTATTAAATAGCTTATTTAGTTTTTATAAAGTAAAACTTAGTTTTTATATTTTTCCTAGTTCTAATATAGTATAATAGACTTTTATAAAATATATTTTTAAATTCTACTGTTCATTTTCTATTTTTCTTATTTTATTTATTTAAAATAGACTTAAGTTATTTAAAAGGTAAATAATTAGTGGTTTAATCTTAAAACATAATTTTTAGAGTTTTTATAATTTTGTAGGATTCCTGTGATGGTTAAGTAATTTAATAAATTTTATCTTAATTTTCTAAGTTAATTTAGTATTAATATTAATTAAAAGTAGTTTAATTAGTTTAATTAAGTTAAATAGTTTTCAATTTATAAAAAACTCACAAAAAGACAAAAACATTTATTTTATTATTTTTTTTATACTTTCTTCAAGTTCTAATTTAAGTTTAGAAATTATTTTTGCAATTTTTTAGTTTAATTTGTAATAGTTATAATTTTTAGTTAATTTAAATTAGATTTTAATTTAGATTTTAAATAGTTTAATTAATTAAATAATCTTTAAATAGTATTTTAATCATTTTTATAATTTCATTTTCATTTTTAATTTTAAGTTTTAAAAAGTGTCAAAAGCACCCCCTGTAGTTTGATAAATACCAAAATCCCACTTTTTCAGTCCGATTACGTAAATCTGAATTGTGAATACGTGCATAGATCTGTATACCTGATTTTTGTGAATATTATATCTGTGTACAAATACCAAAATAACAGTAGCAATATCATTCCCACATCATCTGGCTACTGTCCTCAGTGCCACTTTCTCATAAACGATTTCCAAAAACACCATTTCGATCTCGCTGGGACTTTAACGACCCGGGAAAATACTACACTATCACCGGAGTATTGATTCTAGGCTGTCTTTGACTTATTGACTTTGGTTAATAATAATCTGACGGTTTAGACCCAATCAAAATTTGGCACCGCTGCCGGGGAGGTTGTTGCGTGTTTTATAAAATCGTTTTAAGTTTAGTGGTTTTCAAAACCCTCCCTGTACAAATTTCACACAAATTTGTAAAAAGTTTTTGTAAAAACTTAATCATATAAAAAAAAACGTTCATTAACACTTCTGCCGAAGTGTTGAAAACATAAAAAAAAATTAAAAACAATCAAAAACAAACCGTGAAGTTAAATTACTAAGTGTTCTTTAAGATTACAACCTGAAACAGTTGGTTTAAGGTAAGTTCTGACATTAAATTGCGAACTGAAGAGGAAACCTATTTACTTCCTCCCGCCAGCCTGCGAGTAATCTTAAAGGGACGATTTCGGTTAACGAATCAGTTCCAAAAATATTTCCCAAGTTTTCTGCACACACACCCATAAGCCTAAAGCAGTTTTTCAAAATTTAATTAATAAACCCATAATAAGTTCCCAAACTTAAGATTAAAACTTGCCTTTATATCCCTGTGAGTGGTGTACCTTTTTCAAAGAAGCCATTCACTTGTGATTGCTGGTGTAAGTTCACTGTGGTTTTGCCTCGATCTTGTTTTGAAAAATTGTTTTTAGTGCATGCGTACTCGGTCACAAACAAAACGTAAACATCAGAAAAACGTACACGAGCTATGTTCTGACACACAAGAACCAAAGACCGAAATGGCCGCTGGGCCACCACCACCTTTACCACCCCCTGACCCTCCCTTGGGTGAGCCAGCTCCCGATCTCCGAACGATGGAGGAGCTGTGCCAGCCTACCATGCAAGGGCGGGGTGGTCCTATTGCACCACTCACTATTGAGGCTACGGACTTTGGCCTCAAGCACCACATGATCCAACAAGTCCAGAATTCGTGTCAATTTCATGGATTACCGGGTGACGATGCCAATAAGCATCTTGACAAATATCTCACGGTCACCCAAAGCATGAAACAGCATGGTGTCACGGATGATGCTCTTCGGCTGTACCTCTTCCCCTATTCTCTCACTCATCATGCCACTGCATGGTTTGACCGACTTCCAAAGAATTCTATTCGAACCTTTGATGAAATGGTAACCAAGTTTTTAGCAAAATATTTTCCACCATCCATGGTTACCAAGTTACGAAATGATATCAGCAACTTCCGGCAACGTCCCGATGAGTCTCTTTTTGAGGCTTGGGAGCGTTATAAGCTAGCCATTGATCGGTGCCCTAACCACAATATGTTGCAAGTTACCATCATAGATACCTTCTATAATGGTCTGACATTGAGGCACCGAGACATTCTCAATGCTGCTGCTGGTGGGACCTTTATGAAAAGGCGTCCCGAGGAGTGCTATGACTTAATCGAGAACATGACTGCCCATCATAACTTTTGGGATTCCTCTGCGGAGAGGGATGCGTCATGTCATTCAGTTACTCCCTTATCATCATCATCTCCTGAAATAATAGCTCTTACCAAAAAGATGGATGATATTTCTACGGCTGTGTTGAGAATAAGCCAATCGATGCAAAATCAGGCTCAAAATCAACAAGTGAAAGCCGTGGCCCGAAGTTGTGAAACTTGTGGGGGCCCTCATCTGTATTCTGAGTGTCCAGCTACTGCTGATTTTCCTCCAGAGAACGTATATGCTGCTCACGGTTCCTACAATACGGGGGGTAATTCTTACCAACCGCAAGGGGACCGTAATCTCTTAAGCTATCGTTCCAACAATTTTCTCGGACCTCCCGGTTTTAACCAAAATCAAAACCGTAACGCGAATCAGAATTTTAACCAAGGTCAAAACTCAAATTTCCAAAACCCGAATCAAAATCAAGGCCAGTTTAATCAAAACAATTTTCAAAATGGCAATCAAAACCAAGGTTTTCAAGGAAATTTTCAAAGAAACCAGAATCAAGGGAATTACAATTAGGGTAATTTCAATCAGAGAAACACTTTTCGGGGTAACAACAATCAAAATCAAGGGAATTTTCAAAACAACCGTGTTCAAAATCCTCCTGTTCAAAATCAAAACGTTGTTCAACCCTCGTCTTCCTCCGAAGAAGTGCTAAAACAATTCATGAAAGCACAAGAGGAAACGAATCGGTTATTGATCGGCAAGATCTCTGAGCTTCAGAAGTCTTTAAATGATCGACCCTCGGGCCCGGGTACATTACCGAGCAACACGATCGCTAACCCGAGGGGCGATGTCAAAGCGATCACCACCCGAAGTGGGGTATCATACAATGGACCCTCGATTCCTTCTACCTCTTCTTCTCCTCCTAAGGTAGCGGAATGTGAGCCTGAGGTTACTACGGGCAAGGTACTTCCTACTAATAACGGAGTTACCAACAACGTCCACCCTCAAGTTGTCCCGGTCCTGGCTCATAAGCCGAAAGTTGTATTTGATCCCCCTGTGAGTTCTGATGAAACACCAAAGAATGATCCTAAGCCATCAATTCCATATCCTTCACGATTGAGTGAACAAAAGAACCGCGAGAAAGCTAACCATCAGATGGAAAAATTTTATCAAATTTTCCAAGAATTACACTTTGATATTAGCTTCGCGGACGCTCTTCTTCTCATGCCTAAATTTGCTTCAACAATCAAAAATCTGATAAGCAACAAAGAAAAACTTTGTGAGATGGCAAAAACTCCTCTTAATGAGCATTGCTCAGCAGTGCTCTTGAAAAAGCTTCCCGAGAAGCTTGGGGATCCCGGGAAATTTCTCATTCCTTGTATTTTCCCGGGGATGGTTGAATGCTTTGCCTTGGCCGATCCTGGCGCAAGCATTAACCTGATGCCTTACACAGTCTGGAAAAGACTCTCGCTCCCTGCTCTCACTCCAACCTGCATGGCACTCGAGCTTGCAGACCGTACCATATCCCGTCCTCTCGGCATTGCCGAAGATATCTTCGTAAAAGTAGGAAAGTTCCATTTTCCGGCAGATTTCGTGATTGTTGATTTCGATGCTGACCCACGAGTCCCTCTCATTCTCGGGTGGGGATTCTTAAGAACGAGTCGTGCTTTAATCGATGTATTCGAAGAAGAAATCACTCTACGTGTTGGTGGCGAAGCCATCACATTCAATCTTGATCAGACTTCAAGATACTCCTCCAACTATGAGCAGAAACGGTTAACCGAATTGACATCATCGATGTTGCGTCTGAGGAGTATTCTCAGGAGGTCCTTGGTTTCTCATCCAGTGGCAGTCTTTCTACTGACCCTATCATTTCCGACCCTTCCCCTTCCCTCACTCCGTTTGAGGGAAGTGACTTCCTTCTGGAAGAGGTCGAGGCATTTCTTGCTCAAGATAGCTCAATCCCAAGTGGGGTTGATGAAAACTATCTTGACCCGGAGGGGGATATTCTTCTCCTTGAAAGATTGTTAAATGACGATCCTTCACCCTCTCCGTCTCCAAAAATACTTCATAAAGCGGAAGTCAAAAATGTTGAAATAACTGAAGACTTTCCCGAGGTTGAGCTCAAGGACTTGCCTCCTCATCTAGAATATGCATTTCTGGAGGGTGATGATAAATTACCCGTCATTATTGCTAAGGACTTAAAAGTTGAGGAAAAGGCAGCACTCCTAAAGGTTCTAAAGTCACATAAACAAGCAATCGCTTGGAAACTCTCCGACATTAAGGGCATAAGCCCGAACTTTTGTACTCATAAAATCTTAATGGAGGATGACTTTAAGCCAGCAGTGCAACAACAGAGAAGGGTAAATCCAAAAATCCACGAAGTTATAAAACAAGAAGTTTTTAAACTTCTTGATGCGGGATTGATTTACCCTATATCTGACAGTCCTTGGGTTAGCCCAATTCATTGTCTCCCTAAAAAGGGTGGCATTACCGTTGTCACCAACGAGGATAACGAGTTGATTCCAACTCGTTTGGTCACGGGTTGGCGAGTATGTATTGACTATCGAAAGTTAAATGAAGCCACCCGTAAAGACCATTTTCCTCCCTTTTATGGACCAGATGCTTGAAAGACTTGCGGGGAATGAATACTACTGCTTCCTCGATGGTTTTTCGGGTTACTTCCAAATCCCAATTGATCCCCAGGATCAAGAGAAGACTACCTTCACATGCCCCTACGGAACTTTTGCTTACAGACGTATGCCTTTCGGCTTATGTAATGCACCAGGCACGTTCCAGAGGTGCATGATGTCTATTTTTTCCGACACGATCGGGAAAACTATGAAGGTATTCATGGATGACTTTTCAGTCATCGGGGATTCATTTCAGACCTGTCTCTCCCACTTGGAACAAATGCTTAAACGTTGCAACGAAACGAATTTGAGTCTCAACTGGGAGAAGAGTCACTTTATGGTTAAAGAGGGCATAGTCCTCGGCCTTAAAATTTCAAAGAACGGGATTGAGGTTGACAAAGCTAAAATCGATGTCATTGCCAAATTACCTCATCCCACCACCGTAAAAGGTGTTAGGAGCTTTTTGGGTCATGCCGGCTTTTACCGTAGGTTTATCCAAGATTTTTCTAAGATTGCCCGGCCTATGACCCATCTCCTCGAGAAGGATGCTCCTTTCATCTTCTCTCCTGAGTGCATCAAAGCTTTTGAAACATTAAAGAAAAAGCTTACCGAGGCACCGATTCTTGTTGCCCCCGATTGGGACCTACCTTTTGAGCTTATGTGCGATGCTAGTGATTTTGCCATAGGTGCGGTCTTGGGGCAACGTAAAGCAAAATACTTTCAGCCTATACACTACGCAAGTAAGACTATGACCGAGGCTCAAGGTCATTACACCACCACTGAAAAAGAACTCCTAGCTGTGGTGTATGCCTTTGAGAAATTCCGGTCATACTTGATCCTGACCAAATGCGTGGTGTATACGGATCACTCGGCTTTGAAGTACCTATTTGCAAAGCAAGATGCAAAGCCAAGGCTTCTCTGTTGGGTTCTCCTCCTTCAGGAATTTGATATCATTATTCGTGATAAAAAAGGAGCCGAGAACCTTGCTGCTGATCATCTCTCACAATTAGAAAACCCACATCAAGATGTGTCCGAGAAACAAGCAATAAATGAATCATTCCCTCTCGAGACACTCAGTGCGGTTACTTTTCGTGGTGACTCTACTACCCCATGGTTTGCCGACTTTGCAAATTACCGTGCGGGTAACTTCATCGTGAAGGGGATGACGTCCCAACAGAAAAACAAATTTTTTAAAGACGTCAAACATTATTTCTGGGGCGACCCCTTCCTCTTCAGAATCTGTGCCGATCAAGTCATCAGGCGATGTGTATACGGACAGGAAGCCGCTGATATTCTCAAGGCTTGCCATGCTGGACCCACCGGGGGCCACCATAGTCCTAACTACACCGCCAAAAAGGTGTTTGATTCCGGTTTCTATTGGCCCACGATCTATAAGGATGCCCACGAGTTAGTCAAAACCTGTGATGCTTGTCAGCGTCACGGGAATATTTCACAAAAGAACGAAATGCCACAAAATGCTATTCAAGTTTGTGAAATCTTTGACGTCTGGGGCATCGACTTTATGGAGCCATTCCCATCTTCTCGTGGAAACAAATACATACTCGTGGCTGTTGACTACTTGTTAAAATGGGTTGAGGCTAAGGCCTTACCCACTAATGATGCCCGAGTAGTTGTGAAATTCTTGAAATCCCTCTTTGCTCGTTTTGGAACCCCACGTGCCATCATTAGTGATCACGGTACTCACTTTTGCAATGATCAATTTGCAAAAGTCATGCTTAAGTACGGTGTTACTCATCGTCTTTCCACCGCATATCACCCCCAAACAAGTGGGTAGGTGGAGGTTTCCAACCATGGTATTAAACGGATTCTTGAGAGGACAGTAGGAGAAAACCGTGCTTCCTGGTCGGATAAACTAGATGATGCACTCTGGGCCTTCCGTACAGCTTACAAAACACCCATTGGGTGTACTCCATACAAGATTGTATACGGGAAGGCGTGCCATTTACCGATCGAGCTCGAGCACAAAGCCTACTGGGCCTTGAAACATGCTAACTACGACCTTCATAAAGCGGGTGATCACCGTAAGGTTCAACTCAATGAATTAAACGAACTTCGTGATCAAGCCTACGAGAACTCTTTGATCTACAAAGAAAAGACAAAGAAGATTCACGACTCTAAGATTAAGAACCGAGTTTTCAATGTCGGTGACAGAGTCCTTCTTTTCAACTCAAGATTAAAGATCTTCTCGGGGAAATTAAAAACCCGATGGACCGGACCATTCACTATTGCTAAAGTATACCCATACGGGACTGTTGAGTTATCTCAACCCGAAGGTCCCAACTTCAAAGTGAATGGTCATAGATTGAAACACTATTTTGGAAAGGACATACCACCCATGGTTGTCCCGGATCTCCAAACTTTCCCCAAGGACAATTGAATTCGGGGATCGAGTCAAGCTGGCGACTCGGTGAACAAAAATTAGCAACACATATGGGTTTTCACCCGTATTTCTGACTTCTTTCTACTTTCTACCACCCTAGTGTGGGGGAGTGGCCGTCCCCCACCATTTGAAAAGTAAATTTGTATATAAGTTTCATAAAAAAAAAAAAATAAAAATAAAAAAAATAAATGTGATTGTATGTACAGATAAATAAAGTGAAAAATAAAATCCAAATTTCCACAGTTAGCATCGAATATTAGCTTTTTCCGTTCAGAGATTCGGCATAATAGCCGGGACTTTGAATATTGAGGACAATATTCAGTTCTAGTGTGGAAGGGGGGGGGGATTCTTACGAATTTTATCACAAAACTTTCTAAGTACCCCCATTTTAAGGCCTAAAATTTTTCAAAATTTTTTCACTTTATTTCAAAATTTTTTGTGGTAATCAGTCCGCCAAAGTCTAAATGACAAATGGATTGGCTAGTCCAGGAGCAAACGGCTCTTGGTAAAGACATCTCAAACCCGTTGATGGCTGGCAGTTTGCCAAAAATTGTATGGTTCCTCAGCTCCCCCGCATCCTCATAAGCAAATGAGTTGACTAGCCCACAAGATTATGGCTTGTGGTAAAGGCCGTGGAAAATCCATAATTGGTATTCAGCTCACCAAGATGTTGACTTAGTCCATCAAGATGCTGGCTAGTCTAGAAGCAGACGGCTTTTGGTAAAGACTAATCAAATCCGTTGACAGCTGGTGGTTTGCTCAAAATCACACGGTTATCAGGTGTGCCACAGTTCTTACACCTGGCTACTCCAGAAGTGATGGCTTTTGGTAAAGAGAATTTCAAATCCATCAAGTTTTTCTCAAAAGATTGCTAGGGACTAGCAATGTTTTAGTGTGGGAAATTGATGAGTGTGTAAATACTCATCATTTTTACCATTTCTGAGCTGCCAAAACATCCAAAAACACTCAATAATGAATCAAAATAGTGAAAATATCCCAGGAAAGTGTTTTACATGTCTCAAATGCAAAAATACCAAAAACAGATGAAAAATGCACAAAGTTTGCATAATTGGCAGTTTCAGTCCCCCAACTTTCAAAAGTTGTCAAATCTAGTCCCTGGTCATTCTAAAAACTTGAAAAAGTCACCAAAGGTCCTTTTAAATCAAAAAGTTACATAATTAGTCCTTTGGTGAAAAGTTTCACAAAATATCAAGTTTAGTCCCTGAACTTTGAAAATCGTCAAAAATGGTCCCTGGGATATGAAAAACTTTGAGAAAAACAAATTTTGTCCTTGCACTAACCTTTTATGACAGGATTGGTCCTTGGTGGAAAGTTTGGTGAAAATTACACAAATGGTCCCTGAAGTTTGAAAGTTTGACGGTTTCAGTCCCTGGTGAAAAATAAATTGAAAAATCATTCCAGGTCCTTGTACTATTCATGATGTGGCATTATACACCCTTGGAAACAAATTAGAAACATGCCAAGATCACACCCTCAACTTTCCCATAATTACAAAAATAGTCCTTGTGTGAAATAACCAAACCGGATCCAAAATAAAACTACACCTAATCCAAAAACAAAACCCAATCCTAGCCTAGTCCAACCCACCTTATTTTCCTTGGGCCCAAGATACTACCAGTCCAATCCTTAGCCCACCTCACCCTCAAAATCGTTTTAAATAATCCCATGGTCAAAACCAGTCAAACACCCACCAATACCGCCTTCTCCCTTCTCCCTCACCCAGACCAAATCCACCCTGGTTTTGCAGCTCCACCACCCCAACTTGTCCATCCCATCATCATCCTCTCCTCACTACACCTACCCAAGCCACCCACATTTAATGCTTCTCCCCCAGTGCACTCAATCAGAGAACAAATTGCAAAATCTCTTTTGGCGCCAAAATACGTGGCAGCTCATTAGTGGACCAAATTCTTCAGAAGAAGGTGGGATATGCTCAGAAAAGATCAAGGAACCCTAATGTGGGGCTATAAATAGAAGAAAGTGCAAGATGAAGAGGGTGTAGTTTAATTAGTTTAAAAGTGTGTCGAATTTTAATTCTCTTGCAAATTAGTGTAATCCTTTCAAATTCAAGTGTTGTAACAGTGTTATTAATGTAATGTAAACCTTTTCAAGTTAGAAAATCTGAATTTCCAAGTCTGTTTTTCATATTTGCAATTTACTCAATTCCTAGATTATTCAAAAAGCTCAATTGTTAATTATGTGTTGAATTATGGACTGAGTTAGGTTAATATAAGTTCCTATAAGCTTATCAAAGCTTTAGAGACCATAAAACTCAGTTGAACTAGAAGGAAATCAATAATCTCAAAATAGTCAACTATTGGTCAACTGTGTGTTTAGTTTTTGAATTTCAGGTTGAAGAAGGGTTGGTGATCAAGCAAGGAGCTTAATTTGGCCTATCTAAAGATAGGCTTCTGTGGAGAAGCCCCTTGTTCAGCTAGGGGTTTGGTTGTAAGCTTTTTGCAAATTTTCAAATTCCTCTAAAAAGTTTAATCCTTGTTAGTATCTGTTAGCTAGTTGTTTATTTGGATAATCTGTGTTTATTTGTGGTATTTGAGTAGAATTTAAGTTAATCTTAATCTTATATCAGTAGCTTGTTTAAGTAAATTAATATCTACTTAGTATCTTAGATATTTGACTGTCAAAATTAGTTTTAGTGGTGAACTTGAGTTTTCATGGTTGCAATCTGTGTTTAAATGTTTAAATTAGTTTCCTAAATTATAAAAAGAAGCTGCGAATCCAGATCCTAAATCCTAGTCATCTTCTGCATTGAAAAACCACAAGAAAGTCAAGTAAGAGGGTGTTTGGTTTAGACTGCTAAGTAAGTCCTTGTTGGTTTATGTTGGTAATATTGATTGATACATGTTCACTAACTCACATTAGCTCAGTATAATCAATAAATATAGGGGAAAAACAAGAAAAAGTCAAAAATTTGGTTAATCACCCCTCACAGTTAACTGTGAAGGATTTTAGGTTCATAAACCCATCATTTAGCTTATAAGACATAACTCTAGCTTAATTTAGGTTAAATATAGCTTATAGTAACTTATTAAATCAGTATTAGTGATTAGAATCTCATATAAGTCAAACTAGCAAGTTTTCCTAAATAGTTAATTGTGCATTGTCAGATTTTGATCAAACTTTGGAGGTCGGTAACTTGTTTGGTATAAGGTTTTAGGGTCTGAGATTTTACAAGATTAATATTTACCACCTTGTTGATTTTTAAGATTTTTTCCAGATTTTATGGATTTTGTTTAGTGGGTCCCACCAAGCCTCAAAGAGACCTGCAGGGCAAGATACTTGCCCTGTCTCAGCAGCTCAGCTGTACACCACCACCTTTTGTGGTGATTTGTGGCCACTACAGTGGTCCAAGGCAATTGTTTTTGGTTCCCCTCAACCCCCTCCTACCAGGGAGTGATTTTGAACTCTTTGTTTGACCCCTAAGCCTGTGGACCCCACCTATTTTTGGCCCTAAACTTTGTCCCACAACTGCATCAGAATACCAATAAGCAAAGTGCTTATTTGAGCTTTTTGGCTTATTCAGGCCACATTGTTGTTTGATATCTGTTTATTATTGTTCATTGGACTCAGAGAAACCATACTTAATCATTGTGGACCCCACACCTCACCATTTGAGCTAAAAATACCACACAGTCAACATAAGTCAACTGTATAAGCCAAGGGGGTGCTTATAGCTTATTTATAAGCTATTTGAAAAGTGTTTTCACAAAAGTCCTTTATTTTCATTAGTAAAACAAGTCTGTAAAAGAAAAATTCAAAAAATCCAAAGTTAAGATAAGTGATAGTTTCTATTTAATTCAATTTAATTTTAATTTTCATTTTTAGATTTTATTTAAGTAACTAGTGTTTTTAAATTTTTATTAATTACCTTATTTAGTAAAGTAATTTTGATAATTTTTTCAGATTTTTATTTTGTCATTTAGTGTTAATTAGATTTAATTTTAGTTTTCTTAATTATTAATTAATATTAAGTATTAAATAGCTTATTTAGTTTTTATAAAGTAAAACTTAGTTTTTATATTTTTCCTAGTTCTAATATAGTATAATAGACTTTTAGAAAATATATTTTTAAATTCTACTGTTCATTTTCTATTTTTCTTATTTTATTTATTTAAAATAGACTTAAGTTAATTAAAAGGTAAATAATTAGTGATTTAATCTTAAAACTTAATTTTTAGAGTTTTTATAATTTTTTAGGATTCCTGTGATGGTTAAGTAATTTTATAAATTTTATCTTAATTTTCTAAGTTAATTTAGTATTAATATTAATTAAAAGTAGTTTAATTAGTTTAATTAAGTTAAATAGTTTTCAATTTATAAAAAACTCACAAAAAGACAAAAACATTTTTTTTTTTTTTTTTTTTTTTTTATACTTTCTTCAAGTTCTAATTTAAGTTTAGAAATTATTTTTGCAATTTTTTAGTTTAATTTGTAATAGTTATAATTTTTAGTTAATTTAAATTAGATTTTAATTTAGATTTTAAATAGTTTAATTAATTAAATAATCTTTAAATAGTATTTTAATCATTTTTATAATTTCATTTTCATTTTTAATTTTAAGTTTTAAAAAGTGTCAAAAGCACCCCCTGTAGTTTGATAAATACCAAAATCCCACTTTTTCAGTCCGATTACGTAAATCTGAATTGTGAATACGTGCATATATCTGTATACCTGATTTTTGTGAATATTATATCTGTGTACAAATACCAAAATAACAGTAGCAATATCATTCCCACATCATCTGGCTACTGTCCTCAGTGCCACTTTCTCATTAACGATTTCCAAAAACACCATTTCGATCTCGCTGGGACTTTAACGACCCGGGAAAACACTACACTATCACCGGAGTATTGATTCTAGGCTGTCTTTGACTTATTGACTTTGGTTAATAATAATCTGATGGTTTAGACCCAATCAAGGATCTACCATCGTATTTAGGGGTGTGTATATGTGCAGAGTGATTACATGATTTAGAATATTAGCGTAAGATATTTAACTGTAATGAAACCTGTTGTAGGAGTGCTTAAGTGATTTTGAATATAAGTGTAAGATATTTAACTGTAATGAAACGGGTTGTAGGAGTGATTAAGTGATTTTGAATATAAGTGTAAGATATGTTATGAATCACAACCTACTTTTACTTACATTTTCTATGGACTATTAGGTGTGCACGGAATGGACATTTTCTATTAAATTGATTAGCGCTCGCATACTTCATTTGCTATTCAAGACCGTCAAATTTGGAGACGACAACGCATGAACGCTTATTATTTTAATTGTTACAAACTCAATTGATTATCGAATAATTCACGTATTATCTCATTATTTCTTTCATATATTAATGAAATATTTATGTTCATTGTTTTCTTATTATCTGAATTTCATATTTCTTTAAAAACTCCGTGAATCCACGGGTCTTTAAGCTAGTACTACATTTAAAGAGTGTATGGTCTAACATTGGAAAGTGAAATCTTGAAAGTCAAAGGAGAGATAAATGAATAGTGTAATTAATACTCTTATTAAAACACTCAATAACTTAAAAGTACAATAATTTATTCACGTTGTACAACTAATTAGAAGCATATATATCAAATTAAAAACAACCAATTAAAACACCCCTCACTAAAAAGTACAATACAATTTACACAGTGTATAATTTAAACAAGCTACAACATAATCTAAAATAAAGAATAATTAAACACACTAACTAATGTTATTTTTAAAACACCCTGAAATGAAAAGTATATGTTATTATACAAATTATTAAAACACACAAAGCTTCATACAAGCTAACATGTTGATGGTACATATAGTTTTGAAAACTGGACCGGACCAACGGGTTCAACTGGGAACCGGTGTCGCCACCGGTTCGGCTAACCAATAAAAACCATACGAAAACATATATTTCAAAAGGAAACTATTACTACACATCGAAAACCGGGTTGGCCTGGGATGCTTCAAACCCGGCGGGTTGACCCAGTTTAATTTGACCCGCTTTCGAACCAACCCGTCGGGTTGACTCGGTTCAAATCAACCCGTTTTTCGACCAGAATGGTTCAACCGGTTGAACCACCCGGGTGGAACCGGGTTTCAAAACATTATGTTTAATCCCCAAATCTTCAAACTTTTATTATTTTTCATTTATAACCCATAATTTTTTTTTACCACTAAACGATATATCACTATAAAATTTTGTTGCTATGCATGGGTAGTCATCTAGTCTTATCTTATCTATTTTATCTAATAAAATAAGCTTTTGTACAAGCCCCCTAAGCTACCTGCATTAAAAATTCATTTAATTCTCTTACGTGGCTTTCCATACTTAACTCGATAGTACAAGTCTCCATGTGCAGTAGGTTTATACATTCATACTCAAACGCTCCTCCTTCAAAATCTCCCATCTTCAATCCTATTTTTGTAAGGTTTTCAATCCCATTAAATTAAAACGCTCCTCCTCTTCATGATTCTTCTTCTACACGAATCATTCAAAAATCAAAATCATTCAAACACTATTAATTAGTTTCCTCCATTCAAAACATATATACACAAAACTGTTTTCTTCATCTAATTCAAAATGATATACGCTCCTCTTTGATTACAATTAATATCTTTCTTCCTCTATACAATTCAGTTTCAATTCTTTAATTCGACAATTGATGTCAAACGATTCAAAAAACCCTATATAAATAACCTTCGATTTGTTCTCTCTGTCTATGATTCACGCGATAACCCTACAATTCAGGTTCGTTTTATGATGTATTTTGATTTTGATTGTAAATTGTATTGGTGTTGAGATGTTTATGCATTTTGAAGTTTTATGTGTTTGATTAAATATTTGTGATTTATGAATCATGGTATCTAAACAGGGATTTGATTTTATGTTTTGTTTATTAAGGTGTTTTGGTGGTTTATTACATTCATGTCAAAAGCTTCTCAGTTGTAGAAGAACAAATTGACCAGCTCTTTAGTCTCTCCAACTTCTTCACAGTTTCGTGTCCATAAGAGTAAATATTTATTTTGAATATGATAACTAATTCTAATTTTTGTTATTATATCATTTGATTTGCAGGAAACATTGAATCAACTTTTTGAGATTGTTGTTTGAAATTGAACATTTTATGTTTCAATATGATTTTTTGCTTCCAATGTACACATGTATTTATGGTTTAATGATTTTCAGTTCAGTTGCTTTTTTCTGTTAATTTTTAGGTGGGGCAACATGCTATATGTGCAACCATGGAGGGCGTGTCCTTTTTTCGAGTACGTACCTATTGGAGCCTCATGTAAGCTTATCTTTGGGCAAGGTATGATTATAAAGTTGGCTCATCTTTATTAATTTGATTGTGAAATTGTATGATTAGGTTAGGATACAATTTGAGGCTGATTGGAAGAAAAATTGCTCCTTTTTTGCTTTTTGAGTATATGCAACTCGAGTTTATTTACAATTTCTTAATTTCAGAATGCTTACTTTAGCTGACTATTAGAATTCTTGAAATTTATGCGTTTATTAGGTTTTTTAGTTTTCGAGTCTTGGATGGTTGAATAATGAATATTGAAACATGTGTAATCATTAGTGTAACACCCCCAAAATTTGGTACAGCGGAAGACTCAACAAGCTTTCGGGGTGCTACGGGGATTGGTATCCATTCAAAGTCATGAAAGAACGAGATAAAGTAAACATAAGAAAAACACAATCAAACCGGGTTTTAAAGTTTACATTTATCCCAAAAATTATCCAAAGTAAGGCCCAAAAGGAATAAACATAGGTCCACAATAGTTATCAGAGTTTTAGAAATATAGATCCATAACCGGTGCCATAGCCAAGCCTCAAATCCCAAGCATCCATAGAGCATCACTTAATTACCTGAGAAAACGTGCTAAAAGTCAGCTTTCGCTGGTGAGATCATAGGTTTAAATTCATAATTCAATATAGTGGACATATACGCAAAATGCTTGCTAGCTAGACTAGGGCTCAACCATCCAACAAAAATAATCCAACCAAATCAAATCATCCATATAGGTGCACGCTATAGCTCAAATCAATCCAATCAATAGCTTACCTAGCTCAAGTCTAGGCCTCGCTCTATAATCAATCCAATAGCTTACCTAGATCTAGTCTAGGCCTCGCTCTATAACCAAATCAAATAGCTTACCTAGTTCGGGGACTAGGCCTCGCTCAATAACCAAATCAAATAGCTTACCTAGTTCGGGGACTAGGCCTCGCTCAACAACCAAATCGATAGCTTACCTAGCTCAAGTCTAGGCCTCGCTCAATAACCGAATCAATAGCTTACCTAGATCTAGTCTAGGCCTCGCTCTACCTAGTTCTATAAGCATAGCAAGTTTTGAGATCAAAAAGCGATAATAGTCCATATAAAACATTTGCACGTTTCTCACCCCAAGTATTGAAAACAAAGTTCAAGAGTAAAAAGTGGGGCTATGACTCACCTCAAGTCCAGAAATCCTCAAAAGAAATGATAGAAGAAAGACGTAAGTAAACTCAAGCAACTCACGTAACGGCAACTACAGACTCGGCACTTCCTAACAATATCAAACTCGTTCAGAAATCATTTCCTCAAAATCAAACATTCCCATTCCCGAACGTATTCCATTTTACTTTCCAAAAAAATCCATTTCTCGAATTAACTTCATATTAATTTGAAATTCGACATTTGGTATCCATATGGGTGAAGGGTCGACATAACTCAAACCAAAAAGCCACAACAAACGAAATAATAAACCATCTATAGGTCTAATATTAGCCCGATATATTATTTAAATAAATCATCAAAGCTTATCAAATCCGTCGATTTGGTAATCCCCTATATTTATTTACGTAATACATCGCTCCAAGATTATACCCAACCTAAATCACATTGCACAAAGAATACTATATGGTATATATCGTAGTCCAATAAATTCCCTATATATATCGTCCAATTTGCCAAATTCGTCAATTTAGCCAATTCCACGAGATATATAGTAATTTATTATCCTAATACATGTACCACAACCTATGGGCGTCGTAGGATACGATGCCCATTAATATACACTCATTTTATATAGCTAAATAACTCGATTTAACCCGTCGATTAAATAAGTCACGTAGTTATATAAGATGGATATATTAATCGTCATATATCCGTGACAACACAAACGTCACACAATAAAGCCCCCTTGGACTTTAAAGACCCACAATTCGTATAACTCGATAAGTTTCTAATTTATAAACAAAATCACATTTTTAATTATTAGTTATCCGACTTATATTTCGCCATTATTTATATAGTTATTATTTTTAATAATATCCCGACATTTATTACACTATTTTCATAGTATAATAACTATCGTTTTATTATTATACGTTTACTCGTGATCATTTTATTATTAATATACGCATTTATATATATATATATATATATATATATATATATATATATACGTTTAACACGTCTATGTATACGTTTATAAACGATTATATTCTTAATAATATTATTACGAGTATTATTCTTAATATCGATTTTTAAATATTTATCGAATCATAGAATTTGGTCACATGTCCGAGTCATCACTCTCGGCTCATAGTCCAAGTCCAAAATAAAACAACCAAGTCACAATAAATAACCAACTCCGTCCAAAACAATCCCAATCACATGCTACAACAATAGGGTCCGACTACGGCACCCGACTAACCTATCTCCGTCATTCTATTTTGACCGTCTCACAATCGGTCCCATATTCCCTTCGTCAACACAACTTCAATAATGTTATATTCATCACCTTCGCGGCTCCAAAGTAATGACAACAATATCAACAACGCCAAAGATAACATACCTCCACAATAACAACAATAATAATCAACAAGGGAAAACAACAAGTCACCAAATAAAGTCACCAATTAAATCAAGTCATCCGGGTCGACTACCAAGTCAAGCCCCGAGTCAAGGGACTCACTTGGAGTCACGGCTCAAATATGAACCACAAAGGTCGTACCCGAGAGCCTCATGGTCTCGGCTAGCTCATCCGAGCTCGAAACAAGACCAAATCGATTATCAGGTCCCGTAATCTCAATAACATCACCAACATAACAAACATATTATAAAAAAGGTCAATCTACTCAAACCCCCTTGTCCTTACCTCTCGTTACCCAAACCTAACGAGACCAGGAATCACAACAATCATGAGGACTCAACAATAATCAACAAGTGACCTCATAAGCCAAAAACAATAACAAGCCGAGAGCCTAGGCTCTCGGTTTCCAGTCGACACCCTCAAGAAACATGTAACCCGGATACCAAACTCGTGTTAAATCGTGTTTTATTCAAATCCCACTTGAATCTTAACGTTTTTAACCATTACCCGAAAGATATCAATAAGATTCGTGACCCTTAGTCACGAATTTCGCCAAAATATGAGTTACACTCGTCTCACCTTTGATTACCAAGATCAAATCATAAAGAAACTTCAAAAACAAGATAAATAGGACGAATTTATGGTGGATTCATGGTGTTAGAGGTGTTTATTTCACGCGTGACCTATACCAAAAGATAGATCTCGATGAGGAGGTTAATGTGATGGTGTTATTTTTGTTGTAGGGCCGGCGGTGTGACGGTGGTGGCTGCCGGAGTGGGTGGCGGCTAGGGTTGGTGTAGAGATGATGAAGATGAATATGAGAGAGAGAGTGGGTGTTGGTGTTGGTTTATGTGTTGTGTTTTCCAGGTTATCACCAAGGACGATTCATGCTTTACTCTTATTAAAAAAAAATAATAAATTTTTTAATAATAATAATAATAGTGAGTGTAGGGATTTAGTAGCCCGGTGTCAATACACGGACCAAACCCGAAACTTAAATAACGAAATATCTTTCTCAAACCAAACCCATTCCAAAATAATAATATCCGATCCAACCATAAAATATAATTAAAATTGTTAGGTTAACCTAGTGCCGGAGTCAATGTAGTGCCAAAAATAACGATCTCACAATAAATCATCACGACCGAATCAATCCAAACCATAAATAAATAACCAAATCTCATAAATATCGTACGATTAAAAATCACGTACCAACGTCTGTAAAATATCTCGTCACAATAAACATTCAAAAATTCCAAAATCATAATTTTAATGTAATGCGGGTTTTATAAAACGGCTCCCTATTTTGCCAGTTGTCACATCCTCCCAGCCTCAGAAGGAACCCGTCCCGGGTTTCTCTCGAAATAACCCATCTACAAAGTGAAAAGCTTCGGATATCTCTTTTGAAACTCATCCTCATGTTCCCACGTGAATTCCGGTCCGTGCCACAAATTCCAACGAACTTTGATGAGCGGAATACGACTCCTCTTGAGTCGTTTGATCTCTCTATCCATTATCTCAATCGGCTCTTCCACGAAATTCAAACTTTCATCCACACGAATATCCTTGATTGGTATAACTGGTGTTTCCTCTGAAAGGCATTTCTTCAGATTGCTAACATGAAACACATCATGAACTTTACTCAGTTCCATAGGTAATTCCAAACGATACGCTACGGGCCCAATTCTTTCCAAAATAAGAAATGGTCCAATGTAGCGGGGATTAAGTTTCCGACATTTCCCAAAACGTATCACACCCTCCCAAGGCGAGACTTTCAACATCACTTTGTCTCCGACCTGGAATTCTAGGGGTTTACGCCTCTGATCGGCGTAGCTTTTCTGCCTATCTCTAGCTGTTTGCTGCCGATCTCGAATTTGCGTTACCTTCTCAGTAGTTTCCAAAATAAGCTCAGGGCCTGTGAGTTGGCTATCTCCAACTTCTGCCCAACCAATAGGTGAATGACATTTACGACCATACAAAGCTTCAAATGCTGCAGCCTTAAGACTTGTGTGGCAGCTATTGTTGTAGGAGAACTCCGCAAGGGGTAGATATTTCTCCCAGCCTTTACCAAAGTCTATGATGCATGCACGAAGCATATCCTCCAAAGTCTGAATAGTTCTCTCGCTTTGACCATCGGTTTGGGGATGATATGCAGTACTCATATCAAGTCTCGTCCCCAAAGCGGTTTGAAGTGATCGCCACGATGCTGACGTGAAACGGCTGTCGCGATCCGAAATAATCGATATCGGAACTCCATGACGAGAAACAATCTCCTTCACATACAACCTCGCAAGTTTATCCACACTATCATCTTCACTAATTGCCAGGAAATGAGCAGACTTAGTCAAACGATCCACAATTACCCATATAGCGTCGCAACCGCTAGCTGTCTTTGGTAATTTGGTAATAAAGTCCATCGTAATCCGCTCCCATTTCCAAACCGGAAGTTCTGGCTGCGTCAACAATCCTGACGGTCTTTGATGTTCAGCTTTAACCTTAGAGCAAGTCAAGCACTTACTAACATACAATGCTATATCTGCCTTCATATTTGGCCACCAATATAACTTTTTCAAATCCTGGTACATCTTGTCAGACCCAGGATGAATAGAGTATCTTGATTTATGCGACTCATGCATAATCAACTCTCGAATTCCTCCATACAATGGTACCCAACTTCGCTCTCCAAAACATAATACTCCATCAGTACGCTTAACAAATCCCTTCTCATTTTCTGCCATCCCAAATATGTTCTCAGTAGGTCGATTTTCTGCCTTCAACGCTTCCATTTAAGCTTCTAATATTTGAGACGGTAATGGTGATACGATAGTCATTCCTAATGACCTAACTCGTAATGGTGGAATTCTCTCCTTTCGACTAAGAGCATCAGTGACAACGTTTGCTTTACCAGGATGGTAGCGAATTTCACAATCATAATCGCTTAGCAACTCAATCCAACGTCGCTGTCTCATGTTAAGCTCTTTTTGGTTCAAAATGTGTTGTAGACTTTTGTGGTCAGTAAACACTACGCACTTGGTTTCATACAAGTAATATCTCCATATTCTTAAAGCAAAAACCACATCACCTAACTCCAAATCATGGGTGGTGTAGTTCTTCTCGTGCTTCTTGTCGGGAAGCATAAGCTATCACTTT
Source organism: Artemisia argyi (assembly GCA_030686995.1). Taxonomy (NCBI): domain Eukaryota; kingdom Viridiplantae; phylum Streptophyta; class Magnoliopsida; order Asterales; family Asteraceae; genus Artemisia; species Artemisia argyi. The sequence goes on along the minus strand of CM060700.1, from coordinate 234,903,543 downwards.
CTCTCGTTGCATTAACACAGCTCCCAAACCTTTATGAGAGGCGTCACAATAGACGACGAAGTCCTCATTACCATCAGGTAACGCTAAGATAGGAGCACTACACAACATTTCCTTAAGTAACTGAATTGCTTCCTCTTCCTTATCTCCCCATTCATACTTAACACTCGTTTGAGTCAATTTGGTTAACGGTTTTGCTATCTTCGAAAATTCCTCAATGAATCTTCGGTAATAACCGGCTAATCCCAAAAATTGACGAACTTCTGTTGGGGTCGTAGGTGCAGCCCAATCTTTAATTGCTTCAATCTTAGCAGGATCTACATGAACTCCTTGTCTATCAATCACATGACCCAGAAATTGTACCGTCGGAATCCAAAATTCACATTTCGAAAACTTGGCATACAGTTTCTCCTTCCTGAGCGATTCTAAGATAAGTCTTAGATGCTCCTCATGCTCCTTCTCACTCTTCGAATAAATCAGAATGTCATCGATGAACACAATCACAAACTTATCTAAGTAAGGCTTACACACCCGATTCATGAGATCCATGAATACCGCCAGTGCGTTAGTCAACCCAAACGGCATCACCTAAAACTCGTAATGCCCGTAACGGGTTCTGAAAGCCGTTTTCGGAATATCCTCCTCGCGAACTCGAAGCTGATGATATCCCGATCTCAAATCGATCTTCGAATACACACTCGATCCTTGAAGTTGATCGAACAAATCGTCGATCCTCGGTAACGGGTATCTATTCTTCACCGTTAACTTGTTCAACTCTCGGAAATCAATACACATGCGAAATGATCCATCCTTCTTCTTCAGAAATAAGACCGGGGCTCCCCAAGGTGAAGAACTTGGTCTTATGAATCCCTTTTCAGCTAACTCCGCTAATTGTTTTGATAACTCTTCCAATTCAGTAGGTGCAAGACGATAAGGCGCTCGTGCTACAGGTGCAGCACCAGGTATCAACTCAATCTGAAATTCCACTTGCCTAGTAGGCGGAATTCCCGGCAAATCATCGGGAAACACATCCGCAAAATCACGAACTATAGGTACGTCTCCAATGCACCTTTCCTTCTTCTCCTTCTCTTCCTTCTCAGAAATTTGGGCTAAGAAAAGGTAACTTCCTCTTTCCAGTAGCTTTGGCAACTTAGTGCAAGATATGACCGATAATCTAGACGGGCCTCTCAAATCCTTTCTATCTCCTAGTATGTTCAGAATCTCCTTGCCGTATGGCACACGCACGATCTTTTCATCGCAAATTATATGAGCACGATACTTCGACAACCAATCCATACCAATAATGACATCAAAACTTCCTAACGTGACGGGTAGAAGATCTATGTTGAAAGGACGATTCAGAAAGTTTAACGTGCATTCGCGAATGATAGTCTTAATCCTCTTTATGTTTCCATTAGCTAACTCTACGTCATAACCAATTCCTAAGGCCATCGGGGGTTTCTCAAGTAAGGGTGCAAACTTAGTGGACACAAAACTCTTATCGGCACCAGTATCAAATAGTATGGAAGCACAACGATTATTGAGAAGGAACGTACCAGTAACGACGTTCGGATCTTCTCCTCTCTCGTTCCCAAGTGCATACACTCTCCCATGAGCAGCTCCAGCTTCCACATGTTGGTCCCCATTATCTTGTCGTCCACGGTTTCCTCCAGCTCCACGGTTTCCATTATTGTACCCATTACCACCCGATCCTTGATTTCTTCGGTTCCACGATTCCCTACACTCATTCCTATAATGTCCCTTCTTTCCACATCCATAGCAAGTAACATTTGCCTTACTTATAGTTTCAGGAGTAGCTTGAACCATAGCAAGTGGTCGAGCTCTACAATCCTTAGCTATGTGTCCCATCCTAGATCAATTCTTGCACATCACAGTACATCGTCCAGAATGATTCTTATAACATCAGTTACACTTGGGTGCATTTCCATTGTAGCTCTTCTTATCTCCATCTCCCATAGCATAAGCCCTAGTAGTTGTTTGTCGCTTATTTCGACGATCATTACCCTTAGAGTGATTATCCCTCTTCCTCTTTCCATTCTTGTCTTTCTCAGCTTCTTCCAATACCAACGAGTCCATCAATTGTTGAGCAATAGTGATAGCCTCATGAATGTTTGCAGGCTTAGCAGAAATCACATCGTTCCTTGTAGCTACCGGCGAACCATCGGTATACCTCTCAATCCTTTGAGTCTCAGTCCTAACCATATCGGGACAAAGTAAGGCTAACTCTCGATAACGGCGATTGTAAGTTGCCATATCGGTACCTTTCACCTTATGGTTCCAGAACTCAGTCTCCAGCTTCTTAATCTCATTTCTTGGGCAGTAAGTCTGAATCAGCAAAGACTTAAATTGCTCCCAAGTCATAGCATAAGCAACATCATTCCCAACCGAATTACGGTAATTGTTCCACCAAGTTAAAGCTTCATCCTTGAAAGTAAGAGAAGCAAACTTTACCTTCGCATTCTCCGCACAACCGCTAACATTAAACACTGACTCAGTCTTCTCCATCCACCTGACCAAGTATACCACTCCTTCAGTTCCACCAAACTCAATAGGTCCACAAATCTTAAACTCCTTGTAGTGACATCCGTTAGCACGAACAGGTGGAAATGTTCCAGCAGAATTGTTGGAATGATTTGACTCAGCTAGTAGCTCAGCAACTCGTTGCTCCACAAGTTGATTGATCATTGCTTGATCCACAATAGGTGCGTTAAGTGGAACATGATCATTGTCTCCCTGGATACCAACATTTTGAGTCATGTTGTTGCAGTTAGTAGTGTCCAGGTTATCAGGAGTAGGGGTCTCAACATTTCGAGTAGGGCGGCGTCCTCGACGACCAGGGGTAGTCGTTGCAGGACCAGTTCTGGTAGCTCTAACAGGATTTCGTCGTACAGTCATTGATCGAAATCACAATACAGGTTCATAAGTCTCCAATAACACATACCATAACGTCCAACAAGAATCCGATTGGTGAAAGTCGAAATACGAACATAATACCAACACAATATCATCCACACAAATAGGAACACAACTCTCCATGTACGCCAAAAACCGTAGGATATCATACGAAATCACTATCGTCCATACAAGTAGCGATTGATACTTCGTTCCAAAATACCAAAAGACATAATAAATACTAAACATTCCATACGAGACGAACATACAATCCGAATAACATGGCATAAGAGATAGAATAACCAACTCTCCTAACCAAGTACTCCCTGGCTTAGGAAGCAACATAACAAAACACAAATCCAAATCGATCTAGCCATGATGCTGGCGTAGACTCCTCAACTCCGCAACAAACTTAGCAATAAACTCAGCAATAATCATCTCAAGTCGGTCAGACATCCGCGAGATCCACTCGCCCTGTGCAGTAATCCGAGTCCACATCCTACCAATTTCACCCAAATTTGCATGCTCAGCAGAAACCTCAGAAGTTGCATCCAACTCAACGGGACTACCAGGTGGCAACTCAAACACAAATGGATGATCAGGTGAAACCGGCTCTAACGGATGTATCGGGGAATCAGGCTTCGCAGAATGAATTGAATGTGTTAGCGACCCATCATCGTCAGGCATCTCCTCCTCCTGAGGATCATCCTCTTCCTCATCCTGAGGGTCATCATTCTCTTCCTCATCTTGAGGGTTATCATTCTGCTCACCCTCGTACTCCTCCTCATACTCCTCGTCGGAGGGGTACTCCATCAATCGTCATCTCTGAGCAGGTGAACCACGAGGCGATAAAATCGGTGACTTAGGGCGTCAATGAGATGATAAAGTAGTGGCTGAACGCATGATCATCACGTATGGGTCATCAGGGGCCATAGTGATTTACGAGAGGCGGCGCGTACTAGCAATAACAATCCTTAATTACAAAACGTGCAAAGGAGGCCATGATTTGTGACAACGGCGTAGGGTAGGTGTAAGTGTTTCAAAACAACTAAACCGCGAACTCAAAATACCGTATCAAAAATCATCATATAATTCCAAATCATATATATATCAAGAAGGATTTAAAATACCGCATTACTAAAATCATTCGTAAAGCAATTAAGCCATATAATTCCTCAAAACGCCATCATATCGCTAAATCAATAAACCTCAAATCCTCAAATCATCTCAAGAATCCCAATTCTAATAATCATCTCAATAATCTCATTCCAAGTCAATATCTCATAATACCTAAATAATAAACAATGATGCTTCGGCTTGGCGGGCTGGCGGGCAATGGTCGAGGATCGTTTTCTATATAAAAAAAATCGGTTATAGTTTAGGTGTCTATTTACCTAGTTCTCTATAACCTTGGCTCTGATACCAATCTGTAACACCCCCAAAATTTGGTACAGCGGAAGACTCAGCAAGCTTTCGGGGTGCTACGGGGATTGGTATCCATTCAAAGTCATGAAAGAACGAGATAAAGTAAACATAAGAAAAACACAATCAAAACGGGTTTTAAAGTTTACATTTATCCCAAAAATTATCCAAAGTAAGGCCCAAAAGGAATAAACATAGGTCCACAATAGTTATCAGAGTTTTAGAAATATAGATCCATAACCGGTGCCATAGCCAAGCCTCCAATCCCAAGCATCCATAGAGCATCACTTAATTACCTGAGAAAATGTGCTAAAAGTCAGCTTTCGCTGGTGAGATCATAGGTTTAAATTCATAATTCAATATAGTGGACATATACGCAAAACGCTTGCTAGCTAGACTAGAGCTCAACCATCCAACCAAAATAATCTAACCAAATCAAATCATCCATATAGGTGCACGCTATAGCTCAAATCAATCCAATCAATAGCTTACCTAGCTCAAGTCTAGGCCTCGCTCTATAATCAATCCAATAGCTTACCTAGATCTAGTCTAGGCCTCGCTCTATAACCAAATCAAATAGCTTACCTAGTTCGGGGACTAGGCCTCGCTCAATAACCAAATCAAATAGCTTACCTAGTTCGGGGACTAGGCCTCGCTCAACAACCAAATCGATAGCTTACCTAGCTCAAGTCTAGGCCTCGCTCAATAACCGAATCAATAGCTTACCTAGATCTAGTCTAGGCCTCGCTCTACCTAGTTCTATAAGCATAGCAAGTTTTGAGATCAAAAAGCGATAATAGTCCACATAAAACATTTGCACGTTTCTCACCCCAAGTATTGAAAACAAAGTTCAAGAGTAAAAAGTGGGGCTATGACTCACCTCAAGTCCAGAAATCCTCAAAAGAAACGATAGAAGAAAGACGTAAGTAAACTCAAGCAACTCACGTAACGACAACTACAGACTCAGCACTTCCTAACAATATCAAACTCGTTCAGAAATCATTTCCTCAAAATCAAACATTCCCATTCCCGAACGTATTCCATTTTACTTTCCAAAAAAATCCATTTCTCGAATTAACTTCATATTAATTTGAAATTCGACGTTTGGTATCCATATGGGTGAAGGGTCGACACAACTCAAACCAAAAAGCCACAACGAACGAAATAATAAACCATCTATAGGTCTAATATTAGCCCGATATATTATTTAAATAAATCATAGAAGCTTATCAAATCCATCGATTTGGTAATCCCCCATATTTATTTACGTAATACATCGCTCCAAGATTATACCCAACCTAAATCACATTGCACAAAGAATACTATATGGTATATATCGTATTCCAATAAATTCCCTATATATATCGTCCAATTTGCCAAATTCGTCAATTTAGCCAATTCCACGAGATATATAGTAATTTATTATCCTAATACATGTACCACAACCTATGGGCGTCGTAGGATACGATGCCCATTAATATACTCATTTTATATAGCTAAATAACTCGATTTAACCCGTCGATTAAATAAGTCACGTAGTTATATAAGATGGATATATTAATCGTCATATATCCGTGACAACACAAACGTCACACAATAAAGCCCCCTTGGACTTTAAAGACCCACAATTCATATAACTCGATAAGTTTCTAATTTATAAACAAAATCACATTTTTAATTATTAGTTATCCGACTTATATTTCGCCATTATTTATATAGTTATTATTTATAATAATATCCCGACATTTATTACACTATTTTCATAGTATAATAACTATCATTTTAATATTATACGTTTACTCGTGATCATTTTATTATTAATATACGCATTTATATATATATATATATATATATATATATATATATATATATATATATATATATATATATATATATATATACGTTTAACACGTCTATATATACCTTTATAAACGATTATATTCTTAATAATATTATTACGAGTATTATTCTTAATATCGATTTTTAAATATTTATCGAATCATAGAATTTGGTCACATGTCCGAGTCATCACTCTCGGCTCATAGTCCAAGTCCAAAATAAAACAACCAAGTCACAATAAATAACCAACTCCGTCCAAAACAATCCCAATCACATGCTACAACAATAGGGTCCGACTACGGCACCCGACTAACCTATCTCCGTCATTCTATTTTGACCGTCTCACAATCGGTCCCATATTCCCTTCGTCAACACAACTTCAATAATGTTATATTCATCACCTTCGCGGCTCCAAAGTAATGACAACAATATCAACAACGCCAAAGATAACATACCTCCACAATAACAACAATAATAATCAACAAGGGAAAACAACAAGTCACCAAATAAAGTCACCAATTAAATCAAGTCATCCGGGTGGACTACCAAGTCAAGCCCCGAGTCAAGGGACTCACTTGGAGTCAACGCTCAAATATGAACCACAAAGGTCGTACCCGAGACCCTCATGGTCTCGGCTAGCTCGTCCGAGCTCGAAACAAGACCAAATCGATTATCAGGTCCCGTAATCTCAATAACATCACCAACATAACAAACATATTATCGAAAAGGTCAATCTACTCAAACCCCCTGGTCCTTACCTCTCATTACCCAAACCTAACGAGACCAAGAATCACAACAATCATGAGGACTCAACAATAATCAACAAGTGACCTCATAAGCCAAAAACAATAACAAGCCGAGAGCCTAGGCTCTCGGTTTCCAGTCGACACCCTCAAGAAACATGTAACCCGGATACCAAACTCATGTTAAATCGTGTTTTATTCAAAACCCACTTGAATCTTAACATTTTTAACCATTACCCGAAAGATATCAATAAGATTCGTGACCCTTAGTCACGAATTTCGCCAAAATACGAGTTACACTCGTCTCACCTTTGATTACCAAGATCAAATCATAAAGAAACTTCAAAAACAAGAAAAATAGGACGAATTTATGGTGGATTTGTGGTGTTAGAGGTGTTTATTTCACGCGTGACCTATACCAAAAGATAGATCTCGATGAGGAGGTTAATGTGATGGTGTTATTTTTGTTGTAGGGCCGGCGGTGTGACGGTGGTGGCTGCCGGAGTGGGTGGCGGCTAGGGTTGGTGTAGAGATGATGAAGATGAATATGAGAGAGAGAGAGAGTGGGTGTTGCTGTTGGTTTATGTGTTGTGTTTTCCAGGTTATCACCAAGGACGATTCATGCTTTACTCTTATTAAAAAAAATAATTTTTTTAATAATAATAATAATAGTGAGTGTAGGGATTTAGTAGCCCGGTGTAACACCCCCAAAATCATCATGTCAGCGGAAGACTTAAAATGTCAGCGGAAGACTTTTTGGGTGTTACTTTGAGGATCTTTATCACAATCATAGAAAACGACACAAAAGTGACGTTTTAAAGTTTAATTCATTCAAAATACCAAATATTCGAGACATCAAGATGTTTCATAAATTAAACAACAAGTTTATTTGAAATATGTCAAAATGTTTATTTAAGCCCATGCCGAGTTACAAGCCCACTCCGTGCCTTCAAGTTCCTTCTTGTTTAGTTACCTGAGATAAACACATGCTAAAAGTGTCAACACAAAGGTTGGTGAGTTCATATAGTTTATAGTTTCGAATATCAATTTCCAAAGTCAAGAGTTTAAAAGTCCACAGTGTTTATAATAAGAGTTGATTATCCAAATAAAGTGTGAGAAAAATTCATAGTGGTCATAGTTTAAATCGTTAATTAGAAAATGAGTGATTTATCAATTCAAAAATAGTTCGTTGGTTTGCCCTTCACCGGGTCAACACCAAAATAGTAGTTTGTTTATAAATCCATTTAACACGAGTTTCGATATTTAGGCCATGTTGTTGCGTCCATAACATAAATAGTTTACAGGGAACCGCATTTAAACAGTTGAAACTGTATCCGAACAGTTTGTAGAGAACCGTTTTTAAACAATTGAAACCGTATCCAAACAGTTTGCGGGGAACCGTATTTAAACAGTTGAAACTGTATCCAAACAGAGTGTGGAGAACCGTATTTAAACAGTTGAAACCGTATTTAAACAGTTTGTTCCATAATTCCAAATATCGATAGTAAAATCGTTAGAAAAGTTGTTACACATGCATCTCTTCCAAAGAGTTTATAGAACAGTTAAATGATAGAAAGTGTAGCTATGAACTTATAGTAATATGTAAATAGTTAACGAGTACTTGTAAAAGTATAAAACAATAGTTAAGCATGTATCTCCCCCAAAAACGTTTATAAATCATTGTAAGTAAGAGTAGGGGCTATGACTCACCTTAGTAGTACGGTAGACAGAGTATAAGTAATGTCAGAAGTGAAGATGGAATTGACTTCAAGAGATAACCTGAATGATATGGAAGTCCGAGATAAGTTCTACTTATCGAGAATTGTGATTTGAATAGTGTTCGATGACAAAATGACTTGTGGCAGAGGTGGCTTGCGTGGCAAAATGCTTAATAGTTCAGGAGCAAGTTATATACAATATAACTTGTCTTTATGTATAAGTATCGTTTATTATTTTTATTTCTCGTCATGAATCAATGATATGTATCAAAAGTTGATAAATGATAAATTATAGTAATTGCAAGTTTACGTCAGGTTAAGTGAACCGATGAGTTTTATTATAGGAATAATCATTATTTAATGCGTATTCAAGTTAACCGATAATATCGTCAAGTCATATAATTTACGTTATATATATATTCAGAAATATATAGTTATTCGTATTTAACACTTCATTATCGTCTAAAAAAAATGTAGGTCTCGTTATATGTTACTATGATATAGTCATAAAATATTAATTTGTCAAGCGTGATTAAGTTTCTATGTAAACCCTAAAGTTATACTATCGTGACTCATTTAACCTAAAGTAGTTAAATAATCACATACTTATTCTAAAATACACATGTTTACAACTTATAGAAGTTTTGGGTGGAAAATGTCATGTATAATACTTGAGGGACTGAAATTGTAACAATATTATAAGGGTTTAAAACTTATAAAGTCTTATGATCTTGTGTTATATCTTGTTATATTTTCTTAGTTTCCTGTATGCATTGATGCGTATATATGTGTTTTGAAATGAGTTTTTGTGTTTCCTCTAAATCTTTAAATAGCAGTTGGGTTATTTACTTGGAGACCAAAATAAGCTTTAAATGAATATCGACTCATTTATATAACTTGACTTCAAATGTGTCCATAGTTATTAAGCTAGTTTCATGTGACATTTTTTTAAAAGGGTTAAGCTTATGTTTCGAAAATAAGTTATACAATTTGAAAGATGAGTTATTCGAGCCACCTTATATAATGTGAGTCGAGTAGTACAAGTCTGTTAGAGCCAAACTTTGGTTTTACTTTTCATTAGTGTTTTCACAAGTCATTTTAGGTTTGAAAGTTTTGACCCGATTCGTATATAACTCGTATGTTTCATGTAGATTGAATATAGTGAAGATGAGAACAAGCTTGTCAAGGCTTAAGTTGGTAAAAGATAGTGCCACACGAGTCTCTTTTAACCATTATAAATCTGATTTCAAAAGGTTTGCATGTATGAGTCTTGGTGTGTTTTTAATTGATTATAACATGTTTCAAATCTCATTATGCATTTTACATTTAGCTTATTAGCTGAGTTACCACGTTGCTTTGCCACACAATGACCAAAGATATATTTGTAATAGTGTTTTCAAAGTGAGTTATGAATGCTTAAAGTGAAATGAAAAGGGTCACGCATGAAACCAATACGCGACCAAAATATTTATGTGAAGAGGAGTGAGCTTGGGAACTTACTACACCACAACTTGGTGGCGAGGAACTCGTAGGAGACGTAGACGAGGATCAAAGTGAAATCAAGATTGTCACCAAGCCTCCTAGCATTTTACTCCATTTCGTGTAGCAACCAAAGATGTATTTAGAACCAGGAAGAATAATAGCCTAACTTCTGCTCCTTTCTTCTCTTTCTTTTCACGACAACAAGAATAACATTTTATGTTTGAGTTTGGTTTAGTGAGAGTTGAGGTGTGGAAAGACGATGGTGTAAGGCTTGGTTAAGGGCTCACCCACGAACCAAAATTAGTTCCAAGTTACAACCTGGCTTCAACAGAAACTATGATTTTATGTGAGTTGTAGTGAGTTTTAAATGTCGACATGCATGGAGCCTTCTTCTTCTCATGCCAGTAAAGAAATGAGTTGTTGGGTTTGTTTTTGAATTGTATGCCACAGTAGGTAAGCAAGAGGGATCTGTTTTGTGTTGCGTTACCAACTGAGCTTACAGGTATTTATATAGTGGGTTTTGAGAAGATGATAGCAAGCTGAGATCACAAGAGATAGGAACGAATATATGTCACCACCCTCCATCATCCTTCATTCTCGATGCTGAAGGAGGGTGAAAGCTGAATGTATACCAGGTTCTCGAAGGGTGATTTGTTAGTGTTATGGTAGGAATGTTGGTGACTCTTGATGGTAACGTACAAGAATGGTATAGACTTGACCATGAAGAGTCATGTAGTGTATTGTAAGAGAAACAATGAGGGTTGCTTCAGGTGTTCATGGCTGGTTCTATGCTTCAAAGATCTAGGCTCAACTTGAATCCCTTGAACTCTTGCCAATCCTATTCGATCTTAGCTACTTAGAAACACTTAGTGAAATTTTGAAATGTGATCATGTTGGTGCATGAATCTGGTTCGATTTCATGTAACCTTATATATGCGAGTTGGTGAAATGAACAAGTGGTGATATGGAGCAGAGATCACGTGGGATTTGGAGTGCATGTTCTTTGATTAAAGTTTGTTGGAGGTGGCGTGAGAATGTTCTTTAGATGAACAAGTGTCGGATGAAATTAGCAATCTTTCATAAGGTATCTCATTGATTGGGAGCAAAGGAGGTCATGTAAGAGTTTGAACATGGGTTTTCTTGGGTTGTACTTGGGGTAGAAACAAGTGAGGGAGGGTGAAGGTAAGAAGCTGCCATTTACATGTATAAGAGTGTTCATGTGTGTGTCATACAATGTGTAAGGAAGTAACATGGTTCTCTAGGTCATATTCCATAGATATCAGCCACGAATTACATTTTTGGTTCAAAATTCTCACGCGTCTAGACGTAAAATATTATTTCGGACAACTTTCGTGTTTTACACTTTTCCTGGTTCGGACCAGAAGGGCCTTAAAATTAGGATTTAAATTCGTTACAGAAAGTTAGTGGTTTATTAGAATTTATACGAAGTGGTATTGAAATAAAATGCTATTTGTGTCAAGTTGAGATGAAACTTGTAAGGTGCCTTAACTTGATCAATATTCTAGTATAGTAATTATATTTGAAAGTCGATAATAATTATCGTTCATGGTTCTTAGAGGTCCAATATTATTAGCGAGTACACATGGGAATTTTAGTAGGCTCGGGATTTATTTAAATTGTATTTGTTAATTATTGAAACGTATACTTATTAAGTATCAATGTTTTAAGTTATGTATGGTATCTAGGTTATTAAGGTTTAGGTGTAAATGTCGTGTCAAGGTAAGAGTGAATAACGTTGTAATTGACAAAGTATATATAAAAAAAAATTGTTACGGGTAAAAATGGTTAATCTATGTTATGGTAACGTGTTAATCGTAGGAAAATTTTACGGGGTGTTATATTACCTACCCGTTAAACGGAATCCAGTCCCGGGATTCTAAGATAAGGTAGCTGTAAAGGTGAGTGGGAAGGGTGAACAAATAGTCATTCCTAACGATCTAATCCCTGAGCGGTTTTAATTTTCCTTTCGAGCTTAACGTATCTACTTCTACATTAGCTTCTTCTTTTTAATTTTTCTTTCCAGCTTAACGTATCTACTACTACATTAGCTTCTTCTTTTTAATTTTTCTTTCTAGCTTAACGTATCTACTACTACATTAGCTTTTTCCTTGATGATAGCAGTTCTCATAGTTATAATTGTTGAGTAGTTCTAACTACTTACATTGTCTTATGTTCAATTCCTTTTGATTAACTTGACTTAAGAAACAATTCCATTTTTGAATAAAGATTTTTATTTTAACATGTTTTGAAGATAAACATGGTTCACAGTATTTTGTTTCGTGAAAGTTAAAATTTGTGGGGTAACCTACCCGTTAAACAAAGTGTTTGCTTGTTAACAGATTTTTAATAATAAGAGTTTTCAAGTGGAAACTTGTTGAATGAAGAGAAAGTTGCTGAACTTCAGCTTTTGTAAAGAGAAAACTTGTTAAATATAGTTTTAAGTGACAACACGGTATTTGGTTCTAAGCTTTTGTAGATGATGAATCTGTTTGTTCCTTAGCAATTCCATATCTTGTATTTCTATTAGAGGGATTTATAGATTTTGATGGATTTTAGGTAAAGTTGTGAAAGGTTTGGAGATTACTATATCACTTATAGTGCCGGAGAAGTAAGAGAGACCATTGTAATCACATACAATGTCGTGAAAAGGTTTCATAAATCGCCAGAATGTAAAAGTAAGAACATGATTGAATAAGTGTGGTTGTGCCGTAATGCCTTACGCAGAAGAAAATTGTGAGTCTTTGGCTGAAGTTTTAGTGTTTTATGAACTTTTTTCATACGCATGCCATTTCAGATACAATTAAGCCCACTTATTTATAATTCGTTATTTACATAGAGAAGCGTCCCAAACGATGTAAATAATGAAGTATAAACTTATGGTTCGGCGATTTACAATTTCTTTATTTCAATAAAAAGGCGTCCCAATCCATTCAAATAAAGACATTGTAAATCATCCTACTTAAGAATTTCTGACTCAACACCCATACTGATCGACAAGGTAATGCGCAGATTTTTCCGAGAGTACGAGAAGAGTATGTCATATACATCTATAAAGATGAGAGCAAGATAATTAAAGAGGATTGGTATAGTATTCAAAATAGTTGGGGGAGCATATATATATATATATATATATTAATATACTAGAGTGTTGTTGTAGCATAAACTATCTAAAAGTCACATAATCGTCTGGCGGATGGAAATATGAAGACACGATATTTGCAATAATCCCGATTAGTAAATATAAGTCATTAGCATAATCATAACATGTTAACATATATAAGAAATCATGTAAAAGTAATGTCTCTACCAGATGTTGGAAACGCGTAGGCACGGAGGGCATAAGGTGGTATTTTGTAAAAGTGGTCCGTTTTAAACGTGTAGTTATAGTCCAATGTTCAAAACACTTGGTACTTTATAACTGTAGCTCTGATGCCAATCTGTAACACCCCCAAAATCATCATGTCAGCGGAAGACTTAAAATGTCAGCGGAAGATTTTTGGGCGTTACTTCGAGGATCTTTATCACAATCATAGAAAACGACACAAAAGTGACGTTTTAAAGTTTAATTCATTCAAAATACCAAATATTCGAGACATCAAGATGTTTCATAAATTAAACAACAAGTTTATTTGAAATATGTCAAAATGTTTATTTAAGCCCATGCCGAGTTACAAGCCCACTCCGTGCCTTCAAGTTCCTTCTTGTTTAGTTACCTGAGATAAACACATGCTAAAAGTGTCAACACAAAGGTTGGTGAGTTCATAGAGTTTATAGTTTCGAATATCAATTTCCAAAGTCAAGAGTTTAAAAGTCTACAGTGTTTATAATAAGAGTTGATTATCCAAATAAAGTGTGAGAAAAATTCATAGTGATCATAGTTTAAATCGTTAATTAGAAAATGAGTGATTTATCAATTCAAAAATAGTTCGTTGGTTTGCCCTTCACCGGGTCAACACCAAAATAGTAGTTTGTTTATAAATCCATTTAACACGAGTTTCGATATTTAGGCCATGTTGTTGCGTCCATAACATAAATAGTTTACAGGGAACCGTATTTAAATAGTTGAAACTGTATCCGAACAGTTTGTAGAGAACCGTATTTAAACAGTTGAAACCGTATCCAAACAGTTTGCGGGGAACCGTATTTAAACAGTTGAAACTGTATCCAAACAGTGTGTGGAGAACCGTATTTAAACAGTTGAAACCGTATTTAAACAGTTTGTTCCATAATTCCAAATATCGATAGTAAAACCGTTAGAAAAGTTGTTACACATGCATCTCTTCCAAAGAGTTTATAGAACAGTTAAATGATAGAAAGTGTAGCTATGAACTTATAGTAATATGTAAATAGTTAACGAGTACTTGTAAAAGTATAAAACAATAGTTAAGCATGTATCTCCCCCAAAAACGTTTATAAATCATTGTAAGTAAGAGTAGGGGCTATGACTCACCTTAGTAGTACGGTAGACAGAGTATAAGTAATGTCAGAAGTGAAGATGGAATTGACTTCAAGAGATAACCTGAATGATATGGAAGTCCGAGATAAGTTCTACTTATCGAGAATTGTGATTTGAATAGTGTTCGATGACAAAATGACTTGTGGCAGAGGTGGCTTGCGTGGCAAAACGCTTAATAGTTCAGGAGCAAGTTATATACAATATAACTTGTCTTTATGTATAAGTATCGTTTATTATTTATATTTCTCGTCATGAATCAATGATATGTATCAAAAGTTGATAAATGATAAATTATAGTAATTGCAAGTTTACGTCAGGTTAAGTGAACCGATGAGTTTTATTATAGGAATAATCATTATTTAATGCGTATTCAAGTTAACCGATAATATCGTCAAGTCATATAATTTACGTTATATATATATTCAGAAATATATAGTTATTCGTATTTAACACTTCATTATCGTCTAAAAAAAATGTAGGTCTCGTTATATGTTACTACGATATAGTCATAAAATATTAATTTGTCAAGCGTGATTAAGTTTCTATGTAAACCCTAAAGTTATACTATCGTGACTCATTTAACCTAAAGTAGTTAAATAATCACATACTTATTCTAAAATACACATGTTTACAACTTATAGAAGTTTTGGGTGGAAAATGTCATGTATAATACTTGAGGGACTGAAATTGTAACAATATTATAAGGGTTTAAAACTTATAAAGTCTTATGATCTTGTGTTATATCTTGTTATATTTTCTTAGTTTCCTGTATGCATTGATGCGTATATATGTGTTTTGAAATGAGTTTTTGTGTTTCCTCTAAATCTTTAAATAGCAGTTGGGTTATTTACTTGGAGACCAAAATAAGCTTTAAATGAATATCGACTCATTTATATAACTTGACTTCAAATGTGTCCATAGTTATTAAGCTAGTTTCATGTGACATTTTTTTAAAAGGGTTAAGCTTATGTTTCGAAAATAAGTTATACAATTTGAAAGATGAGTTATTCGAGCCACCTTATATAATGTGAGTCGAGTAGTACAAGTCTGTTAGAGCCAAACTTTGGTTTTACTTTTCATTAGTGTTTTCACAAGTCATTTTAGGTTTGAAAGTTTTGACCCGATTCGTATATAACTCGTATGTTTCATGTAGATTGAATATAGTGAAGATGAGAACAAGCTTGTCAAGGCTTAAGTTGGTAAAAGATAGTGCCACACGAGTCTCTTTTAACCATTATAAATCTGATTTCAAAAGGTTTGCATGTATGAGTCTTGGTGTGTTTTTAATTGATTATAACATGTTTCAAATCTCATTATGCATTTTACATTTAGCTTATTAGCTGAGTTACCACGTTGCTTTGCCACACAATGACCAAAGATATATTTGTAATAGTGTTTTCAAAGTGAGTTATGAATGCTTAAAGTGAAATGAAAAGGGTCACGCATGAAACCAATACGCGACCAAAATATTTATGTGAAGAGGAGTGAGCTTGGGAACTTACTGCACCACAACTTGGTGGCGAGGAACTCGTAGGAGACGTGGACGAGGATCAAAGTGAAATCAAGATTGTCACCAAGCCTCCTAGCATTTTACTCCGTTTCGTGTAGCAACCAAAGATGTATTTAGAACCAGGAAGAATAATAGCCTAACTTCTGCTCCTTTCTTCTCTTTCTTTTCACGACAACAAGAATAACATTTTATGTTTGAGTTTGGTTTAGTGAGAGTTGAGGTGTGGAAAGACGATGGTGTAAGGCTTGATTAAGGGCTCACCCACGAACCAAAATTAGTTCCAAGTTACAACCTGGCTTCAACAGAAACTATGATTTTATGTGAGTTGTAGTGAGTTTTAAATGTCGACATGCATGGAGCCTTCTTCTTCTCACGCCAGTAAAGAAATGAGTTGTTAGGTTTGTTTTTGAATTGTATGCCACAGTTGGTAAGCAAGAGGGATCTGTTTTGTGTTGCGTTACCAACTGAGCTTACAGGTATTTATATAGTGGGTTTTGAGAAGATGATAGCAAGTTGAGATCACAAGAGATAGGAACGAATATATGTCACCACCCTCCATCATCCTTCATTCTCGATACTGAAGGAGGGTGAAAGCTGAATGTATACCAGGTTCTCGAAGGGTGATTTGTTAGTGTTATGGTAGGAATGTTGGTGACTCATGATGGTAACGTACAAGAATGGTATAGACTTGACCATGAAGAGTCATGTAGTGTATTGTAAGAGAAACAATGAGGGTTGCTTTAGGTGTTCATGGCTGGTTCTATGCTTCAAAGATCTAGGCTCAACTTGAATCCCTTGAACTCTTGCCAATCCTATTCGATCTTAGCTACTTAGAAACACTTAGTGAAATTTTGAAATGTGATCATGTTGGTGCATGAATCTGGTTCGATTTCATGTAACCTTATATATGCGAGTTGGTGAAATGAACAAGTGGTGATATGGAGCAGAGATCACGTGGGATTTGGAGTGCATGTTCTTTGATTGGAGTTTGTTGGAGGTGGCGTGAGAATGTTCTTTAGATGAACAAGTGTCGGCTGAAATTAGCAATCTTTCATAAGGTATCTCATTGATTGGGAGCAAAGGAGGTCATGTAAGAGTTTGAACATGGGTTTTCTTGGGTTGTACTTGGGGTAGAAACAAGTGAGGGAGGGTGAAGGTAAGAAGCTGCCATTTACATGTATAAGAGCGTTCATGTGTGTGTCATACAATGTGTAAGGAAGTAACATGGTTCTCTAGGTCATATTCCATAGATATCAGCCACGAATTACATTTTTGGTTCAAAATTCTCACGCGTCTAGACGTAAAACATTATTTCGGACAACTTTCGTGTTTTACACTTTTCCTGGTTCGGACTAGAAGGGCCTTAAAATTAGGATTTAAATTCGTTACAGAAAGTTAGTGGTTTATTAGAATTTATACGAAGTGGTATTGAAATAAAATGCTATTTGTGTCAAGTTGAGATGAAACTTGTAAGGTGCCTTAACTTGATCAATATTCTAGTATAGTAATTATATTTGAAAGTCGATAATAATTGTCGTTCATGGTTCTTAGAGGTCCAATATTATTAGCGAGTACACATGGGAATTTTAGTAGGCTCGGGATTTATTTAAATTGTATTTGTTAATTATTGAAACGTATACTTATTAAGTATCAATGTTTTAAGTTATGTATGGTATCTAGGTTATTAAGGTTTAGGTGTAAATGTCGTGTCAAGGTAAGAGTGAATAACGTTGTAATTGACAAAGTATATATAAAAAAAAATTGTTACGGGTAAAAATGGTTAATCTATGTTATGGTAACGTGTTAATCGTAGGAAAATTTTACGGGGTGTTATACCCGGTGTCAATACACGGACCAAACCCGAAACTTAAATAACCAAATATCTTTCTCAAACCAAACCCGTTCCAAAATAATAATATCCGATCCAACCATAAAATATAATTAAAATTGTTAGGTTAACCTAGTGCCGGAGTCAATGTAGTGCCAAAAATAACGATCTCACAATAAATCATCACGACTGAATCAATCCAAACCATAAATTAATAACCAAATCTCATAAATATCGTACGATTAAAAATCACGTACCAACGTTTGTAAAATATCTCGTCACAATAAACATTCAAAAATTCCAAAATCATAATTTTAATGTAATGCGGGTTTTATAAAACGGCTCCCTATTTTGCCAGTTGTCACAATTAGCTCTAAAATACACTGATAAGCAATCCCATAAACTTTTTAGGTGCATTTTAGCTTATATGTAAAGCGAATAAAGTAGTTTCCATTGTTTTTTTGTTATTTTCTGCATGAAATCTTTTTTTAGTGACCACATGTTTTGTTGTGCTTAGGATTCATTGCATTGTACGCACAATGTTTTAGTGTCTTATGAATACTGTTTTAGAGCTGCAATTAAAGGGTACAAAATTTTAAGGCCAGTTAATGTTAGTGGTGGCATGGTTGAACCAGGTAGCGGTAGACAAAAGTCTGCAGTTGCTCACAAGATTCCATTTCCAAAGTTATGCAATAAAGCAAAATTGGATGATTTGAAATAAGCCTATTTTCCTGCCAAAAGAAATTGCAAAAAAAAAAAAAAAAAAAAAAATCCAATTTTCCTGCCAAAACGGGCGTGTCAATATTACTGTCTTTTCTCATTTTTCCCACTTTATGCAGTTGCCTTCAGATTATTTGATTCGAGACGAATTGGGTACATAGAATGGGAAATAGTTAGTCATTAATCTGTTTCCTATATCAAAATATTTATTTGACTTTTTGAGATCATATTGACATTAATTTTTCATTGTGTTTGTATTCACAGACTTTTGCAGCCGCGGATGCTGAGATGGATGGAAAAATCATCAAAGAAGAGTGAAGGAACTTTGTCATTCAACGACCCCACCTCTGTAAGAACATGACCCTTCCATAGTTCCATCTCTTAGGTACATCCGTTCAATCAGTTTAAGACTATTGTCCATCTATGTGTCAAGTTAAACATTATCTATTTTAGACGAACTTTTTCTTTTTTTCGTTAAGGGGTGTTTTAGGTTGATGATTTAACCGCAGACAAGAAAGCATTGGCTGATGTTGGCTCGACAGAAGATGGAATGGAGGATATCAAAAAAATGAGATGTGGCGTTCTCAATATATCCGGTATGGGTGGTATGAATTATGTTGAAATTTATCTATTGGATACTTATACGCAATTGGTGTACAGAAAAGAGGAACCAGGTTTGACAATGTAATAATGCAATTTTTTTTTCTTGCAGGATTCAATATAGCGAATTAAACAAGTTGTGGCTTAGGAAGATAAAGAAGATAATGTTTATCTGCTGAAAAAACAAAATTGACTTTGGTATGTGGTATGCTGGAAATTTAATGCTTAATGATGATGAAAGTAATATGAGGAAAATACATGCAGCCGTGATTGTTTCTCCAAAAATGAAATTGGGTAGACCACCTAAGTTAAAACCCAAATTCTCGAGAGTCCAGTCACAGGTATGCTTAAAACTTCCTAAACTTTTGAATGTAGCTGTTTGGCAATTCGCAAGTGTATAGTTTTGAACGTTATTATTTTTTCTTTTATTTTTTTTTATAAATTATTGCAATTAATCATCAGAATGGAGGTGCTGGACCTGTTGAATTTTTTGTGGTGGAAGGTGCTCTAATATTTTGGCAGTTTTCAGGATGTACATTAGAGGTAAGTAATGCCTATCATGCAAGTTCACTCATTTGGAGCAGATTTTTTATTGATATTATTATGAGTTTATGACACTTAAATTTGTTAGGAAAGTCAAAAAAGAAAGTAAGTCAACCGACTTTGAAAATTACTTAATTAGAGCAAAAAAAGCAAAAAATGCAGCAAGTATGGCATATTATGAAATAACAAGATGATATACAGCCATGGCGAATATGCAAACAGTGTTTTTATATTGGGCCGGTTCTGATTAATGCACCATACTTGATGCAAAGTTCATGTTGTAGTGGATATCATTGACGTTTGGAATTTGAGACATATTTTAGTTTGTATTGATTTAAGGTATTTTAAAAATATCTCCTGTAGGAAGTTAAAAGCCTTTTTATCTCTTCCAGCTGATGAGGCTAATATTTCTTTAAAAGACGAAAAATTATTTTCAATACTATCTTCGCTGAATAAGTTTTGAATGACTGATTGGGTTTCGTACAACAATATAACCAAATTTAGATTACTTTATTCAACCTCTACTAAATTTCTGTTAATAAATATCTAAAAAGTTTATATCCTCCGTTAAGTTTTGTTTGTTTCTAATAGGTTCCAAGTGAAAGCGATTTGGAGATGGGTAAAAGAAAAGAAATTTACAGTGTTCATATTAAATGGAGCTTAAAGAAGTGAAAGAAAAAGAACGTTTAAGCTTTTGATAGGTGTAACAATTCGCATTTTCAGGTTAACTTTTATTCCCAAAAATTTTACTATTCACTTTTTACTATTCATTTTTCACTATTCATCTCAGAAATTTTTATTTCATATTCTCGTAAGTTAAACTATTTTAACGATAATCCGAGAGTTTGACGCTCGTCGGATCATTTCTGCAAAAATCACAAAGCCGTGTCCGAGATTTACTTTTAGGTTTAAACGTCATTCCGGCATCCCGATATGTCCATAAAACATTATAAACAATAGAAATATGATTTTCTCTCATTTTAGGACAATTCCAAAAGTTTTGGAATTTTACGTTTTTCAGTTCAGCGTTTTACGCGAATTACGCGTTTTAGACCCGTGTTTCTAGTTTTTAGCAGGGTTTTAGCACCCGATAGATCCTACCACTCATTTTTTATTTTAATATGGAGTATATTGATAAGTTCTAGCATATTTATAAGTTTCATATTTTTAGGATACCCGGTTTTACGTTTCGTGACTTAAAAACTTACGGTTAGCAACTTACAGAGTCAAAACTAGCTACATACTTAGGATATTATCATCCAAAGACCATGACTACTCATCTAGTCACCCTTATCTTATTGAAACCGACCTAGGGGTGGGGGGAGTCACCATGTGTGGTTAAATCTTGACCATTGATTCTTTAGATCATTACAAGTGTCTTAAACTAACCATGGTTAAATTCTAACCCAATATATGGTTAACTATTTTTCCTACCCTATAAATACCAAGCTAAAACACATAGAAAACTTGCACCACACCTTCTTATAACCTTCAAGTCCTAAAACCTAAGGCACTTTTCTTATATTTTGTAAGAAAGTTAACTAGTTTTTGAAAGAAAACTAGTGTTTGATCTTCAATCTTGGAAATTTTCTAAGAAAAGTTGTTATAACTCTAAAGTCTCCAAAAAGACGTAGTTGTAATCTTCAAATAGTTTTGGACTTTCAAGAAGGCGTCGTTATAATCTTCAAATAACCACGGTTTATCATAGATTGCAAAGAGTGAAGCTTAAGTCTATCAAAGTCCGTACCTTACTAGTTACTTACCTTTCTTTTAGAAAGCCTCAAGTTGTAAGCAAATCCTATTACACTTTCTTGCTCATTATCATTTTCATGCTCTTTGTGTTCCTTTCATGCTATATATGTTCTTGTTATTGTGTTCATGATGTTTAAAAATGGATAAAACGAGTATTGGTATACATATGTTAACTTATGACAAGTAAACAAGCAAACTAGTGATTTTTATGGAGAACCACGACCAAAATAGTACAACTATGATATTTGAAACTTACTTACTATTATAAAGGACTTCAAAAGGAAAACATAGCAATTTGAATCACCCAAAACGAGTATACGAGTCAAAAGTTATGGCCACAAGAAGTTAGCGACACCAAAACACCGAAACTGCCTATATCCTACTGTTTTGCATTCTGCCAATTTGAAAGTCACCCTTCTGCTCCGATTCATCAAAAAGTTAAAACACGAAAGTTGTCCGGAACGACGTTTTCGTTCAGGAGTAAAGAAGCTCGAGCCCTGAAAACGCTTTCTGAGTGATAATTTTCTTCAAATTCTTAACAGCCCATTTTTAGACCAAAGTCACTATATAATAGTTATGATTTACAAAGACCAAGAGGTCTAATGACCTAAAGCCGAGACCACAACCATGGCTAAAGCCAAGGTTGAGTCTCAGGACCATGGTAACAATGACCAAGGTCACGGCAAAGCCACGGCTAAAGACCATATAACTTTTAAAGATCAAAACTTATATATATGTTATCAAATACTACAATAGTAGGGAGCCTCATGTGAGGAGTTCATTAAGTAAGCCGTCGAGATGAGTTGTGGATTTACGAATTAAAGTGTCCTGGCTCCTCGAACGTTTACTCCATGACTTCTGAATTATGTCGACCCGAACGGTATTAAGAGATATACAACCTAAACATGTTTCATAAACCATTTATGTTCAAAGACTTACACTATATAGTAAGTACTACATCATGAACATTATGCAAGACATATATTGGCAATTCTTCGTATTCTTAGACGTTACTCCAAACCTAAGTCGCAACGTTCTATTATAGGCTGCTCTTAGAGACTTTCGCGATTCGACTACTACTATCATTTCTCATTACCTAGACTTAAGGTGAGTCATAGCCCCTACTTTTTCATACTTGTTTTAACTCTTGGGGGGGGATACATGCTCAACTACTTGCTTACTTGTACAAATACTCAAAACATTTATACTTAATTGTTTTATACTTGATTGTCTTATACTTGATTGCATTATACTTGATTTCATACATACATGACTGTCTTTTATCTTTGGGAAGTGGCTCCCAGTAAACTTTTATCTTTGGGAAGTGGCTCCCAGTTTTCTTTGGGAAGTGGCTCCCAGTTGTCTTTGGGAATTGGCTCCCAAGTGAGGTCTTCGGAGATGAAGTAGAGACTCACTACTAATTGCTTAATTGTTTTGATGAACTTATACATGTCTTATTCATACTATATGTTAGCAGTGAGTTGTGAACACACAGGTTACAAGTCTCTTATGGCGGGACTTGTAACTGAGTGGATTCACAATGCCTTTGCTGTGTGAACATTCTTTTGAGGCTTTTTCAACTGATTTAAAACAAACTCTATGAACTCACCAACCATTGTGTTGACACTTTAGCATGTTTATCTCAGGTTAGTAAGGCGATAGCTAGTGAGTGGAACTTAGAGTCAAGCTGCATATTCTGAAGACTTACGCTTTTATCATTTACCATTCAAAACTTTGTATACATTTATGTATCATACTTTGGAATCTCAAGTTTGTAACTCGGAATTTATTAATCGAATGGTAACTTTTCAAAACGTCTCATTTAGAGTTCGTTTTCTATACCTTGTACTTTGTATTATGAAGTAGCACCCCTATGACACAGTCTTCCGCTGCGGTATTTTGGGGGTGTTACAGATTGGTATCAGAGCCTTGGTTATAGAGAACTAGGTTGCATTTAGTGCCTAGACTATAACTGCTATATACGTTAGGACTCTCCTCTTTATTTGCCTTACACACACTACATACGCATACGCTTCTTGGTAGTTGTTGGTTTAGTTCCACGCTGTTAGATGATGTGACTTTAGTATTATAAGGAGCCCCAGAGTTTAGTCGAGTCATTAAAAACATGGAGCTCAGAATAACTAATTATTTAACTTGATCTTGTGACAGTTCTTGTTTGATGAGACACAAGATTTGAGTTAAATAATATTATTGCTTAGCTTTAGGGATTTGATGACTTTATTATCTTACTATCGGCCTCAGAAGGCGGATTTTGTGTCGGAAATTCTTAAGTAGGATGTTTTAGAATCTCCATATTTAAATGGATTGGGACGCCTCTTCATTTAAATAAAGAAATTGTAAATCACCGAACCATAAGTTTATGATCCCTTACTTACATAAATTTGGACGCTTCTTTATGTAAGTAATGAGTTATAAATAAGTGGGCTTAATTGTAGCCGATACAACTCCTTAACCACAACCTTAGACGAATCAGAGTGAACACCAGTATTTTAGAGATCCCGAATTCTCTTAGACACACCGTAAGTAGTTAACATCAACTGAACTTCGGGACGAAGTTCTCCTTAAGGGGTAGAGACTGTAACAATTCGCATTTTCAGGTTAACTTTTATTCCCGAAAATTTTACTATTCACTTTTACTATTCATCTCAGAAATTTTTATTTCATATTATCATAAGTTAAACTATTTTAACGATAATCCGAGAGTTTAACGCTCGTCGGATCATTTCTGCAAAAATCACAAAGCCGTGTCCGAGATTTACTTTTTGGTTTAAACGTCATTCCGGCATCCCGATATATCCATAAAACATTATAAACAATAGAAATATGATTTTCTCTCATTTTAGGACAATTCCAAAAGTTTTGGAATTTTATGTTTTTCAGTTCAGCGTTTTACGCGAATTACGCGTTTTAGACCCGTGTTTCCAGTTTTTAGCAGGGTTTTAGCACCCGATAGATCCTACCACTCATTTTATATTTTATTATGGAGTATATTGATAAGTTCTAGCATATTTATAAGTTTCATATTTTTAGGATACCCGGTTTTACGTTTTGTGACTTAAAAACTTACGGTTAGCAATTTACGGAGTCAAAACTAGCTACATACTTAGGATATTATCATCCAAAGACCATGACTACTCATCTAGTCACCCTTATCTTATTGAAACCGACCTAGGGGTGGGGGGAGTCACCATGTGTGGTTAAATCTTGACCATTGATTCTTTAGATCATTACAAGTGTCTTAAACTAACCATGGTTAAATTCTAACCCAATATATGGTTAACTATTTTTCCTACCCTATAAATACCAAGCTAAAACACATTGAAAACTTGCACCACACCTTCTTATAACCTTCAAGTCCTAAAACCTAAGGCACTTTTCTTATATTTTGTAAGAAAGTTAACTAGTTTTTGAAAGAAAACTAGTGTTTGATCTTCAATCTTGGAAATTTTCTAAGAAAAGTTGTTATAACTCTAAAGTCTCCAAAAAGACGTAGTTATAATCTTCAAATAGCTTTGGACTTTCAAGAAGGCGTCATTATAATCTTCAAATAACCACGGTTTATCATAGATTGCAAAGAGTGAAGCTTAAGTCTATCAAAGTCCGTACCTTACTAGTTACTTACCTTTCTTTTAGAAAGCCTCAAGTTGTAAGCAAATCCTATTACACTTTCTTGCTCATTATCATTTTCATGCTCTTTGTGTTCCTTTCATACTATATATGTTCTTGTTATTGTGTTCATGATGTTTAAAAATGGATAAAACGAGTATTGGTATACATACGTTAACTTATGACAAGTAAACAAGCAAACTAGTGATTTTTATGGAGAACCACGACCAAAATAGTACAACTATGATATTTGACACTTACTTACTGTTATAAAGGACTTCAAAAGGAAAACATAGCAATTTGAATCACCCAAAACGAGTATACGAGTCAAAAGTTATGGCCATAAGAAGTTAGCGACACCAAAACGCCGAAACTGCCTATATCCTACTATTTTGCATTCTGCCAATTTGAAAGTCACCCTTCTGCTCCGATTCATCAAAAAGTTAAAATACGAAATTTGTCCAGAACGACGTTTTCGTTCAGGTATAAAGAAGCTCGAGCCCTGAAAATACTTTCTGAGTGATAATTTTCTTCAAATTCTTAACAGCCCATTTTTAGACCAAAGTCACTATATAATAGTTATGATTTACAAAGACCAAGAGGTCTAATGACCTAAAGCCGAGACCACAACCATGGCTAAAGCCAAGGTTGAGTCTCAGGACCATGGTAACAATGACCAAGGTAACGGCAAAGCCACGGCTAAAGACCATATAACTTTTAAAGATCAAAACTTATATATATGTTATCAAATACTACAATAGTAGGGAGCCTCATGTGAGGAGTTCATTAAGTAAGCCGTCGAGATGAGTTGTGGATTTACGAATTAAAGTGTCCTGGCTCCTCGAACGTTTACTCCATGACTTCTGAATTATGTCGACCCGAACGGTATTAAGAGATATACAACCTAAACATGTTTCATAAACCATTTATGTTCAAAGACTTACACTATATAGTAAGTACTACATCATGAACATTATGCAAGACATATATTGGCAATTCTTCGTATTCTTAGACGTTACTCCAAACCTAAGTCGCAACGTTCTATTATAGGCTGCTCTTAGAGACTTTCGCGATTCGACTACTACTATCATTTCTCATTACCTAGACTTAAGGTGAGTCATAGCCCCTACTTTTTCATACTTGTTTTAACTCTTGGGGGGGATACATGCTCAACTACTTGCTTACTTGTGCAAATACTCAAAACATTTATACTTAATTGTTTTATACTTGATTGTCTTATACTTGATTGCATTATACTTGATTTCATACATACATGACTGTCTTTTATCTTTGGGAAGTGGCTCCCAGTAAACTTTTATCTTTGGGAAGTGGCTCCCAGTTTTCTTTGGGAAGTGGCTCCCAGTTGTCTTTGGGAATTGGCTCCCAAGTGAGGTCTTCGGAGATGAAGTAGAGACTCACTACTAATTGCTTAATTGTTTTGATGAACTTATACATGTCTTATTCATACTATATGTTAGCAGTGAGTTGTGAACACACAGGTTACAAGTCTCTTATGGCGGGACTTGTAACTGAGTGGATTCACAATGCCTTTGCTGTGTGAACATTCTTTTGAGGCTTTTTCAACTGATTTAAAACAAACTCTATGAACTCACCAACCATTGTGTTGACACTTTAGCATGTTTATCTCAGGTTAGTAAGGCGATAGCTAGTGAGTGGAACTTAGAGTCAAGCTGCATATTCTGAAGACTTACGCTTTTATCATTTACCATTCAAAACTTTGTATACATTTATGTATCATACTTTGGAATCTCAAGTTTGTAACTCGGAATTTATTAATCGAATGGTAACTTTTCAAAACGTCTCATTTAGAGTTCGTTTTCTATACCTTGTACTTTGTATTATGAAGTAGCACCCCTATGACACAGTCTTCCGCTGCGGTATTTTGGGGGTGTTACAGATTGGTATCAGAGCCTTGGTTATAGAGAACTAGGTTGCATTTAGTGCCTAGACTATAACTGCTATATACGTTAGGACTCTCCTCTTTATTTGCCTTACACACACTACATACGCATACGCTTCTTGGTAGTTGTTGGTTTAGTTCCACGCTGTTAGATGATGTGACTTTAGTATTATAAGGAGCCCCAGAGTTTAGTCGAGTCATTAAAAACATGGAGCTCAGAATAACTAATTATTTAACTTGATCTTGTGACAGTTCTTGTTTGATGAGACACAAGATTTGAGTTAAATAATATTATTGCTTAGCTTTAGGGATTTGATGACTTTATTATCTTACTATCGGCCTCAGAAGGCGGATTTTGTGTCGGAAATTCTTAAGTAGGATGTTTTAGAATCTCCATATTTAAATGGATTGGGACGCCTCTTCATTTAAATAAAGAAATTGTAAATCACCGAACCATAAGTTTATGATCCCTTACTTACATAAATTTGGACGCTTCTTTATGTAAGTAATGAGTTATAAATAAGTGGGCTTAATTGTAGCCGATACAACTCCTTAACCACAACCTTAGACGAATCAGAGTGAACACCAGTATTTTAGAGATCCCGAATTCTCTTAGACACACCGTAAGTAGTTAACATCAACTGAACTTCGGGACGAAGTTCTCCTTAAGGGGTAGAGACTGTAACAATTCGCATTTTCAGGTTAACTTTTATTCCCGAAAATTTTACTATTCACTTTTTACTATTCACTTTTACTATTCATCTCAGAAATTTTTATTTCATATTATCGTAAGTTAAACTATTTTAACGATAATCCGAGAGTTTGACGCTCGTCGGATCATTTCTACAAAAATCACAAAGCCGTGTCCGAGATTTACTTTTAGGTTTAAACGTTATTCCGGCATCCCGATATGTCCATAAAACATTATAAACAATAGAAATATGATTTTCTCTCATTTTAGGACAATTCCAAAAGTTTTGGAATTTTATGTTTTTCAGTTCAGCGTTTTACGCGAATTACGCGTTTTAGACCCGTGTTTCCAGTTTTTAGCAGGGTTTTAGCACCCGATAGATCCTACCACTCATTTTATATTTTATTATGGAGTATATTGATAAGTTCTAGCATATTTATAAGTTTCATATTTTTAGGATACCCGGTTTTACGTTTTGTGACTTAAAAACTTACGGTTAGCAATTTACGGAGTCAAAACTAGCTACATACTTAGGATATTATCATCCAAAGACCATGACTACTCATCTAGTCACCCTTATCTTATTGAAACCGACCTAGGGGTGGGGGGAGTCACCATGTGTGGTTAAATCTTGACCATTGATTCTTTAGATCATTACAAGTGTCTTAAACTAACCATGGTTAAATTCTAACCCAATATATGGTTAACTATTTTTCCTACCCTATAAATACCAAGCTAAAACACATAGAAAACTTGCACCACACCTTCTTATAACCTTCAAGTCCTAAAACCTAAGGCACTTTTCTTATATTTTGTAAGAAAGTTAACTAGTTTTTGAAAGAAAACTAGTGTTTGATCTTCAATCTTGGAAATTTTCTAAGAAAAGTTGTTATAACTCTAAAGTCTCCAAAAAGACGTAGTTATAATCTTCAAATAGCTTTGGACTTTCAAGAAGGCGTCGTTATAATCTTCAAATAACCACGGTTTATCATAGATTGCAAAGAGTGAAGCTTAAGTCTATCAAAGTCCGTACCTTACTAGTTACTTACCTTTCTTTTAGAAAGCCTCAAGTTGTAAGCAAATCCTATTACACTTTCTTGCTCATTATCATTTTCATGCTCTTTGTGTTCCTTTCATACTATATATGTTCTTGTTATTGTGTTCATGATGTTTAAAAATGGATAAAACGAGTATTGGTATACATATGTTAACTTATGACAAGTAAACAAGCAAACTAGTGATTTTTATGGAGAACCACGACCAAAATAGTACAACTATGATATTTGACACTTACTTACTGTTATAAAGGACTTCAAAAGGAAAACATAGCAATTTGAATCACCCAAAACGAGTATACGAGTCAAAAGTTATGGCCACAAGAAGTTAGCGACACCAAAACGCCGAAACTGCCTATATCCTACTGTTTTGCATTCTGCCAATTTGAAAGTCACCCTTCTGCTCCGATTCATCAAAAAGTTAAAATACGAAAGTTGTCCAGAACGACGTTTTCGTTCAGGATGAAAGAAGCTCGAGCCCTGAAAATGCTTTCTGAGTGATAATTTTCTTCAAATTCTTAACAGCCCATTTTTAGACCAAAGTCACTATATAATAGTTATGATTTACAAAGACCAAGAGGTCTAATGACCTAAAGCCGAGACCACAACCATGGCTAAAGCCAAGGTTGAGTCTCAGGACCATGGTAACAATGACCAAGGTCACGGCAAAGCCACGGCTAAAGACCATATAACTTTTAAAGATCAAAACTTATATATATGTTATCAAATACTACAATAGTAGGGAGCCTCATGTGAGGAGTTCATTAAGTAAGCCGTCGAGATGAGTTGTGGATTTACGAATTAAAGTGTCCTGGCTCCTCGAACGTTTACTCCATGACTTCTGAATTATGTCGACCCGAACGGTATTAAGAGATATACAACCTAAACATGTTTCATAAACCATTTATGTTCAAAGACTTACACTATATACTGAGTACTACATCATGAACATTATACAAGACATATATTGGCAATTCCTCGTATTCTTAGACGTTACTCCAAACCTAAGTCGCAACGTTCTATTATAGGCTACTCTTAGAGACTTTCGCGATTCGACTACTACTATCATTTCTCATTACCTAGACTTAAGGTGAGTCATAGCCCCTACTTTTTCATACTTGTTTTAACTCTTGGGGGGGATACATGCTCAACTACTTGCTTACTTGTACAAATACTCAAAACATTTATACTTAATTGTTTTATACTTGATTGTCTTATACTTGATTGCATTATACTTGATTTCATACATACATGACTGTCTTTTATCTTTGGGAAGTGGCTCCCAGTAAACTTTTATCTTTGGGAAGTGGCTCCCAGTTTTCTTTGGGAAGTGGCTCCCAGTTGTCTTTGGGAATTGGCTCCCAAGTGAGGTCTTCGGAGATGAAGTAGAGACTCACTACTAATTGCTTAATTGTTTTGATGAACTTATACATGTCTTATTCATACTATATGTTAGCAGTGGGTTGTGAACACACAGGTTACAAGTCTCTTATGGCGGGACTTGTAACTGAGTGGATTCACAATGCCTTTGCTGTGTGAACATTCTTTTGAGGCTTTTTCAACTGATTTAAGACAAACTCTATGAACTCACCAACCATTGTGTTGACACTTTAGCATGTTTATCTCAGGTTAGTAAGGCGATAGCTAGTGAGTGGAACTTAGAGTCAAGCTGCATATTCTGAAGACTTACGCTTTTATCATTTACCATTCAAAACTTTGTATACATTTATGTATCATACTTTGGAATCTCAAGTTTGTAACTCGGAATTTATTAATCGAATGGTAACTTTTCAAAACGTCTCATTTAGAGTTCGTTTTCTATACCTTGTACTTTGTATTATGAAGTAGCACCCCTATGATATAGTCTTCCGCTGCGGTATTTTGGGGGTGTTACAGATTGGTATCAGAGCCTTGGTTATAGAGAACTAGGTTGCATTTAGTGCCTAGACTATAACTGCTATATACGTTAGGACTCTCCTCTTTATTTGCCTTACACACACTACATACGCATACGCTTCTTGGTAGTTGTTGGTTTAGTTCCACGCTATTAGATGATGTGACTTTAGTATTATAAGGAGCCCCAGAGTTTAGTCGAGTCATTAAAAACATGGAGCTCAGAATAACTAATTATTTAACTTGATCTTGTGACAGTTCTTGTTTGATGAGACACAAGATTTGAGTTAAATAATATTATTGCTTAGCTTTAGGGATTTGATGACTTGATTATCTTACTATCGGCCTCAGAAGGCGGATTTTGTGTCGGAAATTCTTAAGTAGGATGTTTTAGAATCTCCATATTTAAATGGATTGGGATGCCTCTTCATTTAAATAAAGAAATTGTAAATCACCGAACCATAAGTTTATGATCCCTTACTTACATAAATTTGGACACTTCTTTATGTAAGTAATGAGTTATAAATAAGTGGGCTTAATTGTAGCCGATACAACTCCTTAACCACAACCTGAGACGAATCAGAGTGAACACCAGTATTTTAGAGATCCCGAATTCTCTTAGACACACCGTAAGTAGTTAACATCAACTGAACTTCGGGACGAAGTTCTCCTTAAGGGGTAGAGACTGTAACAATTCGCATTTTCAGGTTAACTTTTATTCCCGAAAATTTTACTATTCACTTTTTACTATTCACTTTTACTATTCATCTCAGAAATTTTTATTTCATATTATCGTAAGTTAAACTATTTTAACGATAATCCGAGAGTTTGACGTTCGTCGGATCATTTCTGCAAAAATCACAAAGCCGTGTTCGAGATTTACTTTTAGGTTTAAACGTCATTCCGGCATCCCGATATGTCCATAAAACATTATAAACAATAGAAATATGATTTTCTCTCATTTTAGGACAATTCCAAAAGTTTTGAAATTTTACGTTTTTCAGTTCAGCGTTTTACGCGAATTACGCGTTTTAGACCCGTGTTTCCAGTTTTTAGCAGGGTTTTAGCACCCGATAGATCCTACCACTCATTTTATATTTTATTATGGAGTATATTGATAAGTTCTAGCATATTTATAAGTTTCATATTTTTAGGATACCCGGTTTTACGTTTTGTGACTTAAAAACATACGGTTAGCAATTTACGGGGTCAAAACTAGCTACATACTTAGGATATTATCATCCAAAGACCATGACTACTCATCTAGTCACCCTTATCTTATTGAAACCGACCTAGGGGTGGGGGGAGTCACCATGTGTGGTTAAATCTTGACCATTGATTCTTTAGATCATTACAAGTGTCTTAAACTAACCATGGTTAAATTCTAACCCAATATATGGTTAACTATTTTTCCTACCCTATAAATACCAAGCTAAAACACATAGAAAACTTGCACCACACCTTCTTATAACCTTCAAGTCCTAAAACCTAAGGCACTTTTCTTATATTTTGTAAGAAAGTTAACTAGTTTTTGAAAGAAAACTAGTGTTTGATCTTCAATCTTGGAAATTTTCTAAGAAAAGTTGTTATAACTCTAAAGTCTCCAAAAAGACGTAGTTATAATCTTCAAATAGCTTTGGACTTTCAAGAAGGCGTCGTTATAATCTTCAAATAACCACGGTTTATCATAGATTGCAAAGAGTGAAGCTTAAGTCTATCAAAGTCCGTACCTTACTAGTTACTTACCTTTCTTTTAGAAAGCCTCAAGTTGTAAGCAAATCCTATTACACTTTCTTGCTCATTATCATTTTCATGCTCTTTGTGTTCCTTTCATGCTATATATGTTCTTGTTATTGTATTCATGATGTTTAAAAATGGATAAAACGAGTATTGGTATACATATGTTAAGTTATGACAAGTAAACAAGCAAACTAGTGATTTTTATGGAGAACCACGACCAAAATAGTACAACTATGATATTTGACACTTACTTACTGTTATAAAGGACTTCAAAAGGAAAACATAGCAATTCGAATCACCCAATTTGAAAGTCACCCTTCTGGTCCGATTCATCAAAAAGTTAAAGCACGAAAGTTGTCCGGAACGACGTTTTCGTTCAGGAACAAAGAAGGTCGAGCCCTGAAAACGCTTTCTGAGTGATAATTTTCTTCAAATTCTTAACAGCCCATTTTTAGACCAAAGTCACTATATAATAGTTATGATTTACAAAGACCAAGAGGTCTAATGACCTAAAGCCGAGACCACAACCATGGCTAAAGCCAAGGTTGAGTCTCAGGACCATGGTAACAATGACCAAGGTCACGGCAAAGCCACGGCTAAAGACCATATAACTTTTAAAGATCAAAACTTATATATATGTTATCAAATACTACAATAGTAGGGAGCCTCATGTGAGGAGTTCATTAAGTAAGCCGTCGAGATGAGTTGTGGATTTACGAATTAAAGTGTCCTGGCTCCTCGAACGTTTACTCCATGACTTCTGAATTATGTCGACCCGAACGGTATTAAGAGATATACAACCTAAACATGTTTCATAAACCATTTATGTTCAAAGACTTACACTATATACTAAGTACTACATCATGAACATTATGCAAGACATATATTGGCAATTCTTCGTATTCTTAGACGTTACTCCAAACCTAAGTCGCAACGTTCTATTATAGGCTACTCTTAGAGACTTTCGCGATTCGACTACTACTATCATTTCTCATTACCTAGACTTAAGGTGAGTCATAGCCCCTACTTTTTCATACTTGTTTTAACTCTTGGGGGGGGATACATGCTCAACTACTTGCTTACTTGTACAAATACTCAAAACATTTATACTTAATTGTTTTATACTTGATTGTCTTATACTTGATTGCATTATACTTGATTTCATACATACATGACTGTCTTTTATCTTTGGGAAGTGGCTCCCAGTTTTCTTTGGGAAGTGGCTCCCAGTTGTCTTTGGGAATTGGCTCCCAAGTGAGGTCTTCGGAGATGAAGTAGAGACTCACTACTAATTGCTTAATTGTTTTGATGAACTTATACATGTCTTATTCATACTATATGTTAGCAGTGGGTTGTGAACACACAGGTTACAAGTCTCTTATGGCGGGACTTGTAACTGAGTGGATTCACAATGCCTTTGCTGTGTGAACATTCTTTTGAGGCTTTTTCAACTGATTTAAGACAAACTCTATGAACTCACCAACCATTGTGTTGACACTTTAGCATGTTTATCTCAGGTTAGTAAGGCGATAGCTAGTGAGTGGAACTTAGAGTCAAGCTG
Organism: Artemisia argyi; assembly: GCA_030686995.1. NCBI lineage: Eukaryota > Viridiplantae > Streptophyta > Magnoliopsida > Asterales > Asteraceae > Artemisia > Artemisia argyi. The sequence goes on along the minus strand of CM060700.1, from coordinate 234,869,511 downwards.
CATATTCTGAAGACTTACGCTTTTATCATTTACCATTCAAAACTTTGTATACATTTATGTATCATACTTTGGAATCTCAAGTTTGTAACTCGGAATTTATTAATCGAATGGTAACTTTTCAAAACGTCTCATTTAGAGTTCGTTTTCTATACCTTGTACTTTGTATTATGAAGTAGCACCCCTATGACACAGTCTTCCGCTGCGGTATTTTGGGGGTGTTACAATAGGCCTTACCATGGAGTGCACTTTGAAGAGTCGAAACCCAAAAAAACTGCCCTTCCATTAGTAAAGGTCACAAACGAAAGAAACAGATGCAAGATCGATTATCTCATGGAATAGGTAAAATGTCAAGTGCCCTTTTTTCATATCATGTTTATGGATGCTGAATACTAAGCTTAAACAAACAAACCCAAAGTTTGAATTATGCGAAATTGCTTCTGCTTAAAATTATGCAGAAATAAAATAAGCAATCCCAAACACTCCTTTAACTAATGGTTGTTTTGGGGGCCTTCTTAGCCTAAGTTCCTTATGATCACATATGTACTCGAGTAAAAACAATTGTTTGAATGGACATGAATAATGAGTACTATTTAGTTTTAAAGTGGTAATTATAAATCTATGTTGTAGAAAGGGCAGATAAATCCCGAATGTTGGGGTTTATGGGATCGGTTTATAAAAACAGGTTATTTCACTCACTACCTCACTAATAGTTAACTATGGTATAGCCAATCACTCCTAAACTTAACTGCTAACCCAAATGCAATATGCAAAAATGCAGTTTTTAATAAGCGACTTTGATATGGATAATCGAGTCTTCATTTCAACTTATATGTTTCTCTAATGATCATCTAGATCGGATAATCTGATATGGCATTGTGCGATAAGTACTAATTAAGATTCTTAGAGGTTAAGGAGGTTGATAAGATAGTGCAAAGAGCGTGTGAATTCTTTGTGTCTTATAGTTTCTATGTTAACTAAAAAATGATTAAATACTCTGCATTTATATTTAGTTCCAGAAACTCTGTATTTATATTTAGTTCCAGAATTACGTTTATGAAGATGAAGTTATAATCAAGGTGAAAATTGACCCTGGTATGGTATGGTATTTGCAGGGCCTCACTATTAAGTTCATTTGGAAGATGATTTTTGAATAGATGTGAGACAATAAAGCACACTGGTTTGCAATAGGACTCTTTAGCTGTCAACAATTGTAAGATTTTATCAGCAGATAATACGTTAGTGGAAAGCTGATGAAATTTAACAAAAAGTTAACTATATGTAGCTAAGTCAACTGTTAGTTTAGCAAAGTTTACTGTCAGCTGAACAAGATAATTTGGTTGAAGATTTTATTATTATATTTATTTATTTATTGAAGTGTGTAAGAAATCAATATGATCTTTATATGAACATATAACAAATTAAAGTCTTGATAACAACATTCACTGTGATGCCTTCTATTTTTTATTGGGATATTTTTAGTAGATGTTTACAACAACGTTCACATCAATTTTGTAGTACATGAACAAACAAGTATTCTATTTCAAGGGTGGTCGAGTATATATCACTTATTATTTGATTAAGTTGGCTTTATTTAAGCAAGATGTTGGTAAATAGATTATGATACAATGAGATGAAAGTCAACGCATACAGGGTAGATTTAACTAATTATGTGATTAAGTTGGCTTTGTTGAAGCATTTATTAGATACATTATATGATACAAGAACTTTCTTTAAGAAAGAGGAAACAAACTTAACTTGAAATAGGGTCAGTCACATGGTTTAACCCCTATATGCTGTTAACGCATGTAATTAGCCTCATATGGATTGTCTTGATTCGATGCATTGACAACTTTGGCTATGGTTGTCATTTGAGACGAAGATGATAATATATCGAAAAATACTACAAACTTTGTTTAAAGAAGTTCTAACCTTTGATCACGCCTCAACATACATGTACATCTATATAACTAATACGTTTTGTACGATTGTTTAAATTTACATATAGTCTTATCGCTAACTTCATTTTTCCTCTTACTTTTGTTTTCCTCAAACTTTTAGGTGTTTACGGAATCAACATGGGCTACTCAAAAATAAAAGTTTTGGAGACACCAAGGTTGGACGTTTGTTTGTGTAATTGTAACATAATCCATTTCTTATATTATAATGCCCGCATTGTCTCATTCTTTGTTTGATATATTTTAAATGGAACAAATTGACTTTAATACTTTTTCTTATCATCTCATTTCTATCTCTCTTTAAAAAATGACCCAGTGTCGTCAACGGGTCTATAAGCTATTTATCATATACAGAGGAAAATCTACATGTAGAGAAGTACTTGAAGGTCTATCATCATCGCAAGGATTGGGTTTTGAATCGATAGGCGCTCACACACATCATTTTATGTTCGAGTCAATATATTTTAGATTCACCAACGCTATGGTTGTAAATCGATGGGCGCTTACACACGTCTTTTGCTACTCAACACAATAAATTTTGGAGATCCCAAGCTTCGACGTTTGTTAGTGGAATTGTAACATAAGCAATTTCTTATCTTATAATGGACGTATTGTCTCATTCAAAAGTTTCATATTTTAAATTGAACAAATTTACGTTATTACTTTTCTTATAATCTCATTTCTCTATTTCTTTAAAAAAGTACCTGGTGTATAAAGAAGTACTTGAAGGTCTTTGAGCAACGTTCATTTTTGTTTGTAATATGTTTCATTATTTTTAAAGAAATACAAGGTTTTTCTATCAAATCATGTATTATTGCTTTATTGCATGTTGGACGCAATGTCACATTATTTATTTCATATGTTAAATGGAACATGCTTACGTTATCAACTTTCTTATCATCTCATTTTATCTACATCTTTTAAATAATACCCGGTGTCAACGGGTCTTTTAGCTAGTATAACTATATAAAGCTGTTAAATGTTGAAATTCCAACAAAGGAAAATGACTAATATGCTATCTATTAAAGTTTTGATTATTGTCTTCTTTAATAGGTCTATAAATATTTGTTAATTTCTCAACACGAAAGGAAAATATTATAACCATAAATATCATTCCAGATTCGTAGAAAATGAAATCAAACACTTATTATATATCTACAAGCTCGATGCATATCGGGATTTACCGTCAACGTCGCTAATACTTTTCGTCGTTGCCAACCACCGATAACATTGTCATAACTCATGAACCGAACAAATGGAGCACATCTATAATAAAATAATAGGTATAAGTTATTTTACACTTAATACAATTATAAATATATAATCTTCTTTATATATACATCACCATGAATTTTTTAGCAACACTATCAATAAATTATTGTCACGAAAAATGTATAACCGAAAAACAATTGCTCGTGAAAAAATTTAGTTACACGAATACAGTAAAACCTCTATAAATTAATACTCGATAAATTAATAACCTCGATAAATTTAATAATTTGTCCGGTCCCAACTTGGGACCAGTACAAATTTGGACCCCAATCGATAAAATAATAAGATAATAATTTTTTTGAAACCCAGTGTATATATATTAGTCCCAGCGAAACTATAAATTAATAATTACTAAAAATTCCATATATATATATATATATATATATATATATATATATATATATATATGTGTGTGTGTGTGTGTGTGTGTGTGTGTGTGTGTGTGTGCGTGTGTGTGTGTGAGAAATACACTTCAAAATCCTAAGATTGTTTAGTAAAAAATGAAATTCATTGTCACTTATTATTTTTTTTGAACTTCAAATATATATTGAGTTTATCTCAAAATCTCCTTATTGCTGTAAAGTGTTGGTGTATTGTCTTCTCGTATTGCAACAAAAAGTGTTAATTTTATTTTCATAAAGTGTGAATATGAATTCATAAAATTTTAATTGGAATTTGTTTTTCAAATTTATTTTTCATCTCTAAGGAGTATACATTGTAACTAGTATATTACACTTGAAAATTTAAAAGCCATATATAAAATCTCATTAAATTAATAAATTATTAATTTATCGATATAATAATATCTCGCTAAATTAATAAAACATCTCGGTCCTAACACTATTAATTATAGAGGTTTTACTGTACAAAGCGTCACAACACGCGGCTATCCGGCTAAAATAGATAATATTCCTACAAAACATCCATATTTCAAGTTTTAGACCTTCTTGTTTCCAGTTTTCATTTTTGACCAATGCATAATTTCCTTGCTCATTTATTTCTACATAAGCATCTTCATTAGAAAATATTGATATGAATTTAATGGAGATAATGACATATAAATGTATCTTAGTTGTCACTCTATCCTTTTATATGTATTGAATTAAATATTTTGCTATTCTATGTATCTTTCTTGCATTTTGTTTTACTTGTGTGTATTTTGTGACTTTTTTGCCCTTCAATTTATTAACAGTTCTATTACCCGGGAGGGGCAAGAAATATCACAAAATACACACAAGTGACGCAAAATTCAAGTTGAGTACATAGAATAGCAAAAAATTTAATTCAATACATATAAAAGGGTAGTATGACAAGTAAGATACATTTATACGCTATTATCCCAATTTAATATGTCAAAAGTCCATAAAACAATCATCTCTGGTCTCGCTATTCAACAAGGCTTTAGCATAAATCATCTCTAAAAGAGAGATGCATTCATGCTATAGAGAGGCGATTTGCTTTTGATATTTTGTCTCGTTGAGATGATTCATGCTATAGAGATGCGATTTGCTTTTGATATTTTGTCCCGTTGAGATGATTCATGCTAAAAGAAGGATGGTTTTTGCAAATATGGACAAACCCGCTGGACGGATTTGGCAATTTACTTTACGATGTGTTCTCGAGTTTGTGTTAAGAAAGAAAATAAAAATGAAACATAAGATGGTGTGTTCTCGAGTATTACTTAAGAAAGAAAAGAAAATGAAATGGAAGAAAACTTGGTGTTATTTTGATGATTTTGGAAAGAAAGTGTTTCCTGTCATTTTTGGAAGGAAATTGTTTTCTTTACTTTTCTTTAATGAAATAACTCGAGAACATAGTGTAACTGTAGCACTAACTTGAAACTATTTTTAGTTCTGAGGTGCAACACATGAAATCAACCTTCAATTTCCTACAGAAGTTCAACATGTAAACTGAACTTCATATTTAAGACCAAATTGAATTTTTAATCACACCTACTGTTACCGTGATAGTGTCACGATTAATCAATCAATTGATTAGTATTCAGTAACTAAACAAGATTAAAGTACTAATATTGGTCAATAAAGATTGAAACTTGTTTTACGGCTTCAAAGATAACCCCGGTTAATGAATTGAAGTATAGATAGCTTAAACAATTTTACAGCATAACATGGTTTAGGAAAAAATGCTTACACAACTCTTGTTGGAATCTACTGTCATTAATATAACACATCGAATCACTTCGATTGCAGGCCAATAACATCTTTTTTTGTTGTTTAAGTAAAGCCTCAAAGGTAGGTCTAGGTTCGATCTTGTCACATATACACCTTGATGGTTTTATTAGTTAATATATGGCTAACACGAAAGGAGTAGAGTTTTACACTCTTGTGTCCATTTCGAAGAATTTGAGATGAGTTCTTGCACTCTTTTGACCCTTACATGGAAAAAACATCAGCATTGCGTTTCTTGTATACTTTAATTCACTCTGCTCCCAACTTATAACTGTTTGAAAAAACTTTCAATGTTCCAAAAAGTCATTCTGTGATTACTTTTCATGGAGTACTATTTAAGCATGTTCAGTTTCATTAAGGATACAGTTTGACTTTCAAAAGAAGTCAACTGTATAATAACTTACTGAACCCCATGAACTAACTTATCTAACTTCAGTTCTGAATTAATTTAAAGTAGTGTTGTTCAATAATAACAAACAAGTTACAATCTTATGTCACTTACTTTTTAGCAACTTCATATTGAAACAACTATACTATTGATGACCAATGATCCTTCAAATCTACTTTATAAGAAGCCTTTAAATATCCAAATCAGCTTTGATGTATCTGTAACCTGAGACCTTAATGTCGACAACGTATCTTGATAATGATAGATAGAGATTTGTAATATTTGTGTTAATATTCAACTGATTGTCTTATTCCAGAATGCCAACACATGCGTACAATATAAAGGAGAGATTACAACTCTAATTGATATGGTAATTGATATGGTTTTATCTTTATACACATCTAACAGACAACACACTAAAGGTGTAAGAAACGGCAATTAATAAAGATTTAACCAGAACAAAGCAATTGAGCCCGAAGATTGAACATCAGTTCTTTTGGTTCAATAAAGTGCTGATTGACAATGAATCATGTAGCTGGCTAAATCACCTTGACAAGAGGCGATTGCTTCATGCTCGTCAGACCTCCTAATTGCAGGAAATAGTTCGATTGTCATTGTGACACAACGTGAATCCTCTCACTTACTGAACCATATATTGATAACTTTTTGAAAATTAGGTAAGGAACATCATATCGTTTACAACTGACACGGAAATAACTGCAATCTTCATCAAACATAAGACAATTTATAGAGAAGGGAGAAAGTACCTGTTAGAAAAAGTTCTTAATGCAGTGACTTCTTTGGGCCTTTAGAGATGTTCAAAATTATCACTCGGCCACGGTACAGGGGACTTCTGCTTTTGGTGCGTGTGCTATTCACGGATTTATATGTAGCAGTAGAATGTTTTATTATCAGAGGTTTTTATCTCGGAGGTAAAACCGCATGACTCAAGAAGCCGTCTAGACCCAGCAATACGCAGACCTTTCATCCTAAAAATTCTCTCTGGAAGATGACTAATGCCTGTTCCAGTGATATCCAACTCTCTTAAACATTCTAACCGCCCAATTTCCTCAGGCAATTCCACAACTTGAATACAATTACCGAGGTCGAGATTAACGAGCTTTGGACATTCAGCAGGAATCTGAAGTTTGACCAAATTAGCACAATCCATGACTCTTAGCGTCTCAAGATTTGGAGTAACCCCGAGGTGAAGGGTCCTCAACTTTAAACCACAAAGGTCAAGAGATCTGAGTTTTGGACTTTCAGCAGGCATGTGTAACTTTTCCAATCTATCACAATTATAGATACGTAACTCCTTTAGATTTGGAGTAACCTGGAAATGAACTTCTACCAAATTCCAACAATTTCCAAGAATTAGTGTCTCAAGATTCGGAGCGACACTAAGGTCAAGGGTCCTCAAATAACGTAAGTAGTAGAACATTAGGAACCTGAGCTTTAAAAAAGGCTGTGAAAAGCAACAAAAAATGGAAAGATAAATGTTAGTAATTGCTGTAATGAATATCAAAAAATGGAAAGATAAAACTAGCAATTAATGAATCAACCATTATTGATTATTCTACCTACCTTTTCTTCTCCATCTTTCCAAAGTTGAACCATTTTGCAGCTTCCCATTTCAAGTCCAGCAAGATTATTTGCTGGAAATGTTTTTGGTAAACTTGAAAAAGGATAACCCCACCATTTCAGAAATCGTAAGGCATTTGGAAGGTGTAGACTATCTTCATCAAAGTTCCACTTCCTCACTTGGTCTTCAGTTACATATTTGGTAATCAATAGAAGAAATCTAAGTTCCTTGATGTTTGTAAGACCGTTCATTAAGATTTCAAAATTGAATTCCTCTCCATATGAACCCAGTCTTAAACATTTGGTTGCTTGGGTACCCTGTAATTCCAAAAGGCAGAGACCATGATGAGATTTGTTTCATTACAAAACAAAATGTGAAGTTAATTTCTGGAATTGAAATGAAATGTTTTGATTAGGGTTAATTTCTAATTTTTATAAAATAACTTCATACTTACCAAGTCATTAGCCAATATATCTACAATTTCCTTCTTGATCCATAACCGGCTATGCCTTTCAGGTTGACTTGGGTTCACACGACGAACAATATCCCTGCCCATTTCTTCTATATGGTCGTGCATACCCAACTCCCCATATTTAGAAATAGTTATAAGAGATTTCAGCTCAAGAACTCTTAAACCAATTCGAGCACTAAATCCGCAGCTTTCAAGTGCTATGATTGCATTTTCTTTCTCCCAACCTTTGAGTATGCATACAACATCTAAGAATATTTCCTTATGATCCTCCTCTAGATCGATATAGCTGAGTTCCAATTTATCTATAGTTGCCTTCAATGGAATTTTTTTTAGTCTTTCTAGGGTATCTATCCATTGAGGCACATTTTGACCACAAAGAAGTGAACCCAAAACTTTGATCGTTAATGGAAGACCATCAGCGTATTGTACAACTTCTTTTGAAAGCTCTTCATACCCTTCAATTGGAATATCTCTTTTAAATGCATACTTACTCAAGAGACAAATCGCTTCCGTACGCGATAATAGGTTGACGTCAATGAACTTCACATCGTGGGCTGACAAAACTTGCTTATCTCGTGTGGTAATGATAACTCTGCTTCCCGATTTAAACCAGTTAGGTTCACCTGCTAACGCCTCAAGTTGTTCAATGCTATCAACATCATCTAGTACAACAAGAACCTTTTTACGACGCATCATCTGCACCATCTTGTTTTTCCCGCCAGAAACACTACTAACAGTAATGCATTGATCGCTGAAAATATCATTGAGGATTTGTTTCTGCAGCTCCTTTAAACCGGACAACGAGTTTTTTGAAACCTGCCTTACATTATCAACAAGGCTGCTTCCTTCGAACTGATGGGATATTTGGTTAAAAACAGTTGTGGCCAAAGTTGTTTTCCCACCACCTCCCATCCCCCATATCCCAATCATTCGGACACCAGGAGCATCAAGTTCTAAAGATGAAAGCAAAGCTTCGATTCGTATCTCCATGCCTACTAACTTTCCGTCAATACACAAATTGCTGGAACTTATCTTTTTGAAAATATCATCAACAATTATTTGGATCAATTTGGATTCATCCCTGTAACAATGAAGAAGATCTAACTAATTACTAATCATCAAGAAAATCTAACATTAATTCATATAACAAACAAATTACAAATAACTACCCATTAGCAGTCTCCTTCGAGTCCCACCCAGCAAGATTGCCTGCTTCGATCAAAGCCTCCCTCCATTTCATAGCAGCCTCTTTATTTTCATGTTTTTTAAAAGCTTCTCCAACTGCCCCACTTTGGTTGCAGATTTCCATGGGCTCCACATCATAAAAGACTGGGTAAGCAGTCTGCTCACTCGCCTTCCGGCACTCCATAATCTTGACAAGCTCATCTAAGCACCAAGATGAACCTGCGTAGTCCTTAGAGAACACAATGATGAAGAATCTTGAGTCTTCAATGGATTCCATGAGCTGGGTGTCGATCATTTCCCCTTTTTCAATTTTCTCATCGTCTTTGTAAGTTTGAATCCCATTTCGCTCAAGAGCTTTATAAAGATGGCCGACAAAGGTGTTACGAGTGTCTTCACCTCGAAAACTTAAAAAAACATCATACTTGAAGCTCTTTTGAAAAGATGAAGTTGAAGTAGACGCCATTGAAGTTACTGTTGAAGGATTGTATGAAGCAGCTGGATGAGATGAAATGATGAATAACCTTTAATTTATAGAGCAATGATCAACAAGACAATCGTAATAACTGTGTTTTGTGGAAATAAAATTTTGAATAACGTGGAGATATAAAAACGACTTATTTGGTCAAATGAAATAATGTTTCATAATGTGATCATACAAAAGTTGCATTTATGATCCTTCTTGTATTCAAGTTGAGATATACAAAGATCACAAAAAGATAACTCAAAATTAAAACTCATTTTTCAAAATAAAATATTTCAAAAAATGATTTATCGTTACAGTAAAAAGAAAACTTGTCTTTTTGCAAAATATATATTTAGGCCCGTTTGGTTGAGGGTGTAGGATTTGAATTCGAGTATTACACATAATAGATGATGTTTGGTTAATTAAAGGATCCTTTTAAACCCTTGGGGCCCATGACTTTTTTATTCCACTCTAATATGATAGGTTTTATACAAAACCCGTGGGGCCACTATACATCTTTCAAAATATTTTTTTTTTTATTAAAATATTATATTTAAATGCAAATTGATTATTATATTAAATAAAATATATTTTCTTTCTCTTAATTTTCATTACTCACAAATTAAAATGCAAATTCGAATCCAAATCCAAATCCTAAACACATCTACAAACCAAACGGGCCCTTAATCAAGGTCTAAATGAATCTATTTGTTATTGCAGATTGTAAGACAAGAAAAAGATGATTAATTAACCAAGACATGATCAAGCGTGGCTATTTCTTTGTTTCTTAGATGATATCATTACCTAAATTTTAATGGACAAAATTTTAATCTAGCTTCTTAGAATCCTTAATCATGCTAATAGTAACTATGTTATTTACATGAATCTTAACTACTACACAAACAAACCATATAATCTACATTGAGGCTCGAGGACTATTACTTTTAAACTTCAAGTTGTACATCTATTTATTTATTTTATTCCAACCAATAAATTGTGAGCTCTAGTTGTGTTATTATTATTGTTTATTTGATTTGTGAGATATATTTATATAAAATTGATATTTTTATATTTTCGATTAGGTGGTGACCATTAAATGTAAAAAGGGGTGAGTTTGGTGGTGTAATGAACAGTGATGTGATGCAAAGCTCATGTAAAGCTAGTGAAAGTGGTGACCATAATATCTAGCTTAATCATAAGATTTAAATACAAGTTGCAAACATGTCTCTTACACATCAAAATACAACTTGTCATAGTTACCTATGTGTCTTTTACACATCAAAATACAACTTTTCATCAACAACAGAGTTTGACTTTTTGAAAAAAAGTCAACTTTTAGCTAAACTCCATGAACTGAAATTATTTAAAATCAAGCACCTTTCTGTTAAAAGTTACGTATAAATATTAATTAGTAAATGACTAGTATCGAACCCGAGACCTCGGGATTGCACACATTACAAACGAGAATTAAAGATTAATAAATATTAATTGTTATGTATATTTATTAATAACACAAGTGTAAGGACTAATGATCGTTAGTGATTAAACGTATGGAGTAACTATCGTTAAATAATAAGGAAAGGGACTAGAATGTAATTTAGGAGACAAGAAGGATCCGGAAACCCCTTGTGGGGTGTATGGCCGGTACCCAACCCAATAGGGTCGATCCATGCCTTGATTGGTCTCCAAGAAATCTTCTAGTATATATACAAACCCAAGGGTCAATTGTTTCTCACCTTTTGTGCACACACAATACCCTAAGTTTGGTTTTCCTCCCTTGTTTCTTCCTTGGCCGATCGTACCCTAAACCCTTAGGGTTTGGATCGAAATTTTTATAACAAAAATTATTACTTGTGTTTAATCTTGCAATCACTTTAATTAGGTATTAGTTTGTGTGTACAAGAACAAGGTAATTACTCACTATAGTAATTATCAAGAGATCGATAAACAAAAACGGTAAGGGGTTTATCATTGATCTAGTTTACACAAGATACAAGATTTATTGAAGTGCATCGGGTACGTTACTTTTTATGTTTTAGTTAATCTTTGTATATGTTATACTTGATCCTAGCTTCCGCATATTATGTGTTCTTTGATTGTCAAACTCTAACAGTGGCATCACGTGTAACACCCCCAATTCATGGTTGCAGCGGAATTCGAACTGGGTGTTACTTGACGGCACAATAGACACAATAATAGAAAACGAACTCCAATTGAGTCGTTTTAAAAGATTTATCATTCAAATTGTATAAATATCAGAGATTACAAAATGAGGTCCCAGATGGTTCCATGTTTACAAATTAAATGAGTTTTGAATGATAATAAAATTTATAGCCCTCTTGAGTATCCGTGTCCTTCCGTGCCATCCTTGATCGTCATGAACCTGAAATACATGCTTGAGAGGTCAACACAAAGGTTGAGTGGAATTCATAGAGTTTAGTTAAATCGTTTGAACACAATATGTCGTAGTGTGAGCTATAGACTCACACTCATAGTTAGAAAACAAAATCGTTTTTTATTTCACTAAGCCCATGCTACCAAAACATTAACATCGAACCAACAAAATTGGCATTATAGAAGCCCTATCAAGGTACTTTTGCCATTATACCGCTAAATCTCAAATATAGTCGTTGTTCAACACAAATGGGATCCGTCAATCCCAATAGATCTATTCACAATATTCGCGCTCACTAAAGGTAGTGACTAATGGTTCATGATATAGGGACTTCGAACATGGCAATCGTTACTTAGTGACAATAAACATAGTCGGGTAGCATACAGTAGAAAGCATTGTGTTCGAGTAGAAAAATAATAGCATGTATTCCCCCCATGGGTTTGTAAAATAGTTAAACAATAGAAAGTGGGGCTACGAACTCACCTTAAGTTATGTAGTGAGTAGTGAATGTGATGGTCGAATCGCGAAGGTTTCTACGAGCAACCTATAATAGAATGTTGCGACTTAGGATCGGAGTAAAGAATAGGAATAAGTGCCTATATATATATCTTGCATTTAGTCCATGATGTGGTATGATGTATATTGTAAGTCTTTGAAAGAAAAGATTTATGAACATGTATGTTTTGTATATCGTTTACTACCGTTCGGGCCGACATAATTCAGAAGTCATGTTAGTAAGCGTTCGAGGAGCCAGGACACTTTAATTCGTAAATCCACAACTCATCTCGACGGCTTACATAATGAACTCCTCACATGAGGCTCCCTACTATTGTAGTAGTTGATAAAATATATAGATATAAGTTTTGGTCCGAAAAGTTACATGTCCGATATTTGAATAAACTTAGGAAAGTTTATTAGTACATGAAGATTGTTATTAGGGGTAGTTTCATAAGTCTTTTATGACCATTTTTCCTTGTAATATCTCATGGTTCCTTTTTAAGTGAAGTAGATCCAAATTGCTTGTTCAAGTTATCGCCTAATTCATTGTTTCATGTTTACGCCTATGTAAGTTGGTATGGTCATTTCGTCATGGCCTAGCCATAACCTTTGGTCCTTGTTCCAAGGTCATGAGACACAACCTTGGCTCTAGCCATAGTGGTGGTCTTGATTATAGGTCATAAGACCTCTTGATCCTTTTAAAGTATAACCATAATATAGTGACTTGTATATATGTAAATAGCTGTTAAGAAACTGAGAAATATCTCACTCAGAAAGCGTTTTCAAGGCACGAGCCTCTTTGTTCCTGAACGAAAACGTGATTCCGGACAACTTTCGTGTTTTAACTTTTTGATGAATCGGACCAGAAATGCCTCTTTTTGCGTGTTTAATGTTTCTGTAACAGAAAGTATTTGGCAGCTTTGCCGCAAAGTTTTGGTAACTTCAAATCGTCATAACTTTTGACTCGTATACTCGTTTTAGGTGGTTCAAATTGTTACGGTTTCCTTGTTAGGTCCTCTACTACAATATGTAATAATCCAATATCGTATTTTTACCATTTTAATCAGGTCTTTCCAAGAAAATCACTAGTTTACTTGTTTTAATAACTTGTTTTAACAATCAATAACAATAACTTGTTTTGCTCACTTTTATACATCATGGAAATAACTACAAGACATAATATAGCAAGAATAACATGTAAATGATATGAACATGATTAATTAACAAGAAGCATGTTAGGGTTTGGCTTACAACTTGTGGCTTTCAACAAAGAAAGGTAAGTTAACATGTAAGGATAGGTCTTTGATAGACTTGCTTCAACCCACTTCACTTCATGCAATCTTTTTACCCTTGGTATTCTTGAAAGAGATGTAATGAAAGTTGAGGTGACTTGAGTGGATTCAAACTCAAGAGAAAATCACCAAGTATATTAGGGTTTGGAAGTGTTTTGGTAACTTATGATCAAACTAGGGTTTCTACTTGAAGAAGCACTTGAACCTTGCTAGAAATTAGAAGGAAATAAGCTAAGGATGGAAGGGTTTTGGGGTTGGAGGTGCACGGCAACAAAGGGGGATGGGGGGCTTTTATAGGGTCTTAAGGAGGTTAGTTTAGTTGACTAGTCCAACCTTGGAGGCCAAGGTGAACACATGTAATCATCCTAAGGCTCCTAGCATGAGATCAAGACACACAAGGGCTGAATTCCCCCCCTTAGGTCGGTTCCTAATCTTGGAGAACAAGGTGTGGACTTTTGATGATATTATCCTACTTATGTGACTAGTTTTGACCCCGTAAATGATTAGGCCTCAAAACGTAAAACCGGGTGTCGTAAAATTATGGAACTTGAAAGTATTGATAAACATGTCCATATGTTCCATAATAAAATATAAAATGAGTGGTAGGTTCCATTTGGGTGGTAAAACCCTGCTAAAAACTGGAAACACGGGTCTAAAACGCGTAATACGTAAAATGTACGAATATTGCGTAAAATTGAGAAAAGTAAAATGTTACTTTTCTAATATGTTATAAATGATTTAAAATGACTTATAATGTCTAGACTGGGCTCAGCCCAGTGTCGGTTGGTATTAAATGTCTTTTAGACATCAAACCGTAAGCCTAAAAATCACGAAATGACTTATAACATCAAGGGATGATTTTTGGTCAATGGAGGAGGGAAAAATATGTTGACTTATTCTAATAAGTTGAAAACTCAAATCGTCTTAGAAACGCGGTGCAGGTATAGGCTAGGGTTACGGCTGAGTAAAAACGCGTAAAACTGAAAATTCCAGTTTTTCACGGCCGAGGTTTATTCTGGTCATATTTTTCTCAGGCATGATTTATTCTCAAATAAATCATGAGTGTGTCAAACATTTTTCTGATGTGGGGTCACCTGACGGAGTCAAATTTCGTTGTGCGTAGAATTTTTGAATGACGTTTTACCCTAAAACGTGTAATTCCTTAATAACTTTCACGAAAATGATCTGACGAATGTCAAACATTTATTTTGCCATGGAAATGATTTATCACTTGAGAATATGAAATAAAAATCAACTTTCGGTAGAATTTCGGGAAAAATGAATAGTAAAAGTGAATAGTGAAATTTTCCGGGAATAGTAATTATCCTGAAAAATGCGAATTGTTACAGTCTCTACCCCTTACGGGGAACTTCGTCCCGAAGTTCTATGTGTGTTATACGTTGGAGTGGTGTCGATGAAGAGGTGTGGTTACTTATGAGGATTAAAGTGATGTAGTTTGATTTGTCGTTTCAGTGTATGGCGTAGGATGTGGTTACTTATGAGAAGTTTGTTTCTAAGAAAACATACGGGTGACTGCTCCCAGCATAACATGATCCCTCCTGAATTAGACATAGGTGATCAGGCTATGTATAATTTAGGACCGATAATGTGATGTTCGGTTTAGTTACGTAGTATTGTGTTTCTTAAAAGTTTTAGATGGTATATACTTTTGTAAAGCTGATGAGGTTGCTTGTGGTGTAACTAAGGATGAATTGAGCTTTAAAAGTGCATCAAGATTAGAAAGTGAGCTTGTGGGATTAAGGGTTGTGAAAATGATGATGGTGAGAAGGTTAAGAAGGTTTGTGTTCTTCATTTTGGTATGTTGAGATTTAGTGGTTTATGATGAAAGTTGGAAATGAAGGCATGATATTGATTTATAGGGTGGTATCAACGAAGTGATTTTTCTAAGATGGTGGTAGAATATCTTGGAGTAAAATGATGTGAAACAATAAAGTGATAACAAAATAGCTTGAAGTAATATTTGTGGAATGGTTTATAGGACAACTGGGTAAATCTTATAGAATGGTAATAGTCTACTAATTAGTCAAATTGATTTGGAGATAGAAAGTACAATAGATAAGAATTATCACAAAGAGTCGTTTATTGAACATTAAATATTCTTAAGTCATAAAAACTCCCATTACTAGGGATACACGTAGTACAACATAGTGCATAAATAAACATGACTGCTAATTTCTAAACTTCATCGTTCTGTAGTGTTGTTGAGATTCTGATAAGCTCCTTCTCCTCTTATCATATATGCTCAATCTTGGTTTTCTTCAACTTGTTGACCTTGGTTTTGGGGACATTGGTTCTTGTAGTGTCCACTTTCTCCACACCCGAAGCATATAACTATCGGTTGTGTGTTGCTACCGGTAGCTACATCCTTGACTCTACAATCTCTGGCAAGGTGTCCAGTGTTCTGACAGTTGTGACACTTAGCCGGGCAAGGACCTGAGTGATGGAAGTTACACTTATTGCATAGTGGAGCATTCCCGGTATATCCTGCGCCTCTAGTTGGTGCAGCCACATAAGCCTTTGCGGTCTCTTGTCTTTTGTTTTGCTGGTTGTTGTTTTGAGTTTGGTTGTTGTTGTTACTTCCATGGTTACCATCCCATGGTCGCTTGTTGTTGTTGCTCCTATTGCTATTGTTGTTACTGTAGTTGGAATTGTTGGGGTTATTGGTATTGTTGGCGTTGTTGGTGTTGAGGTTGTTTTGCTTTCGGGTTTCTGTCATTCGTACCACTTGGTCCATGAGGCTGCGGGACATCCGCATAGCTTCATCAAGTTCCTTTGGATTTGCCGAAGTTACATGCCCTTGTATGCTTGATGGAAGTCCCCAGATATACCTTTCCAACAATTTTTCCTTTGTGGAAACCATTGTGGGACAAAGTATCCTCAATTCTTGGAATCGACGATTGTAGGTTATGATATCATTTCCCTTAACCGTATGATCCCAGAATTCAACCTCCAACTTTTGCATCTCACTGCGAGGACAGTATTCCTTGATCATCATTTGTTTCAAATTAGCCCAAGTAATTTTGTAGGCATTCTCAATGCCCATGGGTTGGGCAATTGAGTTCCACCAGGACAACGCCTCATTCAACAGAGTACTCGTGGCATACTGAACTTTATCCCCCTCGGTACATTTACTAACCAAGAACACCAACTCCGCCTTTTCAAACCAGCGGGTCAGACCTACAGCTCCTTCAGTACCCTTGAATTTGATGGGTTCACATTTCAAGTAGGAAATGAACGAGCAACCCATTGGTACTTGTAACACCCCCAAAATTTGATACAGCGGAAGACTCAACAAGCTTTCGGGGTGCTACTCGGATTGGTATCCATTCAAAGTCATGAAAGAACAAGATAAAGTAAACATAAGTAAAACACAACCAAAACGGGTTTTAAAGTTTACATTTATCCCAACATTCATTCAGAGTCAGGCCCAAAAGAAATAAACGTAGGTCCACAATAGTTTATCAGAGTTTTAGAAAAGTAGATCCATAACCGGTGCCATTGCCAAGCCTCCAATCCAAGCATCCATAGAGCATCATTTAATTTCCTGAGAAAACGTGCTAAAAGTCAGCTTTCGCTGGTGAGATCATAGGTTTAAATTCATAATCAATATAGTGGACATATATGCAAAACGCTTGCTAGCTATACTAGGGATTCACTAAAACCTGCGGATACCCTCCGCTCTCAACATAACACACGGATACCCTTCCGCAATAACCAAAACACACGGATACCCTTCCGTAACAACATAGATATTCGGGTAACCCCCGCAATACCAATAAATACTCGGATAACCTCCGAAGTATTAATAACCTATAGGTGCACACACTATAGTATCCGAAATCCTCAAATGAGCAAATCTCGTAATCCAACCCTTATTTTGTCCACACGCGATGGTTCACTATGTGACTAGGGTTGATGTAACTCATCTAACCAAATCTAGTCCACACGCGATGGTTCACTATGTGACTAAGGTTGTTGTAATATTCGTCTAACCATAACTAGTCTACACGCGATAATTCACTATGTGCCTAAGGTTGACAAATCTTCCTAGTTCCATGAGCATAGCAAGTTTTGAAAAGTAAAAGCGATAACAGTCCACATAAAACAATTTGCACGTTTCTCACCCCAATCATTGAAAACATAGTTCAAGAGTAAAAAGTGGGGCTATGACTCACCTCAAGTCCAGAAATCAGCAATAAGAAATCGGTAGAGGTAAGATGTATAATAACTCAAAAGACGGCAACTACGGACTCGGCACGACCTAACAATATCAACTCGTTCAGAAATCATTTCCTCAATTTCAAGATATTCCCAAACCCGGACGAGAATCTGTTTTATTTCCGAAAATCCATTTCGTATTAGTTTGGTGTATTTGCGTTTGGTATCCATACGGGTGGTGGGTCGACACAACTCAAACCAATAAGTCACAACAAAAAGGATGATAAAACAATCTATGGGTCTAATATTAGCCTAATATATTACTTAAATAAATCATCGAAGTTTATCAAATCCGTCGATTTGGTAATCCTCCATATTTATTTACTTAATATACCATTCTAGGATTATACCCGAATCCTAGGTCACACATTGCACATAAAGTACTATATGGTATATATCAAAGTTTGATAAATTCACT
The DNA here is from genome assembly GCA_030686995.1 of Artemisia argyi. Lineage (NCBI taxonomy): Eukaryota > Viridiplantae > Streptophyta > Magnoliopsida > Asterales > Asteraceae > Artemisia > Artemisia argyi. The sequence continues at coordinate 234,851,163 of CM060700.1, read as the reverse complement.
AATTATACCGTTAAGCTTACCAAATTCGTCAATTTGGCAATCTCACGAGATACTTAGCAACTTATTATTCTCGTACACATACCACAACCTATGGGCGTCGTAGGATACGATGCCCATTAATATACTCAATTTAAACAACTAAATAGCTCTTATTTAACCCGTCGATTAAATAAGTTACGTAGTTATCGAAAATGAATGTATTAATCGTCATATATCCGTGACAACACAAACGTCACAAATAATACACCACTTGGACTCAAGTGACCACGATCCCGTATAACTCGATAGTTTTCCTTGTTTATTAAAAGATATTATTTTATTTAATATTTATTTAACGTCAAGATTTCATCGTTATTTATAGTCGTTTAATAATAACGCTCCCGACATTTATTACACCACTTTCATAGTATAATATTTATCGTTACATTATTGTTATAATATTACCCGTGATCGTTTTATTATTAATATACGCATTTATATATTTATATATACGTTATCCACGTCTATATATTTATATAAACATTTATATTACTAATAATATTATTACGAGTTTTATTATTTGCGTTTGATTATAAATATTTATCGAGTCATACGAAATGGTCACATGTCCGAGTCATCACTCTCGGCTCATTGTCCAAGTCCAAAATAGAAATAATAATCAAGTCAAACCAAGTAATCAATCTCCGTCCAACAATACCCAAATCACGTGCTACAACAATAGGGTCCGACTACGGCACCCGACTAACCTATCTCCGTCATTCTAGTTTGACCGTCTCACAATCGGTCCCCATTCATCCACATAATCGACAGCACTTCACAAAATAATCATTGTTCCAATACCTTCTCGGCTCCAAAGTAACCTCAATAGTACCAAACTACCAATAGTAATATACCACAATCACAACAATAACAAATGACAATAATAATAACAACATAAACATCACGAAACCAACAAGATCGCCAAGTATATCATACAATCCGGTTCGATTTACCAAGTCGAACCCGAGTCAAGGTTTCACCACGAGTCACATGGGTCCCACCCGAGACCTCTAGGGTCTCGGCTAGCTCAATCCGAGCGCAAACCAAAACCAACCCGAGCTCCATAGGTCACGGCATTATCAAGACAACAATAATAATCATGGACAAGCATGACTCAATGGTTGTTGCCAAACCCATGAGGGTCTCGGCTCACCATTGCCGATCCACAAATAAACCAAACGATCACTAGTGGGTCTCGGCTCACAACAATAGTCACCGAAGAGACACCGAGACCACAAGGGTCGTGGTTAGGCTCAACCGAGCCACAAACCAATCCGAGACACTCCTCGGTTACACGAAACCAAGCATAAATCCGAACCCAAAACGACCCAACCCGGATACCAAACTATATCTTTAGCAAAAAATCTGTCTCGCTATATTTTACTCTTTAAATCTTGCCCCAAACCAATATTCAAGACGAGTTTGACTCGATTTAGTCAAACCCCTCGCGTAAAACGCGTTTTCTCACCTTGTGAAGCCTCAAATCTCACAGATCTAAAGAAACAAGCAAAATACTTCTCGAATTTAAATGATTTCAAGATGTTTTTATGGGTTTGGAGGCGCGTAAATGGTATCAAATTGATGAGGGGAATGAGGTGGTAATTGTTGTGGTGGTGGTGTGGTAGTAGTGGTGGCGGTGGAGCGTCGGCTGGCCGGAATAGGCGGCGGCTAGGGTTAAGAATGGAGATGGGAGATGAGGGGGGGAAGAGAGAGATGGAAAGGGTGAGATTTTTGGTTTGTGTTGTTGTGTACCAAAAACCACAAGGAACCGGATTTGTAGTTTACTCTTTTTTTTTTTTTAATTTCTTTCTTTCTTTTATAACAATAATAATAATAATGGTGTAGGGATTTAGTAGCCCGGTGTTAATACACGGACCAAACCCGAAACTTAAATAACCAAATATCTTTCTCAAACCAAACCCGTTCCAAAATAATAATATCACAATACGTTCAATATATATATATATATATATATATATATATATATATATATATATATATATATATATATAGTCGAATCCGTAGACTCAAGACATAAAATTTCTGTTAGGTTATCCTAGTGCCGGAGTCAACGTAGTGCCAATAGAATTTCAAAATAAATTCTCATCGCATCGATAATCCAAATTCGATTCCATATAAGTTTTAGATATAATCAACCAAATAATTGGTTTTTCAAGTTCGTTACGAGTAAAATTTCAAATATAATTTTATAAATGAACTTTAATGTAATGCGGGTTTTCAAAATAACTCCCTAATTTGCCAGTTGTCACATCCTCCCAGCCTCAGAAGGAAACCCGTCCCGGGTTTCACTCGGAAAAATTCATCTACGAAGTGAAAAGCTTCGGATATCTCTTCCAGGACTCGTCCTCACGTTCCCACGTAAATTCTGGTCCATGTCGGGAATTCCAACGAACCTTGACGAGCAGAATGCGACTCCTCTTGAGTCATTTAACTTCACGATCTAAAATCTCAGTCGGTTCCTCCACGAAATCCAGTTTCTCATCTACATGAATGTCCCTCATTGGAATGACGGGCATTTCATCAGAAAGACATTTCTTCAAATTACTCACGTGAAACACGTCGTGAACTTTGCTCAGTTCGGATGGTAATTCCAACCTATAAGCCACGGGCCCAATTCTTTCTAAGATCAAGAATGGTCCAATGTAGCGTGGGTTGAGTTTACCACGTTTCCCGAAAAGTATTACACCTTTCCAAGGCGAGACTTTCAGCATTACTTTGTCTCCAACCTGGAACTCTAAGGGTTTACGTCTCTGATCGGCGTAACTTTTCTGCCTATCTCTGGCTACTTGCAACCGATCACGAATCTGAGCTACTTTCTCAGTAGTTTCCAAAATCAGCTCAGGGCCTGTGAGTTGGCTATCTCCAACTTCTGCCCAACTAATAGACGAACGACATTTACAACTATATAAAGCTTCAAATGGTTCAGCTTTAAGACTTGTGTGGTAGCTATTATTATAGGAGGATTCCGCAAAGGGTAGATACTTCTCCCAGCCTTTACCAAAATCTATAATACATGCACGAAGCATATCCTCTAAAGTCTGTATGGTCCTCTCACTTTGACCTTCGGTTTGGGGATGATATGCAGTACTCATATCAAGTCTCGTCCCCAAAGCCGTTTGAAGTGATCGCCACAAAGCTGACGTAAAGCGGCTATCGCGATCAGAAATAATCGATATCGGGACTCCATGTCGAGAAATAATTTCCTTCACATACAGCTTCGCAAGTTTGTCGACACTATCATCTTCCCTAATCGCCAGGAAATGGGCAGACTTAGTCAATCGATCCACAATTACCCAGATAGCGTCATAACCGCTAGTTGTCTTAGGTAATTTGGTAATAAAGTCCATTGTAATCCGCTCCCATTTCCAAACTGGGAGTTCTGGCTGCGTCAATAATCCTGACGGTCTTTGATGTTTTGCCTTAACCATAGAGCAAGTCAAACACTTACTAACGTACAACGCTATATCTGCCTTCATATTTGGCCACCCATATAGCTTTTTCAAATCCTGGTACATCTTGTCAGACCCAGGATGAATAGAGTACCTTGACTTATGCGACTCATGCATAATCAACTCTCGAATTCCTCCATATAAAGGTACCCAATTTCGCTCTCTAAAACATAATACTCTATCAGAATGCTTAACAAATCCCTTCTCATTTTCTGCCATCTCAAATATTTTCTCAGCAGGTCGATTTTCTGCTTTCAACGCTTCCGTTTGAGCTTCTAATATTTGAGACGGTAATGGCGATACAATAGTCATTCCTAATGATCTAACTTGTAACGGTGGAATTCTCTTCTTTCGACTAAGAGCATTAGCAACAACGTTTGCTTTACCGGGATGGTAGCGAATTTCACAATCATAATCGCTTAACAACTCAATCCAACGTCGTTGTCTCAAGTTGAGCTCTTTTTGATTCAAGATGTGTTGTAGACTTTTGTGATCCGTGAATACAACACATTTGGTACCATACAGATAATATCTCCATATCCTCAAGGCAAAGACCACAGCACCTAACTCCAAATCATGGGTGGTGTAGTTTTTCTCGCGCTTCTTGAGCTGTCGGGAAGCATAAGCTATCACTTTCTCTCGTTGCATTAACACAGCTCCCAAACCTTTATGCGAAGCGTCACGATAGACGACAAAGTTCCCATTACCTTCAGGTAACGCTAAGATAGGAGCACTACACAACATCTCCTTAAGAAATTGAAATGCTTCCTCTTCCCTATCTCCCCATTCATATTTAACACTCTTTTGTGTCAATTTGGTCAACGGTTTTGCTATCTTCGAAAATCCCTCGATGAATCTTCGGTAATAACCGGCTAAACCCAAAAATTGACGAACTTCCGTTGGGGTCGTGGGTGCAGCCCAATCTTTAATCACTTCAATCTTAGCAGGATCTACATGATCCCCTTGCCTATCAATCACATGACTCAGAAATTGTACTGTCGAAATCCAAAATTCACCTTTGGAAAATTTAGCATACAGTTTCTCCTTCCTGAGCAATTCTAAGATAAGTCTTAGATGCTCCTCATGCTCCTTCTCACTCTTCGAATAAATTAGAATGTCATCGATGAACACAATCACGAATTTATCTAAATAAGGCTTACACACCCGATTCATGAGATCCAAGCGGCATCACCTGAAACTCGTAATGCCCGTAACGGGTTCTGAAAGCCGTTTTTCGGAATATCTTTCTCGCGAACTTGAAGTTGATGATATCCCGATCTCAAATCGATCTTCGAATACATACTCGATCCTTGAAGTTGATCGAATAAGTCGTCGATCCTAGGTAACGGGTATCGATTCTTCACCGTTAACTTATTCCGCTCTCTATAATCAATACACATACGAAACGATCCATTCTTCTTATTCACGAATAAGACTGGGGCTCCCCAAGGTGAAGAACTTGGTCTTATAAATCCCTTTTCGGCTAACTCCGCTAATTGCTTCAACAACTCTTCCAATTCAGTAGGTGCAAGACGATAAGGCGCTCGTGCTACAAGCGCAGCACCAGGTATCAACTCAATCTAAAACTCTACTTGTCTAGGAGGCGGGATTCCCGGCAAATCATCGGGAAACACATCCGAAAAATCACGAACTATAGGCACATCTCCAATGCACCTTTCCTTCTTCTCCTTCCCTCATTTCTCAGAAATTTGAGCTAAGAAAAGGCAACATCCTTTTTCAATTAGCTTCGGCAATTTAGTGCAAGATATGACCGCTAATCTAGATGGGCCTCTCAAATCCTTTCTATCTCCTGGTATGTTCAGAATCTCCTTGCCGTAAGGCACTCGCACGGTCTTCTCGTCGCAATGTATATGAGCACGTTACTTCGACAACCAATCCATACCAATGATGACATCTAAACTTCCTAACGTGACGGGTAGAAGATCTATGTTGAAAGGACGATTCAGAAACTTTAACGTGCGACCGCGAAGGATAGTCTTTATCCTTTCTATGTTTTCGTTACCTAACTCTACATCATAACCAATTCCTAAGGCCATCGGGGGTTTCTCTAGTAAGGGTGCAAACTTAGTGGACACAAAACTCTTATTGGCACCAGTATCAAATGGTATGGAAGCATAAGGATTATTGAGAAGGAACGTATCAGTAACGACGTTCGGATCTTCTCCTCTCTCGTTCCCGAGTGCATACACTCTTCCATGAGCGGCTCCAGCTTCCACACGTTGGTCCTCATTGTCTTGACGTCCACGGTTTCCTCCAGCTCCACGGTTTCCATTATTGTACTCATTACCACCCGATCCTTAATTTCCTAAGTTCCACGATTCTCTACACTCATTCCTATAACGTCCCTTCTTTCCACATCCATAACAAGTAACATTTGCCTTACTCATAGTCTCAGGAGTAGCTTGAACCATAGCAAGGGGTCGTGCCCTACAATCCCTAGCTACATGTCCTTTCCTTGAGCAACTCTGACAATCACAGTACATTGTCCTGTACGATGCTTGTAGCCACAGGCAACCCATCGGTATACCGCTCAATCTTTTGAGTCTCAGTTCTAACCATATCGGGGCATAGCAAGTCCAACTCCTGGTAACGACGATTTTAAGTTGCCATATCGATACCCTTCACTTTTGTGATTCCAAAAGTCAATCTCTAGCTTCTTAACCTCATTTCTTGGGCAGTAAGTCTGAATCAACAAAGACTTAAATTGCTCCCAAGTCGTAGCATAAGCCACATCACTTCCAACCGAATTACGGTAATTGTTCCACCAAGTTAAAGCTTCATCCTTGAAAGTAAAAGAAGCAAACTTTACCTTCGCATTCTCCACACAACTACTGACATTAAACACTAGCTCAGTCTTCTCTATCCACCTGACCAAGTAGACCACTCCTTTGGTTCCACCAAACTCAATGGGTCCACGAATTTTAAACTCCTTGTAGTTACGTTCATTAGCACGTACAGGTGGAAATGTTCCAACAGAATTGTTGGAATGATTTGACTCAGCTGGTAGCTCAGCAACTCGTTGCTCCACAAGTTGATTGATCATTACTTGATCCACAGTGGGTGCGTTAAGTGGAACATGATCATTTGTCTCCCTGAACATCAACATTTTGATTCCTGTCGTTGCGGTTAGTAGTGTCCAGGTTCTCAGGAGTAGCGGTTTCAACATTTCGAGTAGGACGGCGTCCTCGATGACTAAGGGTAGTCGTTGTAGGACCAGTTCTGGTAGCTCTAACAGGGTTTCGTAGTACAGCCATTAATATAATACTAACACAATATCAACCACGCAAATAAGAACACAATTTTCCATGTACGCCAAAAACCGTAGAATATCATACGAAGTCACCATCGTCCATACAAGTAGCGATCGATACTTTGTTCCAAAATACCAAAAGACATAATAAATACTAATCGTTCCCTACGGGACGAATCATACAATCCGAATAACATGACTTAAGGGATAGAATAACCAGCTCTCCTAACCAAGCACTCCCTGGCTTAGTAGGCAACATAACAAGAACACAAATCCAATCGATCTAGCCATGATGCTGGCATAGACTCCTCAACTCTGACCCTAAACCATCCAAATTCCTCAATAACGATCCATGCTCAACACTATGTGTATCTCTATCCCTCTTGAGGTCCGCAACCTCCTTTTCTAACACTGTGTTCCTCTGCCACAGCTTGCGATCTCCCTCGCAAGCCGTGAGGAAACCTCTCTGCAGACTCTCTATCTGCTCATGTATCTTTATCATACATGTCCTAATCGCTGTCGTCCTGCCCACGACAGTTGTCTAATCAACTCTCAACTCAGTAACAAACTCAGCAATAAAACTCAGCAATAATCATCTCAAGTCGGTCAGACATCCGCGAGATCCTCTCGCCCTGTGCAGTAATCTGAGCCCACATCCTACCAGTCTCACCTAACTCTGCATGCTCAGCAGAAACCTCAAAAGGTGCATCCGACGCCACAGGACTACCAGGTGGTGTATCAAACAAAAATGGATGATCAGGTGAAACCGGTTCTAACGGATGTATCGGGGAATCGGGCTTCGCAGAATGAACTGAATGTGCTAGCGACCCATCATTATTAGGCATATCCTCCTCTTGAGGATCATTCTCTTCCAAATCCTGAGGGTCATCATTCTCTTCCTCATCTTGAAGGTTATCATTCTGCTTACCCGCGTACTCCTAGTCGAAGGGGTACTCCATCACTCGTCATCTCCGAGCAGGCGAACCACGAGGCGATAAAGTCGGCGACTTAGGGCGACAATGGGACGATAAAGTAGTAGTGGCTGAATGCATGACCATCACGTATGGGTCATCAGGGCCATAGTGGTCTACGAGGGGCGACGCGTACCAGCATAAACATCCTCAATAACATCGTACGAATAGGAGGTCATGGTTTGTGACAACGGCGTAGGGTAGGTGTAAGTGTTTAAAAACAACTAAACCGCGAACTCAAAATATCGCATCAAAATCATCATAAAATCCCAAATCATATATATCAAGAAAGATTTAAAATACCGCATTACTAAAATCATTCGTACAACAATTAAGCCATATAATTCCTCAAAACGCATATAATTCCTCAAAACGCCATCATATCACTAATTCAATAAACCTCAAATCCTCAAATCATCTCAAGAATCCCATATCCAATAATCATCCCAATATACCTCAATAATAATAATGATGCTTCGGCTTGGCGGGCTGGCGGGCAATGGTCGAGGATCATTTTCTATAAAAATCGGTTATAGTTTAGGTGTCTATTTACCTAGTTCTCTATAACCTTGGCTCTGATACCAATCTGTAACACCCCCAAAATTTGATACAGCGGAAGACTCAACAAGCTTTCGGGGTGCTACGGGGATTGGTATCCATTCAAAGTCATGAAAGAACGAGATAAAGTAAACATAAGTAAAACACAACCAAAACGGGTTTTAAAGTTTACATTTATCCCAACATTCATTCAGAGTCAGGCCCAAAAGAAATAAACGTAGGTCCACAATAGTTTATCAGAGTTTTAGAAAAGTAGATCCATAACCGGTGCCATTGCCAAGCCTCCAATCTAAGCATCCATAGAGCATCACTTAATTTCCTGAGAAAACGTGCTAAAAGTCAGCTTTCGCTGGTGAGATCATAGGTTTAAATTCATAATCAATATAGTGGACATATATGCAAAACGCTTGCTAGCTATACTAGGGATTCACTAAAACCTGCGGATACCCTCCGCTCTCAACATAACACACGGATACCTTTCCGCAATAACCAAAACACACGGATACCCTTCCGTAACAACATAGATATTCGGGTAACCCCCGCAATACCAATAAATACTCGGATAACCTCTGAAGTATTAATAACCTATAGGTGCACACACTATAGTATCCGAAATCCTCAAATGAGCAAATCTCGTAATCCAACCATTATTTAGTCCTCACGCGATGGTTCACTATGTGACTAGGGTTGATGTAACTCATCTAACCAAATCTAGTCCACACGCGATGGTTCACTATGTGACTAAGGTTGTTGTAATATTCGTCTAACCATAACTAGTCTACACGCGATAATTCACTATGTGACTAAGGTTGACAAATCTTCCTAGTTCCATGAGCATAGCAAGTTTTGAAAAGTAAAAGCGATAACAGTCCACATAAAACAATTTGCACGTTTCTCACCCCAATCATTGAAAACATAGTTCAAGAGTAAAAAGTGGGGCTATGACTCACCTCAAGTCCAGAAATCAGCAATAAGAAATCGGTAGAGGTAAGATGTATAATAACTCAAAAGACGGCAACTACGGACTCGGCACGACCTAACAATATCAACTCGTTCAGAAATCATTTCCTCAATTTCAAGATATTCCCAAACCCGGACGAGAATCCGTTTTATTTCCGAAAATCCATTTCGTATTAGTTTGGTGTATTTGCGTTTGGTATCCATACGGGTGGTGGGTCGACACAACTCAAACCAATAAGTCACAACAAAAAGGATGATAAAACAATCTATGGGTCTAATATTAGCCTAATATATTACTTAAATAAATCATCGAAGTTTATCAAATCCATCGATTTGGTAATCCTCCATATTTATTTACTTAATATACCATTCTAGGATTATACCCGAATCCTAGGTCACACATTGCACATAAAGTACTATATGGTATATATCAAAGTTTGATAAATTCACTAATTATACCGTTAAGCTTACCAAATTCGTCAATTTGGCAATCTCACGAGATACTTAGCAACTTATTATTCTCGTACACATACCACAACCTATGGGCGTCGTAGGATACGATGCCCATTAATATACTCAATTTAAACAACTAAATAGCTCTTATTTAACCCGTCGATTAAATAAGTTACGTAGTTATCGAAAATGAATGTATTAATCGTCATATACCCGTGACAACACAAACGTCACAAATAATACACCACTTGGACTCAAGTGACCACGATCCCGTATAACTCGATAGTTTTCCTTGTTTATTAAAAGATATTATTTTATTTAATATTTATTTAACGTCAAGATTTCATCGTTATTTATAGTCGTTTAATAATAACGCTCCCGACATTTATTACACCACTTTCATAGTATAATATTTATCGTTACATTATTGTTATAATATTACCCGTGATCGTTTTATTATTAATATACGCATTTATATATTTATATATACGTTATCCACGTCTATATATTTATATAAACATTTATATTACTAATAATATTATTACGAGTTTTATTATTTGCGTTTGATTATAAATATTTATCGAGTCATACGAAATGGTCACATGTCCGAGTCATCACTCTCGGCTCATTGTCCAAGTCCAAAATAGAAATAATAATCAAGTCAAACCAAGTAATCAATCTCCGTCCAACAATACCCAAATCACGTGCTACAACAATAGGGTCCGACTACGGCACCCGACTAACCTATCTCCGTCATTCTAGTTTGACCGTCTCACAATCGGTCCCCATTCATCCACATAATCGACAGCACTTCACAAAATAATCATTGTTCCAATACCTTCTCGGCTCCAAAGTAACCTCAATAGTACCAAACTACCAATAGTAATATACCACAATCACAACAATAACAAATGACAATAATAATAACAACATAAACATCACGAAACCAACAAGATCGCCAAGTATATCATACAATCCGGTTCGATTTACCAAGTCGAACCCGAGTCAAGGTTTCACCATGAGTCACATGGGTCCCACCCGAGACCTCTAGGGTCTCGGCTAGCTCAATCCGAGCGCAAACCAAAACCAACCCGAGCTCCATAGGTCACGGCATTATCAAGACAACAATAATAATCATGGACAAGCATGACTCAATGGTTGTTGCCAAACCCATGAGGGTCTCGGCTCACCATTGCCGATCCACAAATAAACCAAACGATCACTAGTGGGTCTCGGCTCACAACAATAGTCACCGAAGAGACACCGAGACCACAAGGGTCGTGGTTAGGCTCAACCGAGCCACAAACCAATCCGAGACACTCCTCGGTTACACGAAACCAAGCATAAATCCGAACCCAAAACGACCCAACCCGGATACCAAACTATATCTTTAGCAAAAAATCTGTCTCGCTATATTTTACTCTTTAAATCTTGCCCCAAACCAATATTCAAGACGAGTTTGACTCGATTTAGTCAAACCCCTCGCGTAAAACGCGTTTTCTCACCTTGTGAAGCCTCAAATCTCACAGATCTAAAGAAACAAGCAAAATACTTCTCGAATTTAAATGATTTCAAGATGTTTTTATGGGTTTGGAGGCGCGTAAATGGTATCAAATTGATGAGGGGAATGAGGTGGTAATTGTTGTGGTGGTGGTGTGGTAGTAGTGGTGGCGGTGGAGCGTCGGCTGGCCGGAATAGGCGGCGGCTAGGGTTAAGAATGGAGATGGGAGATGAGGGGGGGAAGAGAGAGATGGAAAGGGTGAGATTTTTGGTTTGTGTTGTTGTGTACCAAAAACCACAAGGAACCGGATTTGTAGTTTACTCTTTTTTTTTTTTTTTTTTTTTTTTTTTTTTTTTATTTTAATTTCTTTCTTTCTTTTATAACAATAATAATAATAATGGTGTAGGGATTTAGTAGCCCGGTGTCAATACACGGACCAAACCCGAAACTTAAATAACCAAATATCTTTCTCAAACCAAACCCGTTCCAAAATAATAATATCACAATACGTTCAATAAAAATATATATATATATATATATATATATATATATATATATATATATATATATATATATATATATATATATATATATATATATATATATATATATATATATATAGTCGAATCCGTAGACTCAAGACATAAAATTTCTGTTAGGTTATCCTAGTGCCGGAGTCAACGTAGTGCCAATAGAATTTCAAAATAAATTCTCATCGCATCGATAATCCAAATTCGATTCCATATAAGTTTTAGATATAATCAACCAAATAATTGGTTTTTCAAGTTCGTTACGAGTAAAATTTCAAATATAATTTTATAAACGAACTTTAATCTAATGCGGGTTTTCAAAATAACTCCCTAATTTGCCAGTTGTCACAGTACTGTAGTAACATTGGTCACCGGAGGGGTAGTTGAGTTCGGTCCTCCAAGGTTAAGACTGGCAATTTTGGCCGCTTCTGCAGCTATAGCAGCTTCCGCAGCAGTGGCGGCTTCTGCGGCTACTGCAGCATCAGCAGCTGCTGCAGCATCAGCGGCTGCTGCAACATCAGCAGCACCAGTAGCTGTGGTGGCTTCGGCAGCTGCTGCAGCTACGGCTGCTCATTCCATGATAAGTGCTGCATTGACACTGTCCTTTACCAGTTTGCGGATGGCGGCTTGCGTCATTGTTGGTGGTGTGTTTTTCTTTGGCGCCATGATTCTATTGTTCAAAAGATACATTGTAATTAGAGAGTTGTGAGATGAGCACAATTTTTGATAAGAATGATAGGGTAATAATGTTGAAACTTAAAAGCATAACACATGATAGTATATAAAACAAGAGTTTTATTCGTACAACGTTGGTTGATTTACAAAATCGAAACCTATTACAAGCTTCTTCAAAATTTACTAACTGATACTTTCAGTTTAGTAATTACAACGTTTTTACTATCGCTAGTTATTACATAGATTTCATAACATTTACTAACTGAGTCTAATCAGTTTAGTAGTACAAAAGTTAACTAGTATCATCACACTAGTCTATTGTGGATTAGAAGGTCTGAGCAGCTCTGATTGATCGGCAACTTCTTGGTTTAGTGTGTCATAGAGGTAAGAGTCGATGAAGTTTGAGAAGCTGTAGTTTTCATGTTGACTTTCTTGTTGGATCAATGGTGGTCGAGGTACGATCCATAATGAGTGATCCAAATCATCACATGTAGGGATATGAAAGGGAAGTGATAGTGGTGGTGGTAATGGCTCTAGTACATATTCGTATTCATTATCCTCCTCGGAGTCTGCCTCAACCCAATTTTGTTCAAAATAATTAGAAGTATTCGATGCAAAAATATTTGGCATTGGTTCATCCTCTTCTTCATCGGTTGAATCTTCGAAAGGTTCTTCTTCGTCATCAGAAGCGAAGGCATTTACGAAGTCAAATCCGAACTCGGGTGAGGGTGGTAAGACTTGGAAGTTATTAGGTAGAGTGGGCACATAATCGGGAGAAGTGGGTACGCACATGATTTCTATAAGAAGAATTACAATGTTAAAATAATTCTATCGTTTATGGGGAGTGCTCAAAATATGGCAAGCATATATATAGCAATATACTAATATGTTTATGTAGCATAACATGCATAATAAGTCCATAATCGTCTGGAGGATGGAAGGCACGAAGAGTGGAAGGCTATAAAATGTTTTTGCTTGTAATTGTAGTTATAGTTTAGGTCTCAATTAGACCCGTTTCTCTATAACCATGGCTCTGGTACCAATCTGTAACACCCCCAATTCATGGTTGCAGCGGAATTCGAACTGGGTGTTACTTGACGGCACAATAGACACAATAATAGAAAACGAACTCCAATTGAGTCGTTTTAAAAGATTTATCATTCAAATTGTATAAATATCAGAGATTACAAAATGAGGTCCCAAATGGTTCCATGTTTACAAATTAAATGAGTTTTGAATGATAATAAAATTTATAGCCCTCTTGAGTATCCGTGTCCTTCCGTGCCATCCTTGATCGTCATGAACCTGAAATACATGCTTGAGAGGTCAACACAAAGGTTGAGTGGAATTCGTAGAGTTTAGTTAAATCGTTTGAACACAATATGTCGTAGTGTGAGCTATAGACTCACACTCATAGTTAGAAAACAAAATCGTTATTTATTTCACTAAGCTCATGCAACCAAAACATTAACATCGAACCAACAAAATTGGCATTATAGAAGCCCTATCAAGGTACTTTTGCCATTATACCGCTAAATCTCAAATATAGTGCATTTGTGTGAACTCATCGTTGTTCAACACAAATGGGATCCGTCAATCCCAATAGATCTATTCACAATATTCGCGCTCACTAAAGGTAGTGACTAATGGTTCATGATATAGGGACTTCGAACATGGCAATCGTTACTTAGTGACAATAAACATAGTCGGGTAGCATACAGTAGAAAGCATTGTGTTCGAGTAGAAAAATAATAGCATGTATTCCCCCCATGGGTTTGTAAAATAGTTAAACAATAGAAAGTGGGGCTACGAACTCACCTTAAGTTATGTAGTGAGTAGTGAATGTGATGGTCGAATCGCGAAGGTTTCTACGAGCAACCTATAATAGAATGTTGCGACTTAGGATCGGAGTAAAGAATAGGAATAAGTGCCTATATATATATCTTGCATTTAGTCCATGATGTGGTATGATGTATATTGTAAGTCTTTGAAAGAAAAGATTTATGAACATGTATGTTTTGTATATCGTTTACTACCGTTCGGGCCGACATAATTCAGAAGTCATGTTAGTAAGCGTTCGAGGAGCCAGGACACTTTAATTCGTAAATCCACAACTCATCTCGACGGCTTACATAATGAACTCCTCACATGAGGCTCCCTACTATTGTAGTAGTTGATAAAATATATAGATATAAGTTTTGGTCCGAAAAGTTACATGTCCGATATTTGAATAAACTTAGGAAAGTTTATTAGTACATGAAGATTGTTATTAGGGGTAGTTTCATAAGTCTTGTATGACCATTTTTCCTTGTAATATCTCATGGTCCCTTTTTAAGTGAAGTAGATCCAAATTGCTTGTTCAAGTTATCGCCTAATTCATTGTTTCATGTTTACGCCTATGTAAGTTGGTATGGTCATTTCGTCATGGCCTAGCCATGACCTTTGGTCCTTGTTCCAAGGTCATGAGACACAACCTTGGCTCTAGCCATAGTGGTGGTCTTGATTATAGGTCATAAGACCTCTTGATCCTTTTAAAGTATAACCATAATATAGTGACTTGTATATATGTAAATAGCTGTTAAGAAACTGAGAAATATCTCACTCAGAAAGCGTTTTCAAGGCTCCAGCCTCTTTAACCCTGAACGAAAACGTGATTCCGGACAACTTTCGTGTTTTAACTTTTTGATGAATCGGAGCAGAAATGCCTCTTTTTGCGTGTTTAATGTTTCTGTAACAGAAAGTATTTGGCAGCTTTGCCGCAAAGTTTTGGTAACTTCAAATCGTCATAACTTTTGACTCGTATACTCGTTTTAGGTGGTTCAAATTGCTACGGTTTCCTTGTTAGGTCCTCTACTACAATATGTAATAATCCAATATCGTATTTTTACCATTTTAATCAGGTCTTTCCAAGAAAATCACTAGTTTACTTGTTTTAATAACTTGTTTTAACAATCAATAACAATAACTTGTTTTGCTCACTTTTATACATCATGGACATAACTACAAGACATAATATAGCAAGAATAACATGTAAATGATATGAACATGATTAATTAACAAGAAGCATGTTAGGGTTTGGCTTACAACTTGTGGCTTTCAACAAAGAAAGGTAAGTTAACATGTAAGGATAGGACTTTGATAGACTTGCTTCAACCCACTTCACTTCATGCAATCTTTCTACCCTTGGTATTCTTGAAAGAGATGTAATGAAAGTTGAGGTGACTTGAGTGGATTCAAACTCAAGAGAAAATCACCAAGTATATTAGGGTTTGGAAGTGTTTTGGTAACTTATGATCAAACTAGGGTTTCTACTTGAAGAAGCACTTGAACCTTGCTAGAAATTAGAAGGAAATAAGCTAAGGATGGAAGGGTTTTGGGGTTGGAGGTGCACGGCAACAAAGGGGGATGGGGGGCTTTTATAGGGTCTTAAGGAGGTTAGTTTAGTTGACTAGTCCAACCTTGGAGGCCAAGGTGAACACATGTAATCATCCTAAGGCTCCTAGCATGAGATCAAGACACACAAGGGCTGAATTCCCCCCCTTAGGTCGGTTCCTAATCTTGGAGAACAAGGTGTGGACTTTTGATGATATTATCCTACTTATGTGACTAGTTTTGACCCCGTAAATTGCTAACCGTAAATGATTAGGCCTCAAAACGTAAAACCGGGTGTCGTAAAATTATGGAACTTGAAAGTATTGATAAACATGTCCATATGTTCCATAATAAAATTTAAAATGAGTGGTAGGTTCCATTTGGGTGGTAAAACCCTGCTAAAAACTGGAAACACGGGTCTAAAACGCGTAATACGTAAAATGTACGAATATTGCGTAAAATTGAGAAAAGTAAAATGTTACTTTTCTAATATGTTATAAATGATTTAAAATGACTTATAATGTCTAGACTGGGCTCAGTCCAGTGTCGGTTGGTATTAAATGTCTTTTAGACATCAAACCGTAAGCCTAAAAATCACGAAATGACTTATAACATCAAGGGATGATTTTTGGTCAATGGAGGAGGGAAAAATATGTTGACTTATTCTAATAAGTTGAAAACTCAAATCGTCTTAGAAACGCGGTGCAGGTATAAGCTAGGGTTACGGCTGAGTAAAAACGCGTAAAACTGAAAATTCCAGTTTTTCACGGCCGAGGTTTATTCTGGTCATATTTTTCTCAGTCATGATTTATTCTCAAATAAATCATGAGTGTGTCAAACATTTTTCTGATGTGGGTCACCTGACGGAGTCAAATTTCGTTGTGCGTAGAATTTCTGAATGACGTTTTACCCTAAAACGTGTAATTCCTTAATAACTTTCAAGAAAATGATCTGACGAATGTCAAACATTTATTTTGCCATGGAAATGATTTATCACTTGAGAATATGAAATAAAAATCAACTTTCGGGATAATTTCGGGAAAAATGAATAGTAAAAGTGAATAGTGAAATTTTCCGGGAATAGTAATTATCCTGAAAAATGCGAATTGTTACATCACGAGCCATGTATAACATGTAATTGATTACTAAAACGTAATAAAAATCGGATCTTTAATTGTTTTTGATACATGTTTTGATCTAGGGTTTTTTTCTTTAAATTTTTTTTATAAAATTTGAAATCCTAACCCTAATTTATAGGGGGGGGGGGAGTCGATTTTCCACATAAAACCCTAATTAGGTGATGTGTGGGAATCACAACAGGCTTTACCTCTCGAGGGATCTCGAGAAGCTTACAACCCCCACCAGGCAGTGTACCTGATCGTTGTAGTATAGTATAGTGACAAGTACCGGGGGATTGATCGTTCAGCTAGGAATAGTGTCGTTAGGATTGAAATTAATCTAACTAGGTCTAAAGGTGAAGGATGATTCTTTTTGTATTTTTATATTTTATGAAATGCAAGTAAAAATCTCGGGTTTTGGGAGAGTGGGCGGAATTAGTTGCTAATCAACTAACCCAAAAGCTACTATTTAAACTAATTAACAAGAAAAGTAAACTAGTGTTCTACAAGATAAGTGAAGCATGTCTACCTATGATATGTTACTCCTTGCTAGCTATCCAATCCTACCTATTGAATTGTAAACTTGTTTTAATTAACGGGTTGTATTCCTTAATACCATTCATGGGGTGACATACATAACTCTCCAATTCTATGAGCTCTTATCACCTCTTACACCATGCCCAGCACAACTATAGGGATTGTAAACAGTGGCTCATGCATTAAATACAACCAATAAAGACCTAGTACGCCTCGGTTCATGTTTCTTAAGACGTTCAAGCATGTTACCATTTGGAGATCTGCCAGTTTTCTTAAGCCTAACATATAAATCATTCAATCAAAACAAGAATCAATAGGAAACAAGGATTATAAACTAAACCAACTAGATCTATTGAAGTTGTCACGCCTTAATTGATGGAGATAGACACAACATCAATAAGAAATCAATGAGATCTAATCAATTATATACAAGTTTCACATAATCATAAGTAGACACAAGGTGAATTAGCAAATCATACTCAAAGAAGGACAATCAACAAGAATAATGAAAAACATAATTGAGATAGAATCATCAAACCAATATATGATGTTTATGGAGTGATTGAAACCCTCTAAGTTGCTGGAAAAACACCCACCTAAACCCAGGAATCGACTTTAGGGTTTAGGGCTTACAAAAAGTGAAGTTATGAAGTTATATTTATAGGCATGTATTCTGTCGGCAAGGCTTGACAGCGTCAGCTCGTTCTCTTGATGCCGTCACGACCATTTTTTCACCAAATTGTAGATCTCTTCGTCCTCTTCGCGTGGGCTTTTGAATCACCTAAATCCGAGTTCGTATGCAAAAGTTATGACCAAAACAATATCAGCTACTCCGCGCGCAAGTTTTGACAAGTTAACACGTGACGGCCTTGGGTGACGCCTTCACATTCTCTCTGGGCCGTCACCACTTTTACTCTTGAAGCCGTCACCAAAATGCTCTTGACGCCGTCAGGTACTGTTCCCAGTAAGGAAAATTAAGACTTTGTCGTTTTCTTCACTTTTATGCTCCAAACATGTCCAAAATGCTTCCTTTTCCAGAATTCACTCACAAAGTACCTAAAATCACAAAAGGAACGATTTAGGGTAATATTTGATCAAATAAATTCGAATTCGGGCTTAAATGACCCCCTAAAAACGGATCATTTTTTGCCTCATCATATATCCCTACACTTGGGATTTGCTTGTCCTCAAGCAAATGAGCTTTTCCACCAATCAAAATACAAGTTAGGGGTCATTTAACACTAATATAAAAGTAATTACAACAAATGATCGTTCCACCTTAGTAAAAAAAAAGCATGTAAATTATACACTAGCACCTCACATAAAGTATTTGGATACTCTCATCTCTCGGGTGTTGTAAATTTATATGTCATAATTGGAAATGGAGAAATATCACTCTCTACCTGTCATAGCAAATAGATTACCATAGGCTTGGGAAAGGATCAAACCTCCACCACTTGGCGTAAGCACCTAGGATAAACTATCAAAGAGGTCTTTTAAAGGGTTATAACGTTAGGTGTAGGGGATATGGAAAACACGGTTTTGTTGGATAAACGGATATTTTACTGGTGGCAAGTCAATTGTCATAGTTAACTACATGTACAATGAGGCGTTGCTAAGCCAAGACTCGACTCAATTTAAACTAACTACGACTCTTTTTGGATTTTTTTTTCAATACACTATTTGACTTAAACATAAATAAAAGAAACGGATGGTAGCCCGTATGTTTTTCTCTTTTCTTTTTCTATTTTTTTTCTTTCTTTTTTTATTTCGATTTTTTTTTTCTTTTGCATACACTCTTACTCTACCATCCAAAACAATACATCAAAGGGAGCTCGTTTCCTCCCTACACTTGAGCTTTTACATACTTTACAATCAACTATTCTAATGACTCGAATCAAGATAATCAAAACACTTGGAGTACTTTTAAATATTAACGCACATATGGGGGTAATAATTGACATCATCCCCATTATTCCATTACAATAGTACTTTACCCATGAGTCCCAATCGTCCCAAAACAATATGTACAAGATATGACTCGACTTAGCAACCATGTAATCAATTAGACAACTAACAAAGGGTTTAAACAATTAACAATAACGCACTAAAGATGAGTGCATACAAGGAAGGCTAAGGCGATTTGGTTGCATATTTGGGGTGGATTGTAAACAAATTCTTCCTTTAAGTAAAATGCTTAAAGTTAGAAACGAAAAGATAGGCTCGGAGGTGTGTACTAGGGGTATCGTGTACTAAAAATGAGTACAACGCAAAGGTGTAGGAGAATTACTTGACCTATGAAGTCAACATAATTATATTACAGGTGTAGAACAAGGGTTATCCTAATACCTCTTATCATGTAGTAAATCCTAACTACATGAATGTACTCTCACTAGCAGTCTCGGGATGCATCGCTATCACAAGTTCTAGAATCTAAATACTACCGGTACACTCATAAGCACCAACAATGAATGCTTTTTCCTAAAGATCTAAGGGCGAACCTCACATATTTGGGGTGGAAATTTTTGAGTGGTATGGTTTTTCTGCTAGTCATACAACTCCTATCCATGAGACGCTTATTAAGACTAAAGTTTCGCTCCTACATGTTGCAAAAAATTTTAAATTTGGTGCTAAAATTGCCCTAACAAATATTTCTCTCAGTTTTATTACACATACACTATTAAACAAAACAAAAACCAAGTGGAGTAATAGTTTCTAATATACCCTCCCTACACTTAAACCGAACATTGTCCCCAATGTTCTAGATAAAAGATATAAAAGTAAATAAATAAGAATGAAAGAAACTAAACCTCCCCTGATTCGTTCACCGTGGATAATGTGACAACATGGTTAAGTCTACCTCCAAGAAGACGAATGTTGAAAGCTTCCCTCCAGAAATATAAATCATCTTCTTGTCCTGTAATCAACAAACACAAACACCAAAGCATCAAACCGAACAAAAATCACAACTAGATGTAATTCCAGACTTAGAAATAGAAACAAGACAAAGCAACAAAAGGATAGGATACTTGTGGAATGAATTACAAATAGGAACTCATAAAACATATCCACAATTATTGACACACAAACAAGATAAAATATATGCTAATCATGAATTGTGAAGTTTTCATGTTCGAATTTAGTTTTTTTAACAAGATATAAATTTCCCTACACTTATCTTTTTGTAAAATACCTTTATATGCAATTAATACGAGGTTAAAAACAAAATAAAGCATTTTCACAAATTATTCGAAACATGAAAATTAAACAACTATGATTAAGCATATATGACACAAACAAACAAATAAAACATCAAACAATTAAAAACATGGGTTGGGTTGCCTCCCAACAAGCGCTTGTTTTTGTTCGAGTCATGAGCCTGACTCTACCCTTATTTAATGGAAATAGGGGAGGTTTTCCCTACACTTAGGATTAAGTGTGGGTGGAAGTAGTGATACACACCCTTAGGGTGGAAATATGCCACGTGAGGTGAAGGGGGTGAGTGAATGGCTTCCTTCATCCTAAAACTACCCTGATAATATAGGTTGATGGGTGGGTCGGTTCCTCTTTTGTCTCCTAGAAATAAATCTAAGGATGGGAAGTTGTGTAAAGGTTGAGGTTCTGATTCATCAACATTAGGAAATTCCCTAGAACTAGGAGTAAGGTTCTCACTACAAGTATTCAAACCTATATCCTCTAGTGGTGCTTGGTCCAAGGGTTCTACCTCAATTGGGGTTCCTATAGTCTCATCTACTTCTTCCGGGTAAGTCACGGGCGGTGTATGTACCTCAAATGATGGTAGGACTTGTGGGGTACTTTGTGGGCTTGGATTATCCACCTCATCCTCCATTGTACCTAGATTACCTATATGTTTGTTTTGTACTATGATATTAGGTGCCATCCAACTAGGTATCTCAACATGAGTATATTCATCCCCCAACAAACTTGTTTCATGATCCTTCAAATTTGTTGTCAAATGATTTGTTATGTTGTTTGTCGGGTTGTCTAATCTATAATAATATTGGGCACAATCTTCTATGGCATCCCATGCTTCTTCAGCATTTAATTCCCTAAAGTCCCCATTGGCAAAATCCTCAATGCACATTTGGTCATATCGGTTAACACGATAGTAAAAGGTCTGGGTTAGGGATGCTAAAGCGAAACTATGATGAGGGACTATTCGGAGTAAATTTTTAAAACGAGTCCATGCATCATATATGGGTTCATCTCGATATTGTTTGAACATAAAGATGTCATTAGGGTAGAATGGGTTTCGTGGTCGGTAGTATGGTGGATTCGCATTCTCCATAATGGTGAACGGAAGAGTCAATGGAAAGGTTTCTACGAACAAATGCACAAAGAAAAGATAGACTACAAGAAAGCTAATAAAAAGAAAATAAAAATCTCACTAAAAAGGAATCTAATGAGTAGACCTAATAAAAATCAAATTCAACATAAACAATAACTATTCCCCGGGCTGCGGCGCCAAAAACTTGATGCGTGGGAATCGCAACAGGCTTTACCTCTCGAGGGATCTCGAGAAGCTTACAACCCCCACCAGGCAGTGTACCTGATCGTTGTAGTATAGTATAGTGACAAGTACCGGGGGATTGATCGTTCAGCTAGGAATAGTGTCGTTAGGATTGAAATTAATCTAACTAGGTCTAAAGGTGAAGGATGATTCTTTTTGTATTTTTATATTTTATGAAAAGCAAGTAAAAATCTCGGGTTTTGGGAGAGTGGGCGGAATTAGTTGCTAATCAACTAACCCAAAAGCTACTATTTAAACTAATTAACAAGAAAAGTAAACTAGTGTTCTACAAGATAAGTGAAGCATGTCTACCTATGATATGTTACTCCTTGCTAGCTATCCAATCCTACCTATTGAATTGTAACCTTGTTTTAATTGACGGGTTGTATTCCTTAATACCATTCATGGGGTGGCATACATAACTCCCCAATTCTATGAGCTCTTATCTCCTCCTACACCATGCCCAGCACAACTATAGGGATTGTAAACAGTGGCTCATGCATTAAATACAACCAATAAAGACCTAGTACGCCTCGGTTCATGTTTCTTAAGACGTTCAAGCATGTTACCATTTGGAGATCTGCCAGTTTTCTTAAGCCTAACATATAAATCATTCAATCAAAACAAGAATCAATAGGAAACAAGGATTATAAACTAAACCAACTAGATCTATTGAAGTTGTCACGCCTTAATTGATGGAGATAGACACAACATCAATAAGAAATCAATGAGATCTAATCAATTATATACAAGTTTCACATAATCATAAGTAGACACAAGGTGAATTAGCAAATCATAATCAAAGAAGGACAATCAACAAGAATAATGAAAAACATAATTGAGATAGAATCCTCAAACCAATATATGATGTTTATGGAGTGATTGAAACCCTCTAAGTTGCTGGAAAAACACCCACCTAAACCCAGGAATCGACTTTAGGGTTTAGGGCTTACAAAAAGTGAAGTTATGAAGTTATATTTATAGGCATGTATTCAGTCGGTAAGGCTTGACGGCGTCAGCTCATTCTCTTGACGCTGTCACGACCATTTTTTCACCAAATTGTAGATCTCTTCGTCCTCTTCGCGTGGGCTTTTGAATCACCTAAATCCGAGTTCGTATGCAAAAGTTATGACCAAAACAATATCAGCTGCTCCACGTGCAAGTTTTGACAAGTTAACACGTGACGGCCTTGGGTGACGCCTTCACATTCTCTCTGGGCCGTCACCACTTTTACTCTTGACGCCATCACCAAAATGCTCTTGACGCCGTCAGGTACTGTTCCCAGTAAGGAAAATTAAGACTTTGTCGTTTTCTTCACTTTTATGCTCCAAAAACGTCCAAAATGCTTCCTTTTCCAGAATTCACTCACAAAGTACCTAAAATCACAAAAGGAACGATTTAGGGTAATATTTGATCAAATAAATTCGAATTCGGGCTTAAATGACCCCCTAAAAACGGATCATTTTTCGCCTCATCATTAGGGTTTGTGGTTTACTTGATTAAATTGTAATCACTAGAAACCCTAGGTCTTTAACCGGTTATGTGAACGTATCTTGTGACCTATGTGCTAATTGTTAGGTTTAATCCATGACGAAACATGCATGTTAGTCATGGATCTTGTTGTTTTATTTATTTGTCACATGTTTTAGATAGATCTAAAATCGGGGAAGACTCCAATATATATATATATATATATATATATATATATATATATATATATATATATATATATATATATATATATATATATATATATATATTAAAATCAATTTATATGCTATGTAGTGTGTATATTAGCTTTGACCTACGCAATTGATTCGTCAATGCATGTGGCTCTCTTCCATTAAGAGGAAAAGGCCCTAGTTAATTACATGCATATTTATACCTAGAATTGATTTTATTAGGATCTTTTTAATAAGGTTTGCATGTGGCTAATTGTTTCACTTTATTATTATTAGTTGTTTGTTTTTCTTTGATTACTTGTTTTATTGTTTATTGTTTGACATGATGTAAGCAATAAAAGGGTAATTTTTTTTTCATAAAAAAAATAATACGGACTAATAATGGTGAAACCCTAAGTGATAAAGATTGAATCTTGAGGAGTCTTATGTGCCAACAACGGTTCGCTTCACACGATAATTCGCTCCAAGGCAAGACTAGCAAGATTCATACTTTATTACATGTTTTGAGATTGAATCCATAAACTTTTGCTTGATTGATGTTTTGTATAAACATGCTTTTAAAATTAACTCTTTTAAGACTTGATTCAGAACCGTGATATGAAGGCTTAGAAAAGAGCCTTAGAGTCTGCCTTGGTTATCACAATCTTGAATATGTCTTAAACGAATTGCTTTTAAAATCATGCTTGTAGAAAGTCATCTTAGGGTTTTTAAACCTCAAGTAAAACTTTGTGTATTAATTTCACGAATTGGTGATAAAAAGGTTTTGAAAACTTATGCTATAAAGATGAGTGCATGCATCTTTATACATATTTTGATTTACATATCAAAATTGAATACCCTTAAAAATTTAAGTTACATGCCATCTATCTATAAGGAACACTTGGAACTTTAATTTAGTAAACGTGAGACCTAGGCTAAATTATTATAACAAGGTAAAATTCTTTTAGTGCGTGAGACCATAATTGTAATTTTACAGTTTCTAAGGTAGACGACTCAATTAAGTTGTGCGTGAGACCTAGAACTTAAGGCATGAGATGGGATGAAACATGCTTACAAGGCAAATTGATGAATCAATTTGAAGTAAATCCCATACTGGTCTAGGAATTGGAAATCTTGTTTGCCAATTATTGTTCGACAGATTACCATCTTTTGTACTTTCACCACTAGCAGATCAACTGATGTGGTGGAACTATGTAAAGTTGGATCCTAGATTTTCAAGAAAATTTTGGTGGTTATATAAATATAGCCTATGGGTATTTTATTTTCTTGAAAATATTTATTATCAAAAATACTAATGTTTGAACTTTTATCTGTAGATATGGCTCAACCCGATAACCCAACTGTGATTTCTGCTTTCAAGAGTCATCTTGAAAGGGAAAAATTGACTGGAAAGAATTTCAATGACTGGCACCGTTCGCTCAGAATTGTCTTGAGGGCGTCTGGAAAGCTAGATTACTTGACCGATGAATGCCCAGCTGAGCCTGCTGCTACTGAACCAGAAGCTGTTAAGGCGACATGGAGGGTGGAACATGCTAAGTTTAATGAGGTTGCTTGTTTAATGCTCACTAGCATGAGTGCTTAGTTACAAAAGAAGTTTGAGTACTTTTTCCCTAAAGACATGCTTGAAGTACTTAAGCAGTCTTATGAGAAACCACCTGCAGTTGAATTGTATGATGAACTTGACAAGCTACACAGCTGCAAGCATGGTGATGGTAAACCAGTTGAAGATTATGTGACTGAGATGAAAGAATCTTTTGATCAGCTTCACAGAATTGGATTTGGTTACCCCAACAATGTGCAAGTGCACTTGATCAACAGGCCCCTTAACAAGGACTTTGCTGGTTTTGTGCAGAATTTCAACATGCACTGCTCGGGGAAGACAGTCTCAGAATTACTCGCACTGCTTGTTGATTATGAGAAAAGTCTACCAGCCAAGGTCAAGGCCCCTACCCCACCAGTGTTGGCAATTCAAGGGGGAAGAATCCAGAAGAAATCGCATGTGAACAAAGGCAAGGGAAAAGGTGATAAAGGCAAGCAGGTCATGGCCTATCAACCTCAACCAAAGATGCCCAAGGTGAAGCAACATCAACCTAAGCAGAACAAGGTGAATCCGCCAAGCAAGAAGGGTCAGGCTTGTCACCATTGTCATGAAAAGGGCCATTGGAAGCGCAATTGTCCTCTCTATATTCATGACTTGCGACTCAAGAAGTATGGGAATGAAGCTGGTAACCTCAGTTCATCAGGTGCGTTCTTTATGATTGAATTATTCACTCTTACTCCTAAATTGAATTCATGGGTATATGATACGGGATGTGGCATTCATATTTGCAATACCTTGCAGGGGTTTAGAGTTGAGAGAAAGCTAGTCTATGGACAACAATTCCTGCACGTGGGTAACGGAGCACATGCAGCAGTTGAAGCTACAGGAGTTTTTAATTTAGTGTTTCCTTCGGGCCTAGAACTATCTTTAAATAATTGTCATTATGCACCGTCAATTGTTAGAGGTGTAATTTCATTTTCATGTTTGTTGAACCTTGGTTTTCATCATACTGTTTCTAGCAATGGAATTTCAGTTTCTTTAAATGGTGTTTTTTATTTTAATGCTATTGCTGTGAATGGTGTGTTTGAAATTGATATGAATGATAATGATAATGCTTTTGTTAATAATAATTCAATGTATAGCATCAATAGTAAGAGAATCAAGAAAGGTCTGGATTCTTCTTATCTTTGGCATTATCGACTTGCTCACATTGGCAAGGATTGCATGAAAAAGCTGCAACATGATGAGCTTTTAGAAAAGATCAATGATGAATCATTTGATAAATGCGAATCTTGCATTGCTGGGAAGATGACAAAGAAACCCTTTAAAAATAGGATTGAAAGGGCTAATGATCTACTTGGTCTAATTCACACAGATGTGTGTGGACCACTTAGACATGTGTCAAGGAGGGGTGCTAGTTACTTCTTAACATTTACGGATGATTACAGCCGTTATGGTTATGTTTATTTACTTAAACATAAACATGAGGTGTTTGAGACATTCAAAGTGTTTAACGCAGAAGTAGAGTTGCAACTTGGAAAGAAGATTAAAGCTCTTCGATCCGATAGAGGTGGTGAATACCTGAGTCAGGAGTTCATAGATTACTTAGCAAAGGAGGGAATTGTACAGCACCTTACTTCTCCATATACTCCACAACAAAATGGTGTATCTGAGAGAAGGAATCGTACATTGCAAGACATGATACGATCTATGTTTAATCTAACAACTCTTCCTTACTCGTTTTGGGATTATGCCTTGGAATCTGCGGTTTGCATTCTTAATATGGTTCCAACAAAGAAGGTTGATAAGACTCCATATGAGTTATGGACTGGAAAAGCTCCTAACTTGTCTTATCTTAAGGTCTGGGGTTGTGAGGCGTATGTTAAACGTGACTCAGCAGACAAACTCCAACAAAGATCTGTGAAGTGCATCTTTGTAGGATACCCTAAGGAAACTATGAGTTACTACTTTTATTACCCAACTGAAAACAAAGTTTTTGTTGCAAGGTATGGAGACTTCTTGGAAAAGGAGCTCATATCTCAAGAATTCAGTGGGAGAGTATATGATATGGAAGACGATCATGAAGATGTAGAACCTTCTGAAAACACTAGCCAGCTTCCTGTGGAACCTGAAAGTTTAGGTCCTCCACCTGAAGTTGAAGTGGTTCCCATTCGTAGGTCAACTAGACCTGTGAAAGCACCAACACGTCTATGTCTTAACATGGAGTGTGATGATAACTTGATAGGGGATCTTGATGAACCTACAAGTTATAAAGCTGCCATGAATAGTCCTGAAAGGGAAAAATGGCAGGTTGCTATGAATGGGGAAATGCAATCCATGGAAGACAATGAAGTCTGAGAAGAAGTAGACCTACCTCCGGGTGCTAAGTTAGTTGGGAGTAAATGGCTCTACAAGAAAAAGACTGATATGGATGGCATTGTACACACCTATAAGGCCCGTTTGGTAGCTAAAGGCTATACTCAAACTTTTGGTGTTGACTATGAGGAGACCTTTTCTCCTGTAGCTGACATTAGGGCTATTAGAATTCTTATAGCCATAGCTGCTTTCTATGACTATGAGATTTGGCAAATGGATGTCAAAACCGCCTTCTTAAATGGTCGCCTAGATGAAGACATCTATATGGCGCAGCCTGAGGGGTTTGTGAATCCAGAATTCCCAAATCGTGTATGCAAGCTTAAAAGATCCATTTATGGATTAAAGCAAGCATCACGACAATGGAATAAGAGATTTGACAGTGAGATTAAAAAGTATGGATTCACTCAAAATCTTGATGAGCTATGTGTATATCATAAAGCTAGTGGGAGTAATGTAATTTTCCTTATTTTATATGTTGATGACATATTGATCATGGGAAACGACATTCCAAGTTTACAAAAGGTTAAGGCATATCTTGGAAGTTGCTTTTCTATGAAAGATTTAGGGGAAGCTGCATTTATTCTGGAAATCAAGATATATAGTGATAGATCTCAACGATCAATTGGATTAAGCTAAAGTGCTTACATTGATAAAATTTTGAAGAGATTCAATATGCAAAATTCCAAGAAGGGATATTTGCCGATGCAAGAGCAACATGGCTTGAGCGAGAAAGTTTGTGCTTCATCACCTGAAGAGGTGCAACGCATGAAAAGAGTCCCTTATGCTTCGGCTGTGGGATCTATTATGTATGCGGTGAAAAGCACAAGGCCTGATGTGGCGTTTGATCAGAATTTAACCAGTCGATATCAGTAAAATCCAGGTGAAAAACACTGGACAGCTGTTAAGAATATTCTTAAGTACCTTAGGGCTACTAAAGAGATGTTCTTAGTTTATGGGAGTACTCCATCTGCAGAACTTGATGTTACAGGTTACTGCAATGCTTCTTAGAAAGGTGATAAAGATGATACGAAGTCTTAGACGGGATATCTTTGTCATTAATGGAGGAGCTGTGGATTAGAGGAGCAGAAAACAGAGTGTACTAGCGATGTCTGCTACAGAAAGTGAGTATATAGCTGCTTCAGAAGCTGCAATGGAAGCTGTTTGGATTAGGAAGTTTGTTTTAGGGCTTGGGGTTATGCCTTCGATTCAACGACCTATAAAAATGTATTGCGACAATTCATCTGCAATTACATTTCCCAATGAACCTGGAATCATGAAAGGCACCAGACATTTCCCGATTAAGCATCACTATGTTCAAGAACTAGATAATGGGATTCATCCTAGTTTGTTGCATTTTGTCGAGTTTGTTGCATTTGTTCATCTCACGACCTTCCTTATACTAGATAATGGGATTCAACCTACTGCAGTAGGCACTGTATAGAGACATTTGGTTTCCAAGGTTTCTAATGGCGTGGGTAAATAAATGTCAAAGTACCTTAGTGATTTTGAGTTTGGCATCGGAGTGTCGGGTGGCGCTGAGGTTGTTTTACATAGCGTCAACAGGGTGTTGAGTGAATATCAAAATAATGGGTCTCTTGCAATGCTTGTTGTGGACTTCTCGAATACATTTAACCTTGTGGATGGATTGACAATTCGACATTACTCCACGAGCTTAGGTTGGGGTGTCTCTATTTCTTGGTGGGTGGATTTCTTATTTAGGTATACAACGAGATTATATATATATATATATATATCTCTATCTCTACATTATATATAACAGGAGGCATTTGAAGGAAATGCCCAGTCATTGTCCAGTCAATGCCCAGTAATTCAATTTCAGCCATGTCATCTGCCATGTCATCATATGTAAACTATTTTTTAACATGTATTTATTTTTTTAATTTTTTTTTAATTAAATTCGTATATTTAATGACATGTCAGCAATTTCTTTTTTTAAATTTATTTGTTTTGCAATTTTTTAAATTAACATTCGTTTTTTATATTTAGGCAGAAATTTCATTTTTTAAAAATAATAGACACTAATGGGATTCGAACTTGAGTGTCTACTAAGATTAACAAATGTCTCAACCACTAGAGCAACACAACATTTGTTTTACATTTTGCAAATAAAAAATGATAAAGCTATGCAATGTCAATCCATTACTAAAAGAAAAACAATCGTATATTTTTTCATAAAACATCAAAACTCCTCCATGAAGAAAACTCCATTACGTTTTTAGGGTTTTGTGTTTTTGTGCATGATATCGTATCAAGTATGATACTAACCACAAACCTCCGTAACCATTGATTTTCGTTTAGGTACGTTTTTATGTATTTATTATTCAATTAACCCTAATTTAACATAAATATAGTTTTAATATTCCTACAGGATACAATGGTGTGTGATGATTCCAAATCTCTCATCCTTAATGTGGATGTCATTAGGTATACCACTGTTAAATGTCATGGTTTTGATTTGTTCAGGTTCTATGGTGTTTTATTTTTTTTAAGTGTATCCTTAATTCTTGCTTTAATCTTTGAATGATTAATTATCTTTAACACATAATTTTGTTTAACTTATTTTGACAGGGAGTTTTCATCATCACCATCAAGTAGTTATTATTCTCATAAGGGTTTTCTAGATAGATTGTCCATGTCACAGTATTGATTAGTTTTTTTGCATTTAATTAGGAACCAAAAGTCATCCGGCTTCTCATCAAATTGAATGTGGTGAGGAAGAGATTCCAATGACACATGATATCTCCAGTTCTGATCAATGTGAGACTGCATGTAACGATGAGGTCTGTTTTTTCCTATATCTCCGTCATTCACATATCAAATAATTGGGTACTCGGGAAGTTTGTAGTTATATGATGAATGTTGTTTTGTATATGTTTCTCATAAAGACTACTGGTGGTATTGCCCAAGAAGCTTTCAAGTTATCATTAGGTTTAATTTTATTCTATTTTATTTTATATTTTTTGGTAGTTTGTGATTGTATACATTCTCTTTTTTTTGTACCTGTCAGTATGTTGATGCATTTTCATATGTAGAAACTCTTTCATAAATATGCATAAACAGGCTACAAAGTAATTCTTTCATAAATAGAACTCCTTATGTATACAGATTATGAATGATATATAATGTTTCTGTCGCAACTAATGTTTCTATCGCAACTTAAGTCATCACATGATTTGGCATATATATCGAGTACCCAGCCTTCCTCTATAGATCTGGGATGAACTTTCAAGGGTGGCATTACGGTAAATCACTCCACTTGCCACTGTAGAGATCAGATGGTATAGACCCTCAAGGTAGAAAAAAACTTTTTTAGTTGAAAACGTCGTCTTAGAATCTATTATTATACTTACGTGTCGTTTTTGTTTTAAAAAAATTTACGCAGGCGTATGTATCATTTAAAGTCTAAGAGGAACAAAATAGAGGGACACAGATTGTTCATAGCGATCTGGAACAAAGACGTTCTTATGCAGACCCGTGGTGCGGAAACTGAACGTGCTGGGAGCCAACAACAGGGGTTGCAAGGTAAGTGTGTGCAACCAATGTTATAGGCTGATCATTGAGTAGTTTGTGCCCGAATTTTGGTTTGTGTGACTATTTTGATTTACGTGGAGGGCTCTCTATTACCCGACATTTGGAAACTAAAAGAATGTTGGATAAGAAGAATAAAGTAAAAAATTTGATTGTTTCCGTTAAAAGAATTTTGACTTTTCAACCCATAGGATCTCCATTGAAAACGACAAGTATGTCGGAGGTATACAACGTTGATGTTGATAATCTACAAGCGCCTCTTACATATCAGAACATTCCTGTTTCATCACATAGCAACAATAGTCTAATCGCCTAATCGGCTCACTAGACATGTATGTACTTCTTATAGCACTATTATTTCGGTTGGTTTGTTTACGTATTCTAGGTAGTATTCACTGTACTCCTCGCATTGTTGCAGGTTAAGATAGTGACCACACAATGTTTTCATCTAATAACAGGAACAGGCAAGAAGTTGATAGCTCATTTGCAACTCTCACTTTCCATAGAACCGAAGAAGGTAACGAGGGAAAATCGCATACATGGAATGTAGGCCTCTAAACTTTTCAAAGTTACCTCGACGGTCGTAAACTTTTCAAGTCATAGTTGCAGGCTGATGTGAATCAACCCATTTTGAAGTAAATGGGTCTAGAGTGCCAATTTGATTACAAATTTCTGTTTTCATGAGTGTTTTTCTGTTTTGACTTCTACAGCTTTTTCATTTAGTCCTAGGACTTGATTGTAATTCTACTAAGGTATTCTTTTGATTGTACAGGTGTTCTGTGAGACAGTTAATGTTGTCGTTGCATAGTGAAATAACATATTGCATATGGAGTGGAACAGAGAGGCTGGTAGGTCAAGAAACGAACTGAAAATGGAACAAGAGATTGAAACAAGCAAGAAGGTGAAGCATCAGCTGCTGTAGCGGTTGCATATGAAGAAATGCAAATGGAAAACTGAATCTAGAATCCAAGAGACTGAAACACAAGCAGTAGCGACTTCCAAGGTTGTAAGGCAGTAATGTTTCGAATGGGTGTTTGAAATTGCGTTTATATCGGTTAATAAGAGTCAAATAAAAAAAATGTATGAGCTACTATAAGCAATAACTTGAATTTCGTTTAGATCAGTTGATATGGAATTCGTTTATATCAGTTAATATGAATTGCGTAACCAGTTACTATAAGCAATAACTTGAATTGAACTGCTGAAAATGGGTCGGATTGGCCAACGTTTTTTAAGTCTATTTTAAAAACTTTCTTTAGAAAAATTATTTTATTTTGTAGAATTCAGTTTAGGTGGACAAAGATACTAGAATTAAACTTTGGGCCACGTTCAGTCCATTTCATTTCTAGCTTTTTTTAAGTCATTTGAACCGATACGGTTAAAAGAACATACCCAAATCTATGAATTTCAAGTAAGTGGAATGAGATTACCTCCTTTCGTCTACAATATTTTCAAGTTTTTCACTTTTAGAGTCTTTTTCTTTCTGTTTTCACTTTTCAAACAGTACACATAGCATAGTCATTTTTGTTATGAAAATAACCAGAATGACCCTTGGACCATTACGAATAAAAATGGTTTTTTTTTTTGTGCTTTCATCATGTGTAGGTATCTGAGATTTCGATCGGAAAGAGACGATTGTCACATGTCAAACACGGTCATTTAGTTTTAGACATGCTAAAACATTTGCAGGAGCAAATTGCAGAAAATATACTCACTATGCTATCAGAAGTTTTTAGGGTTTTATCTGATCTCAACTACTATGATGTGGTTGAGTCAAAAGTATAGACACACAATGGCTGGATCGTAGCTCTGATTCATTTAAAAGATTGTCATTCAGGCTCATCAATTGACTCTAGGAAAATGGACAGAATTAAAGCACGGTTAGGAAATGTTTTGAAAGCAGATAATGAGATTATAAGTGCTAGAACAAATGATGTTTTTAGATAGGGATTATGATAGAACTCCGATTATGAGAACTAGCGGGCAGTATTCCCCTTTGGTATCTATTCAAAACTATGCAGAAAAAGGGTATTCGGCGGTAGTCAACATTCAAGTCAAAGATCGCCCCAAGCTTTTATTAAATGTGGTGTGCACTTTAACTAATATGCAATATGTCATGTTTCATGCCACTATCAATACCACAGAATTCCAAGCGTATCTGGTACTAATTTTGTCATTTATTTGATCAATATTTAATGGGTTCTATTCATTTATGTTCATTTTGCTAAAGTTTAATTCTGTTTGTGATTTTAGGAATTTTTTATCAGTCATATAGATGGGACACCAATTAGTTCAGAAGCTGAAAAGCAAAGGGTAATCATGTGCTTAAGAGCTGCTATTGAAAGAAGAGTATCCAAGGGTGTGAGGCTGAACTACTCTCCTATTAGCTAAAGTGACAAGAACATTTAGGGAAAACGCAATGAATGTGACAGAAGCTGAGATATCCACAGCAACGGGATTTTGATTTTGATTTTGGATGTTTGGATCTCTTTCTAATGTCGTGCTTGGAGGTTTACATTGTATATATACTTAAAGCTGTCTTTCTCTTCTCATGATTCCTAATATCAGTTACATACTTAAAGCTTCAAGTATAAGGGGATGTTGGTCAGTGA
Source organism: Artemisia argyi (assembly GCA_030686995.1). Lineage (NCBI taxonomy): Eukaryota > Viridiplantae > Streptophyta > Magnoliopsida > Asterales > Asteraceae > Artemisia > Artemisia argyi. The sequence goes on along the minus strand of CM060700.1, from coordinate 234,817,418 downwards.
TTTCCAAACAACGACTTTCTTTAAAAATCATGAATAAACTATTCTCACATCTATTATGTAACTGAAATAGTACAGTACAGGCTTTATAACTATTATTTGTACATGTTAAGGATGTGGGACTTATGGGTGTAGGCTTTGTTACAGGGCTGATTAGATGAGCGGGAAAGAGCTACTTCCATGAAACAATCTAGAAGGGTGTTCCTAAATTCTTATGACGTTGGGATCAATGAACGTGTCCCGTACAGTGCCCCAGTTATTCAGTTCTCTCCATGAATGGGTGGTGACAGTGATGGTATGTTCTCCAAATGCAACTGATTTTACCTTCTTTTATCATATTGTAATAAGTTTAAATTCCACTTGCTACGATGGCATGCCTAAATGAAAATTAAAATGTTTGAGTTTTGATCTTCGTTGGAAATTAGTGATATAGTTTTTGAATTTCATTTGCTAAGAGTACGTTTACTATGCTTCTTATTTGGATGGCGGTTAAGATTGATTTTATTTATGGTACAAGGATACATAATAGGCTAACATCATTTTGATTGAAACATGACTTTATAGTTTTCTTACACAAAATATGATAATCATTTTGGTCATTTATTAATACGAGTAGTATTTTCTCCCCCTGTTCAACAGTCATGGACTCAAGGCAACTGATATCCAGTATTCATATTGACCAAAAAAGAATGGCCACAAACAGTCATGATGTGTTTTTCATATACTAATATTATTTGTTTTGTTTTATGAATCTTACAAACCATTTTCTCCCATAGGAGGACAACAAATTTTATAAAAGAATTCGTGTTGCAGTTGAGGAAGAGGAGCGCCAGGCAAAGACTGCAGTTGACACAGATGCTGCTAAAGATGCCATTGCAACTGCTGAGGAATCTCAAAATATAACTGGTGGAAATGCTTTAAACTTAGAAGATCAAAGCAGTTTGAAAGATGGTGGAAATATTTCGAAGGAGGTTCAAGTAGCAGAGGATATGATTATTCAGCAAGCTTACACCTTGAATTGTATCATTATTATCATGGAAGCAGATATGGGAACACTAATCGAGACAAGTGTTATAATTTTCAACTCTGTTTAGTTTCTACTTCGCAAATCACTTCATTTAAGATGTGACATGTTTTTGTAAGTTGGGTTAAGCATCCATAATGGTTGCTTTTAGCTAAGTGAAGAAGCAAATAACAACCATGTTTTTATCTTATAAATGGAAACAGGGCAAAGTGAAGAAGCAAACAACACCCCTGTTTTTCCATCTGGACGCGTTACAAGAGCGAAAGTTGGTGGTAAAACCAGTGAGACAACTAAGACTATTTCTAATGGAAAGATAACGGTAGGTTATTTCTTACCAAGATCCAGTCTCTTGATTGTCTCACTGCAATTAGATATCTTTTGCATATTATTGACAGTAACTTCTACTCTGACGATTGTAGTATTTGCAGGTCAGTGAGCCATATGTTTTTTACTTTGTATATATGCTTATTGATTCTATTTCCAGGTATACTTCATTATGGTCGGATTACCTGCTTCAGGGAAGTCTACTTGGGCTGAAAAATGGGTGAATGAGCACCCTGAAAAGCGATACATACTGCTTGGAACAAATATGGCTCTTGATCAAGGCGATGCCATTACCTTTGAATCTGTGGTAACGTAATTGATTTCTCATTTCAGTAACTTTTTTTGGTGAAATGGTCAAAATATATTAATATCACAAAACATATTACATCAATAAAGCTCATTTCATTCCAGGAACTTTTGTAGGACTTTAAGCAAAATTCTTATTAGGAAAATTAAGGCATAGTAGTAGTGAACTTTTGACACTGAAAGAATGTAAATACGTTAACCTCGCACTTTGGTAGGACTTTAAGAGCTCTATTGCATCAGAGTGGAGCAAACTTCTGCCTGTACGTTCCATTTCATGTAAGATTCAAGTTGCAATTTTGATTTGATTTGACTTTTTATGAAATACTCTATATCTAAATTTATTATGAAGATTGAAATGGTTGTTCAACTAATGCAGAAGGTTTCGGAGATGGTTTAAGATTTTGTAGGGAAAATTTAGAAATATACGTTCGAGTTTTGGGTGGCGTAATACGACTGCAATCATGAACATATTAGATGCTGATACATGTCCTAACGGGTCAAACGGTTTGAAATTCGCCTATAACTTAAATAGTAATAGTTATTTTATAAAGTTTACATATAGTATGGCATACTGGTGATTTATCAATAGCATTTACCAGCATATTACAGTGCTTAGTACTACGCCTGTCCGAGGACTTATAGGATCTCAAAGTTTCTATGGTTTTAAAAAATATGTCGGTGTTAATAGCTCACTCTTTTAGCTTTATAGTCATGAATTAGACTAGGAGCCGTGTTAAATAAATGTATAAGAAGATAACTCTGTTTTCTATATGACCATCTTTTCTGTCCAAATTGGTAATATTCTAAGAACCTGGCCACTTTTATATGTGGCAACTTCTGATATTGTGCAAATACTTTGCCTTATTTTGGCAGGAAGACATACTCTTTATACTATGTTGTACATTATGGTCCATAATACTAATCCCTCTTTTTGTGCTACTCATACTCATCTGAACAAAATAATTAATGAACTACCCACCTGCAACTCATATTTTGCTATGTAAAATGTTTACAGTGAAAGCAGTAACCATATGTTACTGCTCTGTACCACCAAATAGAGGTGAGTGAAAATCTGGTGGAGCATTGGAATAGATAATCATTGTCTCATTGGGTCCTTAGCTATTTTACCATAGTTTAAGCATTGTGGTAAGTGGGTAACATCTTATATATGGGTGTGCTTATCTTAGGTCATCCCAACTGCTATGACCCACATGACCTATCATGCGTTATATATATTTTTATGTATATATGATTTTGGAGTAACTGGTCAAATTAAGCCGTTGGGTGAACAACCAAGTTTGACCAAAACCACAATTTACAAAGCTAGGAAGCATCTATATAAAGAAGAAAGGTATGTGACCTTAATTCCTCAATTTACTCCACATTTGGCTAAATATTAGGGGTGAGCAAATGGACCGAAAATCGAATCGGAACCGAGAACCGAACCGGAACCAACCCAACCCGAACCGCATTTTGGAACCGCGGTCCGGTTCTCGGTTCTTAGATATTACAAATTTTGGTTTTCGGTTCGGTTCGGTTCGGAACCGCGGGTATCGGTTCCGGAACCGAAGAACCGCGCGACTTTCAAATATATACTTATAAATAACCATTTACTTCCCAATAGCTGAGTGCAAAAGATTATATCAAAGACGCTTCATTATTTGTTCCCCTTCAGCGTCATAAGCCTTTAATATTCTTTTTGAAGAATTGATGCAACAAAAATTAACTATTTATACGAATATTGTGAAACCCTCTTATTTTCTTCCGACGCTGGAATCTTTAAACAATATTTATAAGTTAACAGTGTATGAAGTGACTTGAGAGTTTTGAACTTTAGTTCAAATTAATGCATATATTGCTACATAAGTTTACTAATAAAGGATAAGCAATGTGGCAATTTTTAAATAAAACAGATAATTAGATCATTTCTATTACTTTTTACAACATTAATTTTCACCGGTCCAACATAAGGCAGTAATCAACAACTGTTATCCTATTCTTTTGATATAAAAATGATAAACTGGAATATTTTCCAAAATACTTTAATCGTTCAATATTTTATATGTTTTTATATTAGTGAAAACACATGTAAAATATTGAATTTTAAAAGCTTTTTAAAATTTTGCGGTTCCAATCGAGTAGAACCGAAATACCCGGACCGGACCGGACCCGAGAACCGAACAGGAACCGAACAATGATATTCAGTTTGGTTCTCGGTTCCTAAAATATACGTTTTACAGTTCTTGAGGTTCCGGGTCTGTTCTGGAACCGAGCTCACCCCTATTTCGCTTTGTAATTAAAGTAGAAAAAATTTAAAGTAATCTATCATTTTTATTTGAGAAAATGTAACTTTACTTTTTCAGTTACTTCTTAACTTTATACATTATACTTTCCATAATAACATCTTTTATCCTATTTTTAAAAATAAAGTTTGAAATACTTTATGTAATATTCACAGCTTACTGCTCATAACTCACTGCTAATTATAGAAAAAACAAAAAATAAAAAAATACATAATATATATATACATATATATATATATATATATATATATATATATATATATATATATATATATATATATATATATATATATATAACAAAAGGGAAAATGATGCCTGCTTTCCTAAGTAAAAAAGAGAGGGCTCAGGGGGGGAAGTGAATCAGTGACCTGAATTCAGTGGCTTAAATCATAAAAAATTTTAATTTTTTTCAAAGGAAAAACAGGCAAGAAGCCTGCTTGTTGCAGCAGGCAAGTTTTCCCCATAACAAAAACATTAAGAGAAACATTAAATCCATATAAAAAAATTACAATTTTTACTTAATCACACCTAAACAATTATTACAAAAAGTTAACAACAATCGACTATTAAGCAACATATAATTAAATGTCATGCCCAATACAAAATATATATAACACCAAAATGACATATAACAAAAACAATAAGAGAAACAATACATCCATATAAAAAAATGAAAAAAAATAAATAATAACACCTAAACAATAATTACAATTAATTAACTACCATCTAATATTAATCAACAAAAAATTACAAGTCATGCCCGCCCATCGGGCGGGCTTTGAAGTCTAGTATATATATATATATATATATATATATATATATATATATATATATATATATATATATATAAATATATATAATGTGATTTTAGCAGGTTAGTTAGACTTATAGCCTTGAGTTATCTAACTTTGTTTGGTATGGTTTGGGTAGATATATGGGTATATGTTTGTTATTGTGTGGTTAGTACTTGAGACTAGCACTAAATCCCTTTGTGTTGTGGTTGTCATTGTGATTTTTGGAAATGTTGATTTTTGGGAAAGTTTATTTTGATCGCCTTTGTGGTGTAGAAATGACTTATGTATATTTGGTGTTTTGTGCTTTTGCGTAACGAGTCTTCGTTCAAGTATTTGAGTGTTAGTAAGTTACGGGAAGGTTGTTTTCATGAGAAATATTTATGGAGTGTGTGAAATTCTATTTTTGGAAACTTTATTTGGAAAATGGATATTTTCCGGTTTGTCGTAAAATTAAGGTTTATCGTGAAAGACGTTAGGTTTCGATATGGGAATACATAAAATATGAAAAGTATGATATTTTCAGTGTAATAAATAAATTTAATAAAAAAATAAAAATAAATATATAAATAAAAGGGGCGGCCGAATATATGGTTTTGGGGAAAAAAGGAAACCAAATTTGATACCAAATACAACTCTAAGCCTTAAGGGTTATCCAATATAATTATAAATACAAAATTAAAACTCCCCAACCCTTCTTTTTGGAGTGTACGGTCGAACAAGAGGAGAGCAACAAGAGAAAAATTTAGGGTTTTGTTTTTGAAGCTAAAATCAAGATCAAGGTGCATTTTTAACACTAGTTTTCATGTAATTAATTAATTATTGTTATGATTCATGTAATATTGATTATGATGGAATCTAGGGTTTATATACTTGTGTAAATTAATGAAGTAAAACATGTTAGGATCATTAGTTGATGATAGTATGGTAATTGGTTAAGGGAATTGAGTGTAAAACACGTTAGATTATGTGTTAGGGTTTGGACAGAAAAATATGGCTGTAAATATGTGAGTGTTATTAACAGATGGTGAGGAGTTAGGTCACGAATTTTTGGTCTAAATTTAATTTTAATGAAAGAGCTTTCCAAAAATTCCATCCACGATTGATTTCAAGGTCGGGAAGTTGGTCTTTTGATTTTTCTTTGTTAAGGTGTCAAAGCTGTCAAACCGGGACAGAATTTGGGTAAAAGTTTGATAGTGAATTGTGGTTGTAAAAGTTGTATTTAGACTAGCCCTTCTAGGATAGTTAAGTCTTAGGTTATCTTAGACTACCACAAAAAGTATTAGCGATAAAAACTTTTAGAAGTATTTTATTCTAATTAAAACTTTTTGGTGTGCGTCCAGATCTGAATTTGGATAGTTGACAAGTTTGATTTTCTTTTGAGTACTTGTGTGTGTTATTGGTCCATGGCCTTCTGGGATTAGCTTGTATGCTTATGAGAGACCATGGTAAATTTTTGGTGTAAGTTGTTGAGCTTTATTTGTCAAGATTTCATGTGGGCGAATGTACCCAAAAATTCTGCGTTTTCTGATTTTAAAAGTGCAAGGGATTTAGTGAGTGTTAGGTTTTAGTAGTGGTTAGTATGGTGTCTAGGAGATCCGTGGTGGGTCATATGAGTCTTAGACATCCATCATATGTGTATTACATGGGTTGTAGCTTTTAGCTTAACCTTGTGTAATGTGGATTATTTTTGTGTTATAGATTGTGAATTGTTTTTGTGGAAGCTGCAAGGTTTGAGGTGAGTTCATAGTCCCATATTTTTACTTTGTTTTAAACTTGGGATGGGAATGATGCTTGTCTTAAATATTTGAGTTACTGTGATTATGTGTGTGTCAAAAGAGGTTGGACTTATAATGTAATCGTATGTATGCTATGTGTCATTATTTACTTGTGTGGATATATATGTGATTCGATTAGGAGGATGCTTATCCTGTTGCTCGCGCATGCGATCTAATTGATGTAATCATTGTGGGGTCAGAGGACACGAGCCGTCCTGTTGTAATCATTGTGGGGTCGGAGGACACGAGCCATCCTGTTGTAATCATTGTGGGGTCGGAGGACACGAGCCGTCCTGATGTTGCCTTTGTGTGTGATTATTGACATTGCAAACATATGTAGCTTATATGATAATTGTAATTTACTTGTCCAGCTATCTTTTATGATCACAGTAAACTGGTTGCCTTGTGAGTGTATGTGTGTCTAAACCTATGAATCTCACCAACGTTATGTTGACATTTTAAGCATCATTTTCAGGTGAGCATTCTAAGGCCAAAGTTGAGGGCAGCAATTAGGCAAGACTTTGTTGCATATGGAGACTTTATTTATGTTTGGGATTTGACTTTATTTGGATTTGGTTTTGATACATTTATGTTTTTCGTTTAGTACTTTCATATCTTTTGAAGATACCTTTTGGATTATTGTTTTGGTAATTTATTTTCTTGGGGTATTGTTACAACATTGTGTGTTGGTACATTGCTCTATTTTGGTACATGTAGTTGTTCTCTATGTAGACACCAGGTGTTGTGATGATATCCATGCAGTTACACCCGCGCATTTCCGCCGTGGCGGGGTGTAACAGATTGGTATCAGAGCCTTGGTTATAGAGAATTAGGTGGTTTAACCTAGACTATAGCTTTGGAGTCCCTCATATAGTTGCATTTAGGACCTATGTGTAAGTATAATACTTTTACATGTCCATTTTCCTAATTTATGAGTTATTTTATCGAGTTTTTGGACGTCTATCGAACCCTGTACTTAGTATCATGTGTGTATCATTTATAGAATGGTACCTCCTATGCAAAAGACACTTTGTTGCACCACAGTAGTCGCTACGGGACGTAAGAGAGTTGGGAAGACGATGAGAACCAACAAGAGGATATTGGTCCCCGCTAGCATGGTACCATGTGTGATTGAAGAGAAGCTAACACTCGAGAATGTGAATGGGGAAATGGTGGAGAGGTATGAGACGAAGGTAGCTGATAAAGAAGGCTTCACCACCAAGTACCGCCCATAGTTTTAAAAATCGCGCCTAAGGCGCGCCTACTCCCTAAATCCCACGAGGCTCCAGCCTTTGGGATTTTTTTAGATCGAGGCTCACGACATGCATGAATCCCGTAAAAATCGCAGCGCCTTGGGGATTTTTGCGCTTTAGCGCCTTAGAGATTTGTGCGCCTAGAAGATTTAACGGGGTTTTGGCCTTTTTTCTTAATAGTAAGATACATTTTGGGCTTACATGTTATATACATTTGGCCCTTTAAGTTATAAAGTATCTAATAACCCTAATATTTTAGAAAATAACTAAAACACACAATCACACAAAGAACTATGTTTTTTTGTAATCTAATGTCTAAGAATACTAGCTTATTAACAAATACAAATGTTGTTTCTTTAGTGTTAAGTGTTACCAAACAAACATAGTTATTTGTTGTTGAAAGTTGATAGTTTGATACATGGTCATTTGTTAAATTTTATAAGTCATAAACTCATATATTGTAATGTATATTCAGGAATTTAGGGTAGTTCATGGATTTTGATATGTTGCCTGCTTAATATTTTGGGTTCAAATGCAATGTAATAACTATTAAGTAGCATTATGCATTGAATATTGATATTTTTGTATTATTTAAGCAGCATAAGTTGTCACATATGTTATAAAAAAAACCTAAATGTATAGTGCGCCTCATATTTATGAATCCCGCGCCTTGGTTTGCGCCTCGACTCAAGGCTCTTTGACCCCCTTTGCGCCTTAGTGCGCCTTGAGCCTTTCAGAACATTAAGTACCGGTGTAGGTGTCCTCAGTTTCTAGAAGATAACAGGGTAGTTTGGGCTAGACCCCGAGGGTTGTATAGCTTTGTGGATAGAGTAGATGAAGAGTTAAGAAATCGTGGAGATGATTTTTCAATACATCCTCTACCACAGATTCAGGGAACTAGGAATGGATGGGTGAGCGAGGAGGAGGAAGTAGATTCGGATTTGGAGTCCACTGCGCGTACACCGTTTTAGGTCCTAGATAGAACTCGAACCGCGTACGACTTGTTTTCAATGTTATGTTTTTAATGTTTTATGGTTTTGTTGAGTTATTTTGACATTGATTGTATGTTGGAATGTGAATTCCTTTGGATTTTGGGATTTATCCCGTGTTTTAATGAGAAGCCTTGGGCGAGTTTGAATATTTTGGCGTGTATATTATGTATATTATGGGAGTATAATTTGGTTAGTATTGATTGTGTGTTATTTGTTATAAGATGTTACTATTGTTAGGTGTGGCGCTGGAAGTAAGTACACATGTGGAAGGATACATCTAAAATTTTGGGTGGCCAACACAATTATAAATGTATCACGACATATGTGGACTTATAGCCAATGTTACATTGAATCAATGGTGATATGCTTATGTGTGGTAGAGTTGAGGTTATTTTGTTATGTGATTGAGAGTGTTCCATGTGATGGGAGGTAGACGATTGAGTAGCATTACGGAAATTGGGGAATCTTGTGAATGGTCTCTAATGGTTCTATTGTCCTACGTGTTTAGGAAATGGCGCCAAGGAAACCAAGACGACCTATCACTAAGTCACCTATAAGTGGAGCTTATCGGACACCGAAGAAGTCTAAGAAGTCGACACCTATTATTGGAGATAGCAACCCTATCTTCCAGCAGATGATCAATCAGCAGCTAGAAGCTTTAATGCCTGAATTTGTGACTCAATTGAGTGCGCAGATAGGCAGTGGAGCTCATCCTGATGGCACTGGAAGTGGAGGAAGTGGGAATAATGGGTGTACTTATAAGGAGTTTATGGCTTGTAAGCCCAAGGAATATGATGGGAAGGGTGGGGCGATTGCACTCACTCGATGGACATAAGTGGATGTAGTGAGGGCCAGAAAGTTAAGTATGCGGTTAGTACCTTGGTTAACAAGGCGTTGACCTGGTGGAACACGCAACTTCAAGCTAGAGGACGAGTTGCGGCTTTGGGTATGACTTGGGAGGACTTCAAAGCCATAATGGTGGAGGAGTCTTGTCCAACCAATGAAATGCAGAAATTGGAAGAAGAGTTGTGGAATCATACTATGGTTGGAGCTAATCATATGGGGTACACTGATAGGTTTCATGAGTTAGCTAGGATGGTTCCTCATCTAGGAACTCCTAAATTGAAGCATATTGAGAGGTATATCCGTGGGTTGGTTCCACAAATTCGCTCGATGGTTAGGGCTACTGAGCCGACAACGCTTCTAAGTGCCATTCAAAAGGCTGAGGCACTAACATATGAAGCGGTTAGGAGTGGAACACTTGTAAAGTCAGGAGAGAAGAAGCGAGAGGGGGTTGATACTACTAAGATAGCTGGTTTTAGTGGTGATAATAAGAAAGCAAGAAAAGGGAAGGGGTTCGTAGCAACTGATCCTATGATGGCAGCAGGTTATGTGGGAACAGTTTCTATGGCTATGACTGGCAGTAACGAGAAGAGGGATATGCTGGTAATGCCCCTAGATGTGCTAAGTGTAATGGCAATCATCCTGAGAATGCTGCATGTCGTATATGCTTCAGGTGTGGCAAAACTGGGCAAATTGCTAGGTATTGTTAAGGAGGGATTATTCAGGAAACTCCGATTAACTCGGTGGGCGCGGGGCCCCATCGCAGGGCGTGCTATGAGTGTGGTAGTACTGATCATCTGCGGAACTGGTGTCCTAAACTTGCTGGAGTGTTTGGACGGCCTGGGAATCAACTGGCTATTGAAGGAGGACAAGGACAAGGGTTTAACAGGAATGCAGCTAAGGGAAAGGCGTTTATAATGAATGCAAGCGAGGCGCGCCAAGACCCAAACGGTGTTACTAGTACATTCTCTCTCAATGGTCATTATGCTACTACTTTATTTGATACGGGTGCGGATTATTGTTTTGCCACTACTGAATTTGCTAGGATATTGGGTGTTGAGTTTAGTGAACTTAGACCTAGTATTTTGATTGAAATAGCTAGTGGTAGAGAAATAGAAGTTGATAAGGTTATTCGTGAGTGTGTTATCGTGTTAGAGGGTGTTACGTTTAAGATTGATTTAATACCCTTAGGACATCGTAGCATTGATGTGGTAATAGGGATGCATTGGTTGGCTAGGCATAAGGCTAAAGTAATATGCCATGAGAAGGTGGTTCGAATTCCATTAGAGGGTGGTGGTGTGCTGTGAGTACAAGGAGAAAGTGTGGAGAAGAATTCGAAATCCCTTATGAGTGCGTAGTCTAGGGAACTCAAAGTGGGGGATATTCCAATAGTGTGTGGGTTTTTGAGCATTTTTCCTGAGGATTTGTCTGGATTACCGCCGATATGAAAGGTGGAGTTTCGTATTGAGTTCATTCCTGGAGCGATGCCGGTAGCTAAAGCTCTTTATCGATTGGCACCTACAGAGATGCAGGAGTTGGCTACGCAGTTGAAGGAGCTCCAAGATAAGGGGTTTATTCGACCTAGTCATTCCCCGTGGGGAGCACCTATGTTGTTCGTTAAGAAGAAGGATGGTTCGTTTAGAATGTGTATTGATTACCGAGAGTTGAACAAGTTAACGGTGAAGAATCGGTATCTTCTACCTAGAATTGATGATCTTTTCGACCAGTTGCAGGGTGCTAGATTTTTCTCAAAGATAGATCTGCGTTCTGGTTATCATCAGTTGAGATGCATGAGGAGGATATTCCCAAGACAGCTTTTAGAACTCGTTATGGACACTTTGAGTTTACGGTTATGCCATTTGGGTTGACTAATGCACCTGCGGTATTCATGGATCTGATGAATCATGTGTGTAGGCCCTATTTGGACAAATTCGTAATTTTGTATATTGATGACATATTGATTTATTCCAAGACGAAGGAAGAACATAGGAAACATTTGAGGTTAATACTTGGTTTGTTGGAGAGCGAGAGGTTGTACGCTAAGTTCTCTAAATGAGAGTTCTGGCTGCAAGAGGTGCATTTTCTTGGTCATATAGTGAATAGTGAAGGAATACATGTGGATCCCAGCAAGATAGAAGCGGTCAAGAATTGGAAGGCTCCTACGACACCTTCTGAGATACGCTCTTTCCTAAGACTGGCAGGATACTACAGGAGATTTATAGCAAATTTTTCAAGGATTGCTAAGCCTCTCACTATGTTGACCCAGAAGAATAAGAAGTATGAGTGGGGAGATGAGCAAGAGGTGGCTTTTCAGACACTAAAGGATAGTTTGTGTAATGCACCTATTTTGACGTTACTTGACGGGCCAGATGATTTTGTGGTATATTGTGATGCGTCAAATCAAGGTTTTGGGTGTGTGTTAATGCAAAGAGGGAAGGTGATAGCTTATGCATCCCGACAACTCAAGATTCATGAGAAGAATTATACCACTCATGATCTAGAGCTTGGTGCGGTTGTATTTGCTATCAAGAATTGGAGACATTATTTGTATGGTACGAAGAGCACAGTTTACACCGATCATAGAATTCTTCAGCATATTTTTAATCAGAAGGAGCTGAATATGCACCAAAGAAGATGGATGGAGCTGTTAAGTGATTATGACTGCGACATTCGCTATCATCCTAGAAAGGCGAATGTGGTGGCTGATGCGTTGAGTAGAAAAGAAAGAATTAAGCCAAAACGTATGCGAGCTATGAGCATAACATTGCAGTAGGGAATTAAGAGTAAGATATTGGCAGCACAAGAGGAGGCTCTAAATGATGAGAACGATGTGGCTGAAATGTTGCGTGGTTTCGATCAGCAGATGGAAAGAAAGGAAGATGGTGGACTATATTTCCTAGATCGAATATGGGTTCCACTAGTGGGAGATGTGAGAAATTTGATCATGGATGACGCTCATAAGACGAGATACTCGATTCATCCATGGTCTGATAAAATGTACTATGATCTTAGAGATGCTTACTGGTGGCCGGGAATGAAGAGGGAGATAGCTGAGTATGTTAGTCAATGTTTAACTTGTTTGAAAGTTAAGGCTGAACATCAGAAACCCTCTGGATTGTTGCAACAGCCGCCGATTCCTGAATGGAAGTGGGATAATATAACAATGGAGTTCATTACTAAATTGCCTCGCACAAGTAATGGACATGACACGATATGGGTCATTATGGACAGATTGACGAAGTCTGCACATTTTCTAGCCATTCGTGAGGATTATAAGATGGAGAAGTTGGCAAGGATCTATATTAATGAGATTGTGGCAAGGCATGGTGTGCCTGTGTCTATCATTTCAGAGCGGGATAGTAGGTTCACTTCGCGGTTCTGGCAGTCGTTGCAAAAGGCTTTGAATACACGATTGGATATGAGTACTGCTTATCATCCACAGACCGATGGGCAAAGTGAACGAACGATTCAGACTTTGGAGGATTTGCTTCATGCATGTGCTATCTATTTTGGAGGAAGCTGGGATACTAATTTGCCTTTGGCTGAGTTTCCCTATAATAATAGCTATTATTCAAGCATTAGATGTGCACCGTTTGAGATATTGTATGAAAGGAAGTGTAGATCACCAGCGTTATGGGCAGAGGTGGGAACGAGTCAGTTAATCGGACCTGAATTGGTACAAGAGACTACGGATATGGTCTTCCGGATTAAAGAAAGACTTAAGGCTATGAGATTTTGTCAAAAGAGTTATGCGGATAATCGCCGCAAACCTTTGGAGTTTAGTATTGGGGATTTGTGATGCTGAAAGTGTCACCATGGAAGGGTGTTGTGCGTTTTGGCAAGAAGGGCAAGTTAGCACCTAGATATGTTGGGCCATTTGAGATTACGGAGAGGATTGGACTTGTGGCATATCGTTTGAGATTGCCTGAGGAACTAAGTGGTGTGCATGATATGTTTCACGTGTCTAATTTGAAGAAGTGTTTGGTTGATGCTAGTTTGCATGTGCCACTTGATGAGATTAAGGTTAACAGAACACTTCACTTTGTGGAGGAACCTGTTGAGATTATGGACCGATAAGTTAAGAGTATGAAGCGTAGTAAGATTGCATTGGTAAAAGTACGATGGAATTCCAAACGTGGTCCTGAGTTTACTTGGGAGCGTGAGGATCAAATGAGAGCTAAGTATCCTAACTTGTTTGCTGAGAAGTCTGATGAGACGAACTGTTAAATCTTGGGACGAGCTTTCCCTAAGTGGGGGATGATGTAACAACCGTGATTTTAGCAGGTTAGTTAGACTTATAGCCTTGAGTTATCTAACTTTGTTTGGTATAGTTTGGGTAGATATATGGGTATATGTGTGTTATTGTTCGGTTAGTACTTGAGACTAGCACTAAATCCCTTTGCGTTGTGGTTGTCATTGTGATATTTGGAAATGTTGATTTTTGGGAAAGTTCATTTTGATCGCCTTTGTGGTGTAGAAATGACTTATGTATATTTGGTGTTTTGTGGTTTTGCATAACAAGTCTTCGTTCAAGTATTTGAGCGTTAGTAAGTTACGGGAAGGTTGTTTTCATGAGAAATGTTTATGGAGTGTGTGAAATTCTAATTTTGGAAACTTTATTTTGAAAATGGATATTTTCCGGTTTGTCGTAAAATTAAGGTTTATCATGCATGATGTTAGGTTTCGATATGGGAATACATAAAATATGAAAAGTATGAGGTTTTGAGTGTAATAAATAAATTTAATAAAAATAAATAAAAATAAATATATAAATATAAGGGGAGGCCGAATATATGGTTTTGGGGGAAAAAGGAAACCAAATTTGATACCAAATACAACTCTAAGCCTTAAGGGTTATCCAATATAATTATAAATACAAAATTAAAACTCCCCAACCCTTCTTTTTGGAGTGTACGGTCGAACAAGAGGAGAGAAACAAGAGAAAAATTTAGGGTTTTGTTTTTGAAGCTAAAATCAAGATCAAGGTATATTTTTAACACTAGTTTTTATGTAATTAATTAATTATTGTTATGATTCATGTAATATTGATTATGATGGAATCTAGGGTTTATATACTTCTGTAAATTAATAAAGTAAACCATGTTAGGATCATTAGTTGATGATAGTATGGTAATTGATTAAGGGAATTGAGTGTAAAACACGTTAAATTATGTGTTAGGGTTTGGACAGAAAACTATGGCTGTAAAGATGTGAGTGTTATTAACAGATGGTGAGGAGTAGGTCACGAATTTTTGGTTTAAATTGAATTTTAATGAAAGAGCTTTCCCAAAAGTCCAGCCACGATTGATTTCAAGGTCGAGAAGTTGGTCTTTTGATTTTTCTTTGTTAAGGTGTCAAAGATGTCAAACTGGGACAGAATTTAGGTAAAAGTTTGATAGTGAATTGTGGTTGTAAAAGTGGTATTTAGACTAGCCCTTCTGGAATAGTTAAATCTTAGGTTATCTTAGACTACCACGAAAAGGATTCGCGATAAAAACTTCTAGAAGTATTTTATTCTAATTAAAACTTTTTGGTGTGCGTCCAGATCTGAATTTGGATAGTTGACAAGTTTGATTTTCTTTTGAGTACTTGTGTGTGTTATTGGTCCATGGCCTTCTGGGATTAGCTTGTATGCTTATCATATACCATGGTAAATTTTTGGTGTGAGTTGTTGAGCTTTATTTGTCATGATTTCATGTGGGTGAATATACTCAAAAATTCTGCGTTTTCTGATTTTAAAAGTGCAAGGGATTTAGTGAGTCATAGGTTTTAGTAGTGGTTAGTATGGTGTCTAGGAGATCCGTGGTGGGTCATATGAGTCTTAGACATCCATTATATGTGCATTACATGGGCTGAAGCTTTTAGCTTAACCTTGTGTAATGTGGATTACTTTTGTGTGTTATAGATTGTGAATTGTTTTTGTGGAAGCTGCAAGGTTTGAGGTGAGTTCATAGTCCCATATTTTTACTTTGTTTTATACTTGGGATGGGAATGATGCTTGTCTTAAATATTTGAGTTACTGTGATTATATGTGTGTCAAAAGAGCTTGGACTTATAATGTTATCGTATGTATGCTATGTGTGATTATTTGCTTGTGTAGATATATATGTGATTCGATTAGGAGGATGCTTATCCTGTTGCTCGCGCATGCGACCTAATTGATGTAATCATTGTGGGGTCGGAGGACACGAGCCGTCCTGTTGTAATCATTGTGGGGTCGGAGGACACGAGCCATCCTGATGTTGCCTTTGTGTGTGATTATTGACATTGCAAATACATGTAGCTTATATGATAACTACAATTTATTTGTCCAGCTATGTTTTATGATTACAGTAAACTGGTTTCCTTGTGAGTGTATGTGTGTCTAAACCTATGAATCTCACCAACATTTTGTTGACATTTTAAGCATCATTTTCAGGTGAGCATTCTAAGGCCAAAGTTGAGGGCATCAATTAGGCGAGACTTAGTTGCATATGGAGACTTTATTTATGTTAGGGATTTGACTTTATTTGGATTTGGTTTTGATACATTTATGTTTTTTGTTTGTTACTTTCATATCTATTGAAGATAACTTTTGGATTATTTTTTTGGTTATTTATTTTCTTGGGGTATTGTTACAACACTGTGTGTTGTTACATTGCTCTATTTAGGTGCATGTAGTTGTTCTCTATGTAGACACCAGGTGTTGTGATGATATCCTTGAAGTTACACCCGCGCGTTTCCGCTGTGGCGGGGTGTGACACTACGCATTGGGACCTCTTCCTTTTACTCTTGTATCGCACTCGTTAGTACGTAAAATCTTAGACAGTTGCAAGTTTTCCCTTCATGTTGGGTATCTTGATGATGGGACCTTTACAGGAGGCTTAGAAGAGGTGGCTAGAGTGTTAGACATTATAAGGTTGAGTGGTCCAGGTTTGGGTCTTGAACTTAATATCAACAAAATAGAGATTTTTGGCCCTCTTGTAATGGTATGAAGCTTTGTTAGGGTTTATTTCATGTCAATATTCAGAGGCCATCATTGGGCGTGAAGCTTCTTGGGTGAGCTGTTAGTAGATAGACAGATTTTATTACTGGGTTAGCTAAGACGAGAGCCACGAACGTTGTTGATTTGACGAGTCTTCTTCTATAGTTACATGACACGCGGAGTAAGCTCCTTTTACTTTGACCATGCACGGGTTTATGGAGGAGCTTTCTTTGGAGAGTTACAGCGGCGACTTACTTCTTTACCCATTCGATTTGGTGGTTTGGGTTTATACTCGGCGAAAGTGGATTTTTCTTATGCTTTTGTGGCCTCAAGGGCCCAATACTGGGTGCTACAAGACTATATCTTACGTGACAATGGCATATGTGGCATGGATGATGATCATGTGTGTGTTATGGCTTGTCTTCATGATACGATTCCAAGCTTTGATTTTAGTGGTTTTATAAGAACATCGCCCCTCTAAAGTCCAATAAATACTAGCAAGTGCCGATTTTAGTGAAATGGTCTAGGATATGCAAGTCTACTTTGACATGATTGTGATACAAAAAGCTATTTTTGAGTGTATACGCGCACCACATGCTCTATATTTTCTACTAGCTATCCCCATAGATGGGTTAGGTCAACATATGTCACTAGTGGAATATCATACTATCCTTAAGTATCGCCTGATGATTTCATTATTTTTGGTTGATGAGATATGCCCCGTTTGTCGCAAGGCATGCTTGGATTCCCTCGGCAAACATGTGGTTCATTGTAAAAAGCTCTCGGGCTTCAAGTACCGACATAATATGATTATAGACGTCCATTTTTATGTATGTAGGAGTGTTGGATCTTCGCCAGGAATGAAGCACCTGTGAACTGTGAACTTTTGGCAGACCCGTCACATGGAAGATCCACATTGAGACCGGCTGACATTTTGGTCTTTGGATGGGTTAGAGAGAAACAAGCTTGTGTGGATCTGACTGGGGTTTCTCCTCTCGTAGGTTTGAGTAGTTGGGGTTTTACATTTGCATAGGCTACTTTGAAAGCCAGCTCATGCAAAATGATAAAACACGAGAAAACCTGCATAGAAGATCAACACCTATTTATTCCTTTTGCATTTGATACATGTGCTTTCCTTTCTCCTAAGGCGGGGGAGCTACTCAATAGAGTCCAACGAGTTATGAACAATAATCTTATGACACTACGATCCAGAATTTTTCTTGTTAAAAGAATTAATTTTGCATTCCAAAAAGTGTTAACAGTGCAACTTATTGCTCATTTGCCTTTCACCAATATGTAAATTCTATTTTGATTGGATATTATAAAAGAAAACAAGGATATGTATGAAATAAGTAATGGATGATAGTAAGGTGTAAATTGAAATATTGAATAAAAATTACTAATTTATCTAAAGAATATAATAAAACGATAAAATTTATAATAATATTCGGTTCATTTTAGCCGTAATTCAAAATCCTTTTTAATGGTGGCCTTGTTTTTAAACAACGGATAATTTCATATACACTCAATCTAGATATGAAAAGTTGTTATATATACTTAAATACATGTTTTGAATGCATGATATACAGTATGAGTTAGGATCAAATGAAAAGAATAATTAAAATGAGAAGGATAAGAAGTAATCACAACCACATATTCTAGACAAATATTTTATTGTGTTTAAGTATTTGCTGAACAATGATTACTCATGCAATTATTTTGTTATATGTTAAATGCTGACAGTTATTTAGGTACTGTATTTTTTTATTTGCCAAACGTATGATATCCATTCGAATTTGATGGCTCTTCCAAAGGACGTACACGTTTTAATGTTGATGCCAAAAGTCTTTAGTCCAAGCTTTAATTATTTTGAGAAAATAACCAAAGCAAAATTGCAAGGCATATATATCAGTTGCCATTTGAGATACGTTATCTGATTACATAGCCCAATTCTAGATAGAATTTTACCTTTTTTTTGTTACAATTCCTTATATACATCTAGAGAGTTAGGTATGGATCTTTCAAAGGTGAGGAACCCACCACTACTATCAAACTTACACCCATTGTCAT
Source organism: Artemisia argyi (assembly GCA_030686995.1). NCBI lineage: Eukaryota > Viridiplantae > Streptophyta > Magnoliopsida > Asterales > Asteraceae > Artemisia > Artemisia argyi. Next base: position 234,798,773 of record CM060700.1, on the reverse strand, counting down.
TTTGCAGCATACCAAACGCATACTTAGTCCCTAAATGAACTTTTCTCATATCTTTGATATCCATTCAAATTTGATGGCTGTTCCAAAGGACCTACATGTTTTAATGTTGACGCCAAAAGTCTTTAATCCAAGCTTTAATTATTTTGAGAAAATAACCAAAGCAAATTTCCAAGCCATATATATCAACTGCCATTTGAGATACGTTATCTGATCACATAGCCCAATTCTAGATAGAATTTTACTTCGTTTTTTTGTTACAATTCTTTATATACATCTAGAGAGCTTGGTATGGATCTTTCATAAGTAAGGAACCCACCACTACTATCAAACTTATACCCATTGTCAATTTGCAACATACCAAACTCATCCTTTGTCCATAAATGAACTTTTCTCTTATCCTTGATATCCATTCAAATTTGGTGGCTGTTCCAATGGACCTACACGTTTTAATGTTGACACCAAAAGTCTTTAGTCCAAGCTTTAATTATTATGAGAGAATAATCAAAGCAAGCCAATTGAGATACGTTATTCGATCACATAGCCCAATTCATGATAGAATTTCCTTTTTTTTGCTACAATTCTTTATATACATCTAGAGAGTTAGGTATGGATCTTTCATAGGTGAGGAACCCACCACTATTATCAAACTATATACCCATTGTCATTTTGCAGCATGCCAAACGCATACGTAGTCCCTATATGAACTTTTTCTTATCTTTGATATCCATTCATGTTTGATGGCTGTTCCAAAGGACCTACACGTTTTAATGTTGACGCTAAAATTATTTAGTCCAAGCTTTAATTATGATGAGAAAACAACAAAAGCAAAATTCCAAGCCATATATATCAGCTGTCATTTGAGATACGTTATACGATTACATAGCCCAATTCTAGATGGAATTTTACATTTTTTTTGTTACAATTATTTATATACATCTAGAGAGCTAGTTATGGATCTTTCATAAGTGAAGACACCACTACTGTCTAACTTATACCCATTGTCGTTTTGTAGCATACCAAACGCACCCTTAGTCCCTAAATGAACTTTTCTCTTATCTTTGATATCCATTCAAATTTGACGGTTGTTCCAATGGACCTACAAGTTTTAATGTTGACGCCAAAAGTCTTTAGTACAAGCTTTAATTATTATGAGAAAATAACCAAAGCAAAATTCCAAGCCATATATATCAGCTGCCATTTGAGATACATTATACGATTACATAGCCCAATTCTAGATAGAATTTTACCTTTTTTTCGGTACAATTTTCTATATACATCTAGAGAGATAGGTATGGATCTTTCCTTGGTGAGGAACCCGCCACTACTATGAAACTTGTAACCATTGTCATTTTGTAACATACCAAACGCATCCTTAGTCCATAAATGAACATTTCTCTTATCTTTGATATCCGTTCAAATTTGATGGTTGTTCCGAAGGACCTACAGGTTTTAATATTGACGCCAAAATAATTTAGTCCAAGCATTAATTATTATGAGAAAATAACCAAAGAAAAATTCCAAGCCATATATATCTGCTACCATTTGAGATACGTTATCCGATTACATTGCCAAATTCTAGATAGAATTTTACGTCTATCTTTTTTTTTCTTACTTTTATTATTTTTTTTGTTACAATTCTTTATATACATCTAGAAAGGTAGGTATGGATCTTTCATAGGTGAGGAACCCACCACTACTATCATACTTATACCCATTGTCATTTTGCAGCTTAACAAATGCACCCTTAGTCCCAAAATCAACTTTTCTCTTATCTTTGATATCCATTCAAATTTGGCGGCTGTTCTAAAGGACCTACACGTTTTAATGTTGACGCCAAAAGTCTTTTGTCCAAGCTATAATTATTATGAGAAAATAACCAAAGCAAAATTCCAAGCCATATATATCAGCTAACATTTGAGATACGTTATCCGATCACATAGCCCAATTCTAGATAGAATTTACTTCGTTTTTTTTGTTACAATTCTTTATATACATATAGAGAGCTAGGTATGGATCTTTTATAGGCGAGGAACCCACCACTACCATCAAACTTATAACCATTGTCATTTTGCAACATACCAAATGCATCCTTAGTCCATAAATGAACTTTTCTTTTATCTTTGATATCCATTCAAATTTGATGGCTGTTCCGATGGACAGACACGTTTTAATGTTGACACCAAAAGTCTTTAGTCCAAGCTTTAACTATTATGAGAAAATAATCAAAACAAATTTCCAAGCCATATACATCAGCTGCCAATTGAGATACGTTATTCGATTACATAGCCCAATTCATTATAGAATTTACTATTTTTGTTACAATTCTATATATACATCTAGAGAGTTAGGTATGGATCTTTTATAGGTGAGGAACTACCACTACTAACAAACTTATACCCATTGTCATGTTGCAGCATACCAAACGCATCCTTAGTCCCTAAATAAACTTTTCTCTTATCTTTGATATCGGTTCAAATTTGATTGTATTTCCAAAGGACCTACACGTTTTAATGTTGACGCCAAAAGTCTTTAGACCAATCTTTAATTATTATGAGAAAATAACCAAAGCAAAATTCCAAGCCATATATATCAGCCGTCATTTGAGATACGTTATCGATTACATAGCCCAATTCTAGATAGAATTTTCCATTTTTTTTGTTACGATTCTTTATATACATCTAGAGTGCTAGGTATGGATTTTTCATAGGTGCGGAATCCAGCACTACTATCAAAGTTATACCCATTGTCATTTTGCAGCATACCAAACGCATCCTAAGTCCCTAAATAAACTTTTCTCTTATCTTTGATATCCGTTCAAATTTGATAGTATTTCCAAAGGACCTACACGTTTTAATGTTGATGCCAAAAGTCTTTAGTCCAAGCATTAATTATTATGAGAAAATAACCAAAGCAAAATTCCAAGCCATATATATCAACTGCCATTTGAGATACGTTATCCGATTACATAGCCCAATTCTAGAGAGAATTTTACTTTTTTTGTTACAGTTCTTTATATACATTTAGAATGCTATGTGTGGATTTTTCATAGGAGAGGAATCCACAACTACTATCAAACTTATACCCATTGCCATTTTGCAGCATACCAAACGCACCCTTAGTCCCTAAATAAACTTTCTCTTATCTTTGATATCCATTCAAATTTGATGGTTGTTCCAATGGACCTACACGTTTTAATGTTGACGCCAAAAGTCTTTAGTCCATGCTTTAATTATTATGAGAAAATAACCAATGCAAAATTCCAAGCCATATATATCAGCCGTCATTTGAGATACGTTATCCGATTACATAGCCCAATTCTAGATAGAATTTCCTTTTTTTTGTTACAATTTGTGGAAAACTAGAAGGGGGGTTTAATAGTTTTACGTCTTTTTAATTTTATGAAAACTTGGTTGTTTAAAACAAAACTTTGTTTCTAGTTTATGTGAGATCAATGCATGTATACTTATAAGTACTTATATCTACGCAATTAAATAATAACAATATGGATGAGTATGACATAAAAGAATTAATAACTACGCAAGTAAACAATAACAATATAGACAAGTATTTTTACGTCCCTTTTATTTATGAAAACTTAGTTTAGTTTTAAAGTCTTGTTTACTCTTAAAACTTTGATTCGATCTTATGTGAATTCAAGTCTTGAACAATATGAACAACTATATCGAGGTATGAAAAGTAATAACGAAGTAAGCTAAATATGTACAATCAACACATGCATAATATAGACAATTATAGCTATATACGAGATTTAAGTAAGTAAGCTAAGTAATAAGTTAGAGTTGGAAAGATCTAACCGCGAGACAAAGGATTTATAGTGGTTCGGCTACAAGGACACCTTCCTGGCCCTACTCCACTCCCCGAGTGTAACACCCCCAAAATACCGCAGCGGAAGACTGTGTCATTGGGATGCTACTTCAGGGCACAAAGTACAAGGTATAGAAAACGAACTCTAAATGAGACGTTTTAAAAAGTTACCATTCGAATAGATAAAAGTCATAGTTTACAAACCAAAAGATCCCAAATTAGAATAGTACATAAGTTTTTAAAAAGTATCGAATGGTAAAAGATAAAAGCGAAAGTCTTCAAAATGCATGCCCTAAGACTCTCCGCTCCACATACCTGCTATCGCCCTTCTAACCTGAGATAAACATGCTTAAAAGTGTCAACACAAAGGTTGGTGAGTTCATAGAGTTGTTTAATAGATAAAGTTTATAGAAAAAAAAAGGTCTCACAGCAAAGGCATCGTAAATCCACTCAGTTACAAGTCCCGCCATAAGAGACTTGTAACCTGTGTGTTCACAACCCACTGCTAATATATATAGTAAGAGTAAACATGTATAAGTTGATCACAACAGTTAAGCAATTAGTCGTGAGTCTACACTTCATCTCCGAAGACCTCACGTTTGTATGTATGTCTCAATGGTTGTGCCCAGCAACTTAATCTGGGGCCATTGGAAGTATGTATGTATGTCTCAATGGTTGTGTCCAGCAACTTAATCTGGGGCCATTGGAAGTCTCAGTTGCTCAAGAATAAACAATCACAGTTTAGTATAACACAGTTAAGTATAGCACAGTCACGTATGTGTGTCATCAAGTATAAGACAATCAAGTATAAAGAAGTCAAGTATAAATGTTTTGAGTATCAAGAAAGTATGTTTTGAGTATTTATACTAGTAAGCAAGTAGTTGAGCATGTATCTCCCCCAAAGAGTTAAAACAAGTATAAAGAGTAAAAGTGGGGCTATGACTCACCTGGAGTGAAGATACAAATACGCGTAATGATAAGGGCAACAGGGAGCGAACACTATCCGCAACCTAAAATGAATGATAGTGATCTGATTTAGATCATGTCGTGATGTAATGAATGCACATGCACATGATACCAATACCACTCGTAATTTGGAAATACTAGTTATCGTCATAGTAAAATAGTTTCCATACTTAGGAAAAATAAGTCCATATATAGAAATATATAACTTGTCATATTAACTCGTACGAAAAAGTTAGCGTTATATTCCAAGTATCAAAACCTTGGAATAACGTCGTTAATGTCATATAAATATTCTCTTGGGTCGTACGTATTCGTTTGTTAAGAATATAGTTCGTAGTAACGTTTCTAGAAAAATACACCATTTAGTACGTAAGTTATTATTTTTATTTGTGACCATATATATATATATATATATATATAGTTTTGACAATGTTAAAACGGGTATAACTCGGTCGTTTTAGGCTCGTTTCCCTTGTTCTTTATGTCCACGGATTCGTTTTTGTGTATACTAGTATATTTTTGATAACTCGGCTCCTCTAGGTTACGTTTAATGCCTCTTTTTACCCATTGAAATCTGCCAAACAGCAAGCAGTTTTTACAAAAATAGTTTTCGTCGTTAAATTTGCAAAAATCATATCTCCTTCGTTATAAGCTCGTTTTAATCCGTTCTTTCGCCTAAAGTTTCGTTTTTAAAAGTATTTTCTAAATATTTGGTCAAAAATTAGCCATCAACCACTGATTTTCCCACGAAATCAAAATAGGGACAGTAGGTATTTTAAATGTTTCAAAAATTGTTTCTAGGGTTCTAATCTAGTTCCATCTTCATTCAAACCACTTTCAATCACCACAAAACTAATCTAATCCTACCATACACCTTCTTAGGGTGTCATGGGTTCCTAATCATCAAAACCAAGTAGATCTAACAAGGATCTAACCAAAAATCACTTCTAGGGCTTGTATGATCAAAAGTTTACAAAAATAAAGTGGTATAAGTTAATGCATGTATGAGATCTTGCAAGAAACATGTATAAACATAGTAATAACTTTGTAAAAATTATGAAATGAGTTTAGTAAACTTACTTGTAAGATTAGTGAAGTTAGGATGATTAAAACCTAAAAATCCTTGAGTTTGTATTTCAAAACTCCAACAAGGATGCTATAAGAACAAGATTAACACTAAGATCTTGGAAAAACTTTTGGTCTTGCTTGCTATCTTCCTTGTGGCCGTGGGTTTCAAAGAGAGAAAAGGGAGGAAGAAACTTTTTGCTAGTTGTGAAAATGGTGTAGAAATCTAGTATAAGTTTATATATATTATTGTTATTATTATTATTATTATTATAAAACAAAGTTAGTGTAAGCATTAAATGGGAAGGAGTGTATTAGTAACTTTGTAAGAAAAATGGTAAGGGGGGGGGGGGGGGGGGCGGCAAAGTCAGGGGGGGGGATGAATGTAGGACTTTTTGAAATCTTGTATTATTAAGTGTTGTTTTGTAGTTTTAAAAATGTACCGGGTACCGGGTTAACTAAAAATAAATTTTAACGGAGTTAACCGGGTCATAATAAAGTTATAAAAATTATAAAAATAGGTTGGGTAAAATTATTGGGTGTTTAGATAATTATAGTTTAATTTCTACGAAAACCGTCGAAGTTTTAATAAACTTAAGTTAATAATTAAAATAAATATCCAAAATACCGGGCAATTTAATATTATAATTTTTATATTATAAAAATGAATATAAAAATATATTGGGATCATAATCAGGAGTGTTGGACGTGTTAGTCACATTTATAGTTCGCGTATTAGTGTTTATTTAAAATAAACATACGTAAATCGTTAATTGTACCAAAAGTATAAATTTAGTTATCCTACGAGTGGAATAGTATGCAAGTGCCCTAATGATGATATGCGGACTATTTCTAGTCCGTATGAAATGTCCCTGATAATAATGTATGAATTCGCTCCTAGACCAATACGGTTACGCGAATTTGAACACTCGTAAACTAAATTTACGAGAATATGAGTAATGCACATGAATAGTGGTTTCCTCTCGGAAATGAATAGTGTCAAGTGAATAGTAAAAATTTCTGAATGTGTCTCGGAATGTCTAATTGACCTCAAAAATGATGAATAGTAAAACGATGAATAGTAATCTGTGAATAGTAAATTGTCGAGGTTTGGAAAATGACCTAAAATTACGAGTTGTGACAGTCTCTACCCCTTAAGGGAACTTCGTCCCGAAGTTCAGCTCATTCTTTCCCAAACTCGTTAGAGTTGCTCACACAATCAAATCATCTACCAACAATATAACTAGGTTAATGATGCTAGGTCTCAGATTAGTCGGGGTTGTGTATAAGTTCTATACCAAGACTTAAGTGCTACGAAAATAATATAGTTGTTCAAGAGAATGTACCCGTTATGCTATCGTGGACATGTTGGGTGATAAGATTTCCTAGGAAGTAAGCTCTGCCACGCGCGGGTGGAATCTCAACGGCCTCATCTTGTGGCCCTTCAATTGCGGCTGCTAATTTTGGACGATTGCCTCCTTGGTTAAGATTCCTTTTCAACTTAGGACAGGTGTTCCGAAAGTGATCCGGGCTGTTACACTCATAGCATGTCTTTTGATTGTTCGTCATATTGCCCACATTCACTGGTTCTCTACACTGGTTTGCATAATGACCAGACTGTCTGCAATTAGCACACATACGGCAGGGCACAGTCTTTTGGTGATGAAAACTACATTTCGTACACTTAGGTTGCGAGCCTAAATACTCTCTCTGACCAGAACTAGTCGCCGCAAAGGTCCTTGCCCTTTTGTTGTCAGCTATTGCGCCCACATGCTTGTTTGACTCGCTTGTTCCCTTCCTTTTATCACTGTTCCTCAAGCTTCCATTTCTAACCATCTCATCGGTCAGAGTCCCTGCTCTCAATATTGCACTCTGAATTGTAGAAGGCTCAGTTGCTTTCACAGTCCCACGAATTTCTTGGACAAGACCATATATGTACCTCTCGATCCTCTTGGACTCAGGGGTAACTAGGTGTGGAACTAGTCTGGCTAATTCATGGAATCGATCTGTATAGGCTGCATGTCCAGCCCCTATCATAGAGTGATGATAAAGTTCATCCTCCAGCTTCTGCATTTCATTGTCCGGGCAGTATTCCTCCTTCAGTAATGCCTTAAAATCATCCCATGTCATACCTACAGCTGCCTCTCTACCCCTAGCTTGAACCTGCGTATTCCACCATGTCAATGCCTTTCCTGATAGCAAGCATACGGAGTACTTCACCATTTGATATGGTGCACAGTCACTAATGTCGATCACCGACTCCATCTTTTCAACCCATCGAGTATACCCTAACGCGCCTCCTATACCATCGAACTCAATTGGCTTACATGATGTAAATTCCTTATACGTACATCCGGTCCTAATGTTGTTGTTGCCATTACCATTCTGGCCTATACCATTGGTGTTGTTAATTCCGCTTTCGTGATTAGCCAAGTTATTCATATGATCACCAACTTGAGTGACAATAGTGGGGAGAAAGTTTTCAAGTTGTCGAGCGATGATGGCTTCAAAATCAGTATTTCCACCGTCGTTGTTATCATTGTTTTCAACGCCGTGACCACCTCCTCTACCTCCACGTCTACCAGTTCTTCCACCATCGTTACTTGGGTTACTAGTGTCATGAGCAGCTCCTCTACCTCCTCTACCTCCACGTCCACCAGTCCTTCCACCCCTTGGTGTTGCGCCTCCTCGACCAGAGCTACGAGTCACTCTCTTTGGTGCCATGATTTCCTGAGAGGAAGGACATTTAGTGAACGTCAGAGTTGAGGGAAAACCGTTGATTAACCAAAGTCTATACTTAACATCCTCATATATAATACCGTGCCACCAATTGTCTCCTAAGTCGTGCCAACACCGATCTACATATGCATAGTCATATGTTCACGTGTGTCGTGAAGCACTTATAATTATGTTGGCCACCACAATTATAAATGTTTCCTTTCACAGGTGTACATATCACCAGGCACACATATCTCAGTGGTAGACGTTGCTTAAATGGGTATCTAGGGAATGTCACGCTCAGTACGAAGGAACAAAGGATTCTCCCTTAAGTGCTAAAGTCACTGGGTAGTCTAGTCTCTAACGGCTTCTAAAGAGTAACCTCAAGAGAACTCCCATCCTCGGGCAAATCATCAAATCTCTACAGCTAAGTAATAACCTTCATTTAACTTAGTCTCATGTCTCATCAAACAAGAACTGTCACAAGATTAAGTTAAATGATCAGTTATTACCGAGCTCCATATTTCTGATAACTTGCCTAGATTTTGGGACTTCCCCATCGGTACCACAAAATATCTAATAGCGTAGGTCTAAGAAAATTATCAGCAAGCGTACGTGTATGAAAAATGCAAGGCGATAGGGAGGAGAGTCTAAATGTATGTAGTTATAGTCTAGACTCTAAAAACAACCTAGTTCTCTATAACCAAGGCTCTGGTACCAATCTGTAACACCCCCAAAATACCGCAGCGGAAGACTGTGTCATTGGGATGCTACTTCAGGGCACAAAGTACAAGGTATAGAAAACGAACTCTAAATGAGACGTTTTAAAAAGTTACCATTCGAATAGATAAAAGTCATAGTTTACAAACCAAAAGATCCCAAATTAGAATAGTACATAAGTTTTTAAAAAGTATCGAATGGTAAAAGATAAAAGCGAAAGTCTTCAAAATGCATGCCCTAAGACTCTCCGCTCCACATACCTGCTATCGCCCTTCTAACCTGAGATAAACATGCTTAAAAGTGTCAACACAAAGGTTGGTGAGTTCATGGAGTTGTTTAATAGATAAAGTTTATAGAAAAAAAAAGGTCTCACAGCAAAGGCATCGTAAATCCACTCAGTTACAAGTCCCGCCATAAGAGACTTGTAACCTGTGTGTTCACAACCCACTGCTAATATATATAGTAAGATTAAACATGTATAAGTTGATCACAACAGTTAAGCAATTAGTCGTGAGTCTACACTTCATCTCCGAAGACCTCACGTTTGTATGTATGTCTCAATGGTTGTGCCCAGCAACTTAATCTGGGGCCATTGGAAGTATGTATGTATGTCTCAATGGTTGTGTCCAGCAACTTAATCTGGGGCCATTGGAAGTCTCAGTTGCTCAAGAATACACAATCACAGTTTAGTATAACACAGTTAAGTATAGCACAGTCACGTATGTGTGTCATCAAGTATAAGACAATCAAGTATAAAGAAGTCAAGTATAAATGTTTTGAGTATCAAGAAAGTATGTTTTGAGTATTTATACTAGTAAGCAAGTAGTTGAGCATGTATCTCCCCCAAAGAGTTAAAACAAGTATAAAGAGTAAAAGTGGGTCTATGACTCACCTGGAGTGAAGATACAAATACGCGTAATGATAAGGGCAACAGGGAGCGAACACTATCCGCAACCTAAAATGAATGATAGTGATCTGATTTAGATCATGTCGTGATGTAATGAATGCACATGCACATGATACCAATACCACTCGTAATTTGGAAATACTAGTTATCGTCATAGTAAAATAGTTTCCATACTTAGGAAAAATAAGTCCATATATAGAAATATATAACTTGTCATATTAACTCGTACGAAAAAGTTAGCGTTATATTCCAAGTATCAAAACCTTGGAATAACGTCGTTAATGTCATATAAATATTCTCTTGGGTCGTACGTATTCGTTTGTTAAGAATATAGTTCGTAGTAACGTTTCTAGAAAAATACACCATTTAGTACGTAAGTTATTATTTTTATTTGTGACCATATATATATATATATATAGTTTTGACAATGTTAAAACGGGTATAACTCGGTCGTTTTAGGCTCGTTTCCCTTGTTCTTTATGTCCACGGATTCGTTTTTGTGTATACTAGTATATTTTTGATAACTCGGCTCCTCTAGGTTACGTTTAATGCCTCTTTTTACCCATTGAAATCTGCCAAACAGCAAGCAGTTTTTACAAAAATAGTTTTCGTCGTTAAATTTGCAAAAATCATATCTCCTTCGTTATAAGCTCGTTTTAATCCGTTCTTTCGCCTAAAGTTTCGTTTTTAAAAGTATTTTCTAAATATTTGGTCAAAAATTAGCCATCAACCACTGATTTTCCCACGAAATCAAAATAGGGACAGTAGGTATTTTAAATGTTTCAAAAATTGTTTCTAGGGTTCTAATCTAGTTCCATCTTCATTCAAACCACTTTCAATCACCACAAAACTAATCTAATCCTACCATACACCTTCTTAGGGTGTCATGGGTTCCTAATCATCAAAACCAAGTAGATCTAACAAGGATCTAACCAAAAATCACTTCTAGGGCTTGTATGATCAAAAGTTTACAAAAATAAAGTGGTATAAGTTAATGCATGTATGAGATCTTGCAAGAAACATGTATAAACATAGTAATAACTTTGTAAAAATTATGAAATGAGTTTAGTAAACTTACTTGTAAGATTAGTGAAGTTAGGATGATTAAAACCTAAAAATCCTTGAGTTTGTATTTCAAAACTCCAACAAGGATGCTATAAGAACAAGATTAACACTAAGATCTTGGAAAAACTTTTGGTCTTGCTTGCTATCTTCCTTGTGGCCGTGGGTTTCAAAGAGAGAAAAGGGAGGAAGAAACTTTTTGCTAGTTGTGAAAATGGTGTAGAAATCTAGTATAAGTTTATATATATTATTGTTATTATTATTATTATTATAAAACAAAGTTAGTGTAAGCATTAAATGGGAAGGAGTGTATTAGTAACTTTGTAAGAAAAATGGTAAGGGGGGGGGGGGGGGCGGCAAAGTCAAGGGGGGGGGATGAATGTAGGACTTTTTGAAATCTTGTATTATTAAGTGTTGTTTTGTAGTTTTAAAAATGTACCGGGTACCGGGTTAACTAAAAATAAATTTTAACGGAGTTAACCGGGTCATAATAAAGTTATAAAAATTATAAAAATAGGTTGGGTAAAATTATTGGGTGTTTAGATAATTATAGTTTAATTTCTACGAAAACCGTCGAAGTTTTAATAAACTTAAGTTAATAATTAAAATAAATATCCAAAATACCGGGCAATTTAATATTATAATTTTTATATTATAAAAATGAATATAAAAATATATTGGGATCATAATCGGGAGTGTTGGACGTGTTAGTCACATTTATAGTTCGCGTATTAGTGTTTATTTAAAATAAACATACGTAAATCGTTAATTGTACCAAAAGTATAAATTTAGTTATCCTACGAGTGGAATAGTATGCAAGTGCCCTAATGATGATATGCGGACTATTTCTAGTCCGTATGAAATGTCCCTGATAATAATGTATGAATTCGCTCCTAGACCAATACGGTTACGCGAATTTGAACACTCGTAAACTAAATTTACGAGAATATGAGTAATGCACGTGAATAGTGGTTTCCTCTCGGAAATGAATAGTGTCAAGTGAATAGTAAAAATTTCTGAATGTGTCTCGGAATGTCTAATTGACCTCAAAAATGATGAATAGTAAAACGATGAATAGTAATCTGTGAATAGTAAATTATCGAGGTTTGGAAAATGACCTAAAATTACGAGTTGTGACACCGAGTCACCTACTCGAGAGTTTTCTTCACTATGTCAACAAGCTCCCTTATGGCGGAGAAAACCTTACACACCAATGTACACACCACAACTTCGTCAGAACTTAATGACAACTTCTACACAACTTCTTCACACCAATCTACTTCACACCAATTCTACTTCACACCTATCTACTTCACACCAATCTTCTTCACAACTACACTACTTCACTACTAAACAACTTCTTCTCCCTACACAACTTCTATTCCTAGATCTATCTAGTTACACTACTATCACACCTTTACAATGAATGTACACAACAACTAGACTATATACACAAATCTACAATACTTCACAACGTGATGTTGAAGGAGTATTCTTCTCTTGCACTTTGAGAGATGAGAGGTGAGGGAATGAATCACCTGAAACAAGGATTAACAATTATGATCAAAGGATTTTTAGGAGGATGTTTAGAGAGATTTGGATCTGAAAATTTTCATGCAAGAGGTAGTAAAAATACCAGGTTTGAGGTAGTATTTATAGGGAAAAATTTCTGACAGAATCTGACAAGGGAGCATGTCCGGTCCCCTTAATTGTGTGCCGGCCCCCTTAAAATTAAGGGGCCACCCAGACAAAAACTGCAGTTTTTTTGTCTTTTTCTGAGGAAAGTTTAATTGGTGAAAAACTAATGATTTTGGTTAAAATTTTGAATTCATATATTTATTATGAATAAAACATTTTCCTTTATTACCAAAAATGTTTTTCAAAAATATATAATAAGTTTATTTAATTTTATAAACTTTGTATTATATAAATAAACATCCCTTTGATCATAAAATGCGTTAGTCACTTGTTTATTCATACCTTAAGTGATTATGTTGGATGAGATGATATAAACTTGCTTAAAACTTGTTTACGTATTAACTTTGCGTTTAATGTTCTTATATTTTGTGATCGTCAAAACTTAAGGATATCGAAAGATATTAATAACGTTTTTATACATTATTTATATCAACAATCTCCCTATTTTTGGATTACAAAATCAAAACTCATTAAACTAAAAATTAATATGTATGCAAGTTTTTAGTGTGAGTTTATATCACTTCTCCCCTTTTTGTTAACATCAAAAAGGTTATCCCGACGAATGTATAGCAACCCCTTGAAGTATACTCCCCCTCGTTTTGAGGTCATAAGAAATCGAGATATGGAATGCTTGCAAAAATATTTAGAGCACAAGCAATATATATATATATATATATATATATATATATATATATATATATATATATATATATATATATATATATATATATATATATGCATGGAACAAATATAAGATAACTAACAAGAATAATTTAAATAGATTATGTTGAAAACATAATCATTAATACATAAGTATATATATATATATATATATATATATATATATATATATATATATATATATATATATATATATATATATATATATATATATATATATATATATGCTTTTCTACCAAATTACACTAGATAATACTAAGTTACCAACTTGAGGTCTCTTGGACTTGCTTAGAACACAAAAGGTTTGAAATGATTTTATTTTTAGAGATGGGAAGCATGGTAGTTGGATTTAGGAAAGGTAGACTTTTGTGGGAATGGTTTTTGTAGAATTTGGAGAGTTTGGTGGTGAGTTTGGAGCAGAGGGATTTGCTTGAGGGTTGGTGTTTAGTGTTATGGATGATGTTGGAGAAGACCTAGTGAGGAGATACTCAATCCAAGTGAGGTGTTCATTTATGGCCATGTTTTGTTTTTGGAGAAAAATGCAACAAGAACAATTGTTGACATGATTCTCAAGATGGATCAAGTTGTTGGGTGGTGATGAGTTGGTGGATGAAGGTTGTTGATCCAAATTGCTTTAAGCAAGATGTAAAGCAAGAAGAGCACTAAGCTCATGTGCTTCTTTAAGTTCTTCAATGAACTTTTCATGTTCGGAAGATGGTGGAGTTGGATTGTGATTATTGATTGTGGATTGAACATGGAACATAGGTTTCATGTATGGATGAGTTTTGATGGTTGTTGTTTAAAGATTGAGTATGTTCCTCATAAGGGTCATTTGGAAGAAATGAGTTGGGTGAATGTGGAATTTCATTAGTGAGGGTGATTGTGAGATTGTCTTGTTGAGACAAAAGAGAGGTTTCATTTGGGTAATCATGAATGGATGAGGATGAATGTATGGTAGAATGGGATGTTTCATGAGTGGAGGATGTTTTGTATAGTGGATTGGTAGTTTAACCAAAGTGTGAGGTGTTGGGAGTGAGATTGGGATTGTTGTTTTGAGATTGAGTATGCTCTTCATATGAATTATATAGGTGAGATGAAAGTGTGTTTTTGTGAGTAAGGATGGAAACGAATGTGGATGGAGTAATTGTGTGAGGATGAGTGAGGTAAGTAATTTGAGTATGGTGAGGAAGGTACAACGGGTTGTGCAAAGTAATTTTGACTAGGGTACAACGGGTTGTGCAAAGTAATTTGTCGACCCTTAAGAAACAAAACTTCATTTTTAGTAGGATTTGGTTTGCTATCCAAAAGGGGGTTGCGACGTAACGTGTTGCTCGCTTGCCTACCATCTTATAGTACAAAAAAAATAAAAATAAATTGGTGATTACTTTCCAGTTTATAAGAGTTTTATGATCAAAAAAAAAAAAAAAAAAAAAAAAAAAAGTGAGGAAGGTGTGTGATGCAAATTGCGTTGTGCAAGGTGCATAGTATTGAGATCACGAAGATCATGGAGTTGGTCAAGTTCTTCACGAAACTTCAAGGTTTACAAGGAAGATGATGATGAAGGAATTTTGTAATGTTGGTGGAAAAGAGAGTGAGGTGTAATATTGATTATTGTTTGGAGGTTGATATTTTTCAATAAAAGGATTGGTTCGAGGAGATAGATGAAATGTAGGTATGTAGATGGGAGCATAGGTAGATGCTTGACCATTATGAGGATTGAGAAAGGGTTCTTTTGAGTGAGCTTGAGGGTTGTGTGTATAGTTAGAGATATAGGAGGAATTTGGTGTTGGATTTTTGACAACAACATTTGGTTCGATGGGCTTTTTATGGAAGGATAATATGTGTTGTATTGGCTAGGTAAAATGTGTTTGTGTATTTAGGAAGTGGAGAATCAAAATAAGGTGAAATGGGCTAAAGAGCAGAAAGCAATCTGTGAGCCTCGTGCTTCAGGTGGCCGGCCCCCTTAATCATAGGCCGGTCCCCTTAATTTTAAGGGGGTCGCCCTTGATCTTTAAGGGGGCCGCCCAGGGCCAGGTTCATAGAATGCCAGAGAAGTGTTTTTGGCAAGAGATTTTCAGAGAGGGGTTTGTTTAGAGGTTTGGTTTTAGGCAAGTCCAACTCTTTAGGCAACAAGGAAAGTATTATCTTAATGAAATATGCATGAAAAGTATATAGGCAAGCAAGTAAGCACATAAAATAGTCATAACTAAGCATGCATGCATAACCAATAAGACAAATAAGCAATTTAGCAAATCATTCAACCTAAAACTCATATCTTAGTGTAAGGCAACTAGTTAGTGAGAAACTAGTGATGGAACAAATGTGATAGTGTAATTCTTGGTTTTGTTCTAGCGTATGCCTATATGAAACAGTTATGGAGTTAAGATCGTTTCGACTCCTAAGCAAATATTCCTAAGAAACGATCCTTGATCTCCTTGATTTAGCTTTGCTCACTTCTAAGTGTCATGTATATGTATATATTGGATTATATATATAGACAACGAGAGTGAGACTATTGTGCATGATTTGAGAAAAACGTTTTTATCATTATTCAACAATGAGTATTCTAAACGTGAGAATAATTTCAAAATGAATTGAGATTTTATTTGAGAATATATTTATGCAAAACAAAATATCTCAATTCTTGATTTTATGCAAAATAGAATCCTAGACTAAGATTTGAGAAGAAAGAAAACTTAAAATTTTATGCTCAGATAGCCGGGCCCCTTAAAGTGAGGCCGGTCCCCTTAATTTTAAGGGGGCCGCCCTTATAAATTAAGGGGTCCGCCCATCTGACAAAGAAAATTTTTCAGAACTTAGATTTTTCAGAAGATGTTAAGTATTACAAGAATTTAATCAATTTGCTCCATCATTCCTAATCCTAAACATAAGTAGTTAAGTAAATCACGCTTAAGAGGCTTAGTGACTATATCGGCAATGTTACCTTCCGAAGCTACCTTCTCTATTGTTATACTTTCTTTTTGTATAATGTCCCTAAGAAAGTGATCACGTATTTCTATAACACCTTTGTTATTGCACATAATAGGAATATTTTCTAACCTAATGCCATAGTCTTCGAGAGCTTGTTTCATCCATAGTTTTCTTATGCTAGGGATCTAGTCTTACTTCTATATTAACGATTCATCCACTTAACTCATTTCACTTCATCACCATGAGTTTTCTACTAGTGGACATAGAAGATTTCCATTTTCTATGTTGTTCGACAACGAACAATTTTAATTTAAATCATAGGAAAGCCAACTAAGAGGGGTTCATAAAATGTGAGCAAGTAAGTATTACTAGCTATATAACTAAACATTATTCTAACTAGTTATTAATCTAAGAATATAATTTTAACGATAAACTTAAAAGAAATGCATACCTTTTAGTCTTCAATAAATTTTCTTCAAAAAAAAAAACTTTAAGTTGCCATGTTGACTTATAGAAGCCATTTGTAGATGAGATTCCAATAGTTTCGAAAAGTGACAACTTAGCCACTTGGTTCCTGTGGTCTCATTGGTCCAAAGTTGTTTGAACCAAACATGGTTTGCAATTGACTAGGATGCATGTATGGTGGAAGTATTCCCCATGGGCTGAAGCTTGGTTGATGTAGATAAATCCACATTGGGTGACTATTATTAGAAAAGTTTTGTCTACCTTGATTTCTACTATGTTGAGGGGTTTTAGACCGAGGATGAGGATTATTTGGTCTATTTGGAGGTGGAGTTTTAGATCTTAATTTTAGTTTAGAAAATCCGCTTTTCGCTTTTAATGATGGTTTATAAAAACTTTTTACTTCCTCATCACTCGCAATAGGTATTTTTCTATTCTTTTATAGGTACATACTTAGGTTTTGAGTCTAATGGTTTTTGTTTACTAGATTCACATTCAAACTTTTCATTTTTATTTTCACTAGTTGAAACATTAGTTAAGTCGAATCCTAGACCGGTTTTATCTCCCAAAGTTTCTTGAACACTTATTATTTTCTTAAGTGAGTTACTACTATTGTTAAACTTGTCAAGTTTGAAAATTTCATCTTTAAGTTTTTCATTTTCATTCTTGACCTCTAAACATGTTTTACATTCTTTAAAAACTTCTTTTTCTTGTTGTAGTTTAATTTTTAATTCGAGTACTTCATTTTCTAATTGATTATTAATATGTTTTAGTGACTTATTTTTAGCTATAACCTTTTGACCTATTTTGCATAACCTATTATATTCACTATCTAGGTCTTTTTCGTCTAATGATAAATTTTCGTCACTAAAGTATTCGGTTTCGGAACGTACCTCGCTTGATGTCTTAGCCATAAGACACTTCTCCTCATTTGTGATTTCTTTCTCATCGTCATCGCTATCACTCCAAGCTCCTCCAACAAACGCCTTTTGATTTTGATCTCTTGGCATCATTGGACATTTTCCGATGAGATGATTTGGATCACCACATTTGAAGCACTTTCTCTCATTCTTGCTATACTTGTCATCTTTATTCTTTTGAGGTGCTCTCCTTTCATCGTGTGGTTTTTTAACGAATCTTCCTCGCCTTTTGAAGAATTTCTTGAAATCTCTTACGGCCATGGCGTATTCTTCGTCATCACTTTCGGAAGATGAGCTATCTTCGTTACTAGATTCCTTCCTAGCTTTCAATGCAATTGACTTGCTTTGCTCTCTTTTTCCATTGACCATCTCGGAGTCTTTCTTTATTATTGCTTCGTAGACTTTCAGGTTGCCGATAAACTCATCAAGTTGAAGAGTTGACAAGTTCTTTGATTCTTCAATCACCGTAACTTTAGCTCGCCATTTTGGATGAAGAGCCCTTAGAAATTTCCTAACAAAATTCTTACTAGAAAAATTCTCATCAAGTG
Source organism: Artemisia argyi (assembly GCA_030686995.1). Lineage (NCBI taxonomy): Eukaryota > Viridiplantae > Streptophyta > Magnoliopsida > Asterales > Asteraceae > Artemisia > Artemisia argyi. Next base: position 234,780,270 of record CM060700.1, on the reverse strand, counting down.
CTTTTAAACTTGTGATGATAGTGTTAAACCTAGCAAAAGCATTATCTATTGATTCCTCCTCCGGAATCGTAAATTGTTCATATTGTTGAACAAGAAGATCTATTTTATTATCTTTAACTTGACTATTACCTTGGTGAGTGATTAGTAAAGAATCCCAAATTTCTTTTGCGGTTTTACACATAAAAATTCTTTCATATTCTTTGCGTGGTAACGCATTATAAATAACCATTTTAGCCTCATTATTTTTTGCTAGTTTCCTTTTCAAATCATCATTTTGTTTTTCAAAAGATACAATTTCATCCATTTTAGTTTAAAATTATATTGAATAGGGGTAAAATCACCAAAGGTAAAGACATGCCAAAGATCAAGATCTTTCGATTTCACATAAGTTTCGAATCTATTTTTCCAATAAAAAAATCCATCACTTTCAAATAGTGGTGGTATTTGCATAGATTTCCCTTCTAAATATTTTTCCGATTCCATAGATCGATACAAGTTTTAAAATACAATATATTTTAAAAATCTTGTTTAACCTGTCTCTGATACCAATTGTGGAAAACTAGAAGGGGGGGTTGAATAGTTTTACGTCTTTTTAATTTTATGAAAACTTAGTTGTTTAAAACAAAACTTTGTTTCTAGTTTATGTGAGATCAATGCATGTATACTTATAAGTACTTATATCTACGCAAGTAAATAATAACAATATGGATGAGTATGACGTAAAAGAATTAATATCTATGCAAGTAAACAATAACAATATAGACAAGTATTTTTACGTCCCTTTTATTTATGAAAACTTAGTTTAGTTTTAAAGTCTTGTTTACTCTTAAAACTTTGATCCGATCTTATGTGAATTCAAGTCTTGAACAATATGAACAACTATATCGAGGTATGAAAAGTAATAACGAAGTAAGCTAAATATGTACAATCAACACATGCATAATATAGACAATTATAGCTATATACGAGATGTAAGTAAGTAAGTTAAGTAATAAGTTAGAGTTGGAAAGATCTAACCGCGAGACAAAGGATTTATAGTGGTTCGGCTACAAGGACACCTTCCTTGCCCTACTCCACTCCCCGAGCACTTACTCGAGAGTTTTCTTCACTATGTCAACAAGCTCCATTATGGCGGAGAAAACCTTACACACCAATGTACACACCACAACTTCTTCACAACTTAAAGACAACTTCTACACAACTTCTTTACACCAATCTACTTCACACCAATTCTACTTCACACCTTTCTACTTCACACCTATCTACTTCACACCAATCTTCTTCACACCAATCTTCTTCACAACTGCACTACTTCACTACTAAACAACTTCTTATCCCTACACAACTTCTATTCCTAGATCTATCTAGTTACACTACTATCACACCTTTACAATGAATGTACACAACAACTAGACTATATACCCAAATCTACAATACTTCACAATGTGATGTTGAAGGAGTATTCTTCTCTTGAACTTTGAGAGATGAGAGGTGAGGGAATGAATCACTTAAAACAAGGATTAACAATTATATGATCAAAGGGTTTTTAGGAGGATGTTTAGAGAGATTTGGATCTGAAAATTTTCGTGCAAAAGGTAGTAAAAATACCAGGTTTGAGGTAGTATTTATAGGGAAAATTTTCTGACAGAATCTGATAAGGGAGCGTGGCCGGTCCCCTTAATTGTGTGCCGGCCCCCTTAAAATTAAGGGGGCCGGCCTTATAATTAAGGGGGCCGCCCAGACGAAAACTGCAGTTTTCTTGTCTTTTTCTTGGGAAAGTTTATTTGGTGAAAAACTAATTGATTTTGGTTAAAATTTTGAATTCATATATTTATTATGTATAAAACATTTTCCTTTATTACCAAAAATGTTTTTCAAAAATATATAATAAGTTTATTTAATTTTATAAACTTTGTATTAAATAAATAAACATCCCTTTGATCATAAAATGCGTTAGTCACTTGTTTATTCATACCTTAAGTGATTATGTTGGATGAGATGATATAAACTTGCTTAAAACTTGTTTACGTATTAACTTTGCGTTTAGTGTTCTTATCTTTTGTGATCGTCAAAACTTAAGGATATCGAAAGATATTAATAACGTTTTTATACATTATTTATATCAACACAATTCTTTATATACATCTAGAGTGCTAGGTATGGATTTTTCATAGATGCGGAATCTAGCACTACTATCAAACTTATACCCATTGTCATTTTGTAGCATACCAAACGCACCCTTAGTCCCTAAATAAACTTTTCTCTTATCTTTGATATCCGTTCAAATTTGATAATATTTCCAAAGGACCTACACGTTTTAATGTTGACGCAAAAAGTCTTTAGTCCAAGCTTTAATTATTATGAGAAAATAACCAAAGCAAAATTCCAAGCCATATATATCAACTGCCATTTGAGATACGTTATTCGATTACATAGCCCAATTCTAGAGAGAATTTTACTTTTTTTCTTACAGTTCTTTATATACATCTAGAATGCTATGTGTGGATTTTTCATAGGAGAGGAATCCACTACTACAATCAAACTTATACCCATTGTCATTTTGCAGCATACCATACGCACCCTTAGTCCCTAAATAAACTTTTCTCTTATCTTTGATATCCATTCAAATTTGATGGCTGTTCCAATGAACCTACACGTTTTAATGTTGACGCCAGAAGTCTTTAGTCCATGCTTTAGTTATTATGAGAAAATAACAAAAGCTAATTTCCAAGCCATATATATTAGCTACCATTTGAGATACGTTATCCGATTACATATCCCAATTCCAGTTAGAATTTAACTTTATTTTGTTACAATTCTTTATATACATCTAAAGAGCTTGGAATAGATCTTTCATAGGTGAGGAACCCACCACTACTATCAAACTTATACCCCTTGTCATTTTGCAACATACCAAACGCATCCTTAGTCAATAAATAAACTTTTCTCTTATCATTGATATCCATTCAAATTTGATGATTCAAAAGGACCTACAAGTTTTAATGTTGACGCCAAAAGTCTTTAGTCCAAGCTTTAATTATTATGAGAAAATAACCAAAGAAAAATTCGAAGCCATATATATCAGCTGCCATTTGAGATACGTTATCCGATTACATAGCCCAATTCTAGATAGAATTTTACATCTCTCTTTTTTTCTTTTTTTATTATTTTTTTTTGTTACAATTCTTTATATACATCTAGAGAGGTAGGTATGGATCTTTCATAGGTGAGGAACCCACCACTACTATCATACTTATACCCATTGTCATTTTGCAGCTTAACAAATGCACCCCTTAGTCCCAAAATCAACTTTTCTCTTATCTTTGATATCCATTCAAATTTGGCAGCTGTTCCAAAGAACCTATACATTTTAATGTTGACACCAAAAGTCTTTAGTCCAAGCTATAATTATTATGAGAAAATAACCAAAGCAAAATTCCAAGCCAAATATATAAGCTGACATTTGAGATACGTTATCCGATCACATATCCCAATTCTAGATAGAATTTTACTTCGTTTTTTTTGTTACAATTCTTTATATATATATAGAGAGCTAGGTATGGATCTTTCATAGGTTCGGAACCCACCACTACTATCCAACTTATACCAATTGTCATTTTGCAACATACCAAATGCATCCTTAGTCCATAAATGAACTTTTCTCTTATCTTTGATATCCATTCAAATTTGATGGCTGTTCTAATGGATAAACACGTTTTAATGTTGACACCAAAAGTCTTTAGTCCAAGCTTTAATTATTATGAGAAAATAATCAAAACAAATTTCCAAGTCATATATATCAGCTGCCAATTGAGATACGTTATTCGATTACATAGCCCAATTCATGACAGAATTTACTATTTTTGTTACAATTCTATATATACATCTAGAGAGTTAGGTATGGATCTTTTATAGGTGAGGAACCACCACTACTATCAAACTTATACCCATTGTCATTTTGCAGCATATCAAACGCATCCTTAGTCCCTAAATAAACTTTTCTCTTATCTTTGATATCCGTTCAAATTTGATAGTATTTCCAAAGGACCTTCACGTTTTAATGTTGACGCCAAAAGTCTTTAGTCCAAGCTTTAATTATAATGAGAAAATATCCAAAGCAAAATTCCAAGCCATATATATCAGCCGTCTTTTGAGATACGTTATCCGATTACATAGCCCAATTCTAGATAGAATTTTCCTTTTTTTGTTACAATTCTTTATATACATCTAGAGTGCTAGGTATGGATTTTTCATACGTGCGGAATCCAACACTACTATCAAAGTTATACCCATTGTCATTTTGCAGCATAACATACGCATCCTTAGTCCCTAAATAAACTTTTCTCTTATCTTTGGTATCCGTTCAAATTTGATAGTATTTCCAAAGGACCTACACGTTATAATGTTGATGCCAAAAGTCTTTATTCTAAGCATTAATAATTATGAGAAAATAACTAAAGCAAAATTCCAAGCCATATATATCAACTGCCATTTGAGATACGTTATCCGATTACATAGCCTAATTCTAGAGAGAATTTTACTTTTTTTGTTGCAGTTCTTTATATACATCTAGAATGCTATGTGTGTATTTTTCATAGGAGAGGAATCCACTACTACTATCAAACTTATACCCATTGTCATTTTGCAGCATACCAAACGCACCCTTAGTCCCTAAATAAACTTTCTCTTATCTTTGATATCCATTCAAATTTGATGGTTGTTCCAATGGACCTACACGTTTTAATGTTGACGCCAAAAGTCTTTAGTCCATGCTTTAATTATTATTAGAAAATAAGCAAAGCTAATTTCCAAGCCATATATATTAGCTTCCATTTGAGATATGTTATCCGATTACATATCCTAATTCTAGTTAGAATTTAACTTTATTTTGTTACAATTCTTTATATACATATAAGGACCTTGGTATACATCTTTCATAGGAGAGGAACCAACCACTACTATCAAACTTATACCCATTGTCATTTTGCAACATACCAAACGCATGCTTAGTCCATACATAAACTTTACTCATATCATTGATATCCATTCAAATTTGATGATTAAAAAGGACCTACAAGTTTTAATGTTGACGCCAAAAGTCTTTAGTCCGAGCTTTAATTATTATGAGAAAATAACCAAAGCAAAATTCCAAGCCATATATATCAACCATCATTTGAGATACGTTATCCGATTAGATAGCCCAATTCTAGATAGAATTTTCCTTTTTTTATTGTTACAATTCTTTATATACATCTAGAGTGCTAGGTATGGATTTTTAATAGGTGCGGAATCCAGCACTACTATCAAAGTTATACCCATTGTCATTTTGCAGCATAACATACGCATCCTTAGTCCCTAAATAAACTTTTTTTCTTATCTTTGGTATCCGTTCAAATTTGATAGTATTTCCAAAGGACCTACACGTTATAATGTTGACGCCAAAAGTCTTTATTCTAAGCATTAATAATTATGAGAAAATAACCAAAGCAAAATTCCAAGCCATATATATCAACTGCCATTTGAGATACGTTTTCCGATTACATAGCCTAATTCTAGAGAGAATTTTACTTTTTTTGTTGCAGTTCTTTATATACATCTAGAATGCTATGTGTGTATTTTTCATAGGAAAGGAATCCACTACTACTATCAAACTTATACCCATTGTCATTTTGCAGCATACCAAACGCACCCTTAGTCCCTAAATAAACTTATCTCTTATCTTTGATATCCATTCAAATTTGATGGCTATTCCAATCGACCTACACGTTTTAATGTTGACGCCAAAAGTCTTTAGTCCATGCTTTAGTTATTATGAGAAAATAACCAAAGCTAATTTCTAAGCCATATATATTAGCAACCATTTGAGATACGTTATCCGATTACATATCCCAATTCTATTTAGAGTTTAACTTTATTTTGTTACAATTCTTTATATACATCTAAAGAGCTTGGTATAGATCTTTCATAGGTGAGGAACCCACCACTACTATCAAACTTATACCCATTGTCATTTTGCAACATACCAAATGCATCCTTAGTCCATAAATAAACTTTTCTCTTATCATTGATATCCATTCAAATTTGATGATTCAAAAGGACCTACAAGTTTTAATGTTGACGCAAAAAGTCTTTAGTCCAAGCTTTAATTATTATGAGAAAATAACCAAAGAAAAATTCGAAGCCATATATATCAGCTGCCATTTGAGATACATGATCCGATTACATAGCCCAATTCTAGATGGAATTTTTGATGAGTGCTGAAATACTCATCATTTTTGGTCAAATCTAAACTGCAAAACATACAAAAACACTCAAAAATGCATCAAAATACTGAAAATATTCCAAAATTGTGTTTTATATGTTTTAGATGCAAAATGAGTAAAAACAGATGAAAAACGTACAAAGTTTGCAAAATCGGCAGTTTCAGTCCCCTAACTTTCATAAAATGTCAAAACTAGTCCCTGGTCATTTAAAATATGGAAAATTATCACCAAAGGTCCTTTTAAAATGATAAGTTGTCATATTTAATCCTTTGGTGAAAAATCTCAAAAGTTTTGGAAATTAACAAATTTAGTCCCTGGATTTTCAAATTTTGGCAAGATTGGTCCCTGGTGGAAATTTTTGGATGAAAAATCATTTTTGGGTCTTTGGGAATTCACATGTGTGACTTTTAATCCATGGATGAAAATTTTGAGAAAATTACATGTTTAGTCCCCACAGTTTGAAACTTGTCATAAATGGTCCCCGGGAATTTCAAAAGTAGAAAAATGGCATTTATGACCCATGGGAATTCAAAGCTTGGCAATTTTAGTCCTTAGGAAGAGTTTGAAAGAATGTCACAACACACCCTCAATTTTCAGAAAATACAAATATGGTCCTTGTGTTTTTCATATACAAACCAAATGGACCTTAATCTTAAATAAACAAACAAACCAACCAACACCCCTGATCCACTACTATCCCAGCCCACCACCCTTCCTAGCCCACTTCACATCCGGCCCAATCCCACAAAACAAACCCAACCCCATTTTAATACCACCCCAGTCAAACCCCCAGTCAAACCCTTCTCCCTCTTACCTCCCAACTTGCAACTTGCTAACTCAACCAACACTCCACCCCCCTCCTCCACCTCATACCAAACCCATACCTTGCCCCCTCCACCTCACAAATACTTCCAAACCCAATTAATTAACCTAAAATCCCTCCAAGTAACCCTCCCAGTTGCAAAAGTCCATTTGGCGCCAAAATTCACTTTAAACGGCCAAGATTGATTGAAGCCAAGCCAAGGGCTCTGATGAAGTGGGATTACATCTTTGGGTCCCACTAAACCCTAAAAGTCTCTATAAGAAGAAAAGGAAGCAGAGATGAAGAGATAGAGAATAATTTTAGTGTAGTGTAGACGTAAGTAGTGTAATTTACTCTTTCAATTGTAACTTTCAGTTTAACAAGCTTGTAATCTCTTTTCCTAGTGTAATCAAAACTTTATATTGCTTTAATTTCATGTCCTCAGTTACAAATTCAGTTTTTAGCATTTTCCTTTGAAATCTCATTTTACCTTAAAGTTTGTTGAAAGTTGTTGTTCACTGTTTTAAAAGCTTGCTTATGTTTATTGTTAAGAATCCACAAGCTCATCTGAGCTCTTAAATCAGTCTCACTAAAAAACCTAAAAAAATATAAAAAATAGGAAATAAAATAGTAGAAAATAAAAAGAATCAGTGGAAGGTTGAAGAAAGTAAAGGAGCATGGTGAAACTGGATTTCCATGGTATTAGAGCCTCTGGGAGGCAGTAGGATTGAATTGAGTTTCATGATCCTTGGTTTGGATTGCTCACAGGAAGCTTTGTAAGCAAAAATTCAATTGTTATTGCATAACTTGTTCTTGTTGTTATCTGTTGCTTTTTATGAATCATATAGTTTACATTTAGAGTATTTAGTTAGTTTCAAGTTTGATTAGTGATAGTTGTTTGTTAATTTTGGTAGTTGTTGTGTAATCTATATCATTAAGGGGTGTTTGGTTTAACTGGTTTGGGTCTGTCTAGGTGGCCTTTGGTAGTTAAATGCTACTTAGACAACTTGCTTAAGGTTAACTGGGAATAGTCAAAGCAATAAATCAAGCCTCATAGGTTAAAAAGTCAAAATGCATTACAATCTCTTTCATTTGTTTAACTGTTAGGAGTTTAGGGTTCATGATTAACCATTTTGGCTCATAAGTTGTTTTCATTGCTCAATTTAGGTTCAATTTAACTTATCATTACTCTTTCAGTCATTCATGATCAACCAAAGTTCAATATAGTCAACTTTTCATGATTTCATTAAAAGTCAAAGTTTTAATTTCTCAGATTTTGCAAAACTTAGGGATTTGTTTAGAATTTTGTATTAGGGTTTAGAGCCTGAGCTTTTCAGGGATTGTAGTTTACCAGCTAATCTCCAAGGTCCCATCATCCTCGTAATTTTTCCATTTTTCTGTGGGCCCCCACATCCCTTCAAACTCAGCTGCAGGGGAGGGTTCACTGCTGCTGCAGCAGACCCTTAGCCCACACCACCAACTTTGGTGGTGGTTTCTGGCTACCACAGTGGGTCCCACAGGCCCCATTTGGTTTCTCCCAACCCCCCTCCTGGCACTCTTCATGATTTGACCAATCTTTGACCTTAGACCCTGTGGACCCCACTTGAAATCACCCCTACTTGTTGTCCTATTTTCTGAGTTGAACTAAGTTTCAAGGTGCTTATTTAAGTGCTTATAGCTTATTCTATGGTCCTACTTGTTGATTCTTTCCTCATACATGTCCATTTAACTCACTTGAACCAGAATCTACCTTTGTGGGTCCCACTTAAGCTCATTTGAGCTTATTTTCTTATTTGGTTAACTAAAGTCAACTGTGGTGCAAATAAGCATCCACAGTGCTTATTTTTTATTTCCAAAAAAGTTGTTTTTGTAAAAGTTAGTTGTTTTTAGTATTAAAATAGTTTTTTAAAAGAAAAATACAAACAAAAAACAATTTAATTTCAAGTGATAGTTTCTATTTAATGTAATTTTAATTTTAATTTTCCTTTTTAGATTTTTTTTAAGCACTTAGTATTTTTATATTTTTCTTAAATTCCTTTTATGTTAAAGTAAATTCAGTAATTTTTCTAGATTTTTATATTATCATTTAGTATTTATTAGATTTAATATTAATTTTATTAATTATTAATTAATATTAAGTATTAAATAGCATAATTAATTTTTATAAATTAACACCTAGTTTTTATAATTTTCCTAGCTTTTATATACTATAATATAATTTTAGGAACTTTTCCAGAATTTTTTGTGTTCATTTTCTATTTTTTATAATTTAAATAGTTTAATTAGTAATTAATTAATATTTAATATAATAATTAGTAAAATAGAGTAAAAACTTATAAAACAAACTTTTTATAATTTTTTAGAATTCCTGTGATGGTTAATTAGATTTGTAAAATTTTTCTTAATTTTCTACGTTAGTTTGTTATTTTTAATAATTTAAATTAATTAAAGCTAGTTAAGTAATTAATAATTAGTAATTAATTAATATTAAATAATTAAATAGTGTAAAAATTAATTTTAATTTTCTAAAAATTTTCTTTCATCCTTAGGTTTGTAAAAAACTCATTTTCACCCCCTGTGGGTTTTCAGAATTTAGTTTTCACTTTTTATTTTGTACGTTCATGTAAATTTAATCTGAACGTACACGTTTTTAGTTATTAAACATTTTTAGGTATCTAACTTTCACGTAATCATCTATATAGTTTGTTTAAGCTATTTCTTTGTAGATTCCTTAGTATAACCATTCACAAAATCCTTTCCTGTCCAAATTCACCCGATCTCAAGCCGTTTGAATACAATCCATACCTCGTCGGGACATAACGACCCGGGAAAACACTATATTCCGCGAAGCATTGACTCAAGGCAGTTTGACCTTGTTGACCATCCTTTGGTCAATATTAGTTGACCGTTTAGAGCCAATCAAAATTTGGCGCCGCTGCCGGGGAGGTGTGCGCGCTATTCTAAACGGTTTTGCGTATTAGTGAATCGGGATATAAATCCATTGTATATTTACCACCCTTGTTCATATTATCTTCTCATTTTCATATAAAAACAAAACTGTTCCCGAAAACATTTTAAAATCAGTTTTCAACGAACACAAAAAACACAAAAACATTTACTTTCCTATTTGTACAAAATGTCTTTCCAAAAACCCAAAAATATTCACCTTTACCCTCTCACATCTTTGATTCTTCATTCCTTACCCTCCCAAACATTTTGATTCTTGCTATGTCTCATCCACACCTTCTGAACTGTCAATGGTGTGGTAGTCCTTATAATGATGGCAATTGCCCTAGTTGTGGTATGATAGAGTCAGGAAACGGGTCTGTCTATAACCAGAATACCTATTCCTACCATGACACCACTGATTCATTCCATCAGCTACCACACCATGAGACTCAGCAGTTTTACTGTTGTGAGTACTGTGGTGGTTCACACTACAGTTCTGATTGTCAATCGGGAAACACGCTTGTCTATGAGCAGTTTCCTGATAACGATTATGACTCTAGCACATACAACCCACAGCCACATCAGTTTTACTGTTGTGATTACTATAGAGGTGCACACTTCAGCTCCGATTGTCAAACAAGGAATCCATTTCTTTGTAACAATTGTGACACATCGTATTATGACGAACCTCCACCTCAACCAATTCCTCAAAGTCTTCTCCTTGATCTTTTGGATTTAGTGAAAGATTTGAAAGGAATAACACATACCCCTGATAATCCAAACCAAAAATCGATGGAAGAATTGTTAGCTGAAGAACAGGCTGCTAAAATAAATTCCCAAGATGCCTATGAAAAATCTATTAGGGAATCAATTACAAAAGAAAAAGCGGCCAGATCTAGCTCTCGATTACGTTTCATTCCTGATGACAGTGATGATGAAGATACACTTGATATCCTTGGATTTTATAAAAATTCATCAAATTCATCAGATGAAATTCCATCAGTTGAGATTCCATCTCAACCTACTGTTATCACACCCGAGGTTCCCACTCACTCTCTGAGCATGGGGGACGAGCATCTTGACACTGTTCCTGAAAGGGAATCGGACGAATTCATAAAGTCTAGTGTTGAGAACCTTGTCCCAATCCCAAGAGAGTCACAGGGAATTCTTGATCATATTTGTGATATCCCTCCTCCTCTTGTCTTCCCGACTAATCATGTTGAGATGTTCTCCGATTCTTCTGATGACGATTCGTTATCTTGTGGAGACATCATTTTTATGGAAGAATTACCTTCTAAGCTAGTTAGCTTAGAAGAAGAGAATGATGAGATTGACACTAAAATCAAGGATGAAGCACTTCGTGCAACATTATAGAATGTCGATCTCCTCATTTCTAAAATCGAGGCTTTCAAAAAGAAACCTATTTCATCTCCTATCCCCATAAAGGATAGTGACATTTTCTCCGATGATCCTATTCCGGAGTTTGAAGCCTTTACTTTTGATCATATGGGAGAGCAGATTAGTGGCAGTACCACTTCTCATTCTCATAATTCTCTCCCCGAGTATGATTCATTTACCTTTGAGGAGTTCTCCGGTGAACTCATATCATATCTCCACCAGAGTATGATAACTTTTACTTTGATCTAGACAAAGTTAATCTTTGTTTTCCGGAGGGAAATATTCTCAACCCTGAGAATTTGATTGATATCAAAATCCCAACCCTCCCACCCATATGTCTAGATCATACGAGCTTAAATGATGAGATTCATGATACACCAATTATGGATTCTCTTTCTGATGATGATGACTCTATCTTGATTGTCATCAAGATCTTTCTTCCCACTACTACAAAAAAAGCCATAGAAACTGGTTAGAATGACACATGAAGACAGGTTTTGTGACCACTCTTTGTGAGGGGGTATCTCTATAATTAAAACACATAGAAACCGGTTCTGCAACCAGTCTCTAATATAATTATCAAGACCTGCTTTCTAGTACAAACCTGTCTCTATTATAAATTAAACATGCTTCTTTTTATAAAGTAAATAAACTGGTTTCTATTTCACAACCAGTCTTAATGACATTTTTTTTGAAACAAAAATATATAATTGTGTTTCAAATGTCCAGGTATTCATAAAATTGAGAATCCACAACCTAATTTTTCAAACGGAGCTAATATATTTGTTCGGTAATTTCTAGTGCAATTAAAACTACAATCCTTGAAAATATTTATAGCTTTAAGCTAGTAATTTAACCCGTTCAGATCAAATAACTTCCATAATCTGTAAAAATGCTTTTCTATTAACCAAAGTAAATTACATGCTATAACAAAACAACACTTGTAACTTTAAGCTGCAATCATTTAAGCATTTGGCACACGAAAACCTCAAATCTATAACTCATGGTGCCCGACAATTGAATCAAACAATTACTACCGACCTCCGACCTTTCTTTTGTAAAATTGAGACATATCTTCTCTCCTCTTTTTGAAAATGAATTGACTGCACAAAACAAATTGTTAATTTGTTAGTACATGATTGTGAAGCCTTAGCTAAATTTCAACCACAAACACGTATATAAAAATCACAATGCTATCACTATGGTAAATTGACATAATACACAACACCAACCTGCTTGTATGTACTTCAACCTCCTTAATGACCTCGACAATCCCACCTATGGTATTCATGAAACAAATTATTATAAACTTATTATCTCATTGATTTAAATTCTACTCAATAGGGTACTATATTTTCTGCATTGCCACAAGAAAGAAAGAGATGACCTTGTAATAAGTTATGTTATGACCACCATTTCATTCAAATCTGTTAGTTACTTCACTTACTTATGAATTTGCACCAAGTAATGAAAGAAGATACAAATTACCATCAAATGCACAACCGCATCCTCCCATAATGATAGAATTAAGAAGTAAGAGCATAACAAGTAGCTTACATGTGTATGAGTTAACTATTCCCAGCAAAGTTTCAGAAGTATAAAAGCATGCTTTCAGCGGTATAGCGTACTCTACTTGGGTGTACTCCACTTGCGCTCTAATAGTGGTACACATATCAATTGAAGCTGGCTTTAGTCTAAAAGACTTGAACGCAAACTGTCTCCAAGCTGAAGCCGACAAATTAAATTTTAATTAGATGATTAAAACAACAATAATAATTCGAATACAAGCTACAACATATCACAATTATACATAGTAGGATCTGAGTAAAACATTACAAAATCTACCTAATCTTACTATTAAATTTTGATTAGGAGCTTAGGCTAGCAGCACCCTGCACATAAAACACCAATATATACTAGTTACAAATGATTAATATATTCACACTTTTGCGAGTGTATAAACATGTCACCAACACATACCTTCCGTAGCCCGTAGGATGTTATTCCCCTAATAGTTAAAGACAAATCATATAAGGCCTATAATTCTCTGAATAAAGTAATACTTTAGCATGGTAACTGACTAAAAACTTACTTGCTCATGTTCTAATTGTAGACAAGCATCTGATTAGAGAAGTTCTTACGCCTCCTTAAATCGTCAAACAGTCGCGTATCTAAAACAAGCATAAGTATACATATAAAAACAAGTATTCGGAATCTAAAAGAACATGCTTGCAAACTACAGTATCTAATTAATCTACTGATGAATAACCAACAATGCTTGTTAGATATATAAACAAATTGGTAGTACCTAGCGCTGGTGGTCTTGTACATCTGTTGAGCCCCATACTAATTCCCATTCATTTACAATGTTTTTCAGCGTTTCAATATTCTGCAAAAAATTGTGTTCAAAAGAATATATATTCTGCAATTAATCGATCAGAATCGAAAAAACAATTACAATATTGATGGATGAATTAAATCAAATTAACGGTAATTACCTCTGCTCCTGGAGGCAACAAAGCTTTTCTAGATCGTTCTCGTGACATTGTGGGTCGCTAGTTTTTGTTCAATCTGCTTTTTATCGATCGTTGATGTATACCATTATAAACTCTAAAAAATAAAGATCACCAGGAAATAGCCTAATCAGCAAATATAACATAACAGTAGTGATCGATTGTATTAGAGATCACTAAGAAAATACATCAAAAGATCACCAAGGAAAATAACAGTAGTTGATCGGTTGTATTAGAAAAGAAAAGAAAAGAAACAGATTTGTTTAGAAAAGCAAAAGAACAAATAATCATCATTTGATGTTAAGGAAAAGATAAAGAACAAAATTTTTTATCAAAAAAGGAAAAGATTGAAGAAGATGATACCTGATGATGGAGGCGTAATATTGTAGATAATGGAGGCAAACAGTAAAAATGAAAATTAGGGTAAATTTGTACTTTGCATTTGTAGTGTGTTATACGGGCTATGTATGGCACAGAGTTGTGTAGATAGGGCTGAGCATCGGTCCCGTTCCGGGCCGGACCGATCAAGACCGAGACCGAGACCGAATTAGCCCAAAAACCGAGAGCGAGGACCAGACCGAATGTGATCGGTCTATTCCGGTCCGGTCTCGGTCGGCTCGATCCAACAAGGCAAAATAGTCGATTTGTGGTTCGGACCAGACCAGACTGACCAAGATCGAGACCGAATTAGCCCAAAAGCTGAGATCGAGGATCCGACCGAATGTGGTCGGTCCGGTCCGGTCTGTTCGAGTGGTTTGCTCAGCCCTAGGTGCGGAGTATTTTGAGGCGGTGAGTAATGAGCATTTTGAATTTTAATGATTATTTAGCAAAAGAGCAATGAGTTTTGCTAATTTTCAGGAAACTTAATTTTAAAATGCTTCTTTAAAAAGCGGTGAGCCGTGGCTACTACTCATAGCTAATAGTTATTGTTCATCGCTACTGCTCATTGCTATTTGACAAACACACCCATAAGCTCAATCTTCACAAAAAAAGCCAAATGTGGCTTATCAAAACACCTACATATAAGCTTATAAGCACACTCATATAAACTTAGTCAAATACTTGGCTTGGGCTTAAATGAGTCATACAAGCTAATGAGCTCATAAGCCACTATATAAGCTAAAACAAACACCCCTTACTGCAGGGTTTGGATTCGATTCGAGAAGCGATCAAAGCAACAGACGACTGCCAAGCAGATGGACCAAAAGTTTTCTAGGAGGTTCGAATTTTAAACAAATAGGAGAATTTCTATAAATATTTGCGTCACTTTTTTAAATTGTTAGAGAAAAGTTCATTTATAAACCCTTATTTTGCTACATACTGAGAGATACATCACCACTATCCATTTAATTTAATCTAATGGTGACGATTTAATCAAAGATTTAATTAATTAAACATGTTTTCTTGTCTTTCTTGTCTTTTTCTTTTTTTCTTATTTTCTTGTCTTTCTTATTTATTCAAGTATATTAAAAACTTTTTTTAAACAGCAAATAGCTATCTAATAATAAAAAGATTTTCTTGTTTTTAAACGTTTTCATACGTTTTCGTCTGTTTTCGGCCGCTTTCAGACGTTTTCGTCTGTTTTCATATGTTTTTGTCTGTTTTCATACGTTTTCATCCATTTTCTTACGTTTTTATAAGCTTTTGTCCGTTTTCAAATGTTTTTGCTTATTTTCATACGTTTTCATCAATTATCAAATGTTTTTGTCCGTTTTCTTACATTTCCATCCGCTTTCATCCATTTTCATATGTTTTCGTCCGTTTTCTTACGTTTTCTTCCGTTTTCATACATTTTTGTCTATTTTCATATGTTTCCATCTATTTTCATACGTTTTCATTCATATTCATATGTTTTCGTCATTTTTTTACGTTTTCGTTCATTTCATATGTTTTCGTCTGTTTTCATACATTTTCGTCCATTTTCATACGTTTTCGGCCTTTTTTTTCAGATATTTTTATCCATTTTCATACGTTTTTATCCATTTTCAGAAAATCTTCTACGTTTTTGTCCGTTTTCATACGTTCAACGATGAGAGCCATAATCTGAATATTCTAATATTGTTTTACATAACATTGGATTATTTATTTTATTTTATTAGTATTTAGGTGGGCTTTAACTTTTCTTTATTTGTGTAAACTGATGGCATCCTTGGTAGTTATAGATCTACAAGGAGAGCCATTATGAATTTAGAAAAAGTACCGGTTTTTATCCAAAAAACCTGTGCCTATCATAGAAAAATGTAGAGACTTGTCTTATCAAAAACACCAATGTCTTTAATTTTGTATAGAGACTGGTTTCTTATAATAGAACCGGTTTTAGGGTGATTTGGATTAAAGAGACCGGTTTGTTTGAAATAAACTGGATTGTATGCTCCCATGCTCCCTTCTTTTTAACTATAGAAACTAGTTTTTTTAAAACCGGTTTCTATTAAGAGGTGTCTATAGCCTTTTGTGTAGTAGTGTCCCTTCTTCACTTACCGGGTGACTTCTCCTGTTCTTCATTCCTTCGGGAATGAAGACATTATCTTTGACCCCGGCATCACCGCTTATAGTTTATACTATTTTAAGCCAGGGTCATTATATCTCATCGGTGTGGAACTTTCACGTGCTTCAAATGTTTGTCCAAACATCTTGAATGAAAGTCCGATTGAGATTCTTTCTTCCACATCATGCTTCCCCAAGAACAAATGAATTCGGGGTCGAGTCAAGCTAGCGACTCGGTAAACAAAAATAGTAGCATGTACTTAGGGTTTTCACCCTAAGTGTGGGGGAGTTACCCCTGTTGTGGTTACAAATACAGTGAAAAGAAAATGGTGTTTCCACATTTAGATTGTAATGTTGCCCTTTTACGTTCAAAGAGTCGGCATAATAGCCGGGACTTTGAATATTGAGGACAATATTCATTCTAAGTGTGGGGGGGGGGGGATATTCTAGCGAATTTTATCACATTTTACTACCTAGTACCCCGTTTTTGGCCAAAATCTCAAAAATTTTAAAATTTTTTCACTTGAGTTTCAAAATTTTTGTGGTTATCAGTCCGCCATGTCTAAACGACAAAAGGATTGGCCAATCCAGGAGCAAATGGCTCTTGGTAAAGATATATCAAATCCGTTTATGGCTTGCAATTTGCCCAAAATTGTATGGTATCTCAACTCGCCATATCCTAAAAAGTGAAAGAGTTGGCTAGCCCGCAATATTATGGCTTGTGGTAAAGGCAGTGGAAAAACCATAATTGGTAATCAGCTCACCAAGATGTTGACTATTCCATCAAGAGTTTGCTAGTCTAAAAGCAAACGGCTTTTGTTAAAGACTAATCAAATCCGTTGACAGTTGGTGGTTTGCTCAAAATCACATGGTTATCAGGTGGACCATAGTTCTTACTTGAATCGATACATCTGGCTACTCCAGAAGTGATGGCTTTTGGTAAAGAGTTCCAAATCCATTAAGTTTTCAAAACAGTTTATTGCTAGGGACTAGCAATAGTTTAGTGTGGGGGATTGATGAGTGCTCAAACACTCATCATTTTTGGTCAAATCTAAACTGCAAAACATACAAAAACACTAAAAAATGCATCAAAATACTGAAAATATTCCAAAATTGTGTTTTATATGTTTTAGATGCAAAATGAGAAAAAAAGTTGAAAAACGTACAAAGTTTGCAAAATTGGCAGTTTCAGTCCCCCAACTTTCATAAAATGTCAAAACTAGTCCCTGGTCATTCAAATTATGGAAAATTATCACCAAAGGTCCTTTTAAAATAATAAGTTGTCATATTTAATCCTTTGGTGAAAAATCTCAAAAGTTTTGGAAATTTACAAATTTAGTCCCTGGATTTTCAAATTTTGGCAAGATTGGTCCCTGGTGGAAATTTTTGGATGAAAAAATCATTTTTGGGTCTTTGGGAAATCACATGTTTCACTTTTAATCACTGGATGAAAATTTTGAGAAAATTACATGTTTAGTCCCCACAGTTTGAAACTTGTCATAAATGGTCCCCGAGAATTTCAAAAGTTGAAAAATGGCATTTATGACCCATGGGAATTCAAAGCTTGGCAATTTTAGTCCTTAGGGAGAGTTTGGAAGAATGTCACATCATACCCTCAATTTTCAGAAAATACAAATATGGTCCTTGTGTTTTTTATATACAAACCAAATGGACCTTAATCTTAAATAAACAAACAAACCTACCAACACCCCTGATCCACTACTATCCCAGCCCACCACCCTTCCTAGCCCACTTCACATCCGGCCCAATCCCACAAAACAAACCCAACCCCGTTTTAATACCACCCAGTCAAACCCCCAGTCAAACCTCCCAACTTGCAACTTGCTAACTCAACCAACACTCCACCCCGTCCTCCACCTCAGACCAAACCCATACCTTGCCCCCTCTACCTCACAAATACTTCCAAACCCAATTAATTAACCTAAAATCCCTCTAAGTAACCTTCCCAGTTGCAAAAGTCCATTTGGCGCTAAAATTCACTTTAAACGGCCAAGATTGATTGAAGCCAAGCCAAGGGCTCTTATGAAGTGGGATTACATCTTTGGGTCCCACTAAACCCTAAAAGTCTCTATAAGAATAAAAGGAAGCAGAGATGAAGAGATTGAGAATAATTTTAGTGTAGTGTAGACGTAAGTAGTGTAATTTACTCTTTCAATTGTAACTTTCAGTTTAACAAGCTTGTAATTTCTTTTCCTAGTGTAATCAAAACTTTATATTGCTTTAATTTCATGTCCTCAGTTACAACTTCAGTTTTTAGCATTTTCCTTTGAAATCTCATTTTACCTTAAAGTTTGTTGAAAGTTGTTGTTCGCTGTTTTAAAAGCTTGCTTATGTTTATTGTTAAGAGTCCACAAGCTCATCTGAGCTCTTAAATCAGTCTCACTAAAAAACCTAAAAAATATCAAAAATAGGAAATAAAATAGTAGAAAATAAAAAGAATCAGTGGAAGGTTGAAGAAAGCAAAGGAGCATGCTGAAACTGGATTTCCATGGTATTAGAGCCTCTGGGCAGTAGGATTGAATTGAGTTTCAAGATCCTTGGTTTGGATTGCTCACAGGAAGCTTTGTAAGCAAAAATTCAATTGTTATTGCATAACTTGTTCTTGTTGTTATCTGTTGCTTTTTATGAATCATATAGTTTACATTTAGAGTATTTAGTTAGTTTCAAGTTTGATTAGTGATAGTTGTTTGTTAATTTTGGTAGTTGTTGTGTAATCTATATCATTAAGGGGTGTTTGGTTTAACTGGTTTGGGTCTGTCTAGGTGGCCTTTGGTAGTTAAATGCTACTCAGACAACTTGCTTAAGGTTAACTGGGAATAGTCAAAGCAATAAATCAAGCCTCATAGGTTAAAAAGTCAAAATGCATTACAATATCTTTCATTTGTTTAACTGTTAGGAGTTTAGGGTTCATGATCAACCATTTTGGCTCATAAGTTGTTTCCATTGCTCAATTTAGGTTCAATTTAACTTATCATTACTCTTTCAGTCATTCATGATCAACCAAAGTTCAATATAGTCAACTTTTCATGATTTCATTAAAAGTCAAAGTTTTAGTTTCTAAGATTTTGCAAAACTTGGGGGATTTGTTTAGAATTTTGTATTAGGGTTTAGAGCCTGAGCTTTTCAGGGATTGTAGTTTACCAGCTAATCTCCAAGGTCCCATCATCCTCATAATTTTGCCATTTTTCTGTGGGCCCCTACATCCCTTCAAACTCAGCTGCAGGGGAGGGTTCACCCCTGCTGCAGCAGACCCTCAGCCCACACCACCAACTTTGGTGGTGGTTTCTGGCCACCACAGTGGGTCCCACAGGCCCCACTTGGTTTCTACCAACCCCCCTCCTGGCACTCTTCATGATTTGACCAATCATTTGACCTTAGACCCTGTGGACCCCACTTGAAATCACCCCTACTTGTTGTCCCATTTTCTGAGTTGAACTAAGTTTCAAAGTGCTTATTTAAGTGCTTATAGCTTATTCTGTGGTCCCACTTGTTGATTCTTGCCTCATACATGTCCATTTAACTCACTTGAACTAGAATCTACCTTTGTGGGTCCCACTTAAGCTCATTTGAGCTTGTTTTCTTATTTGGTCAACTAAAGTCAACTATGGTGCAAATAAGCATCCACAGTGCTTATTTTTGATTTCCATAAAAGTTTTTTTTGTAAAAGTTAGTTGTTTTTAGTATTAAAATAGTTTTATAAAAGAAAAATCCAAAAAAAAACAATTTAATTTCAAGTGATAGTTTCTATTTAATGTAATTTAAATTTTAATTTTCCTTTTTAGGTTTTTTAAAGCACTTAGCATTTTTATATTTTTTTTAAATTCCTTTTATGTTAAAGTAAATTCTGTACTTTTTCTAGATTTTTATATTATCATTTAGTATTTATTAGATTTAATATTAGTTTTATTAATTATTAATTAATATTAAGTATTAAATAGCATAATTAATTTTTATTAAGTAATACCTAGTTTTTATATTTTTCCTAGCTTTTATATACTATAATATAATTTTAGGAATTTTTCCAGAATTTTTATTGTTAATTTTCTATTTTTTATAATTTAAATAGTTTAATTAGTAATTAATTAATATTTAATATAATAATTAATAAAATAGTGTAAAAACTTATAAATTAAACTTTTTATAATTTTTTAGGATTGCTGTGATGTTTAATTAGATTTGTAAAAATTTTCTTAATTTTCTAAGTTAGTTTGTTATTTTTAATAATTTAAATTAATTAAAGCTAGTTAAGTAATTAATAATTAGTAATTAATTAATATTAAATAATTAAATAGTGTAAAAAATAATTTTAATTTTCTAAAAATTTTCTTTCATCCTTAGGTTTGTAAAAAACTCATTTTCACCCCCTGTGGGTTTTCAGAATTCAGTTTTCACTTTTTATTTTGTACGTTCGTGTAAATTTAATCTGAACGTACACGTTTTTAGTTGTTAAATGTTTTTAGGTATCTAACTTTCACGTAATCATCTATATAGTTTGTTTAAGCTATTTCTTTGCAGATTCCTTAGTATAACCATTCACAAAACCCTTTCCTGTCCAAATTCACCCGATATCAAGCCGTTTGAACACAATCCACACCTCGTCGGGACATAACGACCCGGGGAAACACTATATTCCGCGGAGCATTGACTCTAGGCAGTTTGACCTTGTTGACCATCATTTGGTCAATATTAGTTGACCGTTTAGAGCCAATCAATTTTACATCTCTCTTTTTATCTTTTATTATTATTTTTTTGTTACAATTCTTTATATACATCTAGAGAGGTAGGTATGGATCTTTCATAGGTGAGGAACCCACCACTACTATCATACTTATACCCATTGTCATTTTGCAGCTTAATAAATGCACCCTTAGTCCCAAAATCAACTTTTCTCTTATCTTTGATATCCATTCAAATTTGGCGGCTGTTCCAAAGAACCTACACGTTTTAATGTTGACGCCAAAAGTCTTTAGTCCAAGCTATAATTATTAAGAGAAAATAACCAAAGCAAAATTCCAAGCCATATATATCAGCTGACATTTGAGATACGTTATCCGATCACATAGCCCAATTCTAGATAGAATTTTACTTCGTTTTTTTTATGTTACAATTCTTTATATACATATAGAGAGCTAGGTATGGATCTTTCATAGCTGAGCAACACACCACTACTATCAAACTTATACCCATTGTCATTTTGCAACATACCAAACGCATTCTTAGTCCATAAATGAACTTTTCTCTTATCTTTGATATCCATTCAAATTTGATGGCTGTTCCAATGGACATACACGTTTTAATGTTGACACCAAAAGTCTTTATTCCAAGCTTTAATTATTATGAGAAAATAATCAAAACAAATTTCCAAGCCATATATATCAACTGTCAATTGAGAGACGTTATTCGATTACATAGCCCAATTCATGATAGAATTTACTATTTTTGTTACAATTCTATATATACATCTAGAGAGTTAGGTATGGATCTTTTATAGGTGAGGAACCACACTACTATCAAACTTATGCCCATTGTCATTTTGCAGCATACCAAACACATCCTTAGTCCCTAAATAAACTTTTCTCTTATCTTTGATATCCGTTCAAATTTGATAGTATTTCCAAAGGACCTACACGTTTTAATGTTAACGCCAAAAGTCTTTAGTCCAAGCTTTAATTATTATGAGAAAATAACCAATGCAAAATTCCAAGCCATATATATCAACTGATTTGAGATACGTTATCCGATTACATAGCCCAATTCTAGAGAGAATTTTACTTTTTTCGTTACAGTTTTTATATACATCTAGAATGCTATGTGTGGATTTTTCATGGGAGAGGAATCCACTACTACTATCAAACTTATACCCATTTTCATTTTCAGAATACCAAACGCACCCTTAGTCCCTAAATAAACTTTTCTCTTATCTTTGATATCCATTCAAATTTGATGGCTGTTCCAATCGACCTACACGTTTTAATGTTGACGCCGAAAGTCTTTAGTCCATGCTTTAATTATTATGAGAAAATAACCAAAGCTAATTTCCTAGCCGTATATATTAGCGGCCATTTGAGATACGTTATCCGATTACATATCCCAATTCTAGTTAGAATTTAATTTTATTTTGTTACAATTCTTTATATACATCTAAAGAGCTTGGTATAGATATTTCATAGGTGAGGAACCAACCACTACTATCAAACTTATACCCATTGTCATTTTGCAACATACCAAACGCATCTTTAGTCCATAAATAAACTTTACTCTTATCATTGATATCAATTCAAATTTGATGATTCAAAAGGACCTACAAGTTTTAATGTTAACGCCAAAAGTCTTTAGTCCAAGCTTTAATTATTGTGAGAAAATAACCAAAGCAAAATTCCAAGCCATATATATCAACCGTCATTTGAGATACGTTATCCGATTACATAGCCCAATTCTAGATAGATTTTTTTTTTTTTTTTTTTTTTTTTTTTTTTTTTGTTACAATTCTTTATATACATCTAGAGTGCATGGTATGGATTTTTCATAGATGCGGAATCCAGCACTACTATCAAACTTATACCCGTTGTCATTTTGCAGCATACCAAACGCATCCTTAGTCCCTAAATAAACTTTTCTCTTATCTTTGATATCCGTTCAAATTTGATAGTATTTCCAAAGGACCTACACGTTTTAATGTTGACGCCAAAAGTCTTTAGTCCAAGCTTTAATTATTATGAGAAAATAACCAATGCAAAAGTCCAAGCCATATATATCAACTGCCATTTGAGATACGTTATCCGATTACATAGCCCAATTCTAGAGAGAATGTTACTTTTTTTGTTACAGTTCTTTATATACATCTAGAATGCTATGTGTGGATTTTTCATAGGTGAGGAATTCACTACTACTATGAAACTTATACCCATTGTCATTTTGCAGCATACTAAACGCACCCTTAGTCCCTAAATAAACTTTTCTCTTATCTTTGGTATCCATTCAAATTTGATGGCTGTTCCAATGGACCTACATGTTATAATGTTGACGCCAAAAGTCTTTAGTTCACGCTTTAATTATTATGAGAAAATAACCAATGCTAATTTCCAAGCCATATATATTAGCAGCCATTTGAGATACGTTATCCGATTACATATCCCAATTCTAGTTAGAATTTAACTTTTTTTTTGTTACAATTCTTTATATACATCTAAAGAGCTTGGTATAGATCTTTCATAGGTGAGGAGCCCGCCACTACTATCAAATTTATACCCGTATTCATTTTGCAACATGCCAAACACATCCTTAGTCCATAAATGAACTTTTCTCTTGTTTTTGATATGCATTCAAATTTGATGGCTGTTCCAATGGACGTACACGTTTTAATGTTGACTCCAAAAGTCTTTAGTCCAAGCTTTAATTATTATGAGAAAATAAGCAAAGCAAATTTCCAAGCCATATATATCAGCTGCCAATTGAGATATGTTATTCGATTACATAGCCCAATTCTTGATAGAAGTTTAGTTTTTTTTACAATTATTTATATACATATAGAGAGTTAGGTATGGATCTTACATAGGTGAGGAACCCACCACTACTATCAAACTCATACCTATTGTCATTTTGTAGCATGCCAAACGCATACTTAGTCCCTTAATGAACTTTTCTCTAATCTTTGATATCCATTCAAATTTAAAGGTTGTTCCAAAGGACCTACACGTTTTAATGTTGACGCCAAAATTCTTTAGCCCAAGCTTTAATTATTATGAGAAAATAACCAAAGCAAAATTCCAAGCCATATATTTAAGCTGTCATTTGAGATACGTTATCCGATTACATAGCCTAATTCTAGATAGAATTTTCCTTTTTTTGTTACAATTCTTTATATACATCTAGAGTGCTAGGTATGGATTTTTCATAGGTGCGGAATCCACTACTACTATCAAACTTATACCCATTGTCATTTGGCAGCATACCAAACGCACCCTTAGTCCCTAAATAAACTTTTCTCTTATCTTTGGTATCCATTTAAATTTGATGGTTGTTCTAATGGACCTACATGTTTTAATGTTGACGCCAAAAATCTTTAGTCCACACTTTAATTATTATGAGAAAATAACCAAAGCTAATTTCCAAGCCATATATATTAGCTGCCATTTGAGATACGTTATCCGATTACATATCCCAATTCAAGTTAGAATTTAACTTTTTTTTTTACAATTCTTTATATACATCTAAAGAGCTTGGTATAGATCTTTCATAGGTGAGGAACCCACCACTACTATCAAATTTATACCCGTTGTCATTTTACAACATGCCAAACGCATCCTTAGTCCATAAATGAACTTTTCTCTTGTTTTTGATATCCATTCAAATTTGATGGCTGTTCCAATGGACGTATACGTTTTAATGTTGACTCCAAAAGTCTTTAGTCCAAGCTTTAATTATTATGAGAAAATAAGCAAAGCAAATTTCCAAGCCATATATATCAACTGCCAATTGAGATATGTTATTCGATTACATAGCCCAATTCTTGATAGAAGTTTAGTTTTTTTTACAATTATTTATATACATCTAGAGAGTTAGGTATGGATCTTACATAGGTGAGGAACCCACCACTACTATCAAACTTATACCCATTGTCATTTTGCAGCATGCCAAACGCATACTTAGTCCCTAAATGAACTTTTCTCTTATCTTTGATATCCATTCAAATTTAAAGGTTGTTCCAAAGGACCTACACGTTTTAATGTTGACGCCAAAAGTCTTTAGCCCAAGCTTTAATTATTATGAGAAAATAACCAAAGCAAAATTCCAAGCCATATATTTAAGCCGTCATTTGAGATACGTTATCTGATTACATAGCCCAATTCTAGATAGAATTTTCCTTTTTTTTGTTACAATTCTTTATATACATCTAAAGTGCTAGGTATGGATTTTTCATAAGTGCGGAATCCAGCACCACTGTCAGACTTATACCCATTGTCGTTTTGCAGCATACCAAACGCATCCTTAGTCCCTAAATAAACTTTTCTCTTATCTTTTATATCCGTTCAAATTTGATAGTATTTCCAAAGGACCTACACGTTTTGATGTTGACGCCAAAAGTCTTTAGTCCAAGCTTTAATTATTATGAGAAAATTACCAAAGCGAAATTCCAAGGCATATATATCAACTGCCATTTGAGATACGTTATCCGATTACATAGCCAAATTCTAGAGAGAATTTTACTTTTTTTTGTTACAGTTCTTTATATACATCTAGAATGCTATGTGTGGACTTTTCATAGGTGAGGAATCCACTACTACTATCAAACTGATACCCATTGTCATTTTGCAGCATACCAAACGCACCCTTAGTCTCTAAATAAACTTTTCTCTTATCTTTGGTATCCATTCAAATTTGATGGACGTTCCAATAGACCTACATGTTTTAATGTTGACGCCAAAAGTCTTTAGTCCACGCTTTAATTATAATGAGAAAATAACCAAAGCTAATTTCCAAGCCATATATATTAGCTGCTATTTGAGATACGTTGTCCGATTACATATCCCAATTCTAGTTAGAATTTAACTTTTTTTTGTTACAATTCTTTATATACATCTAAAGAGCTTGGTATAGATCTTTCATAGGTGAGGAACCCACCACTACTATCAAATTTATACCCGTTGTCATTTTGCAACATGCCAAACACATCTTTAGTCCATAAATGAACTTTTCTCTTGTTTTTATATCCATTCAAATTTGATGGCTGTTCCAATCGACGTACACGTTTTAATGTTGACTCCAAAAGTATTTAGTCGAAGCTTTAATTATTATAAGAAAATAAGCAAAGCAAATTTCCAAGCCATATATATCAGCTGCCAATTGAGATATGTTATTCGATAACATAGCCCAATTCTTGATAGAAGTTTAGTTTTTTTTTTACAATTATTTATATACATCTAGAGAGTTAGGTATGGATCTTACATAGGTGAGGAACCCACCACCACTATTATGAGAAAATAACCAAAACAAAATTCCAAGACATATATATCAGCTGTCATTTGAGATACGTTATCCGATTACATAGCCTAATGCAAGATAGAATTTTACTTCTTTTTGTTACAATTCTGTATATACATCTAGAGAGTTACGTATGGGTCTTTTATAGGTGAGGAACCCACCACTACTATCAAACTTATACCCATTGTCATTTTGCAGCATACCAAATGCATCCCTAGTCCCTAAATGAACTTATCTCTTATCTATGATATCTATTCAAATTTGACGGATGTTCCAAAGGCCCTACACGTTTTAATGTTGACACCAAAAGTCTTTAGTCCAAGCTTTAATTATTATGATAAAATACGTAAAGCAAAATTCCAAGCCATATGTCGGTGATTTTACATCACCAATATGATTTAAGTGTAATGGACTGACTTAGTTGACCAATGTATTATCATGATAAATGTTCAACAAGTCGGGGTTGTGCTGAGTGCACACTTGTATGATGTTATTATGATTATTTCCCCACGCCCCCGTTAGCGGGGTTCAGGGGCGGCAGACCCTGGCCCCTGGTTGCAGGGTCCAAGGGGCGGCAGCCCCTGGCAGGGTCCAAGGGGCAGCGTAACAAACTTATATACATCTAGAGAAGTAGGTATGGATCTTTCATAGGTGAGGTACCCACCACTACTATCAAACTTATACCCATTGTCATTTTGCAGCATAACAAACACACCCTTGGTCCCAAAATCAACTTTTCTCTTATCTATGATATCCATTCAAATTTGATAGCTGTTCCAAAGGACCTAAACGTTTTAATGTTGACGCCAAAAGTCTTTAGTCCAAGCTTTAATTATTATGAGAAAATAACCAAAGAAAATTTCCAAGCCATATATATTAGCTGCCATTTGAGATACGTTATCCGATTACATAGCCCAATTCTGGTTAGAATTTAACTTTTTTTTTTATTTTTTTAATTTTTTTTTTGTTACAATTCTTTATATACATCTAGAGAGCTAGGTATGGATCTTTCATAGGTGAGGAACCCACCACTACTATCAAATTTATACTCGTTGTCATTTTGCCACATACCAAACGCATCCTTAGTCCATAAATGAACTTTTCTCTTATCTATGATATCCATTCAAATTTGATGGCTGTTCCAAAGGACGTACACGTTTTAATGTTGACGCCAAAAGTCTTTAGTCCAAGCTTTAATTATTATGAGAAAATAACCAAAGCAAATTTCCAAGCCATATATATTAGCTGCGATTTGAGATACGTTATCCGATTAGATAGCCCAATTCTGGTTGGAATTTAACTTTTTTTTTTGTTACAATTCTTTACATACATCTAGAGAGCTAGGTATGGATCTTTCATAGGTGAGGAACCCACCACTACTATCAAACTTATACCCATTGTCATTTTGCAGCATACCAAATGCATCCTTAGTCCCTAAATGAACTTATCTCTTATCTTTGATATCTATTCAAATTTGACGGCTGTTCCAAAGGACCTACACGTTTTAATATCGACGCCAAAAGTCTTTAGTCCAAGCTTTAATTATTATGACAAAATAACCAAAGCAAAATTCCAAGCCATATATATCAACTGTAGTACTCCACACCTTTTCATATGATGTTTCCAAAATTTTACCTAACAATCTTGCATAGAACCTACTGTTTTCTTGCGACTTATTTATCTTTGTTTCTTGTTTGTTAAACTTACTGCAAGATAGTGTGTGACAGAAGTTGGAAACTTGTGTGATGCATAATCAGACACAATGTATTTACCAATATGTTTGGCAAAGTTAGCGCAATATGCACAAACATTAGAAGCCATGTAAGAAGAGCAATTCCACATATATAACAATGGTGTATCCTAATAACATCTACCGAATTTATACTATTAAATGTCTTCTATTTTCCAGCCTAATCATTAAAAAGAATTTGTGCAACAACCTCTAAAAAATTCTTGGGTTCATCTCTAATTAGTGGTAAACTAAAGAAGTTTTTAAATGATTAATAGACTTGGAGCATAAGCAAATATTAGAAGTTACTGAATTGATGACAAATATGACAAAGATTAGCTATTTGTATATCTATGTGGAAAAGATTATAGAATGGTGATACAAAGGCCAAACTATGTTCCTGTCTAAATCAGAAGCAGTTAAAAATGCAAGTTTAATATAAATGCAAGTGAAGATGAGTTATGTCAAAGCATTCATACGCGACGAAATTGAAACATCTAAGGACCAAGTCATCTACGAATTCTTGAGACACTATATATGAAAAATATACTGTTGCAAGTACCGGGGATGCTATCCTAAATTATTTGCATTAAATTAAGAAATAAGTTGACAAAGTAGAAGACTTAAAAATAATAAAACATGAAAAATCATACCTCGTTGCTAGAAAGATTGATTTCATAGGAAAGATATGAGAAAAAAGTAGCTTTTTAGCCCATCTACGTAGTTTATAACCCATCAGTTGCTACTTGAATAAAGGAAACAACTAACGGCATTGTAACAACCTGAACCAGAATACCAAGGATAAACGTCATGGGATTGCATTATTATTTAACTGACATAAAATTGCTGAAGAGGTTCAAACATACCCACTCATACAAGAATATGGGAAATAACAAGGAAACCTATTTTGAATCTTCAGTAGGATTAGTTTTGCTATTTCTAGAGGTGTGGGGGCCAGATATTTTCGAGGCTTCCCACTAATTTTTTGTAATCCTATGGTTTTTTCTAATGAAAGTGATGTTTATTATTAAAATAAAATAAAATAAAATAAAATAAAATAATAATAATAATAATAATAATAATAATAATAATAATAATAATAAAGCGCATTAGACGATTAAAGCGCATTAGACGATTTTCTATGACCCAAGACATTGGAGCACGTGCTGCCCTACATATTTTTAGTAGGATTGGTTTTGCTGTAGCTAGAGGTGTAGGGGCTCAGTTAGTATCTCGGCTCTCCACTAATTTTTTGTAAAATCCTATTTGTTTTTCAATAAAGTGATGATAATAATAATAATAATAATAAGAATAAGAATAATAATAATAATAATAATAATAATAATAATAATAATAATAATAATAATAATAATAATAATAATAATAATAATAATACTATTTTAAACAATTTGAGATGTAAGGAAATTACTATGAGGAACATAATCCTAAGATGAAATATATTGCAGACTTAGTACATGCCTTAAATAAAAGCATGCTCAACATATCAATGTGTTTGAAACTTTGAACCACTTCAAATATACCCTATTTGACCACT
Source organism: Artemisia argyi (assembly GCA_030686995.1). NCBI lineage: Eukaryota > Viridiplantae > Streptophyta > Magnoliopsida > Asterales > Asteraceae > Artemisia > Artemisia argyi. The sequence goes on along the minus strand of CM060700.1, from coordinate 234,750,575 downwards.
TTAACCGGTTCTGAATTGCTCAATATCTTGCCTCTGTATGTAACTCCTATGATGTGCTTAGTTATGAAGGAGTAGCTATAAGGGATTAACTTATAAAAGGAACAACATACCATTATTGGAAATGGAACCTTATATATAACTACCACTTTTTGTATCCAAATTGTGTGAAAAAGTGGCCATCACAAAATGAACTATTAGCCATACAAAAGATGAGACTCTACACAAATAGAAACTAAAAATCCAACATTAGCCCCCCCACAATAGCATCCTCATGTACATTCAAATAAATTAATGGGATCAACTTTCTTGTTCATATGAATTCTCTAGTACCTTTAAAAAGCTCTTCTTGCCCTGCTCGTGGCTTGGGCTTTAGTCACATCCGGTTTGTTGCGCCGGGGCCCTGTTTGTTTGTTTATTGGGCCATGGCCCGGTCATCCAATTATATAATATAGTCCAAGCCTGGTTGTATAGAGTAGTCCAGGCTCAGTAAGCCTACTATCCGTATTATACATTATCACCATGGGTACATAATTGCAAACAAACTGTCTAAAAACAAAATCAATTGACATCAATTTAAACATGTTAAAAAATCTATGGAATGTTCAGAGTATGAAACTCATATACACCTAGCAATCTGTCTAAATCTAAGATTGTGGTACTTCTCTTCTACATAGAAGGCACATGTGATTGAATCTAAATAGCAGTTTAGTTTAGCCTGTATCGGAGATGCACATCTTCTAGCAGACACAATACCCAGACAGATAGCAAATGCACATTTCAAAATTAATGAAAAAGTAATCAACCAATGCGAGCGATGGTGAAACTAACATAGACTAACATTTCATAAAATTAATGAAAAAGTAATCAACCAATGTGAGCGATGGTGAAACTAACATTTCATAAAATGACCCAATCAGAAAAACAGATAGTATTCTATAATGAATAATCAAAACTTTTTTTTTTTTTTTTTTTCAGTTTAAGCTCAATAAAAATTCCAAAGCCCAAATTTCATAAAAACCGAAAATAAGTGGCTGCTGTAGTTTACTAAACTGTTGCTGACGTGGCACTTTCTCAGCATCATTTCATTTTTTAAACTCTCTATCATCCTTCAGTTTCATTTATTTTAACAGTCATGCATTCAATACCAGTGCCTAATCTTCCTTGTCCGATCAGTCAACGGAAACTTTACGGAACTCGTCGCCGGTTAACCGGAGGACGGAACAGAATTACAGCAGTGAGTGAAGCTTCTGAAGTTGTTTTTGCTCCGGGTGATCCAGAGATTACGTGGCAGATTGTTGTTGGAACTATTGATATGTCTTGTTAATGTGACATGTTTAAGGTTATTCGTGGGCTTACGAGCTTATTTGATTTCGGATTATATTAAGTCTAAATATTTTTTTGGCTTGTTTCGAGACTTACGGGCTTATACAAGCTTAATATTTTTAAGCTTGTATTAATGGGTAAGCCCATAAGTCTCAAAACAAGCTGAATAATATTTCGACTTGTGAAATATAAGCCGAAATCAAATAAGCTCATAAATAAGCCCACGAATAATAAACTTAAACAAGGTGTTTGTCTTACCTTATCAAGTGGGCTTATCAGCTTATATAAATCTTGAAAAGCTCGTAAGCTCATTTTTCTGGCTTATCATGTTAAGCTTATGACCTTAGACATAATCTCATAAGGAAAAAAAGAAAGTGGACTTACGAGCGTTTCAAATTTTACATATGCCGCTTAATAAGCAAAGACAAACACCACCTAATTTAGTTAATTTGAGTTATGTTAATGTGTTTTTAGTATATAATTGTGTTTGGGTTTTTGGAATTTGTAGCTGGAGTTACGCCGTTTGTGGTTGCTGGAATCGAATTTAGCAAGAGAATTGTATGTTCATTATGTCATTATTGTGTTTGGTACGACTAGGTGTGTAAATGAGTCAGGAGCCATGTTTGAGCTTGACTTGTTGGCCGTTTAAGTAAACGAGCTAGAGGTCAAGCTTCTGAGCTCCGTACATATAGCTCAAATTGGCTCACGAGTCTAAATAATTTTTATTCTCTTTACTATATAAAATAAGTCAACTATGTCTCTATGTATTATACGGTTAATTAAGATTTAAGAGGTACCAATTATTGAGAGATAGCATAGTCATTTTGAAAATGTCAAAAATAATTAGGATTGAAACTCGACCCGGCTTGTCTACAACATGAAATTTAGGGGGTGTTCGAGTAAGCTGATTTGAGCAGTTTGACAACTTATTGAAATTTTAGAAAAGATATTAACATCATTATAGGTCTTTGGCTAAAGCTTAATATCATGGGATTATATCTCTTTTGGGGAAAGAATAAGCTATTAAGCATTGCCTTAGATTAGATATGAGCATACCCAAACACCCCCTTAGATATAAGCAATTTAAGAGGGTGTTTCATAATACTGATTAAAATGTCTATTACAGATAAGGGGCTTGAGTTAAGCTTGCATACGTATGGAATTATTTATTTTTGAAGTAGATGAGCTAATTTAAGCAATCTCAGACACCCCTTAACTATGGTTATTGGATTATTGGAGACTTAGTGTGTAAAACTATGATGAGTTCTGAATAATCAGTTTGATAGTTGCTTGATCACTTTACCTGTTAGGTCCATGAATAACCAATGCGAAAATTGTAGTGTTTGGTTATGACAAAGCAAATCCGAAAGATATTTGGATTTTACTATTACAAAAGCATTAACAAGTTTAAGAAGCCACCCCGAACACCCCTGAATCTTGGTTGTGAACTTATAATTTTATCCATGGCATGTGGCTCAGAAGAAATGCTCTGAGTGTGGCGGTTCGGGCTTTGTTGAGATCGAAAAGGAGTATATAAGCTGCCCTAATTGTGGTAAGAAAGATTCAAGAATGATTTTTTTGTTATACAAACACAATGATTAGTGAATTATTAAAGGGCGTTTTGCATTTGTGTTTTCGAAATGATCATCAGTTATTGCATTTTCAACTCATACATACTTAGGGAGCTGCCACTGATTGTGATTATCAGAGCTTTAAGTAGCTGCAACATGTCTGCATTTTGTTATAGCTATTTATATGATTATGCTCATTAAATCAAAGACTCCTCTCCCATGTAACATTAGCAGGGGTATACTAACCGGCAAAACTAACATTAGAATAACGAGCGTTAATTATGTTTACCTTGCTGGTTTCAAACACATTTGGATTTCATCTTGAAAATGAAATGTTAGATTTTATCTTCAGAAGTAACACAACACAGTTGAAATTGAAACTTGAAAGTAACAAGTGTGTATGTTAAAAAGACATGTAAACGCGATCTTGTATTTTGGTGATGTGGACAAGCAAAGACCATTCAAATGGTCAATGACGTGAACAAACAAGATCGTGTGTTTTGCACATTTGGTTGACATAAGGGAATTTAAAAATCTGTCTTATGTGTTGGTTTTATAGACAAAATAATAATAGTCGTGTGTTAGGATCGAACTTGAGATCACGGGATTACACACAATACGTATGAAGAGAAAATGTAATAATTATTTATAAAATGTTATAATTAATTATTAAACACAAAACAAATAAATAATAATTAGTATTATTGATTAATGACTAATTAATTATTAAACGAAGATTAGGAAAGTAATTACTAGACAATACATGGAAACAAGAGAAGGTTCCGGAATCCCCTAAGGGATGCCAAAACTGATCGGCCCAAGGGGTTTACCCACCTCCATTGTGCCTTGAGCTCCAAGTCTTGTGTAGTATATAAGCAAACCCAAGATGTAGGTTTTTCATATAACTTGTACACACACATCTTGGGTTTTCTCCTCTCCTTTTCTTTCTTGGTCGATCCAAAACCGAACACCCCTAAGGGTTTCGATTTTCTTGTATCTAAAAAAGGGTTTTGTGTTTTATTACTTGCAAATACTTTTCTTGAATTAGTACGTGTGTACAAGAACATGAATCAAACACACTATTGTTTGATTCTTGGATTGAATTACAAAAAGGTAAGGGGTAATTCATATAATCCTTATAAACCCTAATTAGGGTTAATTGGTTCCGGAAGATTGCATTGATTCTTGTTCGGGCTAGAATCACTACGGTATGTTTACTATTTAAATTAATAATTAATTAATTACATGTTATTCGATCTATTATAATTGCTTCCGCTCATGCTCACTTTGATGTACTTGGTTTATTAATATGAATGTCATGATATAATAATTCCAACAGTGGCATCTAGAGCCGTTATAATGTGTAATTAATTATCGAAACGCATAAAAATTGGATTTTGATTCGTATAGTTACATGTTTTTTAGGGTTTATGTGTTTTATCCCTAACCCTAATTTTGGGTCGAATGACCTTTAAGGGTTATTAGGGTTTATGTTTTTTTTTAAACAAATTTGATTAGAAACCCTAAGATGTCATGTAATTGTTATGCGTTTTAGTAAACGATCTTGGTGCAATGTGTTAATTGTTAAGCTAAATCCATGAAAAAGTGCATATTTGCATGGATTTTTTATTGTGTTATAATTTAAATTGTTTAAATTGCTTATATATATTAATGGTTAAGTTATATTAAAACATGTAAATTTTAATAGATGTCGAATTGGAGAAGACTCCAATATTAAGTAATCAATTATGTGCTATGTGGTATTTATTTAATTTTGGCTTACGCAATCGATTTATCGATATATGTGGCTCTTTTTCTAAGGAAAAGAAAGCCCTAATTGAATTAATGTGTTATGCGCCTAGATTTGATTATTAATAGAACTTTTGAATAAGATTTGCATGTGGCTACATGTTTTATACATATTTAATTGTTATGATTATGTATATGTGTTTATTTAGTTGTTTTATTTTTTATTGCATATTACTTGTTTTGTTTATTTATTGTGTTAGACATGTTTATATAAACGAAAAGAGTAATTTTTTTGAATAGAAAAATAATACGGACTAAATAATGGCGAAATTGTTTTGGTTTTAAGAGTTTAAAATTTCAAAGGATTGGTTGATTGATGTTTTTATACGTAATGGTTAAATAGGCTCGACCGAAGTTTACACACTATAAGATGGGTATAAGGATGGCAACGCATTAAATTGTGGCCTTAGATAGACAACATTCTGTCTTAACGCTCGTTTGTGTGTAAATTAAACTTACCGAACAACCATTACATGTACATTGTCATCTTAAGGGTGAATAATCCACAATTCTACAATGATTATCCGAAACACTAAGCTTTCGGGCTTATGCAAAAGTACGATATAGTGGACGATAATTGATGGTTATTCTTTAATTGGTGAACCCGATACCTCAATCAAAACTTTGTTATTTTACTCTTAGCAAATTGGTAATAAAATTGTTTTGTGAAGCCAATGTTATGAAGTTGTATGCATGCTTCTTCATACATTATTTTGATCACATCAAAATATTAATACCCTTATAAAATTAAGTTGAATGCCATCTAATTAAGAACACTTGAAGTTGTAATTTACGTCAAGTGAGATTTGGTGAGATTGCAATGGAAAGGTAAATTTCATAAATTCATTGCTAGCAGATCAACTGATGTGATGGATTTGTGAGTTTACAGTTTTTAAGTTAGACGACTTAAATTGAGTAGGAAATGAGACTTGGACTCAAGGCATTAAGATGGGGACTAGACATGCTTACAATACAAATGTTTTGTGATTGTAAATCCCATATATCTAGGAATTGGACAAATGTTATGCCAATTACTTGTACGACAAGTTACCTCATATTGTACTTTCATTACTAGCAGATCAACTGATGTGATGAAACTATGTTTATGGAGGATCCTAGTTTTCAAGATTATTCTATGGATTTATTTTCCTTGGGTATTTTAGTTTTCTTGAAAAATTGTATTATCAAAAATACTAATGTTTTGAACTTTCTTTATCTGTAGAAATGGCTCAAACTGATAACACCAACTTTCGTTCTGTGTTCAAAACTTATTTTGAACGAGAAAAATTGACTGGCTCGGAAAATTTCAATGATTGGTACCGTTCACTAAGGATTGTCCTGCGAGTGACTGGTCAACTTGAAATCTTGAAAACGCCTTGTCCTGCTGAACCTGAAGGCGATGCAGCAACTGATGCTGCTAAGGCCAAATGGAATCTTGATTGCAAGGAACATATTGATGTGGCCGCAATGATGTTAGGGGCGATGTCCACACCTCTTCAAAGGCAGTTTGAGGAGTATTTCCCCATGAACATGATTGATGAACTCAAGAAACTCTATGAAAAACCATCAAATGTAGAGATTTACGATTTGATGGAGGCTCTACATGGTTGTAAGCAGGGTGATGGTGAACCTGTGAGTGCTCATGTGTTGAAGATGAAAAGTTTCATGGATCAACTACAAACACTTAAGAAACCCTATGACAATGATATGGCTGTGAACTTAATCAATAGGTCCCTTAACAAGGATTTTAATGGTTTTGTGAGGAACTTCAATATGCATTGCGTGGGGAAGACAGTAAGTGAATTGCACGCACTGCTCATTGATTATGAGAAAGGGTTAACACCAAAGGCTCCTACGCCCCAAGTTCTTGCTATACAAGGGGTAGAATTAACAAGCCAAATGCGAACAAGAAGAAGGGTAAAGGAAAGAAGAAGGCTGATAAGAATAAGCAGGTTATGGCTTATCAACCACCTCAACCTAAGAAGAACCCTACTGTCAAGAATAATCCAAAGAAGGATCAAGGATGCCATTACTGCAAGGTGATGGGCCATTGGAAGAGGAATTGTCCTCTTTATCTCGATGACTTGCGAAACAATAAGGTTAAAAAGACTGGGCACATGGGCGCCAGCACTTCAGGTAACTTATTTGTCATTGAATTATTTACTTTATCTCATAAATTAAATTCCTGGGTATATGATACTGGATGTGGTATTAATATTTGTAATACACTACAGGGGTTTAGAGAGGAAAGGAGACTAGCTTATGGGGAGCAATTTCTGCATGTGGGAAATGGAGCACAAGCAGCAGTTGAAGCCATAGGAATGTTTGATTTAGTTTTACCTTCGGGTTTAGTACTTTGTTTAAACAATTGTCATTATGCACCTTCTATAATTATAGGTGTTGTTTCCTTTTCATGTTTGTTGGATCTTGGTTCTTCTCATACTATTGATGGCAATAGAATTTCTGTTTCTTTAAATGGTGTATTTTATTTTAATGCTGTTGCTGTGAATGGTGTGTTTGAAATTGATATGAATAATTGTATGACTTCCAACAATAATAATAATTCGATGTACAGCATAAGTAAGAGAATGAAGTATGACTTGAATTCATCTTACCTTTGGCACTGTAGACTTGCCCATATAGGCAAGACTCGCATGCAAAAGCTGCAACGTGAAGGGCTTTTGAATGATATCATTGATGAGTCATTTGATAAATGCGAATCTTGTATTTCTGGGAAGATGACGAAGAAACCTTTTCATAATAATATGGAAAGAGCTTCAGATCTACTTGGTTTGATACACACGGATGTATGTGGACCACTTAGACATGTGTCAAGGAGAGGTGCTGTCTACTTCTTAACTTTTACGGATGATTTCAGCCGTTATGGTTATGTTTATTTACTTAAACATAAACATGAGGTGTTTGAAACATTTAAAGTTTTCAAAGCAGAAGTAGAATTGCAATTGGGAAAGAAGATTAAAGCTCTTCGTTCTGATCGAGGTGGTGAATACCTTAGTCAAGATTTTAAAGATTTCTTAATTGAGAATGGAATTATCCAGAATCTCACATCTCCATATACTCCACAACAAAATGGTGTATCTGAGAGAAGGAATCGTACATTGTTGGACATGGTTCGATCAATGTATAATCTTACTAATCTTCCTTTGTCTTTTTGGGATTATGCTCTTGAATCAGCTGTTCGTATTTTGAATATGGTTCCCACCAAGAAGGTTGATACGACACCATATGAGATATGGACTGGAAAAGCTCCGAACTTGTCTTATTTAAAGGTCTGGGGTTGTGAGGCGTATGTTAAATGTGACTCACAAGATAAACTCCAACAAAGATCTGTAAAATGCATTTTCGTAGGATACCCTAAGGAAACTATGGGTTACTACTTTTACTACCCACCTGAGAACAAAGTGTTTGTTGCAAGATATGGTGATTTTCTTGAAAGTGAATTTGTGGTTCAAGAAATCAGTGGGAGACTATATGATTTAGAAGATGATCTAAATAATGCATTACCTTCAGAAAACACTAGCACACTTCCTATAGAACCGGAAAGTCTGGGTCCTCCACCGGAAGTTGAAGTAATTCCTATTCGCAGATCTTCGAGATCTGTGAAAGCTCCTGAACGTCTATGTCTTAATGTAGAGGTTGATCAGCATACACTAGGGGATCTTAATGAACCTACTAGTTATAGAGCTGCCATTAATAGCCCTCAAAAAGCTAAATGGAAAGCTGCTATGGATGGGGAAATACAATCCATGCATGATAATGAAGTCTGGGAAGAAGTTGACTTACCTCCTGGTGCCAAGGTAGTTGGGAGTAAGTGGCTTTACAAAATCAAGACTGACATGGATGGATATGCACACATTTATAAGGCTCTTCTAGTAGCTAAAGGTTTTACTCAAACTTTTGGAATAGATTACGAGGAGACATTTTCTCCTATAGCAGACATAAGAGCTATAAGAATTCTCATAGCTATAGCAGCGTACTATGACTATGAGATTTGGCAAATGGATGTGAAAACCGCTTTCTTAAATGGTCATCTAGATGAAGACATCTATATGGCACAACCAGAAGGGTTTGAAAATCCAGAATTTCCAAATCGTGTTTGCAAGCTTAAGAGATCCATTTATGGATTAAAGCAAGCATCACGACAAAGGAACAAGAGGTTTGATGCTGAAATTAAAAAGTTTGGATTCACTCAAAATCTTGATGAGCCATGTGTGTATCACAAAGCTAGTGGGAGTGATAATGTAACTTTCCTAATTCTATATGTTGATGACATATTGATCATGGGAAAAGACATTCCAAGTTTGCAAAAAGTTAAGGCATATCTTGGAAAGTGCTTTTCTATGAAAGATTTAGGAGAAGCTGCATACATTCTGGGAATCAAAATCTATAGAGATAGATCAAGGCGGTTAATTGGATTAAGTCAAAGTTCTTACATTGACAAAATATTGAAAATATTCAATATGCAAAATTCCAAGAAAGGATATTTGCCGATGGAAGTAAAACATGGCTTATGTAATGAGTTTTGTGCTTCAACACCTGCTGAGGTGGCTCGCATGAGTAAAGTTCCTTATGCTTCGGCTGTAGGATCTATTATGTATGCGGTTAAGTGCACAAGGCCAGATGTGGCGTTTGCTTAAAATATTACCAGTCAATTTCAACAGAATCCAGGTGAAAAACATTGGATTGCTGTTAAGCATATTCTTAAGTATTTGAGGAATACAAAAGATATGTTTTTTGGTATATGGTGGAAATCTAGCTGCAGAACTTTGTGTTACAGGTTTCTGTGATGCATCCTTTCAAAGTAATAAAGATGATTCGAAGTCTCAGACGGGTTATGTCTTTGTTATCAATGGAGGAGCTGTAGACTGGAGGAGCAAGAAGCAGAGTACAATTGCGATGTCTGCAACAGAAGCTGAATACATTGCTGCTTCAGAAGCTGCTATGGAGGCTGTTTGGATTAGGAAATTCGTTTCTGGGCTTGGTGTTATGCCTTCAATTGAATTACCTATTAATATGTATTGTGACAATTCTGCTGCAATCATATTTGCCAATGAACCTGGAGTCATGAGAGGCACCAGACATTTTCTACGGAAGTATCACTTTGTTCGTGAAAAGGTTGACGAAGGTGAAATAAATCTGTTGAAGGTTCACACAGATGAAAACTTAGCTGATCCATTCACTAAGGCTTTGGCTAAAGAGAAGCTTAATGAATTAGCCTATAGAATTGGACTTAAATTAGCTAGTAGTTTCATGCATAACTGTGATTAGTATTTGGATAAAGGATATTGTAAACAATTATTATTTTAATGAAATAATGTATGTTGGTATGTTTATTTCTGTTGTTAATTATTGTTGTCCTATTTTTGCATGTTTAAATCCATGAATAAGAGTTATTCTAAAATTGTCCGTTGTCAGTTAATAATATGGGAATATTATTAAATTAAGACAAATCTGAAGTTGATATAATATACTTAAGTATATTGACGTGTAGACATGTCATTTCAGAAGATATTCGATGATACTGAATATAGGACTTATCCCAACTATATGATGTTACTTTATGGATCTTGTCATTAAGTAAATCATAAGAAGTTATCCTTAGACTTGAGATACAAGATAACGGTCATGAATGTAGTACATTTTTGTGGAACAACTTAACGCTATACGTAACTGGTAGTCATAAGGGTTGTTTTCGGAAGTGTTACAAAATTTGTGTGTTTTGCTTGTAATCAATAAAGAATTTGTTCCTTCAAATTAATTTTTTGGAGTTTAATACTGTTGGGCCCCTCGTAGGGTTGTCAAGGTGTTTGCGTGGCCACGCCCAAGGTCTTTTATGAAAGGTTCAAAAGATTTGGTAATCTTGTCAATTTCTAAAAACGAGAAACAGAATGGTTAATTAAGGAATGACCTAGATCCATATCCTTATTTAACACGGTGTTAGAAACAAAGGGATAACAATAATGAGAAATCATTAAAAGGTTTTCCAGGAGCCTTACTCAAGTTGTACTAGAGGCATCGACGTGTTGCAAGACGCTAATCGATGTGATCACACTATTATGATATGTCTAAGTGGGAGCTGTTGGTTTTATAAACAAAATAATAATAGTCGTGTGTTAGGATCGAACTTGAGATCACGGGATTGCACACAATACGTATGAAGAGAAAATGTAATAATTATTTATAAAATGTTATAATTAATTATTAAACACAAAACAAATAAATAATAATTAGTATTATTGATTAATGACTAATTAATTATTAAACGAAGATTAGGAAAGTAATTACTAGACAATACATGGAAACAAGAGAAGGTTCCGGAATCCCATAAGGGATGCCAAAACCGATCGGCCCAAGGGGTTTACCCACCTCCATTGTGCCTTGAGCTCCAAGTCTTGTGTAGTATATAAGCAAACCCAAGATGTAGGTTTTTCATATAACTTGTACACACACATCTTAGGTTTTCTCCTCTCCTTTTCTTTCTTGGTCGATCCAAAACCGAACACCCCTAAGGGTTTCGATTTTCTTGTATCTAAAAAAGGGTTTTGTGTTTTATTACTTGCAAATACTTTTCTTGAATTAGTACGTTTGTACAAGAACGTGAATCAAACACACTATTGTTTGATTCTTGGATTGAATTACAAAAAGGTAAGGGGTAATTCATATAATCCTTATAAACCCTAATTAGGGTTAATTGGTTCCGGAAGATTGCATTGATTCTTGTTCGGGCTAGAATCACTACGGTATGTTTACTATTTAAATTAATGATTAATTAATTACATGTTATTCGATCTATTATAATTGCTTCCGCTCATGCTCACTTTGATGTACTTTGTTTATTAATATGAATGTCATGATATAATAATTCCAACATTATGTTTGGCATTGCAATTTTGTATATTAAATGACGAAATTAATCATTAGAAAACTGCACAAAACCAACTAAAAACAGCAGAAATCAGCTTTAAAACAGCTAAAATCAGGCACAAAACTTCACAAAATCAGCACTAAAAACAGCAAAAAACTGCACAAAAAACAGCTTCAAAAAATAGCAAAAATCAGCACAAAACCAACTAAAAAACAGCTTCAAAAAAACCAATGAAAAAACAGCACTAAAATTACTAGAAAGTGCAGAACTGTAATAAACACAAACAAAGTTACGAAACATATTATAATCCAGAAAAACAAATAGTTAGATAACCAACTAAAAAGGGACAATCCATTCAATTTGCATACCCACTGTTGTAGTCCCTTTTTATATTATCCAAAGGGTTAATGACATATAATAGCAACGTACTTTTCCATTTGTTCTATTATCAGATACGAACCCAAAAAAATTCAATAATACCCATCTAACTTTAAAAATTTTGTTTCATTATCATATACGAACTTTCAAATATCAGATATCGATGTCAGATACGAACTTTAAAAAAAAAATTGGGTTAATGGCATATAATAGCTACGAACTTTCCCAAGTGTTCACATGTTAGTAATGAACTTTCTAAAATACAAGAATACCCATCAAACTTTCAAATTTTGTTTTATCAATGTAAAAATCTCATCTCGTTGCGTACGATAATGAAAATTTTTTGAAAGTTGGATGGTAATTGTGGTATTTTTTTTTTATGTTCGTATCTGATAATGAAACAAAATTTGAAAGTTTGATGGGTATTCTTGTATTTTATAAAGTTCATTACTGACATGTGAACACTTGGGAAAGTTTGTAGCTATTATATGCCATTAACCCAAAAAAATTCTTTCATTAGCAACGTACTTTCTCATTTGTTCAAATATAAAAAAAAAAAAAAAAAAATTAAAGTTCGTATTTGATATTTGAACAAATGAGAAAGTACGTTGCTAATGAAAGAAATTTTTTTTAAAAACACTTGGGAAAGTTCGTAGCTATTATATGCCATTAACCCAAAAAATTTCTTTCATTAGCAACGTACTTTCTCATTTGTTCAAATATCACAAAAAAAAAAAAAATAAAAAAAAAAAAAAAAAAGAAAAAAAAAATTAAAGTTCGTATCTGATATTTGAACAAATGAGAAAGTACGTTGCTAATGAAAGAATTTGTTTTTAAAGTTTGTATCTGATTTCTGATATTTTAAAGTTCGTATATGATAATGAAACAAAAATTTTAAAGTTGGATGGGTATTATTGTATTTTTTTTTGTTCGTATCTGATAATGGCACAAATGGGAAAGTACGTTGCTATTATATGTCATTAACCCTTATCCAATTTCAGTTTCATGATTAGTACAATACATGACGGCCAATTTCTATCAACAATTTTCGAGATAGAAACTAGGAAGAATAACAATGAAATTTTTCGTTTACCACAATTTTTTTAGCACTTTTTTTCAATATCTCCATCATCAACACTCCACTCAGTAATAATAGGACCAGACGATGTAAGTATAGCCTGATTAGAACTAGGATTAACAACCTTAGGTATTATCTTCCATTTAACAAACTCCCTCTGTTTGGCGATTAACGATACCTAAAACCTAACAAACTGTCGCTTACCAATTTATTCTTTAATCAAGTGTTCCATTAATGATTTAATTTACAATCGTTAGTGGGTCGATTGTGCACAAGAATACTTATTTGATCGCACTTTGTTTGGTTTTTATATTCTCATCACTAGCTTACATTAATTGCCAATCATTGACTGATCATTCATACGCATGCTAGGACTTCAAATCATGTGATGGATAATGTTTTTACCGATTATAAAATCCTAATGTTCTAGGGTTTTTTCTGCATTCACTGAAGTTAATACGCTACTAGTACTTCTTGTTCTGTTTCGTTTTTCAAGTTGGGATGTTGAAATCGGGTTTTTTTTTAATTCGGGTGGGGGATGTGAAAAAAAGAAAAAAAAAAGAAGGAGAATGAATCGACTGGTACTAATCTTGGTTTGTCGTCCATGGTGAAGCCGGTTTCACAGTTGGGTGAGGGGAATAATATATTAACACAACCTGTTAATGTGAATATTGAAGAATTGAATGCTACTATTGATTTGTCGAAAGTGACTATGAGGAAACATAAGATGTTAAAAGTTACGTATAAATATTAATTAGTAAATGACTAGTATCGAGCCCGAGACTTCGGGATTGCACACATTACAAACGAGAATTAAAGATTAATAAATATTATTTGTTATGTATATTTATTAATAAAACAAGTGTAAGGACTAATGATCGTTAGTGATTAAACGTATGAACTAACTATCGTTAAATAATAAGGAAAGGGACTAGAATGTAATTTAGGAGACAAGAAGGATCCGGAAATCCCTTGTGGGGTGTATGGCCGGTCGATCCATGCCTTGCTTGGTCTCCAAAAAATCTTCTAGTATATATACAAACCCAAGGGTCAATTGTTTCTCACCTTTTGTGCACACACAATACCCTAAGTTTGGTTTTCCTCCCTTGTTTCTTCCTTGGCCGATCGTACCCTAAACCCTTAGGGTTTGGATCGAAATTTTTATAACAAAAATTATTACTTGTGTTTAATCTTGCCATCACTTTAATTCGGTATTAGTTTGTGTGTACAAGAACGAGGTAATTACTCACTATAGTAATTATCAAGAGATCGATAAACAAAAACGGTAAGGGGTTTATCATTGATCTAGTTTACACAAGATTCAAGATTTATTGAAGTGCATCGGGTACGTTACTTTTTATGTTTTAGTTAATCTTTGTATATGTTATACTTGATCCTAGCTTCCGCATATTATGTGTACTTTGATTGTCAAACTCTAACAGTGGCATCACGAGCCATGTATAACATGTAATTGATTACTAAAACGTAATAAAATTCGGATCTTTAATTGTTTTAGATACATGTTTTGATCTAGGGTTTTTTCTTTAATTTTTTTTTATAAAATTTGAAACCCTAACCCTAATTTATTGGGGGGGGCGATTTTCCACATAAAACCCTTATTAGGGTTTGTGGTATACTTGATTAAATTGTAATCACTAGAAACCCTAGGTCTTTAACCGGTTATGTGGACGTATCTTGTGACCTATGTGCTAATTGTTAGGTTTAATCCATGACGAAACATGCATATTAGTCATGGATCTTGTTGTTTTATTTATTTGTCACATGTTTTAGATAGATCTAAAATTGGGGAAGACTCCAATATATATATATATATATATATATATATATATATATATATATATATATATATATATATATATATTAAAATCAATTTATATGCTATGTGGTGTGTATATTAGCTTTGGCTTACGTAATTGATTCGTCAATGCATGTAGCTCTCTTCCATTAAGAGGAGAAGGCCCTAGTTAATTACATGCATATTTATACCTAGAATTGATTTTATTAGGATCTTTTTAATAAGGTTTGCATGTGGCTAATTGTTTCACTTTATTATTATTAGTTGTTTGTTTTTCTTTGATTACTTGCTTTATTGTTTATTGTTTGACATGATGTAAGCAATAAAAGGGTAATTTTTTTTTCATCAAGAAAATAATACGGACTAATAATGGTGAAACCCTAAGTGATAAAGATTGAATCTTGCGGAGTCTTATGTGCCAACAATGGTTCGCTTTGCACGGTAATTCGCTCCAAGGCGAGACTAGCAAGATTCACACTTTATCACATGTTTTGAGATTGAATCCATAAACTTTTGCTTGATTGATGTTTTGTACAAACATGCTTTTAAAATTAACTCTTTTAAGACTTGATTCATAAACGTGATATGAAGGCTTAGAAAAGAGACTTAGAGTCTGCCTTGGTTATCACAATCTTGAATATGTCTTAAACGAATTGTTTTTAAAATCATGCTTGTAGAAAGTCATCTTAGGGTTTTTAAACCTTAAGTAAAACTTTGTGTATTTATTTCACGAATTGGTGATAAAAAGGTTTTGAAAACTTATGCTATAAAGATGAGTGCATGCATCTTTATACATATTTTGATTTACATATCAAAATTGAATACTCTTAAAAATTTAAGTTACATGCCATCTATCTATAAGGAACACTTGAAATTTTAATTTAGTAAACGTGAGAACTAGGCTAAATTATTATAACAAGGTAAAATTCTTTTAGTGCGTGAGACCATAATTGTAATTTTACAGTTTCCAAGGTAGACGACTTAATTAAGTTGTGCGTGAGACCTAGAACTTAAGGCATGAGATGGGATGAAACATGCTTACAAGGAAAATTAATGAATCAATTTGAAGTAAATCCCATAATGGTCTAGGAATTGGAAATCTTGTTTGCCAATTATTGTTCGACAGATTACCATCTTTTGTACTTTCACCACTAGCAGATCAACTGATGTGGTGGAACTATGTAAAGTTGGATCCTAGATTTTCAAGAAAATTTTGGTGGTTATTTGAATATAGCCTATGGGTATTTTATTTTCTTGAAAATACTTATTATCGAAAATACTAATGTTTGAACTTTTATCTGTAGATATGGCTCAACCTGATAACCCAACTGTGATTTCTGCTTTCAAGAGTCATCTTGAAAGGGAAAAATTGACTGGAAAGAATTTCAATGACTGGCACTGTTCGCTCAGAATTATCTTGAGGGCGTCTGGAAAGCTAGATTACTTGACCGATGAATGCCCAGCTGAGCCTGCTGCTACTGAACCAGAAGCAGTTAAGGCGGCATGGAGGGTGGAACATTCTAAGTTTAAATGAGGTTGCTTGTTTAATGCTCACTAGCATGAGTGCTCAGTTACAAAAGAAGTTTGAGTACTTTTTCCCTAAAGACATGCTTGAAGTACTTAAGCAGTCTTATGAGAAACCACCTGCAGTTGAATTGTATGATGAACTTGACAAGCTACACAACTGCAAGCATGGTGATGGTAAACCAGTTGAAGATTATGTGACTGAGATGAAAGAATCTTTTGATCAGCTTCACAGAATTGGATTTGGTTACCCCGACAATGTGCAAGTGCACTTGATCAACAGGTCCCTTAACAAGGACATTGCTGGTTTTGTGCAGAATTTCAACATGCACTGCTCGGGGAAGACAGTCTCAGAATTACTCGCACTGCTTGTTGATTATGAGAAAAGTCTACCAGCCAAGGTCAAGGCCCCTACCCCCCAAGTGTTGGCAATTCAAGGGGGAAGAATCCAGAAGAAATCGCATGTGAACAAAGGCAAGGGAAAAGGTGATAAAGGCAAGCAGGTCATGGCCTATCAACCTCAACCAAAGATGCCCAAGGTGAAGCAGCATCAGCCTAAGCAGAACAAGGTGAATCCGCCAAGCAAGAAGGATCAGTCTTGTCATCATTGTCATGAAAATGGCCATTGGAAGCGCAATTGTCCTCTCTATATTCATGACTTGCGACTCAAGAAGCAGGGGAATGAAGCTGGTAACCCCAGTTCATCAGGTGCGTTCTTTATGATTAAATTATTCACTCTTACTCCTAAATTGAATTCATGGGTATATGATGCGGGATGTGGAATTCATATTTGCAATACCTTGCAGGGGTTTAGAGTTGAGAGAAAGCTGGCCTATGGACAACAATTCCTGCACGTGGGTAACGGAGCACATGCAGCAGTTGAAGCTATAGGAGTTTTTAATTTAGTGTTGCCTTCAGGCCTAGAACTATCTTTAAATAATTGTCATTATGCACCGTCAATTGTTAGAGGTGTAATTTCATTTTCATGTTTGTTGAACCTTGGTTTTCATCATACTGTTTCTAGCAATGGAATTCCAGTTTCTTTAAATGGTGTTTTTTATTTTAATGCTATTGCTGTGAATGGTGTGTTTGAAATTGATATGAATGATAATGATAATGCTTTTGTTAATAATAATTCAATGTATAGCATCAATAGTAAGAGAATCAATAAAGGTCTGGATACGTCTTATCTTTGGCATTGTCGACTTGCTCACATTGGCAAGGATCGCATGAAAAAGCTGCAACGTGATGGCCTTTTAGAAAAGATCAATGATGAATCATTTGATAAATGCGAATCTTGCATTGCTGGGAAGATGACAAAGAAACCCTTTAAAAATAGGATTGAAAGGGCTAATGATCTACTTGGTCTAATTCACACAGATGTGTGTGGCCACTTAGACATGTGTCAAGGAGGGGTGCTAGTTACTTCTTAACATTTACGGATGATTACAGCCGTTATGGTTATATTTATTTACTTAAACATAAACATGAGGTGTTTGAGACATTCAAAGTGTTTAAAGAAGAAGTAGAGTTGCAACTTGGAAAGAAGATTAAAGCTCTTCGGTCCGATAGAGGTGGTGAATACCTGAGTCAGGAGTTCATAGATTACTTAGCAAAGGAGGGAAATGTCCAGCACCTTACTTCTCCATATACTCCACAACAAAATGGTGTATCTGAGAGAAGGAATCGTACATTGCAAGACATGATACGATCTATGTTTAATCTAACAACTCTTCCTTACTCGTTTTGGGATTATGCCTTGGAATCTGCGGTTCGCATTCTTAATATGGTTCCAACAAAGAAGGTTGATAAGACTCCATATGAGTTATGGACTGGAAAAGCACCTAACTTGTCTTATCTTAAGGTCTGGGGTTGTGAGGCGTATGTTAAACGTGACTCAGCAGAAAAACTCCAACAAAGATCTGTGAAGTGCATCTTCGTAGGATACCCTAAGGAAACTATGGGTTACTACTTTTATTACCCAACTGAAAACAAAGTTTTTGTTGCAAGGTATGGAGACTTCTTGGAAAAGGAGCTCATATCTCAAGAATTCAGTGGGAGAGTATATGATCTGGAAGACGATCATGAAGATGTAGAACCTTCTGAAAACACTAGCCAGCTTCCTATGGAACCTGAAAGTTTAGGTCCTCCACCTGAAGTTGAAGTGGTTCCCATTCGTAGGTCAACTAGACCTGTGAAAGCACAACATGTCTATGTCTTAACACGGAGTGTGATGATAACTTGATAGGGGATCTTGATGAACCTACAAGTTATAAAGCTGCCATGAATAGTCCTGAAAGGGAAAAATCGCAGGTTGCTATGAATGGGGAAATGCAATCCATGGAAGAGAATGAAGTCTGGGAAGAAGTAGACCTACCTCCGGGTGCCAAGTTAGTTGGGAGTAAATGGCTCTACAAGAAAAAGACTGATATGGAAGGCATTGTACACACCTATAAGGCCCGTTTGGTAGCTAAAGGCTATACTCAAACTTTTGGTGTTGACTATGAGGAGACCTTTTCTCCTGTAGATGAAATTAGGACTATTAGGATTCTTATAGCAATAGCTGCTTACTGTGACTATGAGATTTGGCAAATGGATGTCAAAACCGCCTTCTTAAATGTTCGCCTAGATGAAGACATCTATATGGCGCAGCCTGAGGGGTTTGTGAATCCAGAATTCCCAAATTGTGTATGCAAGCTTAAAAGATCCATTTATGGATTAAAGCAAGCATCACGACAATGGAATAAGAGATTTGACAGTGAGATTAAAAAGTATGGATTCACTCAAAATCTTGATGAGCCATGTGTATATCACAAAGCTAGTGGGAGTAATGTAATTTTCCTTATTTTATATGTTGATGAAATTTTGATCATGGGAAACGACATTCCAAGTTTGCAAAAGGTTAAGGCATATCTTGGAAGTTGCTTTTCTATGAAAGATTTAGGGGAAGCTGCATTTATTCTAGGAATCAAGATATATAGAGATAGATCTCAGCAATTAATTGGATTAAGCCAAAGTGCTTACATTGATAAAATATTGAAGAGATTCAATATGAAAAATTCCAAGAAGGGATATTTGCCGATGCAAGAGCAACATGGCTTGAGCGAGAAAGTTTATGCTTCAACACCTGAAGAGGTGCAACACATGAAAAGAGTCTCTTATGCTTCGGCTGTGGGATCTATTATGTATGCGGTGAAAAGCACAAGGCCTGATGTGGCGTTTGCTTAGAATTTAACCAGTTGATATCAGCAAAATCCAGGTGAAAAACACTGGACAGCTGTTAAGAATATTCTTAAGTACCTTAGGGCTACTAAAGAGATGTTCTTAGTTTATGGGGGTACTCCATCTGCAGAACTTGATGTTACAGGTTACTGCGATGCTTCTTGGAAAGGTGATAAAGATGATACGAAGTCTCAGACGGGATATGTCTTTGTCATTAATGGAGGAGTTGTGGATTGGAGGAGCAGAAAACAGAGTGTACTAGCGATGTCTGCTACAGAAAGTGAGTATATAGCTGCTTCATAAGCTGCAATGGAAGCTGTTTGGATTAGGAAGTTTGTTTCAGGGCTTGGGGTTATACCTTCGATTCAACGACCTATAAAAATGTATTGCGACAATTCAGCTGCAATTACATTTGCCAATGAACCTGGAATCATGAAAGGCACCAGAAATTTCCCGATTAAGCATCACTAAGTTCGAGAATAAGTCGAAATAGGTGAAATTGAAATGCTCAAAGTTCCCACAAATGAAAACTTAGCAGATTAGTTTACAAAGCCTTTACCTGGCACGAAGCTTTATAAGCATGCTGAAGGAATAGGACTTAAATTAGCTGAAAGTTTTATGCCCATTTGTGATTGGATAAGGGATGTAATGTACAATTATTATTTTAATGAAATAAAATATTGTTTATGTTTATTTATTCATTGTCTTAATAATATATCCTATATTTGCATGTTTAAGATCCATGAATAAATTATTATTCTAAATTGTCCGTTGTCGATTAATGGTATGGGAATATCATTAAACTAAGACAATTTTGAGTATTGGTTCAGGATATACTTGAAAGTATATTGATGCGTAGTCATACCAATTTCACATGATATTCAATGAATTGAGTATTGGACTTTTCCCAACAATATGATTTAAAATTTATTGTGATCATATTTAAAGTTATCCTCAGACTTGAGATACCAGATAAGTGTCATGGATGTAGTGCATTTTTGTGAGGCAATCTACCGCTTACCGTAATTGGAAGTCATAAGGGTTGTTTTCACAAGTGTTGCAAATTTCATGGGTTATTCTTGTAGTCAAGAGAGAATTTGTTCCTTCTGATTTGTTCAGAAGTTTAATACTGCTGGGCCCCTCGTAGGGTTGACAAAATGTTTGCGTGGCCACGCCAAAAGTCTATCTGGAATACGTTCAGATGTTTTGGTAATTTTGTTCAATCACAAAGAAACGAGAAACATAATATTAATAAAGAATCTCACATCTTTATTAAATGTAGTATTAGAAACAAAAGGATAATTATAATGATGAATCATTAAAGGTTTTCCAGGAAACCTAGCTCGAGTCGAACTGGGGGCATTGGAGTGTTGCAAGACGCCAACCAATGTTATTTTACTATTAATAGATATACGAGTGGGAGCTGTTAAAAGGTACGTATAAATATTAATTAGTAAATGACTAGTATCGAACCCGAGACCTCGGGATTGCACACATTACAAACGAGAATTAAAGATTAATAAATATTATTTGTTATGTATATTTATTAATAAAACAAGTGTAAGGACTAATGATCGTTAGTGATTAAACATATGAACTAACTATCGTTAAATAATAAGGAAAGGGACTAGAATGTAATTTAGGAGATAAGAAGGATCCGGAAACCCCTTGTGGGGTATATGGCCGGTCGACCCAACCCAATAGGGTCGATCCATGCCTTGCTTGGTCTCCAAGAAATGTTCTAGGATATATACAAACCCAAGGGTCAATTGTTTCTCACCTTTTGTGCATACACAATACACTAAGTTTGGTTTTCCTCCCTTGTTTCTTCCTTGGCCGATCGTACCCTAAACCCTTAGGGTTTGGATCGAAATTTTTATAACAAAAATTATTACTTGTATTTAATCTTGCAATCACTTTAATTCGGTATTAGTTTGTGTGTACAAGAACGAGGTAATTACTCACTATAGTAATTATCAAGAGATCGATAAAAAAAAACGGTAAGGGGTTTATCATTGATCTAGTTTACACAAGATTCAAGATTTATTGAAGTGCATCGGGTACGTTACTTTTTATGTTTTAGTTAATCTTTGTATATGTTATACTTGATCCTAGCTTCCGCATATTATGTGTACTTTGATTGTCAAACTCTAACATAAGAAGCCTAAGGTTGTTAATCCTAGTTCTAATCAGGCTATACTTACATCGTCTGGTCCTATTATTACTGAGTGGAGTGTTGATGATGGAGATATTGAATTATCTACGATTGTGGACAAGAATAATCAAGTGAAGCCGGTTACACTTGATCCTTTAGTTAATGATCCGAATGGTCCACATGGGGCTTCTAACAAGTCTCATAGTTCTGAGAAGGTTGATATGAATACACATGGGGTTGTTGGTATTGATAAGGTTGGCGTGGATGCTTTGAAACAACCTCCTACATCATATGCTAGTGCTACCTCTAATGAGCCTAAGCAACACACATCTAACTTTCGTAGGCTGGAGTGTAGCATGAAAGCAAATGGCGTGGATCTTTCTGTCCATATAAAAGTGGTTGAAGAGGTGTGACAACTGGCAAATTAGGGAGCCATTTTGAAAACCCGCATTACGTAAAAGTTCATTTATAAATTTATGTTTGAAGTTTCATTTGTAACGAACTTGTAAAACCTATATTGTGGTTGATTATATTTAAAATTTTTATGGAATCGAATTTGAATTATCGATGTGATGAGAATTTATTTCGAGATTTTTATTTGGCACTACGTTGACTCCGGCACTAGGATAACCTAACAAAATTTAATGTTTTGAATTACGGTTCAACTATATGTTATTTACTGAACGTATCGTGAGATTTTAAATAATTTGGAACGAGCTCGGTTTGAGTATGTCGATATATTTTTGAAAAGTTACGGGTTTTGGTCCGTGTATTCTACACCTAGCCACCTTACCCTTAATATTACTAATACCATTATTATTATTATTATTATTATTATTATTATTATTATTATTATTATTATTATTAGTTAAAAAGAAAAGAAAGAAAATAAAAAGAAAGAGTGAATATAAAAATCGTCCTTGTGTCTCCCTGGTATCACACACAAACACAAACAACCATCACCTACAATCTCTCTCTCTCTCTCTCTCTTGGAATACCATACCCGCCGCCACCTTAATCCGGCCACCACCATCACACCGCCATCTCCACGACCAAACAACCACCACCATCTTAATCATCTCATCCCGATCTACCTTTTGGTATACATCACATGCCCCACAACCTCCCCTACACCATGTACTCACCACCACCGCCACCTAAACATCATCTTTTTCATGTTGGGTTTTGAAGAAACTTGTATTTGGAGTCATTTTGAAGGTGAGTGGTCACGAATTTCACTCGTGTGCCTCGATTTACTACCCAAACCGCGGGTGTATAAACTTTTCTTGTTGGGTTTCATTGTAAACTAATGGGAAATAACATTTTAATGTTGAAAAATCCGTTTGGTATCCGGTTTCATGATTTTCTTGTGGGTGTCGACTTGAAACTGAGAGCTAGGCTCTTGGCATGGTGCTAATTCTTGAGTTTTGTGGTTTTGTTCGATGGGTTATGGCCTAGTAATTATAGTGTCGAGAGTTGATATATTGGAGTTTGGATTTGGCTTGATTTTTGTTGCGTTGGATGCTTGTTGTTGTTCTTGTGATGTCGTGACCCAAAAGGGTCCGTTTGGTTGATTTGTTGAGCTCGAATGAGCCTAGCCGAGACCATAAGGGTCTTGGGGTTGGGTCCCCGTGGCTCGTGGTGTAGCCGAGACCCAATTGAGTCTCTTGACTCGGGGTTTGACTTGGTAAGTCGACCCATTTTATTGGTATTCTTGATGATTTTCTAGTTGTTATTGTAACGCCCCAACCCAGCAAGGGTAGAAACATTACAATATGGTTTCACATCAGATACACACAAGTCCAAACCAAACAGCGGATGTCTTAAATAAAGCACCAAAAGAGTATCAAAGGGGACAAAACAACATCCACGTGTCCCCAAAACCAAACAAAGGAAAGTACGATTACAAATGTCCGAAATCCAGAGATACGATAAATAAACAAAGTCCATTATTCAAAATAAGCTCTAGGGTAGGTCCACACTCTCTCATCCTCAAAGCTAAACCCGCTCCTACCCACATTCTCATATCATGATTAAATGACTAAAATACCCTCCAATTTAAAATTTTGATGAATTAAGTACGTTTACCAAACAAGCACGAAAAAAAAATCCCCGAAATTAACTAAACGAATAAATCGTGAACCCAAATAATTAAAACTAAACTCCAATGAAATTTTTGAACATATTCGACTTCCAAAATGCCTATGTAACGTAAAATAAAATTGGTTCACCTCCTAATTTCTAGCTACCCCACGTTTCTTGTACTCCTTTCTGGAGCCGAAAGTCTTGATTTCCTTTTCTATTTCACACGTCTAAGCCAAGGGATAAGAACAAGCATAAGTAACCAAATTTTGTTAACAAAATAACAGATATATGTTTCCTAATTTCTAGCAAATATACACGGTATTTTTTTCCCTTATACCCACGCTTCCTCATTCCCTCATTCACAAAAGATACGCCTCATTTATTTTCCTCCCCATACGAAACCCTCATCCAGCCATCATCCCCATTCATTTATCTCTCAAAAGATCAAGGAGGAGTTTGGAAGCTGGTTTGATCGTGCACTCTTGGGGTTGCTCGTATTACTGATTCAAGGGTGTTGTAATGGTTTCTTGGTCTCGTTAGTTTTTGCCTTGAAAGATATTCGATCTCTTTGGTTTTACATGCATGAGCATACGACTCATATATATCTATATAGGGTAGGGATCCAAAAAGAAGATTAATTAAAATAAGAAGGGTAAGAAGTAATTCTAGCCACACATTTTTATATGGGAGGGAAAATTTGAATGAAGATGCATCCATTTTTGTAGGTGCATCTAGAATGTGTAGTTGTGGTTACTTCTTATCCTTCCTATTTTAATTATTCTTCCTATTTGATCCTAACTCTATATAGGGTAGGGATCCAATAAGAAGATTAATTAAAATAAGAAGGGTAAGAAGTAATTCTAGCCACACATTTTTATATGGGAGGGAAAATTTGAATGAAGATGCATCCATTTTTGAAGGTGCATCTAGAATGTGTGGTTGTGGTTACTTCTTATCCTTCCTATTTTAATTATTCTTCCTATTTGATCCTAACTCTATATAGGGTAGGGATCCAATAAGAAGATTAATTAAAATAAGAAGGGTAAGAAGTAATTCTAGCCATACATTTTTATATGGGAGGGAAAATTTGAATGAGGATGCATCCATTTTTGTAGGTGCATCTAGAATGTGTGGTTGTGGTTACTAACTTCTTTGTGAATCTAATCTAACTTCTTTGTTAATCAAGATCATACGAATGGACATATATGTGTATACATATAAGACATGTTAACCTGGTCTTTTGTTTCATAAAAAAAATAAATAAATAAATGATCAGACATATGGATATAGGCCACATAAGATCATAAGAATTAATATGTCTATATTTTATTATTGTGGTGTCGGTTTTGTGGGACTGTTATGATGTTTTTATTACATCTTTTGTTAATCAGAATATAACTCTGTACAAGCCTTTAGAGTAAGTCATAAGTGTTCATTTATAAGATGTGCAAAAAAGAACTAGAAACTCTAGGCGTTTAGTAGAGAGAGACGTTATGATTTGGTGTAAAGTTTTTGTTTGATTGTCTCGTAAAATTCTGCTTCGAGTGTGTAATTTTGTGTCTCAAAGGGAATGGCTACAACATGAATATATATGATATAGTAAACAAGTGAAAGACGTGGGAGTGATTAGTTTTGAAAAGAATTAAATATTGAAGTGTTTTGCCTCATGATTTCATGCACATGACTCGTTATTATGGGCATCTAATGGGGTAGTTGTCGTATGTTATTTTGAGTGGTCAAAAGGGTTTTGCTCTTAGTTTGCATTATGGGTCGATAATGTGTTGTTTTTGTTCGTCGCGGTCAAAGATTAATGTTGAGGGTACGTTAATAAATTGTGAACGACATGGCCTAAAATTATTATCTTAATATGGACTTATAAAATAAACTATAAAATAATTTTAGTTGACTTTTAATATTTAATTTTGATAATTTACCTTTTAGACCCTAGAATTTACTAAATTGATAAATCAACCATAAACTATTATATTGATCATTTTAACATCAAATATTTGAATGGTTCATTTTAACATTAAAGGATTAAATTATTATTTTGGGGAACTTTCTAAAAATAAAACTTACTAAATTGGGAAACTTGCCTAAAATAGAAAGTTACTAAAAATGGAAAGCATACTAAAAGAGTAATCTGATTCAATAGGACTTAAAGTAATACTTGGTATTTAATTCGTATAGGTTTCGTGAAGTGGGAGTGATCCGTGACTCATCTTGTGTGACCTTTCTTTCCTGTTTGCTTGCTTTGAATAAAAGTACAGATATTTCGTACTCTTTCAGTAGGAGTTCACATTTCTCTCTCTTGACCTTGTCTTTGACTTGATTATCGTGTTATGACCTCCGTTTGGCTTTGATTTTGATCCTTCATACTTGACCCTATGATTGATGTATTTCACTGGAAATTGTGATCCTATTGTTATTCGTTTGAACCCTTGTGACCCGTTCGATAACCTTTTGTGACCTAAATCTTTGAAACTTTGTGAGACCTTGGGTATTCTTTGGGATATTGTAACGGGAGATAAAACCCTTGTGAGACTTGAATGTTCTTTTGGGGTAATACAACGGAAGGTGAAATTCTTTTCTTAATTATGATATGGAAATAATTAAAGGAGAACTATTTTATAACGACACTTTTGAAGGATATTGGATGAAAACCTTTAATAAATATCACTTTTATAAATGTCATCTTTTGGAAGATCTCTTCTAAATGAATCTTGTTATAAACCTTTTTAAACTCGATAAATATTTATAATCAAACACTAATAATAAAACTCGCAATAATATTATTGGTAATATAAACGTTTATATAAGTATATAGACGTGAAAAACGAATATATAAATATATAAATGCGTATATTAAAAATAAAATGATCACAAGTAATATTATAATAACGTGACGATAAATAATATACTATGAAAGTAGTGTAACAAATGTCGGGAGCGTTATTATAATTAAACGACTATAAATAATGACGAAATCTTTAACGTTGGATAATTATTAAATAAAATATATCTTTAAATAAACGAGGAAAACTATCGAGTTATACGGGGTCGTGGTCACTTGAGTCCAAGTGGACTATATTACTATTTTGTGACGTTCGTGTTGTCACGGATATGTGACGATTAATACATTCACTTTCTATAACTACGTAACTTATTTAATCGACGGGTTAAATAAGAGCTATTTAGTTATATAAATTGAGTATATTAATGGGCATCGTATCCTACGACGCCCATAGGTTGTGGTATGTGTACAAGAATGATGAATTACTAAATATCTCGTGAAGTTGCCAAATTGACGAATTTGGTAAGCTTGACGGCATAATTAGAGAATTTATTAAACTTTGATACATACCATATAGTACTATACGTGCTATGTGACTTAGGTTTTGGGTATAATCTTAGAGTGGCATATTAAGTAAATAAATATGGAGGATCACCAAATCGACGGATTTGATAAACTTCGATGATTTATTTAAATAATATATTGGGCTAATATTAGACCTATAGGTTGTTTTATTATTCTTTTTGTTGTGACTTCTTGTTTTGTGTTGTGTCGACCCTCCACCCGCATGGATACCAAACGTCAAACTCCAAACTAATATGAGAATAATACGAGAAATGGATTTTTGAAAAGCAAAAAGGAATACGTTCGGGATTGGGAATATTTGATTTTGAGGAAATTATTTCTGAACTAGTTGATATTGTTAGGAAGTGCCGAGTCCGTAGTTGCCATTATTTGAGTTACTATACATTTTACTTCTACCAATTTCTTGCTGATTTCTGGACTTGAGGTGAGTCATAGCCCCGCTTTTACTCTTGAACTTTGTTTTTAATACTTGGGGTGAGAAACGTGCAAATTATTTTATGTGGACTATTATCGCTTTTACTTTTCAAAACTTGCTATGCTTATGGAACTAGGAAGATTGTCAACATTAGTCACATAGTGTATTATCGCGTGTGGACTAGTTATTGTTGGCTTATTTGAGGATTTTAGATACTATAGTGTGCACCTATAGGATTATGATACTACGGAGGTTATCCGTGTATTTATGATATTACGGAGGTTATCCGTGTATTTATGTTATAGCGGAGGGTATCCGCAGGTTTTGAGTTAAGCCCTAGTCTAGCTAGCAAGAGTTTTGCGTATATGTCTACTTGATTGAATTATGAATTTAAACCTATGATCTCACCAGCGAAAGCTGACTTTTAGCACATTTTCTCAGGTAATTAAGTGATGATTTGGATGCTTGGATTGGAAGATTTGGCTATGGCACCTGGTTTATGGATCTATTTTCTAAAACTCTGATATATAATTGGGGACCTATGTTTATTTCTTTTGGGCCTGACTTTGGATGAATTTGGGATAGATGTAAACCTTAAAACCCCGTATTGGTTGTGTTTTTCTTATGTTTACTTTATCTCGTTCTTTTATGTCTTGTGTTGGATACCAATCCCCGTAGCACCCCAAAAGCTTGTTGAGTCTTTCGCTGTACCAAATTTTGGGGGTCTTACAGATTGGTATTAGAGCCAAGGTTATAGAGAACCAGGTAAATAGACACCTAAACTATAACCGATTTTTATAGAAAACGATCCTCGACCAATGCCCGCCAGCCCGCCGCATCTTCGATTATATTGAGGTATTATGAGATTTTTGTGATGATTTGAGAATATTGGGTATATTGATTATGTGATATGATGGCGTTTTGAGGAATTATATGGCTTAATTGTTTTATAAATGTTTTAGTAATGCAGTATTTGAAATTCTTTATTGAGATTATATAATTGAGATTTTATGATGATTTTTGATACGGTATTTTGAGTTCGCGGTTTAGTTGTTTTGAAACACTTACACCTACCCTACGCCTTTGTCACAGACTATGGCCTCCCGTACGTTTGATGTTACTGAGGATATTCTTACTGTACCTGTTCGCCCAGCACAGATCACCATGGCTCCTGATGATCCTTACAGGATTGCCATGCATGCAGCTACTGCGTCACCGACAGCTTCTACTTCTGCACCGCCTGCTGCACCTACTACATAGGGACCCTCATCTTCTCTAGGGTTCCCTGGTACTTCGAGACAGCTTACTCTTCATCAGGCTTTGGCTCTTGTGGCTCTACGTTTTGCCCATCGAGCTACGACACGTATGTCGGTACGCCCTGCTTCACCACCTTTACACTTTGATGCTCACGCTCTTCTGTTAGATGCGCCACCTACATCATCGCGTCTTCATCCTAGATCACCTACCCCACCACCACATGGTTCACCTATTAGGAGACGACGATTGATGGAGTACTCTTCTGATGAGGAGGAGGAGGAGTACGAGGGTGAGGATGAGGTTGATGACCCTCAAGAGGCTGAGCAGGGAGATGATGACCCTGAGGAGGAGGATGATCCTCAGGAGGAGGAGATGCCTGATGATGATGGTTTGCCAGCACAGCCAGTTGAGGCTGAAGAGCCTGATTCCCCGATACATCCATTAGAGCCTGTTTCACCTGATCAACTATTTTTGTTTGATTTGCCACCTGGTAGTCCCGTGGACTCGGATGCGCCATCTGAGGTTTCTGCTGAGCATGCAGAGTTGGGTGAGACTGGTAGGATGTGGGCTCAGATTACTGCTTTAGGTGAGTGGGTTACACATATGTTTGAGCGGATTGATAGAGTGACAGTTGAGTTCATTGAAGAGTTGAGGATTGACTTGGTTATGGATGAGAGGAGAGTTACTGAGATGAGGAGAGGCATGATGGAGATTCATGAGCATATGGAGAGCTTACAGAGAGGTTTCATCACAGCTCGCGAGGCGGATCGTAAGCTGTGGCAGAGAAACACTGAGCTGGAGAAGGAGGTAGCAGACCTCAAGAGAGATAGCGATATCCATAGTGTGGAGTTGGGATCATTGTGGAGAGAGCTAGATGGTTTGAGGCAGGAGTTGAGGAGCCTATGCCAGCATCGTGGCTAGATAGTTGGATTATGTGGTTATGTTGCTTTCTACACCGAGGAGTGTTCGGTTAGAAAAGCTAGTTATCTTATTTTGATGTATTTTCCGTTGGTTATTCGTCTCGTTTGGAAAGATTTATATCTTTTGTGTTTTCTGTAGTTGGAACGATGTTGGATCACTATTGTATGGATGATGGTTATTATTATATGATGTTATGTGACTTTTGGATGTTATGGAAATTGAGTTCCTATTCGCCTTATTGTTGTCTTGTGGGTATTGCTGATATTCTTTCCATGACTTGGCTTCATTTATTCAATTCTTGTTGAGCGTATGATAAGTGCTATCGGAGACTTATGAACCTTGTATGATGTTTCAGATCAATGGCCGTACGACAAAACCCTATCAAAGCTACCCGAACTGGAACTGCCGCGACTACTCCTGGTCCCCGAGGACGCTGTCCTACTCGATATGTTGAAACCCCTACCCCTGATAACCTGGACACTATTAACGGCAACAACAGGAATCAAAATGTTAATGTTCAGGGAGACAATGATCATGTTCCACCGAAGGCCCCTACTGTGGATCAAGCAATGATCAATCAACTTGTGGAGCAACGAGTTTCTGAGCTACTAGCTGAGTCAAATCATTCCAACAACTCTGCTGGAACTTTTCCACCTGTTCGTGCTAATGGATGTAACTACAAGGAATTTCGAATTTGTGGACCCATTGAGTTTGGAGGAACTGAAGGAGTGGTCTATTTGGTCAACTGGATAGAGAAAACTGAGTCAGTGTTCAATGTTAGCAACTGTGCGGAGAATGCAAAGGTAAATTTTGCTTCTTTTACCTTTAAGGATGAAGCTTTAACTTGGTGGAACAATTACCGAAATTCGGTTGGGATTGATGTGGCATATGCTATGACTTGGGAACAATTAAAATCTTTGCTGATTCAGACTTACTGCCCAAGGAATGAGGTTAAGAAGCTGGAGATTGAGTTCTGGAATCACAAGGTGAAAGGTACGGATATGGCGACTTACAATCGTCGCTACCGAGAGTTAGCCTTGCTTTGCCCAGATATGGTTAGGACTGAGACTCAAAGGATTGAGCGGTATACCGATGGGTTGCCGATAACTACGAGGAACGATGTAATTGCTGTTAAGCCTGCTAATATTCATGAGGCTATCACAATCGCTCAACAATTGATGAACTCGTTGGTATTGGATGGAGCCGAGAAGGATAAGAATGGAAAGAGGAAGAGGGACAATCACTCTAAGGGTAATGATCACCGAAATAAGTGACAAGCAACTGCTAGAGCTTATGCTATGGGAGATGGAGATAAGAAGAACCAAAATGGTGATACACCCAAGTGTGGTTGTTGCTACCAGAATCATTCGGGATGGTGAAAGGTAATATGTCAGAACTGCTCAAGGAAAGTGATGAGGCGAAAAATGAACCACTTTTAGGGGGTCATTTAAGCCCGGAATTGAACTTATTTGATTAAATATTGCCCTAAATCGTTCCTTTTGTGATTTTAGGTACTTTGGGAGTGAAATTTGGAAAAGGAACCAATTTGGACGTCTTTGGAGCATAAAAGTGAAGAAAACGCCAAAGTCTTAATTTTCCTTGCTGGGAACAGTAGGTGACGGCGTCAAGAAGGAATTCCTGACGGCGTCAAGAGTAATTTCCATGACGACCCAGTACAGATTTGACGGCGTCACGAAGTAGGGCGTCAAGAGTAAAATTCACGACGGCCTGGAAATGCATAATACTTGACGGCGTCAAAAGTAGTTCAAGGCAGTCCGAGAAGAGTTTTGGCGGCGAGGTGTCAGCGTCATCTATTTGATCTTGACGCCGTCAGACCCTATTTCCTATATATAGTTTTCTAATTTTCACATTAAAAAAAGAGAAGTTTTGGAGAAACCCTAGGTACGAACTTGGTGCGAATTTTACAGGTTTTTTAAGGGTTCTAAGCCCTTGATACCTTTCATGTGTAATTGAGATAAGTGTTCTTTTAGTTCAATCAATATGTCTATGTGTTGGTTGTCTATATCTTGTTCTTGTCTTAATTCCATCATGCTAGGCTAGATCTAACTTGTGTTTGCTTGGATCTAATGAAACCTAGATGCTAATTATGTGTTGATTACTTGTTTATAATTGTTTTGGATGAATGATTTATATGTTAGGCTTAAGAAAACTGGCAGATCTCCAAATGGTAACATGCTTGAACGTCTTAAGAAACATGAACCGATGTGCACTAGGTCTTTATTGGTTGTATTTAATGCATGAGCCACTGTTTATAATCCCTATGGTTGTGCTGGGCATGGTATAGGAGGAGATAAGAGCTCATAGAATTGAGGAGTTAAGTGCGCCACCCCATGAATGATATTAAGGAATACGATCCGTCATCCATGCAACTATAACAAGTAATTAACGTGTAAAAGATGTCTAGGGAGTAGTGAAATCTAAGTAAACACATTTTCTCCACTTATTGCTCACAACCTTAGTTAATTTAGTTTATTTTCATTTTTAGTATTTTATTTTGATTGCATCTTTAGTATTGGGTTAGTTGACTAGCAACTAATTCCGCCCAAATCTTTCAAACCCGAGATTTTTACTTGCTTTCTAAAAATACAAAAATAAAAAAATAATCATCCCTCATCTTTAGAACTAGTATTTAGGTTTTCTAATCCTAGCAACACTATTCCTAGCTGAACGATCAATCCCCCGGTACTTGTCACTATACTATACTACAACGATCAGGTACACTGCCTGGTGGGGGTTGTAAGCTTCTCAAGATCCCTTGAGAGGTAAAGCCTGGTGCGATTCCCACGTATCAAGTTTTTGGCGCCGCAGCCTGGGGAATAGTTATTGTCTAGGTTAGAATTTCGTTTTATTAGGTCTACTTGCTAGATTCCTTTCTAGCAAGATTTTATTTTTATTTTTAGGTTTTCTTTAGTCTATCTTATTTCTTTGTGTCTTTGTTCGTAGCTCTTCACCACCCGACATCATGGACGATGGGAACATCCTTGAACCCATCATCCCACCACAACAAAACCCACCATTAGAACCCCTTAGGCCCCGAACCTTAGGAGAGTATTCCCGACCCAGCCACCAAGGCTACCGAAACACCATTGAGCTCACCGGAGCCAATGTGACTCCCTTGCGATCCGACACCATCCGGTTGGTGCAAAGCAGATGTGCATTCCATGGACTTCGTTCCGAAGATCCAAACCAACATCTTAAGGACTTCCTCAAGATCGTAGATTCCATAGACCTAGGTGTTGAAACTAGAGAGACAACCCGATTACGCCTATTCCAATTCTCTCTATGGGATCAAACTAGTCAATGGCTTGAGCGTTTACCCGCGGGATCCATCACCACATGGGATGATCTCACCACTCGTTTCCTTGCTCAATTTTTCCCACCGGGGAGAACTACTAAGCTTAGAAATGACATCTTAATGTTCCAACAACGTCAAAATGAATCTCTTTATGAAGCATGGACTCGTTTCAAGGACTTACTCCAAAAAGTCCCTCATCATGGCATAGATCTTTGGCTCCAAGTCCAAATCTTTTATGACCATATCGATCCCTCCACGAGGCGAGCCATTGACCAATCGGCTGGTGGTAAGCTACGTGATCTAAGTGCGGAACAATCATGGGAACTCATAGAAGATCTTGCTCTCTATGACAACGAAAGTTGGAATGATCCCCGTGATTTGAACAAAACGGTCAAGGCAATATCTTTGCCTTCGAACAATTCTAGCACTCCCGACCGTAGGATCATGGAACTTGAGGACCAAGTCAAGTTTCTCATGAAATCTTACGAAGCTCCTAAGCCTTCAAGCCAAGTGAACAAAATCACTTCTTCATGCGAATTATGTAGTGGTCCCCACGACACTCGTGATTGTGTGGAACTCCCCGGAACAGCTTTTGCGGACTACGCATCCACGCGTACCGACGAAGTGGGAGATAAGTGGTACACTTTCAAGCCCGAGCCAAACACTTACGGTGATTCATACAACCCCTCTTGGAAAAATCACCCAAACCTTAGGTGGAAACAAAATCAACCCAATTCTTCCAATCCGCCTAATCGTTACCAACCAAACGGTCCACCCTCCAACCGTACTTTCAACAACAATCCTTCTAACAATTATGGTAGTACAAACAATCTTGAAGGATTGATGTCAAAATTCATGGCATCTCAAAAAGCTCGCATATCTAAGTTTGAAGCCGATTTCAAACAAAAGCAAAGCGAGATGACCACTAGAATTGACGCATTGTTGAAGGTTCTCAATGACCGAGAAATGGGAGCACTCCCAAGTGACACAATCAAGAATCCGAAACTAAACGTTAATTCCGTATCTTCAGTTTCGTCACCCACTTCGTGTCCACAATATTACTCGGTTAAATCAACGAGCACGTGTTTCAAACAAAACCAAATTCTTCAAAAGGACCAATCAAATAAAACACCCGATACAGAACTGGTCAAAAGTATAGTTGAAACACCTCTTAAGCAAGACCTTGACGATGAATTCAAAGAACTTCACCTTGAACGCCCCGTTATTGATGTCTTAGCGCGTGCTCCTTACTATAGTGCCCTCCTAGAAAAATATGAGAAGTTTAAACTAGGTAAAAATGGGACCGCCTTCGTTCAAAACAAGTTGCCTTAAAAGCTTGATGATCCGGGTATATTTGTTTTGCCTTGTAAGATAGGAAGATCCGAAGCTTTCGACACACTAGCCGATTTAGGGTCAAGCCTCAACTTGATTCCCTTATCCTTATTCACCGCTCTTAAGCTAGGAAAGTTAGAGGAAACAGATGTATTGATAGGGCTAGCGGATGGAAGTATTGCCCACCCGGTTGGAATGATTAAGGATGTAGTCGTTCACGTAGGGAAGTTAACTATATTAGCGGATTTTCACGTTCTAGACATGGTTAGTGACGCTACATGCCCATTATTGGTAGGAAGAGGATTTTTAGCAACCGCTAGCACCATGATAGATTGTAAGGAGTCTAAGATAGCGGTAGGTGAAGGCGATACTTGGTCGGTGTACGATGTAAAGAAGCATAGTTATGATTGTAACGATGAACCGACACCGCATTGGGTAGAGATGAATAGGAGACCGTCTAGATATGGACCTTGGATAGAAAGGAACTTTATAGGACCTCAATGCCTATTAACATAGAGATGAATAAGTGGAAAAGAGAGGGAGATAAGTGTAAATGGAGGTGGGACAAGCCACCTAAAGAAGGTGACGGATCATGGCATATGAGGATGACTTTGTATGATCCGGATGGAGAAAAGTTTGAAAGGTCATACCATACTAAGGAAACCGATAGGAAGTTGAAACCTAAGTTTGATCCCAAAGATGTCCTCAATGAGGAACTCACCCGTATCACGTAGTAACACATGACCTTGAGTCTAGCTATAAGACTCGTAAATAAAGAAAAGCGCTTCTTGGGAGGGAACCCATGTTTTGTGTGATTTTTATTTTGTTTGTTTGTTATTTGCTTCCGTATGCATGCTTAATTTTTATTGTTGGTAGATCATGTTTCTCAATTAAATAGTGGAAATACTTTACTTTGTTGTTTTGGCCTAGTCTTAACTCCACCTAAAAATATTTTTGCAAAAGATAAGTGTAAGGGGAAACCCCAAATATGTTTTTAAGAAACAAACCGATCATGATTCTCCACAATATTAAATGAACATGTATATTCGTATTTGTTAGAGTCAAATGCTTGTATTGAGTCATAATGAAGTTTTGCAGGATTTTCCAGTAAGTAGGACCAAGTTTTTCCAGAAATTTTCCGGAAACTTAACATAAGAATTTCTGTAGGTCACTTCTGACGGCGTCACAAGTTAACTCTTGACGGCGTCACGTGTAAAAATCTGGAAATTTTACTGGTTTTGTTTTTCTAACGGAGTCTTATGGTTTTTGTGAATTATTAAGTTTTATAATCTCTAGGAAATCTGCAAACTTCATTCCACAAGCATTATATCTTATCTTGTTTTCTAGAATTTAATAACTTATATAGGATGCCGCCGATTTTACGCGAGGTTGTCTTGTCTATTTTCTCAGGATTTAGAGGTTATGTATGACAAGAAGATGATTTATATTCTGGAAGGGAAGCTTTGATTGTTCATTTTCTTGGAGGAAGATTTAACCTGGCCACCTTATTATCCATACCGAGCGAATCAGGGGAGTATTTGATTTCATTCTTTTTACTTTTCCACTTTTACATTCTTTACTTGAACATTGGGGACAATGTTCATCTTAAGTGTAAGGGGAGGGTAAAAAGATGATACCTTACATATGCACTTTCGCTTGAGTTTGTTTTGTCTAATAGTAGATGTGTAATAAAACTATGAGAAATACTTGTTAGTGCAATTTTAGCGTCATATTTAAAATTTTTTACAACATTTAGGAGTGAAACTTTAGCCATAGCAACCGTCTCATGGATAGGAGATTGTATGACTAGCACATAACCGTATATTCAGAAAAATTTTCCACCCAAATATGTGAGGTTCGCCTTTAGATTTGATAGGAAAAGCATTCATTATTAGTGCTTATGAGTGTACCGGTAGCATTTAGATTCTAGAACTTGCGTTAGTGATGCATCCCGAGACCGCTAGTGAGACTACATTCGTGTGGTAGGATTTACTACATGATAAGAGGCATTAGGATCACCCTTGTGTTAAACCCGTATTATAATTACTTGACCATTTAAGTCATATTACTTGACTAGTTAAGTCAACTAATTTTTCTCACACCATTAGCGTTGTACTCATTTTTAGTACACGAAACCCCTAGTACACCCCTCCGAGCCTATCTATTCATTTCTAACTTTAAGCATT
This sequence comes from Artemisia argyi, assembly GCA_030686995.1. Taxonomy (NCBI): domain Eukaryota; kingdom Viridiplantae; phylum Streptophyta; class Magnoliopsida; order Asterales; family Asteraceae; genus Artemisia; species Artemisia argyi. Next base: position 234,713,922 of record CM060700.1, on the reverse strand, counting down.
TTACTTAAAGGAAGAATTTGTTACACCCCACTTAAATGTACACCCAAATCGCCTTAGCCTTCCGTGTATGCGCTCATTTTTAGTGCATTATTGTTATTTGTTAAACCCTAAGTTAACTATCTAATTGATTACATGGTTGCTAAGTCGAGTCATATCCTTGTACATATTGTTTTGGGACGATTGGGACTCATGGGTAAAGTACTTATTTATGGAGTAATAGGGAAGAACATCATTTTATTACCCCCATATGTGCATTAATCTTAAAAATACTCCAAGTGTTTTGATTTTCTTAATTCGAATCATTAGAATAGTTTATTGTAAAGTATGTAAAAATTCAAGTGTAAGGGAAATGTTCATTCCCTATGATGTATTATTTTGGATGGTAGGGTAAGAGTGTATGCAAAAAAAAATAATAATAAAAAATAAAAAAAAAATAAAAAAATAAAAAAAAATAAAAAAAGAGAAAAAACATACAGACTACCATCCCTTTTTATTCTATGTTCATTTTATGTTTTTGTTATTTTTCATTTATTAGCTTAAGTCGAGTCGAGTCTTGGCTTAGCAACGCCACATTGTACATGTAATTAACCACGATTGTTAACTCGCCACCAGTAAAAACTTCCTTTATCCAACAAAACCGTGTATTTCATATCCCTACACCTAACGTTACAACCCTTTAAAAGACCTCTTTGATAGTTTATCCTAGGTGCTTACGCCATGTGGTGGAGGTTTGATCCTTTCCCAAGCCTATGGTAATCCATTTTGCTATAACAGGTAGTGAGAGATATCTTCCGTTTCCATAATGTAACTTATACTTTATTACACCCGAGAGATGTGAGTATCTAAACACTATTTGTGAGGTGCTAGTGTATGACCTCCGTGCTTGTCTATTGGTCTTTAGTGGAACGATTATTTGTTGTAATTACTTTTATATTAGTGTTAAATGACCCCTAACTTGTATTTTGATTAGAATAAAAGCGCATTTGCTTGAGGACAAGCAAATCTCAAGTGTAAGGGTATATGATGAGGCGAAAAATGAACCACTTTTAGGGGGTCATTTAAGCCCGGAATTGAACTTATTTGATTAAATATTGCCCTAAATCGTTCCTTTTGTGATTTTAGGTACTTTGGGAGTGAAATCTGGAAAAAGAAGCAATTCAGACGTCTTTGGAGCATAAAAGTGAAGAAAACGCCAAAGTCTTAATTTTCCTTGCTGGGAACAGTAGGTGACAGCGTCAAGAAGGAATTCCTGACGGCGTCAAGAGAAATTTCCATGACGACTCAGTACAGATTTGACGGCGTCACGAAGTAGGGCATCAAGAGTAAAATTCATGACGGCCTGGCAATGCATAATACTTGACAGCGTCAAAAGTAGTTCAAGGCAGTCCGAGAAGAGTTTTGGCGGCGAGGTGACGGCGTCACCTATTTGGTCTTGACGCCGTCAGACCCTATTTCCTATATATAGTTTTCTAATTTTCACATTAAAAAGAGAGAAGTTTTGGAGAAACCCTAGGTACGAACTTGGTGCGAATTTTACAGGTTTTTCAAGGGTTCTAAGCCCTTGATACCTTTCATGTGTAATTGAGATAAGTGTTCTTTTAATTCAATCAATATGTCTATGTGTTGGTTGTCTATGTCTTGTTCTTGTCTTAATTCCATCATGCTAGGCTAGATCTATCTTGTGTTTGCTTGGATCTAATGAAACCTAGATGTTAATTATGTGTTGATTACTTGTTTATAATTGTTTTGGATGAATGATTTATATGTTAGGCTTAAGAAAACTGGCAGATCTCCAAATGGTAACATGCTTGAACGTCTTAAGAAACATGAACCGATGTGCACTAGGTCTTTATTGGTTGTATTTAATGCATGAGCCACTGTTTATAATCCCTATGGTTGTGCTGGGCATGGTATAGGAGGAGATGAGAGCTCATAGAATTGGGGAGTTAAGTGCGCCACCCCATGAATGATATTAAGGAATACGATCCGTCATCCATGCAACTATAACAAGTAATTAACGTGTAAAAGATGTCTAGGGAGTAGTGAAATCTAAGTAAACACATTTTCTCCACTTATTGCTCACAACCTTAGTTAATTTAGTTTATTATCATTTTTAGTATTTTATTTTGATTGCATCTTTAGTATTGGGTTAGTTGACTAGCAACTAATTCCGCCCAAATCTTTCAAACCCGAGATTTTTACTTGCTTTCTAAAAATATAAAAATACAAAAATAATCATCCCTCATCTTTAGAACAAGTATTTAGGTTTTCTAATCCTAGCGACACTATTCCTAGCTGAACGATCAATCCCCCGGTACTTGTCACTATACTATACTACAATGATCAGGTACACTGCCTGGTGGGGGTTATAAGCTTCTCAAGATCCCTTGAGAGGTAAAGCCTGGTGCGATTCCCACGTCTCAGAAAGGACACACATCTAGGGATTGTAGGGATCGACCTCTTGCTATGGTTCAAGCTACTCCTGAAGTGAGAAGTAAGGCGAATGTTACTTGTTTTGGGTGTGGAAAGAAAGGACACTATAGGAATAAGTGTAGAGGATCGTGGAACCAAGGAAATCAAGGATCGGGTGGTAATGGGTACAATCATGGAAATCGTGGAGCTGGAGGAAACCGTGGACGTCAAGACAATGAGGACCAACGTGTGGAAGCAGGAGCTGCTAATGGGAGAGTGTATGCACTCGGAAACGAGAAAGGAGAAGATCCGAACGTCGTTACTGGTACGTTCCTTCTCAAAAATCGTTATGCTTCCATACTATTTGATGCTTGTGCCGATAGAAGTTTTGTGTCCACTACTTTTGCACCCCTACTAGAGAAACTCCCGATGGCCTTAGGAATTGGTTATGATGTAGAGTTAGCTAATGGAAACATAGAAAGGATTAAGACTATCATTCGCGGTTGTACATTGAATTTCTTGAATCACCCTTTCAACATAGATCTTTTACTCGTCATGTTAGGAAGTTTTGATGTCATCATTGGTATGGATTGGTTGTCGAAGTATCGTGCTCACATACTTTGCGATGAGAAGACCGTGCGTGTGCCTTACGGAAAGGAGATTCTAAATATACAAGGAGATCGAAAAGGTTGGAGGAGCCCATCCCGATTAGCGGTCATTTCTTGCACTAAGCTACCAAAGCTAATGGAAAAAGGATGTTGCCTTTTCTTAGCTCAAATCTTTGAGAAAGGACAGAAGGAGAAGAAGGAAAAATGCATTGGAGATGTGCCTATAGTTCGTGACTTTTCGGATGTATTTCCCGATGATTTGCCGGGAATCCCGCCTACTAGACAGGTGGAGTTTCAGATTGAGTCGATACCTGGTGCTGCACCCATGGCACGAGCGCCTTATTGACTTGCACCCACTGAACTGGAAGAGTTGTCGAAACAATTAGCGGAGTTAGTCGAAAAGGGATTTATACGACCAAGTTCTTCACCTTGGGGAGCCCCAGTCTTATTTGTGAAGAAGAAGGATGGATCGCTCCGTATGTGTATTGATTACCGAGAGCTGAACAAATTAACGGTGAAGAATAGATACCCGTTACCTAGGATCGACGACTTGTTTGATCAGCTTCAAGGATCGAGTGTGTATTCGAAGATCGATCTGAGATCGGGGTATCATCAACTTAGAGTTCGCGAGGAAGATATTGCAAAAATGGCTTTCAGAACCTGTTACGGGCATTATGAGTTCCAAGTGATGCCGTTTGGGTTGACTAACGCACCCGCAGTATTCATGGATCTCATGAATCGAGTGTGTAAGCCTTACTTAGACAAGTTTGTGATCGTGTTCATTGATGATATTCTAATCTACTCAAAGAGATAGAAAGAGCATAAGGAGCATCTAAGACGCATCTTAGAATTGCTCAGGAAGGAGAAGCTGTATGCCAAGTTCTCCAAATGTGAATTTTGGATTCCGACGGTACAATTTTTGGGTCATGTGATTGATAGTCAAGGAGTTCATGTAGATCCCGCTAAAATTGAAGCTATTAAAGATTGGGCTGCACCGACAACCCCAACTAAATTTTGTCAATTTTTGGGTTTAGCCGGTTACTACCGAAGATTCATTGAGGGATTTTCGAAGATAGCAAAACCGTTGACCAAATTGACTCAAAAGAATGTTAAATACGAATGGGGAGATAAGGAAGAGGAAGCATTTCAATTACTTAAGGAGATGTTGTGTAGCGCTCCTATCTTAGCGTTACCGGAAGGTAGTGAGGACTTTGTCATCTACTGTGACACTTCTCATAAAGGTTTGGGAGCTGTGTTAATGCAACGAGAGAAGGTAATAGCTTATGCTTCCCGACAGCTCAAGAAGTACGAGAAGAACTACACCACCCATGATTTGGAGCTAGGTGCTGTGGTTTTTGCCTTAAGGATATGGAGACATTACTTGTATGGAACCAAGTGTGTTGTGTTTACTGACCACAAAAGTCTACAACACATCTTGAATCAAAAGGAGCTCAACATGAGACAGCGACGTTGGATTGAGCTGCTAAGCGATTATGATTGCAAAATTCGTTATCATCCTGGTAAAGCAAATGTCGTTGCTGATGCTCTTAGTCGAAAAGAGAGAATACCACCGTTACGAGTTAGGTCATTAGGAATGACTATCATATCGCCGTTGCCATCTCAAATATTAGAAGCTCAAACGGAAGCGTTGAAAGCAGAAAACCGACCTGCTGAGAGCATATTTGGGATGGCTGAAAATGAGAAAGGATTTGTTAAGCGTTCTGATGGAATATTATGTTTTAGAGACCGAAGTTGGGTACCATTGTATGGAGGAATTCGAGAGTTGATTATGCATGAGTCGCATAAGTCAAGGTACTCTATTCATCCTTGGTCTGACAAGATGTACCAGGATCTTAAGAAGTTATATTGGTGGCCAAACATGAAGGCACATATAGCATTATACGTTAGCAAGTGCTTGACATGTTCGAAGGTTAAGACAGAACATCAAAGACCGTTAGGATTATTGATGCAGCCAGAACTCCCGGTTTGGAAATGGGAGCGGATTACGATGGACTTTATTACCAAATTATCGAAGACAGCTAGCGGTTGTGACGCTATCTAGGTAATTGTGGATCGATTGACTAAGTCTGCTCACTTCCTGGCGATTAGTGAAGATGATAGTGTCGACAAACTTGTGAGGTTGCATGTGAAAGAAATTATTTCTCGTCATGGAGTTCCGATATCGATTATTTCTGATCGCGACAACCGCTTCACGGCAGCTTTGTGGCGATCACTTCAAACCGCTTTGGGGACGAGACTTGATATGAGTACTGCATATCATCCCCAAACCGACGGTCAAAGTGAGAGGACTCTTCAGACTTTGGAGGATATGCCACGTGCATGTATAATATACTTTGGTAAAGGCTGGGAGAAGTATCTACCCCTTGCGGAATTCTCCTACAACAATAACTACCACACAAGTCTTAAAGCTGCACCATTCGAAGCTTTATATGGTCGAAAATGCCGTTCGCCTATTGGTTGGGCTGAAGTTGGAGATAGCCAACTCACAGGCCCTGAGCTCATATTGGAGACTACTAAGAAAGTGACTCAAATTCGTGACAGATTACAAGCAGCTAGAGATAGGCAGAAAAGTTACGCCGATCAGAGACGTAAACCCCTAGAGTTCCAGGTTGGAGACAAAGTAATGCTGAAAGTCTCGCCTTGGAAAGGTGTGATACGTTTCGGGAAACATGGGAAACTCAACCCCCGCTACATTGGACCATTTCTAATTTTGGAGAGAATTGGGCCCGTGGCATATAGGTTGGAACTACCACAGGAATTGAGTAAAGTTCACGCTGTGTTTCATGTTAGTAATTTGAAAAAGTGTCTTTCTGAAGAGACGCCGGTTATACCGATGAAAGATATTCGAGTTGATGAGAAATTGAACTTTGTGGAAGAGCCGATTGAGATTTTGGATCAAGAGATTAAGCGACTAAAGCGAAGTTGCATTCCAATCATCAAGGTTCGTTGGAATTCCCGACATGGACCGGAATTTACGTGAGAACGTGAGGATGAGTTTCGAAAGAGATATCCGAAGCTTTTCACTTCGTAGATGGATTGTTCTGAAAGAAACCCGGGACGGGTTTCTTCTGAGGCTGGGAGGATGTGACAACTGGAAAATTATGGAGCCATTTTGAAAACCCGCATTACGTAAAAGTTCAATTAAAAATTTAGGTTTGAAGTTTCATTCGTAACGAACTTGTAAAACCTATATTGTGGTTGATTATATTTAAAATTTTTATGGAATCGAATTTGAATTATCAATGTGATGAGAATTTATTTCGAGATTTTTATTTGGCACTACGTTGACTCCGGCACTAGGATAAACTAACAAAATTTAATGTTTTGAATTACGGTTCGACTATATGTTATTTATTGAACGTATCGTGAGATTTTAAATAATTTGGAACGAGCTCGGTTTGAGTATGTCGAGATATTTTCGAAAAAGTACGAGTTTTGGTCCTTGTATTCTACACCTAGCCACCTTACCCTTAATATCACTAATACCATTATTATTATTATTCTTATTATTATTAGTTTAAAAGAAAAGAAAGAAAATAAAAACAAAGAGTGAATACAAAAATCGTCCTTGTGTCTTCCTGGTATCACACACAAACACAAACAACCATCACCTACAATCTCCTTCTCTCTCTTGGAATACCATACCCGCCGCCACCTTAATCTGGCTACCACCATCACACCGCCACCTCCACGACCAAACCACCACCACCATCTTAATCATCTCATCTCGATCTACCTTTTGGTATACATCACGCGCCCCACATCCTCCCCTAACACCACGTACTCACCACCACCGCCACCTAAACATCATCTTTTTCATCTTTTTCTTGTTGGGTTTTGAAGAAATTTGTACTTGGAGTCGTTTTGAAGGTGAGTGGTCACGAATTTCACTCGCGTGCCTCGATTTACTACCCAAACCGTGGGTGTATAAACTTTTCTTGTTGGGTTTCATTGTAAACTAATGGGAAATAACATTTTAATGTTGAAAAATCCGTTTGGTATCGGGTTCATGATTTTCTTGTGGGTGTCAACTTGAAACCGAGAGCTAGGCTCTCGGCTTGGTGCTAACTCTTGAGTTTTGTGGTTTTGTTCGATGGGTTATGGCCTAGTAATTATGGTGTCGAGAGTTGATATATTGGAGTTTGGATTTGGCTTGATTTTTGTTGCGTTGGATGCTTGTTGTTGTTCTTGTGATGTCGTGACCCAAAAGGGTCCGTTTGGTTGATTTGTTGAGCTCGAATGAGCCTAGCTGAGACCTTAAGGGTCTTGGGGTTGGGTCCTCGCGGCTCGTGGTGCAGCCGACCCAATTGAGTCTCTTGACTCGGGGTTTGACTTGGTAAGTCGACCCGATTTATTGGTATTCTTGATGATTTTCTAGTTGTTATTCTTTTGTAGCTAATTGTGGTTGTCATAGTATATTACTATTGGTATTGTCGATATTATGGTCGATGCTTTGGAGCCGAGAATGAAATGGTAGCATGATTTTAATTATGGAGTTGTGTTGACGAGCATAAAATGGGGACCGATTGGGAGACGGTCACTTAGATGACAGAGATAGGTTAGTCGGGTACCATAGTCGGACCCTATTGTTGTAGCACATGTTATGGGTATTGATTGGACGAAGTTGGATTACTTGAATTTGACTTGGTCATTTTATTTGGACTTGGACAATGAGCCGAGAGTGATGACTCGGACATGTGACCATCTCATATAACTCGATAAATATTTATAATCAAACACTAATAATAAAACTTGTAATAATATTATTGGTAATATAAACGTTTATATAAGTATATAGACGTGAAAAACGTATATATAAATATATAAATGCGTATATTAAAAATAAAACGATTACGAGTAATATTATAATAACGTGACGATAAATAATATACTTTGAAAGTAGTGTGACAAATGTCGGGAGCGTTATTATAATTAAACGACTATAAATAACGATGAAATCTTTAACGTTGGATAATTATTAAATAAAATATATCTTTAAATAAACGAGGAAAACTATCGAGTTATACGGGGTCGTGGTCACTTGAGTCCAAGTGGACTATATTATTATTTTGTGACGTTCGTGTTGTCACGGATATGTGACGATTAATACATTCATTTTCTATAACTACGTAACTTATTTAATCGACAGGTTAAATAAGAGCTATTTAGTTATATAAATTGAGTATATTAATGGGCATCGTATCCTACGACGTGCATAGGTTGTGGTATGTGTACAAGAATGATGAATTACTAAATATCTCGTGAAGTTGCCAAATTGACGAATTTGGTAAGCTTGATGGCATAATTAGAGAATTTATTAAACATTGATACATACCATATAGTACTATACGTGCTATGTGACTTAGGTTTTGGGTATAATCTTAGAGTGGTATATTAAGTAAATAAATATGGGGGATCACCAAATCGACGGACTTGATAAACTTCGATGATTTATTTAAATAATATATTGGGCTAATATTAGACGTATAGGTTGTTTTAGTTTTCTTTTTGTTGTGACTTCTTGTTTTGTGTTGTGTCAACCCTCCATCCGCATGGATACCAAACGTCAAACTCCAAACTAATATGAGAATAATACGAGAAATGGATTTTTGGAAAGTAAAAAGGAATACGTTCGGGATTGGGAATATTTGATTTTGAGGAAATGATTTCTGAACGAGTTGATATTGTTAGGAAGTGCCGAGTCCGTAGTTGCCGTTATTTGAGTTACTATACATCTTACTTCTACCGATTTCTTCTTGCTGATTTCTAGACTTGAGGTGAGTCATAGCCCCGCTTTTACTCTTGAACTTTGTTTTCAATACTTGGGGTGAGAAACGTGTAAATTATTTTATGTGGACTATTATCGCTTTTACTTTTCAAAACTTGCTATGCTTATGGAACTAGGAAGATTGTCAACATTAGTCACATAGTGTATTATCGCGTGTGGACTAGTTATTGTTGGCTTATTTGAGGATTTTAGATACTATAGTGTGCACCTATAGGATTATGATACTACAGAGGTTATCCGTGTATTTATGATATTACGGAGGTTATCCATGTATTTATGATATTACGGAGGTTATCCGTGTATTTATGTTGTAGCGGAGGGTATCCGCAGGTTTTGAGTTAAGCCCTAGTCTAGCTAGCAAGCGTTTTGCGTATACGTCCACTTGATTGAATTATGAATTTAAACCTATGATTTCACCAGCGAAAGCTAACTTTTAGCACATTTTCTCAGGTAATTAAGTGATGATTTGGATGCTTGGATTGGAAGGTTTGGCTATGGCACCTGGTTTATGGATCTATTTTCTAAAACTCTGATATATAATTGGGGACCTATGTTTATTTATTTTGGGCCTGACTTTAGATGAATTTGTGATAGATGTAAACTTTAAAACCCCATTTTGGTTGTGTTTTTCTTATGTTTACTTTATCTCGTTCTTTTATATCTTGTGTTGGATACCAATCCCTATAGCACCCCGAAAGCTTGCTGAGTCTTCCGCTGTACCAAATTTTGGGGGTGTTACAAGAGGTGAACACGAGGTTTGAGAATACTTTCTATGGGTATTTCCTTGGTCAACGCCTTGCATTTCCTGTTGTTGATTACTATGTACGCAATGCGTGGGGTAAGTTTGGTATACATAAGGTAATGATGAATGCTAAGGGGTTCTTCTTCTTTAAGTTCAACTCGAAAGAAGGTGTTGATGAGGTGCTTGAAAATGGTCCTTGGTTGATTAGAAATGTTCCTATTATTCTCAAACCATGGACTTTGAATACTAACCTACTTAAAGAGGATTTGACTAACATCCCGGTGTGGGTTAAATTCCATGATGTGCCTCTTGCTATGTTTTCTGATGATGGTCTCAGTCTTCTTGCCACATTGATTGGTACACCCAAAAGGTTAGACGCTTATACTAGCCAAATGTGTAAGGAATCATGGGGCCGTAGTAGTTTTGCTAGATGCATGATTGAAGTGAAGTCGGATGAGGTGCTTAGGGATAACCTCACTGTTGAGATACCTTTACTTGATGGTTTGGGGTCTACTATTGAGAAGATTCGGGTTGAATACAAGTGGAAACCACCGCGTTGTGATAAGTGTAAGATTTTTTGTCATACTCATATTGATTGTCTTAAAGTTGTGTTACCTCCTGTCCACCCTACTATGACTGTTAATGATGGTTTCAAGACTATCAATAATAAGAAGAAAGGGAAACAAGGTGGTTCTACTATTCCGGGTCAAGGAGGGGTTCCTAAAACTGTTGTGGGTAAGCAGTTTCAGTATCGACCCAAAAAGACTCCTCTTGAACCTAAGAAAGTGGATGGCAATAAGAAGAATGCTTCTGCTGTGGCTAGTTCGAGTGGAATGAAGATTTCTACATCTAACCAGTTTGATGCTCTTAATATGGAAGATACGGATGCTTTCGGCATTCCTACTAATGACACCAACAAGGATGGGGATTCTGGTCATACAAGGGTAGTTAATGAAGATGAGTCTACTAAGACAGGTAATGCATCACAAGAACTCCTTGTGAGAGATTTAAAAGAGAAGGAGTCGGTTGTGACTCCTAAAACTAGTGATTCTTGTACTCTGCCTGCCTCTTCTACTAAGAGAGTTAACCCTTTTTCTAAGGTGGAAGAGATTGTTGTTTCTGATTCTGAAGATGAGGTGGTTGCTAACCCATTTGATGAGTCTGTTAATCTATTCGGTGGTGGCCAAGAGTTTGAAAATGATTATGATGACTATGACTACGATGACTATACGAACCAGGTTTATAATCTTCCAGGGAAGTTGGATGCTTTTAATGCCATATATGGCACCAAGCTTCAAGGTCTTATGAAGTAATTTTATTTCGTTATGTCCTATGTTGTCATGTGAGTAGTGATTTGTTTTCTTGTTTAGAAAATAAGAAGTATCTTGTTATGTAAGCTTTTTTGCCTATGTAATGGGCTGAGATATGGGATTTCACCCATATCCATTATACTTAAACGTTTTGGTTAATATATTTACCATGGTGCAGGATTACTCCCCTTTACCCAAAAAACAATGAAATTGAAGACAATATTTAAAAAGAAAACATTGGTTACCAGGAAGGAAGAAGCTTGTCGTAGAAGAAGAGGCAAGAGATGAGAGAAAAGGATATTAAAGTTGTTTCAATCACGCTGAAATTACTTGAGGAATTCCAATTTCAAATTCCCCAAATACCCATAAAATTACTTGTACCAAGCAGCCTCTTAAAGCTATTATGATTGGATGAATTTGAAGAAACGTTTGATTTGTTTTTTCTTACACTTTAATCGCTAAAAAATTACATAATCTGGCTATGGATATGCTTTTTCCCATATGTAACTGATAATCTACTTCGATTTCATTGATAACTTACAATCTGCAATCAGGCAAAAGTTATCTTCCATTCATATAAAGGTTGGACATGTATCTGAGATTGATAACTATGTAAAATATTAGCGATTGACAAGAATAACTTGTTAGTGAACATTTTGGCTATAACATTTACTGTTTATTAGTTCTGAAAGTATATTACTACTGGTAATTAAACACAATGTTGCAAAAATGAAAGTTGGGTGGGGAATAAAGACCCTTTATTTGCTCACGTAATGAATTTCAGTTAATTGACATAAGATTTTACTTCTATGCTCACATATTTTCTCTATTTCAAACACTCATGCAAAGTGCAACTGTATAGTCTTCATAAACATACTGACCTCTCATCTGCTTAGATAATAAAAATTTTGAAAAATTGGACCAAAATCGTGAACTTAACAGTCTAGTAGCCATAAAATTGTTAAACAGGTTCCATGGCCTGTATATGCAACTTAATTTCAACAATTTTCTATATGATAAACTAAAGCATCCAAAGTAAAAATAAGTAAACTTACTGTTTGAAACCTAGTCGCCAAAGTATAAAAAACAAAAACTTGAACACCACCATTACATAAGGTTAGAGTACCAAAAAATCAATTATTTGATTAGTATAAAGTATTTTGACCTTTCAAATTTCCTTGACACCAGTGTATATGTCGAAAGTCAATGATGTGCCACAAAACTCACCTTTTTCATGTTAAACAATATACATCCTAATTATATATATATAACAATCAGAGGGCTGCAAAAAAAACACTGTAGCCCAACAGTAACTAACGGTCGTTAGTTACTAACTAACGGCCGTTAGTTACTTAACGACTGTTAATTAACGGCGGCTATTTTTAACATTTCTTTAAAAAATTCGTACGAAATTGGTCCTTCATCTCAGATGTTCATTGCAAAATTACTCCTCTAATAATTTACATAATTGGTCCTTCAAGTTATACATCCATTGCAAAGTCAGTCCTTGATCAATAACTTGACATTAGGTAGCTAATGACTGTTATCTTTAACAATTAAAAAAAAAATACGAACTTGGTCCTTCATCTCAGAGGCCCGCTGCAACGCGCGGCTTACATCCTAGTTTAGAACATATTTATACAAATTTAAACATGGTTATAATAAGTTTATCAATTGAACAATCTACCATGATTATATTCAAACTTGTACAACATTCTACCATTTTCATCAAGATAGCAGTTTGACTTTTTGAAGAAGTCAACGTTGTAAGTTGAACATCAGGCATCAACTTATTAACTCAAACTTTGAATGTTACAAGCTTCAAAATCATGTTCCTATATTTTGTTAGTACTGAAAAGGTTCAGTAACTTCCATAAAAGCTAGTTGAACCCCACCATATTCATTAAGATTTAGAAAAACAGAGCGGGGCACCCGCGCATTGCTGCGGAAATGTTGTGTTTAATCTAAACTCAAAGTAAAACTATCGATTTTTTTTGTAAGAACTAAATTTGAAAAAAAATCGCTAACGGGGGACTAACGGTGCGATTTACAGCTAACTGAGGGACTGAAAACGTAAATTTGTTAGCTACACTACAGGCACTATTCACCACTGTGCTTCACTGTAGCATCCACAGTGGTGCACTGTTCCTAACATTTTTTCATTTTTAGTCCCTTAACGTGGCGTTCTGTTGCAAAATTAGTCCTCAAGGACTAACGGTGAAAAAAAGTTAACGTTAGGGACTGTTTCTATTTGTTATTTGCACAGAAAAAGCCCCTGAAGTTACTGTTCCGTTACAAATTTAAGTCACGGTTGTTAGATAACGGCCGTTAAGGACTAACTTTGCAATTGATTAATAACCTCATGGGCTAAAATGAGGATAACATGAAACTTGCGTGGGTACTGTTGCTACAGTGTCCAAGTTGATTTTTAGAATATATTATAATTCCCGCATTTAGTTATAAAATGATTATTGTCAATATCTTTATCAAACCCCACCATATTCATTACGAATGTAGCCCATTTAATTTTGATAAGGTCCAAGAATACTAATTGACTTTACAGAAACACTTGATATTAAATGAAGCAAAAATGAACCCTTGATAATAAGTTGACCCTTTATTAGACTTCTTAAATTCATTTGAACGACATGTTGATACAAAACTGACCCTTTTGGTGAACCTCTTCAATCCATTTGAACCTGTCTTATTTAAATCTGACCTTTTTAAATCGATTTGAACCAACTGATTGTGAAAATAAACCTTTACATGCACTTGTTGTTTGATAATAACCCATTTGGGTTGTTATATTCCCAGATCTCTCATCTTTTAATTGACTACCAAAATTAAGATTAGATTTCAAAATCACTACACTTGGTTATTTATACTTTTCGTAACATAATTTTAACTTGTTTTGATTCCATGATTCCATAACTTGTAAAATTCGTAAAATTAAAATAAATTAACCATGAAATCATCATGAATAAGCTCTTAAACATCCTCACATAAAAATTAACCAAAACCCCCAAAAGTTTTCAAGCACCTTCCAGCATGAAAAATGAAAACTAACACGTTTAACCATCACACAACACAGTTATAAACATAAATTTTTTTACTAGTATCTTCACCTCTAAAACTTAGAAACACATCATACTTGAAGCTCTATTGAATGGGCAAAGTTGAAGCAGACGCCATTGAGGCTACGCTTCAAGTATCCCTAAAAATTTAGCCTTTGATGGGCGGACTTATGTGAAATGGTTGCAAACAAAATCTGATGAGATGAATAAGAGTACATTAAGAAGACAGGCTCCAACAGTCTTAATTTTCAACATAAAAAAGAGTTAGTTTATTTGGTGATTGTTAACCGCATTAATGGATTTATTCCACCTGTTTGTCTTTTCCACTTTTCATTTTTAGCCACGTTACATTGTTGAAAGTGACTAAAAAGTCAACTTCTTTGTGCTTAATGTTTTTAATTTTTATCCCAATTTATTCTTGTTCAAATCGAAACTTGTTTACGGTAGTTGAATTACTTATCAAATGTTACTGAATCTGTTCTTTAAGATGATAATATCCAAACTCATATCAAAATCCTACCTTTTTCTCATAATTTAACTTGTGATTTTGTTTTACTTTTTGAAGAAGAAGAAATCAACTCTGTAAGCTGAACTTCATGCATTAACTTATCTAACTTCAGTGTATTAATTGGTTTTATGTAAGTCAAGCAAACCCATCAACACAGAAGTTGATATTAAAGCTGGGCTTATTTAATTGCCGAAACCAAACCTGGTAGGTTTACCCTCATACCACATCAATAGTCAAAAGTTATGAAAACGAAACTTTCTTATTATATCACATCACTTAGAAAAGACTTCCTATAGTTAGTTATAAGAAGATCATCACCAATATCTTTGCAAATACCAACATATTCAACTGCGTAAAATTAAGTCCACAAACTTAGATTATCTAACTTCAATTCGGATAATTTAAAGTAGTAATTTTACAGAAAACAAAAACTATCCTAATAACTTCATGATGATAGAACTATCCTATTGACAAACAACGATCCTTCAAATCTATAAGAAAAGGAGCCTCTGAACTTCTGATATATCTGTAACCTCCAGAGACCTTGATTTAGAAACCACACTAAAGCTTGACATCCCAAAATGAACAGAGAAGAAAGTTTAACAATTGACGTAAGGTTTCAGAGATAGAAAAAATGATTGAGCCGGAATCAAATCATAGAGCCTGGAGATTGAACATGGACTTCATTATGGCTTGTGAAGAGAACATCATCCTTCCGTTCAATGACGTGCTAAGATACAGTGCCTAAGCGCATGAAAAGAATTAAGTATTGTTTAGGTTAGTGATAATTGAGTTCCGTCGTTGCAGATAACGAATTAATATGTAGTTGGATAAATCACCTTTTGTGCCGATCTTCCCAGTCATCAGACCCACCTAATTTTCAGAATTGGTTTCATTGTTAGGATCAACAGTAAAACATGCATCATGTGCAGAAAATATCTTAATTAGTGTCATGTCAATTTGAAAGTTCCTTTAAAGCAACAGAGAGTATTAGAAAACTAAAAAAGTACCTGGTAAAATAGTTCTTTTGGCCTTTGCAGCGCCTGAACTCATCCTTCAGGTGCGTGAACTCAACATCATCATTATAAGCATCCTTGCATGTTCATAATCACATTCATCATCATCACCATCACCATCACCATCAACATCCTCGTCAAAATCCTCATCAACATCCTTGAAATCATCATCATTATCATCATCACCGTCACCATCTTCAATGTCGTTTTGTCTCTGGGTGTCATGACACATAATGTACTCAAGAATCTGTGTGGACCCTCTAATATTTAGATCTTTTAACCGAAAAATACTCTTCGGAAGACAAGTTATGTCTGTACCTGTTGTATCCAACTCTTCCAAACATTCTAAACATCCGATTTCTTCAGGCAATTCCTCAATTCGAATACAATCAGTGAGATCTAAATAATGCAGACGATGCATCTCACAGATGCTGTTTGGAATATCTCGTAAAAATATACAATTCTCTACAATGAGCTTCTCCAAACAATGCAATCTGCCAATATCCTCAGGTAACTTCTCAAGAAGACAACAAGACTTGATTTCAAGAGATTTCAGGTGTTTCAACATACAAATACTATCTGGAAGATTTTTAATATCTGTAGACCGCAAACTTAGCTCCTCTAGACAATCTAACCGGTCAAGGTTCTTGGGCGCTTCTGGAATACCACCTTTAAGTGTAAGCTTTCTTAAACATTGTAAATCACAAATGATATCTGAAAAAGAATCGACGTTTATGCGAGCACCGAAACCTAGAGAAATAAGCCTCTCAAGATTTCCAAAAGATGAAACTCGGTCTTCTTTATAATAACCGGAAAACTGAAACTCTGGCCAAGTATTGCCGGGATCACATATGCCTGTTTTATCTGCAATCAGATGTAACTCAGACAAAGAAACAACCTCAGGTGAATTAAACTCTTTGTCAAACTGAAAGGATTTAAACCTTGTGGACAAAATTATAATGCTTTAATGCTTATTATTATTAAGACTTATATATTTGTTTAGTATATTTAAGTATGGGTCAAAAGGCTAAAATTGTATGGGTCGAAATCCTTAACCCAAACAGCCCGTTAGAAGTCAGTTATGATATGACAGTTAGTAGAAGTTAGTTATTATGGTTGACAGTTATTGTTAAACGACACAATGGTTAGGTATTAAGAGTCATGTCGTTTCAATAACTATATATATTGTAAAGAGTCGAACATATGTTTTTTTAGTTCAGTTATTAATCTTAAGTTTTATATACTTTGTCTGAAATTTACAACACAAAACACAATCACATAAACTCACACAATGGTTTATACAAAACGTTTCATGGAGACTAATTGGCATAGCAATAGACCTGTGAAAAGATACCAACAGTGGTACCAGAGCCTATGTTCTGATCCTTGGAGAAGCCAATTATACAAAGACACACCATACATCCCAAACAGACATTACTTACAAAGAGAAAAATACCAAACTACCCAAACGTGGCCTAGACACAAGAAACATATTTCACCCGAAGGAAAACAGTTATTAAGAAAGAAAATGGAAGAGGTAGTATCCTATAATTCCTCAAGACTGAAACATCATGGTGGCAGCAGTTACAAAGAAATAGGGGAATCAAGCAGTTTGTCAAAAAAAGATAGAAGGGCACGTTGCTATATTTGCAAGAAAAGAGGGCACGTCTTTTGGAAGTGCACAAACAAAGAAAAGGAAACCAACACAGAATCAAATGCAATGGACACTACACAAATTGAAACACCACAAAATGAAGCAGTTTTCAAGTATGAACCAGAGACAGTGCACGTTTCAACAGATTACATGGTTCAGGGTTCAGATTTAGGCAGTTGGGATGAGATATGGTATGTTAGTACTGCATATAAAAGGCATATGACTCCTATGAAACAGTTATTCAAAAGATTGATGCAGAGATTCCAAGTTGAAGGAATAGAAGAAAGAGAAAAGAAGTTTATTGTCTCATATGGTGTAGGAGAAGTGATTGTGGACACAGACAGAGGAAGATTAATGGTACCTAATGTGGTTTACACTCCTGAAATCACATTAAACATTCTTAGTTTAGAACAATTGAAGGAGCAGGGTTATTTTGTGAGTCATGATGGAAACAGATGCAAGATATGGTACATGTTTGATCACATGTATGATGAAACTGTTGATAAACACAACATTGTTGCAGGGGAAAGTGAAAGCAGCATGACTAAGAGACACAATGAATTTCTGGATGAATATTTCAAGTCGATAGACCCTGATGATGTATGTTCATTAGTGAAAGGAATGGAGGAACTAAAAATGGAGAAAGAATTTGATCATGATTATGTGGATTCTGAATACATAAGCATGAATGGAACTCTATATTTCCTAAAGGTAAACACTTATCAAAGATTCATAGCATTTCTTGATTTGATTGGGATAGATAAATTAGTATATGGAAACTGGGAAGTGTTGAAAGGGAAATTTATGGATATGATTGAATGGTTCTACAAAGAATACTTGGGACAAGAAGTATTGGGTGAATTACCACCAACTATGGGGGTAATTAAGATTGATTTATTGGCTTTATACAAATTTATTGATGCACTTGGAGGATACATGGATGTATCATTGAATGGAAACTGGCATCAATTGACAAAGATACTTGGTCTAGCATATGAACATCAAGAGACAGTGAAAGAAATATACAAGGAGTATATTGGCATGGTGAAATTGTACTATGAAGAGGCTAAAAGAGTGCAGGGTGAACCAGAGGGAATGGCTAGCATGAGTGAAATGGAGCCACAGAATGATGCAAGGGTGATTGCACATGGTGCACAGGGAAATGCACAGGTTGAAGCACTTGAAGCCCAAGTACAAGAGATCAATGAAGAATCTCCCAGAAAGAAGTGCAAAAGAGTGGAAGATGTTATGCAGTCAAGTGAAGAGACCAAAGGAAGCAAATTTGAAGAAAGCACAAGCAGTAGTGATGATTTCATCATCATTACTTGAAGACTGAACCAGAAAGACCAAGATTGCAGCATTCAAGCATTAGGAAGGAGAATGTGGACAAAATTATAATGCTTTAATGCTTATTATTATTAAGACTTACATATTTGTTTAGTATATTTAAGTATGGGTCAAAAGGGCTAAAATTGTATGGGTCGAAATCCTTAACCCAAACAGCCCGTTAGAAGTCAGTTATGATATGACAGTTAGTAGAAGTTAGTTATTATGGTTGACAGTTATTGTTAAACGACACAATGGTTAGGTATTAAGAGTCATGTCGTTTCAATAACTATATATATTGTAAAGAGTCGAACATATGTTTTTTTAGTTCAGTTATTAATCTTAAGTTTTATATACTTTGTCTGAAATTTACAACACAAAACACAATCACATAAACTCACACAATGGTTTATACAAAACGTTTCATGGAGACTAATTGGCATAGCAATAGACCTGTGAAAAGATACCAACAAACCTCCCACAATGACTGATGTCTAAGTAGAGAAGCTTTTTCAGACATTCTGCAGGAGCATTGATTTCTTCCAAATCATAACAATTCATAAGATATAACCATTGCAGATTTGGCGTCAGCCCAAGGTCAAGAGTCCTCAACTTTGCATTGTCACTGAGTTCGAGATTTACGAGATTTGGACATTCAAAGGGCATCTGAAGTTCTACCATATCAGTACAATTGTCGAGACATAGCGTCTCAAGATTTGGAGTAATCCCGAGGTGAAGGGTCGTCAACTTTAAATCAAGGAGTTTGAGATTAACGAGCTTTGGACATTCAGCAGGAATCTTAAGTTCAACCATATCAGTATAGTGGTTGAGGCTTAGTGTCTCAAGATTCGGAGTACTCCCGAGTTGAAGGGTCGTCAACTTTAAAAAACGGAGTTTGAGATCAACGAGCTTTGGACATTCCGCAGGAATCTTAAGTTCGACCATATCATTACACCTTTCGAGGCTTAGCACTTCAAGATCCGGAGTAACCCCGAGGTCCAGGGTCGTTAAGTTTGAAGAATAAAGTGCGAGGAATCTGAGCTTTGGACTTTCAGCAGGCATGTGTAATTTTTCCAATCTATTACAATAATCGATACGTAACTCCTTTAGATATTCAGCGGGCATACGAAGTTCGGCCATATCAGTACAGTCCCTGACTCTTAGGGTCTCACAAGATTTGGAGTAATCTCTAGGTGTAGGTTCCTCAACTTTAAATTACTGAGATCGAGATTAACGAGCTTTAGACATTCAGCGGGCATACGAAGTTCGGCCATATCAGTACAGTCCCTGAGTCTTAGGGTCTCAAGATTTGGAGTAACCCCTAGGTGTAGGTTCCTCAACTTTGAATCATTGAGGTCGAGAGATCTGAGTTTTGGACTTTCAGTAGGCATGTGTAATTTTTCCAATCTATAACAATCATAGATACGTAACTCCTTTAGATTTGGAGTAACCTGGAAATGAACTTCTACGAGATTATAACAACTTTCAAGAATTAGTGTCTCAAGATTCGGAGCCACACTAAGGACAAGGGTCCTCAACTTTGAATAGGTGAACTTTAGGAACCTGAGATTTAAACAAGCCTGTCATAAGCAACAAAAAATGGAAAGATAAATGTTAATTGGTGTAATGACTAATTAAAGAGGGAAAGATAAACTACCAATTAATCAACCATTATTCTACTTTTTCTTCTCCATCTTTCCAAAGTTGAACCATATTGCTTCTATACATATCAAGTCCAACAAGATCTTTTGCTTGAAATGTTTTCGGTAAACTTGAAAAAGGATAAAGATTCCATCTCAGAAACCATAAGGCATTTGGAAGGTGTAGACTATCTTCATAAAATTTCCATTTTCTAACTTTGTCTTCACTTACATAGCCATACACTTGAAGAAACCTAAGTTCCTTCATGTTTGTGAAACCGTTCTCGAAAATTTCATTATTCAATCCATCTGCATACAATGTTATACATTGTGTTTCTTGGGTACCCTGTAATTCAAATAGCAGAGACCATGAGATTTGTTTCATTACAAAAGAAAATGTGTTAATTTCTCAAATTGAAATGAAATGTTTAGGTTAGGGTTTCTAATTTTTATAAAATTTGGGTATTTTTGTTTTTTCTATTAAATTAAAGGAATTTGTTAAATTTGATGAGTGTTGATGGAATTAAAAAAATAATATTTTATTTTTTGTACGATGGCCAAATTGAACTTTTTGAAAAGTATGCTAACTTTTTAGTTTAACAACCCAAATAACTTGAAACTTACCGAGTCATTAGCCAATTTATCTACAATTTCCTCCTTAATCCATAACCGGCTATGCATTTCAGGTTTATTGGGGTTCACACGACGAACAATATTCTTGCCCATTTCTTCTATATGGTCGTGCATACCCAAGGTCCCATCTTCAGAAATAGTTATAAGAGATTTCAGTTCAAGAACCCGTAAACCAATTCGAGCACGAAATCCACAGCTTTCAAGCACTATGACTGCATAGTCTTTCCACCAACCTTTGAGTATGCATGCAACATCTAAGAATATTTCCTTGTAATCCTCCTCAAGATCATCATAGCTGAGTTCCAATTTTTCAATAGTTTCCCTCAATGGGATTGTTTTTAGCCTATCAATGGCATCTTTCCATTCAAAATCATCTTTACCATGGAGAAATGAACCCAACACTCGGATCGTTAAGGGAAGACCAGCAGCGTAACATACAACTTGTGCTGATAGCTCTTTGTACCCTTCAATTGGAATTTCTCTCCCAAATGCATGCCTACTAAAAAGACAAATTGTTTCCTTATCGTCTAACAAATGTACATCACGAATGAAGTTCACTTTGTGTGCTACCAGTACTTGCTCCTCTCTTGTTGTAATGATAATTCTGCTACCTGGCTTAAACCAATCACGATCACCCGCTAATGCCTCAAGTTTCTCTATCTTATCAACATCATCCAGAACAATAAGAACCTTTCTAACACGCATCTTCTTCTGAATCATCTTTTTCCCTTCATGAACACCACTCACAGTGATTCCTTGTTCATTTAAAACATCTGAAAGTAGTTGTTTTTGTAATGAATTCAACCCAGACAAAGAAGGTTTTGATTTTTCCCTTATGTTTTCAACAAAGCTTTGGCCTTAAAACTGAAAGGATATTTTATCAAATACCGCTCTAGCTAAAGTTGTCTTCCCTGCACCTCCCATCCCCTTAATCCCTATCATGCGAACGTCATCAACACCCATTTCCATAGATGAAATAACTTCATCTACACGGGTCTCCATGCCTACTAGGTTTCCATCAACGCTCGAATTGATGAAACGTAGCTCTAGTGAAATCTCTTGAATTATTTTTTGTATGAAGTTAGCTTCGTGCCTGTATGGGAAAGAAGGATCAGTTAGCTAGCTTGTAAAAGTCCCTCATGAAGATCTGCAACCACTACAAGAAAAAGTGTGTTTAGTGACGAGAATTTAGTGACCACTTTATTTTGGTCACTGTTTAGGCCATTTAGTGACCACATAATCCTTCGTCACTGATTTTTGGTCATTCGTAAATCAGTAGTGACAAGCCAGATGGTCACTAATTATTGACCGAACTACATGTCGAATATATTTGATTCATAATATAAATAAGAGTATTAGCCACTGATTTAACATAATAATAATAATAATAATAATAATAATAATAATAATAATAATAATAATAATAACCGACTAAAATCAGTTGTGTAAAAATGAATTTAGATACATTTTGAAACATTTTATTATAGCAAGATAAATATAAATAGATGTAAAAATACAGTAAAAGAATTGGTGTAACATTATGCTTTAAATAGGATATTGCCAAATACTTACATCCAAATACCATTTCCAAATACTTTTTTAGTACGTATAAAAAGTATACAAATACCTGGCCTAATAACTTTTTAGATCCAAATACTATTTCCTAACAATCTTCCGGGTCGACCCGATACTTAAAATTGAAAGGATCTCGATAATATTCAGTTAACCCTTATGGACTACTGTTCCATTATTCAGTTAACCCTTATATTCTTCTTATAAATTCTCACAAGCAAAATAACATTTCAGTTATTCACTACTGTTCCATTATTCTCACAAGCAAAATGCAATCGCTCCATTCGCTCGGTTGATTCGTTCATCACAATTCTGTTTCGCTCACTTATCAGGTTTCATCACAAAAGCACTTTTCACCTATTAATTTGTGAATAACAAATTCTCATGAATTAGTTATTTGTTATCTGTTGCTGTTGAGATGTTAGGTTAGGTTTTGATTTGATTGCTGTGAGAATAGGAGTGTTTGGGAGCTAATAGGAGTATAAGTTTTGATTAGTAATACGAGGTGAGTCATAGTTAGGATAGACAGTTGATTTATGAGTGTAAGTAGCGTAGTTGTAATTGCTGCACCAAAGGTGTTTGATGAAATGTCTAACATAATTAATAGCCTTAAGTTTTGAAACAATTCTCAACGTTAAATTTGCCGCACGAAAGGTGTTTGATGAAATGTCTAACATAATTAATGTGCATATTTTGGAGCATTGTTTTGAACGGTAGTACGTTTCTAGCTTTTGCCTCGAAAGTACGTTTCTAGCTTTTACCTAAGTCGCAATATAGTTGGTTGATAGCTTCCTATTCAATGTCATTAAAAAGAATTCCGAGTTGTCACTTAATGTGCAAAGGATAGGTATGATGGTTTTAGGTTACTGTTTAGGAGCACTTTAGATGTGGAAGTTATATTCGTGCTACATTTTTTTTTTAAATTTCATTTTGAGGTGTGAGTAGTTTATTTGCAAGGCTTTGGTAATTGATAAGATGACCGCCTAGGCGCCCCATACTTAAATTGTCTAAAATGACTCACTCTCCTCTTAGGGAAACATGACTATTTTTGCAATTCCTCCTCTGTGGAACCAACTGTGTGAAGACTGGCCTAAAAGTTACAGCGTGTGGAGAGTAAAGTTAGGTCTTCACTCACGACTACAGAATCCTAAGCCCCCAACACTAGGCTACCTCCTTGGGGTTATATTTGGGGGGTAATTGTTTGTGCTAGAGTTATTTAGATCTGAGTGATGGTGATATGCGTTCAATGTTTCTTGCCCACATGGCCCATGAAGAGAGGAGAGCCTGGATGTTTAAAGTTAGTTGAATAATGGTAGATGTTGATATTATAATACAATGTTTAAAGCTAGTTGGCTTAAGTTTGGTGATTACATCAGGCGTGCTGATATTATAATACAATGTATTGGGTTTGAGAATGTACTTGGTGATTTGTTTATTTGTCGGCTGCATTTTTTGTCCTTACTGTACTGGTCTGCATATTCCTTCTCAAGTGTGCTCTGATCAGCTGTTATTTGTTCGTATATGTCATAAGGTGCAGGGCTGCATTTTTAAGATTTTGTTTTGTGGGTCTGCATATTTGGTAATTACTGTTCTGGTCTGCATATTCCTTCATTGTGGTTACTATGTTCCTAGAGTGAAATAGAGGGTCAGGACTGTCTTGAGAGTGTGGGTATATTCAAATACATATATGTCATATGGAATGAAGTGTATGATGTGCTAACTTCTGCTCACATGATTACATTTTTGTTTCAGAGCTACCATTTCTGCTCTTCGAGATTATGTTTTTTTCCTGTTTAGGAGCAAAGATGCTAGATGTTATTGTAACTGGTGGTGCATGGCAAGTAGCTTTAAGGTGGTCAAAAGTATCATTCACATTTGTTTAAACATGTTTTGTCTTTGTTATGTGAAAATGCTTATTAACTTTATTTATGTGTTATGTTTTTCAGGTTGCTAATGACGATGCAACATGACCATATGAGGTGCTGTAACTAAAGATCTTATTGGTATAATCTTATATTCTTCTTATTTATTATTATTTTTTTAATGTTATTATTCATTTGTATGATTTATTTTAAGGATGTTGATATAAAAAAATATTTGAAAATAAAAAATAAAAATCAGTAACATTATTAAGAGGATGTTTGGATTATCTTGTTAAACTTGACTTTTTCAAAAAAATTCACGCTGATAGTTTTGTATTACTTTTTGGTTAACCGATTGGTTTTAAGTTCACTAATCTGCCAGAGACAAAATTAAAGTCCTTGATACTGTTTAAGATTGCATTTATGCATGGTTAAGTCAGTCAAGATAACTTGGAGATATTAGAGGTGAAGCTAAGGGTCTTTGTCTTTTGATTATTTTTTTATCCTCTTCGTGTCCGGCTTCAGATTCTCTCTTTGTCGTGATTAACAATGGATTGATGTGCATCTTAGATGGTTTGTTATGCGTTCCCTACTGAAGAATGGACCCTATGTTTTTTTGCGCTTGGCACACTAACATATGGGAAGTTAGAATAAACTGGTGTAGTATGCTAGGAATCAGAAGGTACCAAATTACCAAATGAACCTGTTGGCACTAATCTGGTTTGATAGGCAACCTATATAAAAATGACCTGTTTGGGTCTGCATTAAATTATCTGTTTTGACCCGAACCCGGAAAAATAACTGTAAGTATTCGCAATTGTAAGTTATAAACTTGATTGGTGTCGCATCTAAAGTTGATTATACACTTCAACATCTATATATTAATGTTGCCTTAAGAGTGTAAATCTTTTGATGATGAAATCAATCTATGGGATTAGGCGCGGATATCTGTATATCATGATGGTTTTCAATCTTTTTTGTCATGATAATTAAGCTACATATCTTAATGTCATTTACTTTATATAGCTTTGGATAGCTTCTTTATTACTTACTTTGTTGGTACATTTAAATTTCAGGGATCCCTTTTACTTGATACGGGTCAGTTCTTCACTGGATATCTTAAAAAAAATGGTGAGAGGATTGTTGAACAAGCTAGCAAGTAAATCAATCACCGTAGCTGGAAAATATTAATAAACAGATTCATTAGAGATGATTAACAAAATTTTGTAACTATAGTAGTACTCTAAAATATTGAGTGATAAAACGGCCTTAGTGGTTGTATGCACTAGAAATACACCTTGATGAATTTAACCCGTTTGACCCGTTTGAGATATTATTTCACCCAACCACCAGGTAATAGATCAGAAAGAAATATGTATATAATCAAACAATATTAATTGCCTGAGATATGAGGAATAATTTTACCCAGCAGCAGTGGTCTTCAACTCCCAGCCAGCAAGAGAGGCTGCTTCTTTTAAAGCTTCTCTCCACTTCCCAGCAGATTCATCATTGTCATGTTTTTTAAAAGCTTCTCCAACTGGGCCATATAGTTTGCGGACTTCAGTGGGCTCCACATCATAGAACACGGGGTAAGCAGTATGCTCAGGCATCTTCTCGCATTCCATAATCTTAACAAGTTCTTCTAAGCATCAAGATGAAGAAGCATACTTCTTGGAGAAGACAATAATATAAAATTTTGAGTCTTCAATGGCTTGGATAAGCTCATCACTGATGGTTTTCCCTTTTCTGATTTCCTCATCATCTTTATAAGTTTTAATGCCCTTTTGCTTAAGAGCATTATAGAGATGATCAACGAAATTCTTACGAGTGTCTTCACCTCTAAAGTTTAAAAAGACATCATATTTGAAGCTCTTTTGAATGGTTGAAGTTGAAGTAGATGCCATTGAAGCTAGTTATTACTAAAGCAATGTATAAAATCAAACTGATACTTGGGAAAATATATGAAACAGTTGGATGAGATGCATAACCCCTCAAAGAGTACTCAAGAAATAGCAATGTGAATCTGAAGTACGTGGTGAAACAAAAGCCCCTTATTTGGTCAAATAAAATAGAGTTAGTTAATTACAAATTTCGTCCTTCTTAATCTTTTACCTAATAAAATAAAACTCATAGTGGGGACTTTTTCATTTCAAAAAAATCAAATCATACTTTATTTAGTAATAACTAAAGTGATTCTTTTTTCTTTTAAAATATGTTTTGCTAAAATAAACCCTAAATATTTCCTTATTTGCAAAAAATTATAAAAATTCGATTTTATACGTTTTTCCAAAAAAAATATGTACAAAAGTATATGTGTCCAAATTACAACAAAAAAAACTTTTGAAAAAGCGGAGTTAATCACAGAAACCTTAGGGTTAAAATGAAAAATGAAACAAACAAAACCTCCCTTTGAAACGAGCGACATCCATCAATCGATGGAAAGTAAACAGTCGAATGTGATTGTTTAAAGGTGCCAAATAACCAATCAATCGAAAGCATGAAGGTGTATATCTAACTTTGATTTAGTCCTTCAAGAATAAGGTATGCAATATGAATTATATTAATGTTAATCTTCTTATTGACCAATTTTGAAGCTTCTATCATGTAATTGAGTATGAACCCTAAGCCAACATAATTTGTGATCCGGTGGTGACTAAGGTGTTTTACTAATAGAAAGTCAAAGTTGAAGCTCCATATATGCTAAATATTATATAAGGTTGAGTGATTGTTTGGTGTTTGTTATATGTTTTGATGTTTTTCTGATTCTTAAACTTGTTTTGATGTTTTGATATAGGTAATCCGTTGATGCTCCCTTGAATTTCTGTTGTTGCAACTTTAATTAATTACAATTTTTTTAGTAAGATAGGGGTGTTTGGATGTGCATTTAAACCGTTTATCATGACAACCGTAATGACCAATTTTGAGTTTTTGGCTAAAAGCGGTTATTCTTATGGTTCTTCTTGTGATTTGGGTAAAATAATTAGATTTCAGATATTGAAATCGGAAATTTATTTTTTCAAAAAATATTATCTGATTGTAAGCATGATCATTATTCAGACATAGAAAATAGATATCGCAAGTTTTGGACAAGAGTTGTTGAAGAAGTGTACAAAGGAATTGAAAATGCATATGATATTTCAATAGCTTTGAGTATCAATGAGACTTCAACTACCTGCTATTAGAGTTTCACCTATAGAAATGATATTTTTCAAGCTAATTCATACATTAATATTTAGTAAAATTGTTTCCAAAGAGCTGGATCATAGATCAGCTATATGATTTACATGGTAATAATTCTTATCTTAACAGTCATTAAGGAAATGAGCCTCTGTTCTGATTTGCATTTGCAAGTTGATCACACGATGTGCGGATACTAATGCTCACTTGGTAAGTTCCATCGCTTTATTTTATGGTTTATTTTAATAACTTTTCATTTAATATACATGAACCTCTTTTATGTTATCTCTAAAACATGATCATTATTATCTTAGTTATTTTCATGAACTTTCCGCTGTTTTAAGGAATTTGCTATTAACTTATAACAACATATAAGGAAAAAAAATCACGAGTGTCAATATATCAGCTTCTAAACGTGTTGTCTACTATGTAATCAGCTTGGTGTCAGAATCGAAACAAAAATGGCTACAAAGATTTCATTATCTTTGATAAGTTAATATTTGATTGCCTTTGAAAAAGTTTGATCATGGTTGTAAAAATGGTAACTGCAGAATTTCTAAGTGGTTTCTAATTCTTATGGGTTGGTCGTAGCAAGTGGGTGTTAGTGAAGCTTTCTTTTTCTTCATGTTGGCTTTGTCACCAAAGTAACTAAATGTGAAATCATGCTACTTATTGAAGTTGTATAACCATTTCAAGGAAGCAAAACCACACACTATTGTGAAACAACATGCCAAATGAAACTGATAATTGAATTTTTCAGGATCACGTACTCATTATAATTTTATAACTAAAAAGAAGTTAGTAGTTCTACATTTTGCAAAACGACCCATTTTTCCCCTGCCAATAAACTGATAATTGAATTTTTGGACCCGTTACTGACTGACCTATATGGGATGTATAGAATTTTGAATATTTGTGTCTTATAAAACTATTACACACTTTTCGTGAATTGAAATTTCCTACATTCTTTTACATGCATCTGCAGGGTATTGACATGCCAAAGATTATGCTTTTCCTATTTAAGTTTGTCGAAAGATGAGTTATACATACTCGGTGTTTATGATGCTTTATGTGTACAAGTAACATGCAATATCAGACATGCAAACTCGGAACTTCATGTGCATACAAAGTTAAGGTATCTCGAAATATCATATAATTGAGATTGTTAGAGGCCTTTATCACTTGATGAAAATAAGTGACTGTTAATGCCATTAAATATGCAAGAGTTGTTACTCAACTTATTTTCTTAACAAGACACTGTTTCAAAAAATTATAACATTGGATTTCCATCAAATAGTAACAAAGGACCTGTAGACCGGCAGTATTTCGAACACGCTTATTGTCTCAACATCAACACCGTATGTTAAAGAGGTAATCCCATGCAAGTAACCACCTGGAGCTAATTATTGGAGATTAGAACATTAATATTTAGGTACAACATTTAGTTAGGGACTGTTTGGAACTTTTATTAAAAAAAATGTAACTTACGAGGTGTGTTTGGGGTTGTTTGAAACTTTTAGTTAGGAACAATAGCGTTGGCAAAATGAGCAGTCAAACAAGTAGGATAATGTGTGAATGGGTAAATTGTTGTACGGGTCAAAACAGGCTGTATTGGGTTTGGCAACGGGTAACTGTGCAAATTGGGTAGAGTCTAAACACCTTTGCACAGTTTAGTAAATGTTCAAACACTTTTTTCCGGTTGAGCTGAGCACAAACACTTTTGTTAAAAAAGTTCTGTAAAAAAAGATAAATCATATATGTGTTAATTACAATTTCAAAGCCACCTTTTTTTTAAAATAATAATCTGTTAACCTTTTATAAAAATGATTTAGGAATTAGTATCTTAATATACTTACGATGACTTACAATGTTGATGCATTCCTGTTTTTGTTTTATGTTTGAATCATCTGGGATAGAACAAAACACAATTTGTTTGTATTCACGGTTCATGTTTTGGTCGTAGTTGCATTTGAAAAAGTTACTAAGTTTGAAGATGAATAATTTGATTGTTTTAATGTGCACAATAGGTTAGTACTTACAGGGGCTGTTTGGTATTATTTATGAGAATAACTCCTTATAAGGGTTGTTTGGTGTTATTGTTTAGAATAACTCCTTATAAGACTGTTATCCAAAATTTATTAAAAAAAAAGCATACCTCTTCTTATTTTTGGGCTCTAATTTGTGTGGATATGCTTCCTTTACTGCATGTTCTTATGGACACACACGAAAATAAATGACACTAAGTTTCAACTAAACTCTTTTTCTACATTCTCAATTTGCAGGTGGCCGAGGAAAATAAAACTACTCTGGTGCAAACAACATTGTTTGTCATTCATTACCTTAACAATGTGACCCGTAAGATGCTAAATTTGAAGTTTTATTAAAAAATGAAGCAGTTGTTTGATCTGTAAATGAATCTTTACCCTTTTTGATTCTCCATGGTCAGTTAGCATCCTACCCGACTGCAAGAACACTGTTTTATAATACCGCAAGGGTGAGAAATAAATCATTATAGATTCATGTAACTTCAAATGGCTCTATATTTATGTAAAATTAGAAAATCATAACGCGAAAAGTGGTTGATTAACATGTAGGCGCACAGACCATTGTGATGAAAATGACTCGAGAACCGACAGGATTTGCTTGCCAATTCTATAATGATGAAACAGAATATTATGATGACAATACATTTGGAACAGTTGGATTATTGGAGGAGTTAAATATGATTAGAGGTGCTTCTGACTGCTTGTGCTTCTGACTGCTTTAAGAAAATAAAATACCCATTGGTAAATATATTCATATAAACCATAGTATTTTCTTAAAGCAAGGATCCAAATTGACATAGTACCATTACATCAGTTGATCTGCTAGTAATGATAGTATTCAACAAGGTAATTGTCGAACAATAATTGCCAATGTCATATTGCAATTCCTAGATCATTATGGGATTTACATTCACAAAACCTTTGTAATGTAAGCATGTTTCATCCCCATCTTAATGCCTTGAGTCCAAGATCTCACTTCCTACTCAATTTAAGTCGTCTAACTTAAAAACTGCAAAATCATAAATCCATTACATCAGTTGATCTGCTAGCAATGAAATTATAAAATTTACCTCTCCATCGCAATCTCGCCAAGTTCTCACATGACGTAAATTACAACTTCAAGTGTTCTTAATTAGATGGCATTTGACTTAATTTTATAAGGGTATTTAATTTTGACGTGTAATCAAAATAATGTATGAAGAAGCATGCATACAACTTCATAACATTGGTTTTATAAAACATTTTTATTACCAATTCACTAAGAGTAAAATAGCAAAGTTTTGATTGAGGTATCGGGTTCACCAATTAAAGAATTACCAACAATTATCGTCCACTATATCGTACTTTTGCATAAGCCCTAAGGCTTAGTGTTTCGAATAATCATTATGGAATTGTGGTGAATTCACCCTTAAGATGACAGTGTACATGTAATGGTTGTTCGGTAAGTCTAATTTACACATAAACGAGCGTTAAGACAGAATGTTGTCTATCTAAGGCCACAATTTAATGCGAAGCCAACCTTATACCCATCTTATAGTGTGTAAACTTCGGTCGAGCCTATTTAACCATTACGTAAAAAAACATCAATCAACCAATCCTTTGAAATTTAAGCTCTTAAAACCAAAACAATTTCGCCATTTATTTAGTCCATATTATTTTTCTATTAAAAAATTACCCTTTTTCGTTTATAAACATGTTTCACATAATAATAAACAAAAAACAAGTAATACATAATAAAAAAATAAAACAACCAAATAAACATATACATAACATAACAATTAAATATGTATAAACATGTAGCTACATGCAAATCTTATTCAATAGTCCTATTAATAATCAAGTCTAGGTGTATAATGCATTTATTCAATTAAGGCTTTCTTCTTCAAAGGAAAACGAGCCACATACATCGATAAATCGATTGCGTAAGCCAAAACTAAACAAATACCACATAGCACATAATTGATTACTTAATATTGGAGTCTTCCCCAATTCGACATCTATTAATGAATTTACATGTTTCGATATAACTTAACAATTAATTCATATTTTCAATTTAAACCATTTAAATTATCACACAATAAAATCCATGCAAATATGCACTTTTCATGGATTATGCTTAACAATTAACATATTGCACCAAGATCGTTTACTAAAACGCATAACCAATTACATGACATCCTAGGGTTTCTAATCATATTAAAAATCAAAACTAAAACCCTAAAAGTCTATTAGGGTAAATCGACCCATAAAAAAATTAGGGTTAGGAATATGAAAACCCTAAAAACATGTAATTAAACGAATCAAGATTCAATTTTTATGCGTTTCGATAATTAATTACACATTATAACCGCTCTAGATGCCACTGTTGGAATTATAATATCATGACAATCATATAAATAAACCAAACACATCAAGAGAGCATAGCGGAATCAATTACAAGATCATATAATATGTAATTAATTAATCAAATATAAAAGTAAACATACCTTTGTGATTCTAGCCCGAACAAGAATCAATTGAATCTTCAATTCAAGAACCCTAAATAGGGTTTATGTGGATTATAAGAATTACCCCTTACCTCTTTTGTAATTCAATCCAAGAATCAAACAATAGTGTGTTTGAATCGCGTTCTTGTACACACGTACTAATTCAAGTAAAAGTTTATGCAAGTAAATCAAACACAAAACCTTTAGTAATATGAAAATCGAAAACCCTTAAGGGTTTAGGTTTTGGATCGACAAGGAGACAAGAGAAGGAGAGAAAACACCAAGATGTGTGTGTACAAGTTATGAGAATAATGAATCCCATGAGGTGTTTATATACTATAGTTTAATTGGAGCACAAGGCAAAGTGGAGGTGGAAAACCCTCCCTTGGCCGATCGGTTGGAGAGTCCCCAAGGGGATTCCGGAACCTTCTCTTGTTTCTAATTAAACACAAGTATTACTTTCCTAATCTTCGTCTAACGGTCGTTAGTCATTCCCCGTTAAATACTAACGGTCGTTACTAATTTTGTGCTTAATAATTACATATAACATTTATAAATAATTATTCTGTTACTCTTCATACGTATTGTGTGCAATCCCGTGATGCGTGGAAATCGCAACAGGTTTTACCTCTCAAAGGATCTCGACAAGCTTACAACCCCCACCAGGCAGTGTACCTGGTCGATGTAGTATAGTATAATGACAAGTACCGGGGGATTGATCGTTCAACTCAGGAATAGTGTCGCTAGGATTAGAAAGCCTAAAAACTAGGTCTAGAGGTGAGGGATGATTCTTTTTGTATTTTTTATATTTTATAAAAGCAAATAAAAATCTCGGGTATTGGAAGAGTTGGCGGAATTAGTTGCTAGTCAACTAACCCAATAACTAAGATGCAATCAAAATAAAATAACAAAAAAAAATGAAAATAAACTAAATTAACTAGAGGTGTGAGCAATATATGGGAGAATTGTGTTTACTTAGATTTCACTACTCCCTAGATATCTTTTACAGGTTAATTACTTGTTATAGTTGCGTGGATGACGGGTTGTATTCCTTAATACCATTCATGGGGTGGCATACTTATGATGCGTGGGAATCGCAACAGGCTTTACCTCTCGAGGGATCTCGAGAAGCTTACAACCCCCACCAGGCAGTGTACCTGATCGTTGTAGTATAGTATAGTGACAAGTACCGGGGGATTGATCGTTCAGCTTAGGAATAGTGTCGCTAGGATTAGAAAGCCAAATTACTAGTTCTAAAGGTGAGGGATTATTATTTTTGTATTTTTATATTTTATGGAAAGCAATTAAAATCTCGGGGTTTGAAAGAGTGGGCGGAATTAGTTGCTATTCAACTAACCCAAAACTAAGATGCAATCAAAATAAAATACTAAAAATGTAAATAAGCTAATTTATACTAAAGTTGTGAGCAGTAATTGGAGAAAATGTGTTTACTTAGATTTCACTACTCCCTAGATATCTTTTACACGTTAATTACTTGTTATAATTGCATGGATGACGGACCGTATTCCTTAATACCATTCATGGGGTGGCATACATAACTCCCCAATTCTATGAGCTCTTATCTCCTCCTACACCATGCCCAGCACAACTATAGGGATTGTAAACAGTGGCTCATGCATTAAATACAACCAATAAAGACCTAGTACGCCTCGGTTCATGTTTCTTAAGACGTTCAAGCATGTTACCATTTGGAGATCTGCCAGTTTTCTTAAGCCTAACATATAAATCATTCATCCAAGACAAGAAATAACAAGTAATCAACACATAATCAATATCTAGGTTTCATTAGATCTAAGCAAACACAAAAGAGATCTAGCCTAGCATGATAGAATTAAGACAAGAACATGATATAGACAACCAACACATAGACATATTGATTGAATTAGAAGAACACTTATCTTGATTAATCATGCAAGGTATCAAGGGGTTGGAACCCTTGAAAAACCTGTAAAGTTACACCAAAATCGTCTTTAGGGTTTCTCCCAAAACTTCTCTATTTAAATGTGAAAAACTAGAAAACTATATATAGGAAAATAGGGATGACGGCGTCAAGAACAAAGGTGTGACGCCGTCATCTCGCCGCCAAATACTTCCTCGGACGGCCTTGATCTACTTCTGACGCCGTCAAGGCCTAGGCCGTCACACAAATTACTCTTGACGCCCTGTGTGTGACGCCGTCATCAACTACGGATTTTAATTCTTGGGGTTTAGACGCCGTCAGGAAAACTCTTGACGCCTTCATGAACTCTCGGATTTTATTATTGAGGTTTGACGCCGTCAGGAAATTACTCTTGACGCCGTCACCTACAGTTCCCAGCATGGAAAATTGAGACTTTGCCGTTTTCTTCACTTTAATGCTCCAAAAACGTCCAAAATGGCTTCTTTTCCAGAATTCACTCTCCAAGTACCTAAAATCACAAAAGGAACGATTTAGGGCAATATTTGATCAAATAAATTCGGATTCGGGCTTAAATGACCCCCTAAAAACGGATCATTTTTCGCCTCATCAACTTACTTCCCCAATCCTATAAGCTCCTACTTCACTCCTATGTCGAGCCGGCTAAGAAGCTCCTAACATGGGATCACTAGAATTCGCTCATGCATTAAATACAACCATAAAAACCTAGTACACATCGGTTCATGTTTCTTGAGATGTTCAAGCAAGGTACACAATGGAGATCTGCCAGTTTTCTTAAGCCTAACATTGAAATCATTCATCCATTACAACTATAAACAAGCAATCAACATCTAGGTTTCATTATATCTAAGCAAACACACAAAAGATCTAGCCTAGCATGTTAAAATCAAGACAAGCATAAGATATATTCAACCAACACATAGACATATTGAATGAATTGAAGGAAAACTTCTCTTAATTGAACATGAAGGGTTTCAAGGGGTGAAAACCCCTGAAAATACTGTTGCAAATGAGCTAGGGTTTATAAAGTTCGGCCCTAATATTCTCCACACAAGTTCCTCTCTAATGAATGAAAATTAGGAAAGTATATATAGATTTTGTGAGGTGACGGCGTCAAGAGGAAAAATCTGACGCCGTCATCTCGCCACCAATAAAGTTCTCGGACTGCTTAGATCCAAAGCTGACGCCGTCATGTATGATTCTTCTCTGGGCCGTCACCAAAATTACTCTTGACGCCCTTGTTCTGACGCCGTCACATTTCTACTGGACCGTCACCAACTTTGTGCTCTTGACGCCGTCATGAAATCCTTCTTGACGCCGTCAGGTACTGTTCCCAGCAAGGAAAATTAGGACTTTGCTGTTTTCTTCACTTTTATGCTCCAAAAACGTCTAAAATGCTTCCTTTTCCAGAATTCACTCCCAAAGTACCTAAAATCACAAAAGGAACGATTTAGGGCAATATTTGATCAAATAAATTCAATTTCGGGCTTAAATGACCCCCTAAAAACGGTTCATTTTTCGCCTCATCATATACCCTTACACTTGAGATTTGCTTGTCCTCAAGCAAATGCGCTTTTATTCTAATCAAAATACAAGTTAGGTGTCATTTAACACTAATATAAAAGTAATTACAACAAATAATCGTTCCACTAAAGACCAAAGACAAGCACGGAGGTCATACACTAGCACCTCACAAATAGTGTTTAGATACTCACATCTCTCGGGTGTAATAAAGTATATATCACAATACGGAAATGGAAAACATCTCTCACCACCTGTCATAGCAAATAGATTACCATAGGCTTGGGAAAGGATCAAACCTCCACCACATGGCGTAAGCACCTAGGATAAACTATCAAAGAGGTCTTTTAAAAGGGTTGTAACGTTAGGTGTAGGGATATGAAATACACTGTTTTGTTGGATATAGGCAATCTTTACTGGTGGCGAGTTAATCTTCTTGGTTAATTACATGTACAATATGGCGTTGCTAAGCCAAGACTAGACTCGACTTAAGCTAATAAATGAGAAAAAAAAAAAAAAAAAAATCCGTTTTTTTTTTTTTTTTTTTTTTTTTTTTTTTTTTTTTTGCATACACTCTTACCCTACCATCCAAAATAATACATCATAGGGAATGAACATTCCCCTTACACTTGAATTTTTACATACTTTACAATAAACTAATCTAATAACTCGAATTAAGATAATCAAAACACTTAGAGTACTTTTAAGATTAATGCACATATGGGGGTAATAATATGATGTTCTTCCCCATTACTCCATAAAACAAGTACTTTACCCTTGAGTCCCAATCGTCCCAAAACAATATGTACAAGGATATGACTCGACTTAGCAACCATGTAATCAATTAGATAATTAACTAAGGGTTTAAACATATAACAATAATGCACTAAAGATGAGTGCATACACGGAAGGCTAAGGCGATTTGGTTGTACATTTAAGTGGGGTGTAACATATTCTTCCTTTAAGTAAGATGCTTAAATTTAGAAACAAAAAGATAGGCTCGGAGGGGTGTACTAGGGGTTTCGTGTACTAAAAATGAGTACAACGCTAAGGTGTGGGAAAAATCAATTGACTTTACTAGCCAAGTAATATGACTTAAATGGTCAAGTGATTATGATACGGGTTTAACACAAGGGTGATCCTAATGCCTCTTATCATGTAGTAAATCCTACTACACGAATGTAGTCTCACTAGCGGTCTCGGGATGCATCACTAACGCAAGTTCTAGAATCTAAACGCTACCGGTACACACATAAGCACTAATAGTAAATGCTTTTCCTATCAAATCTAAAGGCGAACCTCACATATTTGGGTGGAAATTTTTTTAAGTGGTACGGTTTTGTGCTAGTCATACAACCTCCTATCCGTGAGACGCTTGCTAAGGCTAAAGTTTCACTCCTAAATGTTGTAAAAAAATTTAAATTTGGCGCTAAAATTACACTAACAAGTATTTCTCATAGTTTTATTACACACTTACCATCAAACAAACAAACTCAAGTGAAAGTGTATCCTATAAGGTATCACCATTTACCCTCCCCTTACACTTAGGATGAACATTGTCCCCAATGTTCAATTAAAGAATGTAAAAGTAAAACAGGTAAAAGAATGAAATCAAATACTCCCCTGATTCGCTCGGTATGGATAGTATGGTAGTAAGGCCAAGAAAATGAACAATCAAAGCTTCCCTTCCAGAATATAAATTATCTTCTTGTCAAACATAACCTGTTAAACCTGAGAAAACAAACAAGGCAACCTCGCGTAAAATCGGCGGCAATCTATATATACTAATAAATCCTAGAAAACAAAGTAAGATATAATGCTTGTGGAATGATGTTTACAGATTTCCTGGAGATTATAAAACTAAAGATTCAACAAAAACTTTAAGACTCCGTTAGAAAAACAAAACTTGGTAAAATTTCCAGATTTTTAAACGTGACGCCGTCAGGAATTTCTTCATGACGCCGTCAGAAGTAACCTGCAGAAATTCTTATGTTAAGTTTCCGGAAAATTTCTGGAAAAACTTTGTCCTACTTCCTGGAAAATCCTGCAAAACATCATTATGACTCAATACAAGCATTTGACTCTAACAAATACGAATATACATGTTTATTTAATATTGTGGAGAATCATGATCAGTTTTGTTTCTTAAAAACACATTTGGGGTTTCCCCTTACACTTACCTTTTTGCGAAATACCTTTGGATGAAGTTAAGACTAAGCCAAAGGACAAAATAAAGTATTTTCACCATTTTAGTTCGAAACATGTTCTACCAACAATAAAAATAAAGCATTCATACGGAAACAAATAACAATCAAACAAAAATCACACAAAGCATGGGTTGCCTCCCAAGAAGCGCTTTTCTTTATTTACGAGTCTTGTAGCTAGACTCAAGGTCATGGGTTACTACGTGACCTCATCGTTGGTTTCATACACTAGGTCATCTCCTATTTTAGTCTTGTATTCCGGACCTAGTTGCAAGCATTCTTTGTAGAAACCAAGTATCCTATTCATCACATACTCTACTCCTCTACGTCTATCCTCATCATTCCTATAGTAAACCGCTTATTTGTGTTCGTTTTCTATGTTCGATAAAAGACGGTATTGTTCAATCTTATAGGGCATTTGGTAAGCAATCTCATCATTCTCATCCTTGAATCTAACTATGCCTAGAGTCGGATCATAACTCATCTTAGAAGCCTCAACGAACGGTTTTCCAAACACTACTTGACTTAGGCCATCATCTATTACCGGGCAAATATCCTCTACGATCATAAAGTCGGTAACATAAATAAAGTTTCCTACCAATACATGTAATCCCTTTACTCTCCCTACAAATTTACTCATCCAATTCGTGATAGGCATTATCCTACATTCAAGTTGCTTCTTCATTACCCAATTATAGTAGGTCCTAGTCATGATGTTTATGGGAGATCTAAGATCGATGTAAGCCTTCCACACATGTAAATGCCCAATATTGCATGGTATGTTAATGTTAGAGGGATCACCTACTTTAATAAGGGGTGAACCAAGGATATATGGTGTCACGGGATCATCGAATAAATCCTTGTGATATTCCCTTTCTTCCTTGGTGGGCAACTTATCAAAGTACTCTTCTACATTTCCCACTTCCTCTAACTTTTCTCCCTTATTAACCTCAACTACCTTAATTTCATCCCTAGTCTCAGTTTCTACTCCGACTTCATCCTTGTCACTTTCTTCTATACCTTCATCTTTTGGCTTAATGGTGACAACATTGACAAAGTGGACGTGTTTGGATGACGAGGGGTCCTTAGTTTGGATTCCGCTATTGGCGTCCCTAGTGTCCTTTCTAGGTGTTGTTAACGCTTGGTTGTTGAGGGTTTTCAACAAGTTGTCAATATTATTGGTCATCTCCATTTGTTGTTGGTTAAATTCAGTTTCAAATCTAGCTATGCGAGCTTCTTGGGATGCCATAAACTTGGACATCAACCCTTCAAGATTATTGGTACTACCATAGTTGTTGGAAGGATTGTTGTTGAAAGTACGGTTGGATGGTGGACCGTTGGGTTGGTAACGATTAAGTGGTTGGAAGAATTATATTGGGGCATGTTTTGGTTTTGCTTCCACCTAAGGTTCGGGTGATTTTTCCACGAAGAGTTGTATGAATCACCGTAAGGGTTTGGCTCGGGTTTGAAAGTGTACCACTTATCTCCCGCTTCGTCGGTACGCGAGGATGCGTAGTCCGCAAAAGCTGTTCCGGGGAGTTCCACGCAATCACGAGTGTCATGGGGACCACTACATAGTTCGCATGAAGAAGTGATTTTGTTCACTTGGCTTGAAGGCTTAGGAGCTTCGTAAGATTTCATGAGAAACTTGACTTGGTCCTCAAGTTCCATGATCCTACGGTCGGGAGTGCTAGAATTGTTCGAAGGCAAAGATATTGCCTTGACTATTTTGTTCAAATCACGGGGATCTTTCCAACTTTCGTTGTCCTAGAGAGCAAGATCTTCTATGAGTTCCCATGATTCTTCTGCACTTAGATCACGTAGCTTGCCAACGGCCGATTGGTCAATGGTTCGCCTTGTGGAGACATCGATATGGTCATAGAAGATTTGGACTTAGAGCCAAAGATCTATGCCATGATGAGGGACTTTTTGGAGTAAGTCCTTGAAACGAGTCCATGCTTCATATAGAGTTTCACCTTGACGCTGTTGGAACATCAAGATATCATTTCTAAGCTTGGTAGTTCTCCCCTGTGGGAAAAATTGAGCAAGGAAACGAGTGGCGAGATCATCCCATGAGGTGATGGATCCCGCGGGTAAACGTTCAAGCCATTGACTAGCTTGATCACGCAGAGAGAATTGGAATAAGCGTAATCGGGTTGACTTTCTAGTTGTAACATCAAGGTCTATAGAATCTACGATCTTAAAGAAGTCCTTGAGATGTTGATCAGGATCTTTGGAACGAAGTCCATGGAATGCACATCCACTTTGCACCAACCGGATGGTGTCGGATCGCAAGGGAGACACATTGGCTCCTTGGGTGAGCTCAATAGTGTTTCGGTAGCCTTGGAGGCTAGGTCGGGAATACTCTCCTAGGGTTCGGGGCCTAAGAGGTTGGCTAGCTAGTGGTGGGTTTTGTGGGTGGTCTTGTTGTAGTGGGTTGATGGGTTCAAAGATGTTACCACCTTCCATGATGTCGGATGGTAAAAGTTACAAACAAAGACACGAAGAAATAGATAGACTAAAGAAAGCCTAAAAATAAAAATCAAATCTTACTAGAAAGGAATCTAGCAAGTAGACCCAATAAAAAGAAATTCTAACCTAGACAATAACTATTCCCCGGGCTGCGGCGCCAAAAACTTGATGCGTGGGAATCGCAACAGGTTTTACCTCTCAAGGGATCTCGAGAAGCTTACAACCCCCACCAGGCAGTGTACCTGATCGATGTAGTATAGTATAATGACAAGTACCGGGGGATTGATCGTTCAACTCAGGAATAGTGTCGCTAGGATTAGAAAGCCTAAAAACTAGGTCTAGAGGTGAGGGATGATTCTTTTTGTATTTTTTATATTTTATAAAAGCAAATAAAAATCTCGGGTATTGGAAGAGTTGGCAAAATTAGTTGCTAGTCAACTAACCCAATAACTAAGATGCAATCAAAATAAAATAACAAAAAAAAAATGAAAATAAACTAAATTAACTAGAGGTGTGAGCAATATATGGGAGAATTGTGTTTACTTAGATTTCACTACTCCCTAGATATCTTTTACAGGTTAATTACTTGTTACAGTTGCGTGGATGACGGGTTGTATTCCTTAATACCATTCATGGGGTGGCGTACTTACTTCCCCAATCCTATAAGCTCCTACTTCACTCCTATGTCGAGCCGGCTAAGAAGCTCCTAACATGGGATCACTAGAATTTGCTCATGCATTAAATACAACCATAAAAACCTAGTACACATCGGTTCATGTTTCTTAAGACGTTCAAGCAAGTTACACAATGGAGATCTGCCAGTTTTCTTAAGCCTAACATTGAAATCATTCATCCATTACAACTATAAACAAGCAATCAACCTGTAATCAACATCTAGGTTTCATTACATCTAAGCAAACACACAAAAGATCTAGCCTAGCATGTTAAAATCAAGACAAGCATAAGATATATTCAAACAACACATAGATATATTGAATGAATTTAAGGAAAACTTATCTCAATTGAACATGAAGGGTTTCAAGGGGTGAAAACCCCTGAAAATACTGTTACAAACGAGCTAGGGTTTATAAAGTTCGGCCCTAATATTCTACACGCAAGTTCCTCTCTAATGAATGAAAATTAGAAAAGTATATATAGATTTTGTGAGGTGACGGCGTCAAGAGGAAAAATCTGACGCCGTCGTTCTCGGACTGCCTAGATCTAAAGCTGACGCCGTCATGTATGATTCTGCTTTGGGCCGTCACCAAAATTACTCTTGACGCCCTTGTTCTGACGCCGTCACGTTTCTACTGGACCGTCACCAACTTTGTATTCTTGACGCCATCATGAAATCCTTCTTGACGCCGTCAGGTATTGTTCCCAGCAAGGAAAATTAGGACTTTGCCGTTTTCTTCACTTTTATGCTCCGAAAACGTCCAAAATGCTTCCTTTTCCAGAATTCATTCCCAAAGTACCTAAAATCACAAAAGGAACAATTTAGGGCAATATTTGATCAAATAAATTCAATTCCGGGCTTAAATGACCCCCTAAAAACGGTTCATTTTTCGCCTCATGATCCCGCGATCTCGAGTTCGATCCTAACACACAACTATTAATTTATGTTCATAATTCTAACAAAAATAG
Organism: Artemisia argyi; assembly: GCA_030686995.1. Taxonomy (NCBI): domain Eukaryota; kingdom Viridiplantae; phylum Streptophyta; class Magnoliopsida; order Asterales; family Asteraceae; genus Artemisia; species Artemisia argyi. The sequence goes on along the minus strand of CM060700.1, from coordinate 234,672,268 downwards.
ATAGATAAAGGGTGTTTTTAAACACTTGAAACTGTCTAAATACCTATAAAAGTAGTAATAACTAAATCGAACAAAAAAAGTAACATACCTCAAGTTCAACAGAAACATCCGGATGAAATCCAATGTCCTCAAGAACCTGGCACACCAATCTATCAAATTTAGTCAGAGATGATAAAAAATATGAACCTTATGATGCAGCTAGGTATTGAAGAACATGTGAATATAACAAACAAATAAAAAAACATGTCAAGTCTAATGGTCTATAAAAAGGCAAAAAGAAGAGATAAACAATATGTTGACATAAATAATGCCTAAAAACATTATTAACATATTATCAATATCTCTATGTTTTGATTATTACAAAATATAAACACATAGAACTAAAACTTGTGACTTAAACAAGTATTTAGTTATTAACATTTTCTCTTTACATCCAAATCACTTAAGGTATGAATAAACAAAGTGTTTAGTGCAATTTATGATCAAAGGGAAATTTAATTAAGTATTACAAAGTTTATTTATTTATATAAAAATATTATATATTTTTGAAAAACACTTTTGGTAATAAAGAAAAATGTTTTATTCATACTAAATATATGAATTCAAATTTTTAACCAAAATCAGTTAGTTTTTCACCAAATAAACTTTCCCCACTAAAAAACAAAAATTCTGGCCGTTACAGCTGGGCGGCCCCCTTAATTATAAGGGGCGGTCCCTTTAATTTTAAGGGGGCCGGCTTTGATTTAAGGGGACCGGCCACGCTCCTCTGTCAGAATTTGTTGCCTATAAATACCACCTTAAATCTGGAATTTTTCTCACCTTTTGCACTCCTAAACTTTCTGTTCTAGATCTCCATTTCCAATCTATAAATCCTTTGATCATACATTCTTAAATCTTTGTTTCAAAGTGATCCAAAGATCATCCTATCAAGTGCAAGAGAAGAATACTTCTATCCCTCAAGACAAGAAGTATTACAACTTGTTGTGATCTCCACATCTAAGTTGTTAGAGCATCATCATTATATTCATCTCATTGTGTGATTAGTTGTGAATATTTGTTAGAAAATAGTTTAGTTAGATATATATATATATATATATATTGTGATTGGTTAGTAGTTAGGTGTGAAGAAGATAAGTTAGGAAGAAGATTGGTGTGTAGAAGATAGTTGTGAAGAAGATTGGTGTGTAGAAGATAGGTGTGATTAAGTAGTGAATAGGTGTGAAATAGTTGTGTAGAAGGTATGAATAAGTTGTGACGTAGTTGTGGTGTGTAAATTGGTGTGTAAGGTTTTCTCCGCCATAAGGGAGCTTGTTGACATAGTGAAGAAAACTCTCGAGTTAGGTGCTCGGGGAGTGGAGTAGGGTAAGGAAGGTGACCTTGTAGCCGAACCACTATAAATCTCTTGTCTCGCGGTTCGATCTTTCCAACTCTCATCTATTTCTTTACTTACATTATAATTTCTTTATAGTACATATTTAGTGTTGTTCATATTGTGCATGACTTGATTTCATATAGCATCGAATCTATATATTTGAAAACAAAGAAAACTTTCAAACAATCTTTTATAACAAATTAAAAAGACGTAAAACTATTCAACCCCCCTTCTAGTTTTCCACACAATAAGAGGTGTAACCCGTATTCCACACACAAAGGGTAAAAAGTAAAAACTATGAGAAATATCCTATAGTTAACTCGATAGATATTTTACATGTCTAGGATCAAATGTTCAAACTAAATGAAAGTTGGAATCTACTTATCTCCAATTGTCAGTATATACATCTGATCTCCAAATGTTTTGGCATCATTTATTTTTTTATGCAATACTCCTACATAAATATAAGTGGCCATTCTAAACAGGCTATTATAGTCCCATCATAGTTTTATACACCAAGGAAACTAAATGAACGTGCAAACTCCACTTTGACATGTACGAACTTATATCTTGGTTGAAGCTCCATAATGTTAAAATGGCACAGAAACAACTATGTACTCACCCAACCAACCACCCCTTGGTGATCTTTCTTTTATTACAACTATAAACACTGAAGACTTGTCTCCAAACGGATGCAAGCCAGTACAATACAAGAATCAAAACAAGATTGTCCTCCTAATGAGTGCAATCTGATACAATCAACTCACACACTATCACCAAACTAAACCAAACCTAAAACCTGCAGATCGAGATGATCTGCTAACTAAACTATGAATGAAACCCAGAAACAATAAGAGAAGTAATACAACTTTGAGAGAGCGTTTATGAATGCGTGTTTGATCTTGAGTGATAAAAGATGAAGTATGAAACCCTAGCTCCGGATGCGAGCTTATATACACACATGTTTCACTTTGCACCCTGCACAAACACAAATAATACAAAAACAACTAAAAGTAATAATTAGACCAAAACAGTTATAAAAATGTTACCAAATAAACCCCTGAGTTTCATAAGTTTGCTAGAGTGTGTTATTTCAACACCCCCCTCAAACTGATGAAGCAAACAAATTTAACATTCCAAGTTTCTTTACCATAACTGCATATTGTGCAGACCCAAGAGCCTTAGTCAACACATCAGCAGTTTGTTCTTTAGAACCAACTTTCACAGTCTCAATCAACCCAGAAGCAACCTTTTCTCTAATAAGATGCACATCAATATCAAAATGCTTAGTCTTCTCATGCATAACTGGATTAGCAGCTATTTGCATAGCAGACTTATTGTCACAACACAACTTAACTGGCAAAAGATTATCCATAACTCCTAGATCTTTTAAGATCTTAAGAATCCACTTTACCTCACAAGTAACAGATGCCATAGATCTGTATTCAGCCTCAGCTGAAGACCTGGATAATGTATTTTGCTTCTTACTTTTCCAAGAAACAATATTCCCATTAACAAATACACAATAGCCAGACACAGATCTTCTAGTGACTGGACATTTTGCCTAATCAGCATCTGAATATGCAACAACATCAAAATTGCCACTATTTTTCTTAAAACTTATACCACTTCCTGGTGCAAGCTTAACGCTTCCCGCAGTTCTCTTTTTAGCTAACACCTCATCCGACTTGCCAGCCCAGTTGTGCAATGGTAATACTCCGCTCTCCAACAAAGGCTGTGACTGCATAATAAAAAAATTGCCCGTTTTTAAAATCAGTAACTTTGAAACAAATATAATAGAGGTAGAAAATTGGTGGCTTGTGGAATGGGTCAATATGGTTCTCAAATGTGCGTGAAGTCGGATTTTAAAGTCTATTTAGTTTTTTACGTAACGGACATTCTAAACATATGGTTGATTCAATTGTGTGGTGACTTTTATGAAGTCGAGGGGTAACTTCATTCAGTAAAAGGCATTTTTTGAAACACATGAGCACAACTATAAATTAAGTTCTACATTCATATGGTAAAAGTAAAAATATAAGCAAATAAAAATGAGACAAAATAATTGAAAAAAATCGGTACAAACCTTGGCATTTTTTGTCAAAAAATAACTCAACCACGATCGCACCATGAAAAGGTGTGACTGCAGAATCACAAAAAACAGCCCGTTTTTAAAATCAATAACTGTGAAGCAAATAAAACAGATGTAGAAAATTGGTACCTTAAAATAAAAGTCTCGGTTCCACCTAAAATTTATGATAAAAACACCTTAATCAGTTTTTGGAACCACACTCGGATCAAAGAACCAAAATCCTATCAATACCCACTTAAACTAAACACAAATTAACCACAAATCAATAAAAAAGCTAAAGAATTACAAACCTTCAATTAAAAAAATTCATGACAGCGGCACTTCATCCTTTTTTGCAATCCATGGATCCCGCTAAAAGTAGTTCGCACCTGCAATTAAAGCCGTTCAAAAAAAAAAACTAGCAATAAAAGATCATGAACCCTAGATTTGGGTAAACAGAAACATATACTCAATAAATCAAACCAAAAAAGATTGGATCTTTATAAAATAAAATAAAATAAAAGGATTAACAGTTTTATTAGGATTTGTGCTGCCTTTCTTGACCAGCCGTAATCCTGGTCCGCAACCGCCACCAAGTCCGCCGACTCAGCTCCTTATTCAGATCTAAGAAAGGCGCCTTTCTTGATAGTGGGAAGGGATTAGTGTGTGTTTTTTGGTGTGAAAAGGTACATATCAATTGTAGTAATGATGTTTATGAGGTTTGTGGAGAAGAAGAGTCTGGTGTGTGTTTTGAGTTTAATGGGTATGTGGAAGATATGAAAAGAGTGTGTGGGAAAGGAGGAAGAAGAAGATAACAGAAGTGTGTAGATGGTTCAGTGTTAGTGGAAATAACCATAATTAAGTAAAGCTCCACAGTGAAAAACAGTGCCCCAAAAACGGATTACTATTCATTGGTACTGTGGATAAGTATAGCAATTAAATTACTCAACCAATAGAGTTGGACTTTTGGCCCAAGAGACCAATGGAACATGAATTAGGGTGTTAATATGTTCCTAATGACCCTTTTGTGGACCCCGCACCCAAATTCTTTTTAGTATATAGTATAATAATAATATATAAATATTTTACTAAAATTTCTAAAAAAAATCGCCTAAGTTACACTACATTTTCATTTTGTTCACTTAGGTTATTGAATTTATAAAACATAACATTTGAGGTCAGTGAACTTATAAAAAATATTCATAAACAACACCGAACTTATAAAAACACGGCATTTATGTTACTTAAAAAATATACGATTAAGTCAATCCTATCAACACTAAAAAATGCTTCCTATAAGTTCAGTAACCTAAGTAAACAAAATGAAAGTTTAATAACTTAAACGTACTTTTTTTAAAAGTTTAGTAACATATTTGTATATTAACCCTTCTTTCTAAGATTCATGTGTTAGGAAATGTGGTTTTGGCCATGAAGTAAAAGAATAACAAAAAGATATAAAATAAAATAAATAGATGTTGTAGATGAATGTGCATAAAAAGCCTAAATTGGCCATCACCGAAGCGACGAGATCTTGAAAGCAGCTTTTTCAAGAGTCGGAACGTTCTGCCAATCGACGAAGGTTTTTTATGACAAGGCCTAAAGATATCAGAAGTAAGAATGTTGACATGAGTAACGAGAAATCCTGTGAAAAACATGATTGCCTGCAAGCGGAAGGTTTCTGCGTTTAGTCAATCTATGCATAGTGAATCGGTCCCTAAGGATAATCCTGAAAGGGCAGCCGTCTGATGTATACACGAAACACATGAGTCACTCAACGTTATTTGTATAATGGTCGTTTGATCAATGGATCGGTCAGATAGAAATGGACAACCAGATGGACGGGCGATGTAATTATTAAAGTTTAATGACTAAATGTGGAAAAAATGTCTAAACAACGAAATTTGTAATAAACTTGATAAAATAATATCTCCTTTGCTTCTTCAACCACTGTATTTACTTGTATTAGTCACATTTATAAGCAAAAATGATGTCCTTCTTTGCATGTTAATCATTGCATAACAATAGGGCCGTCCCGTGGATTTTGGGGACCCTGTGCCATAATAACAAAGCGGACCTTTGACGTCAAGTTTCGTGGAATTTGATGCTATTATACAATTCGGATTGCTCAATACAAATGATTTGTTCCAAATACAAGAAACAAATTTGTACTTAATTTAAATGTAATATAAGTTACCCAACTAAAAAAAGTGTTAAACTCAACTGGGATTTTTCACACCAGCATTTTGAAAATTCTAAACACGATGTGCAAGTATTCTAAAATTCCAAGCGTGTAGTTTTAGATCATTAATATAAACTTTTAAGTTAAGGGTGGAAAACGTCAACTTTATAAATCTTTTTTACACCATATGCCAATTGAAATAATTAGTTAGGACAAACATGTAAAATCTTTAAACATTAGGGGTCAAAGTAGACAAGACCAAAAGTCACCATCTTATTCAGTTGTTCCTTTGTTTCTAACCTGGGGCGGAGCCATGTAGAAAGTAGTGGGGGGACATGCCCCCAACCAAACTCTTGGAGAAACAATAAATTCTTAAGAAAAAATGTCAAATTAGCAGAAAAATAGTATAGTGCCCTCAGCCCAAAAGTCTGAGTGCCCTCGACCTAGCTGACTGAAAAGCGTAAAGGACGTGTAACTGGTATTCGGTTGAATAAGCAAACTTATCCATAGCTTATTTCTTTCCTCTGGTTTTGTGGGTGAGAACATTGTGAAGAAGATGAGTTTTAGTTGGGAAGTGGGAAAGTGAGATGCCAAAATTAATTAGCTAATGGACTTATCAACAACTCAATTTAATAATATACATAATTTGTGAGTACCGATGTGTATAAAGAAGTTAACCAATGAAAAATATGTAAACATGTAAACATGTGACGTGAGTACTCAACTACTCATGAGCAAAACTAAGAAAATTAACTTTTTCTTGAAACTAGTAGCATGTAACTTTAATTTGTTATCTTATTTTGATAATATGGTTTTTAATAACTTTTATATTTGAATAAGTAGTTTGACATTTCACAATATTTACGTTTGAGCATCTCTTTTTTGTCCCATAACTCTACTAATAAAGGTTTTGTTGTCTTAGTTCAAAATTAAGTTTTAAGCTTAGGTTTCATTCTAAAAAAAAGATTTATATTAACATTTTTATATAAAACATCCATACTATATTTATAAGCATATATAAGCAATAAAGTTCAGATCTCTTTGATACAAGTTTAACCACATTTGGCTTGTTTTATTTTTAGTTACATGTTATATTTTATAAGTAAGAATGGATTACAAGCCAAGTTGATCTTAGTTTAGATAAATTTGCTCACATTGTATGTATCATCTGTCGGATTTTATTTTATATACATCACTTTTTAAGTTAATGTTAGTTGCATAAAAGAAGTGTTTTTTGTGTTTAATTTACACTTACCCGACCCAACCCATATAAAATTTACTATAAAAAAATTCAACCAGTTGCCGAATCATTATTATCGTTCGTTGCTCCCTTTGACTAGATTTCCTGGCTCCGCCACTGTTTGTAACCGTTGTTTCCCCTATTTACACAAGTACACTTATTCTTTTAAATCATGTTATACTGATTAAGATGCACTTTCATTTGAATGGAATGAAGTATCTTATCTTTTATAACATATTATCATCTATACTACATATAATGGACAAATGACTCTCTCTCCAAAAAATTCAAATGTACAAAAAATTATGCAATGTTTACAACACTTTAAAACAAGGATTATTTAGAATTACAATAAGCAAAGCATTGTGTAGAACAAAAACAAGCATGAATAAAAATTCAGACCAAAATCCTTAGAATTATACATTAAATGGCATTAAAAACACCCCCTACACCAAAATTTCAAGTAGTTAAGCACCATGTACAACCCTCCACTCCATATTTTTAAAAAAAAGGGTCTATTAGAAAAATCCGATTTCATGGCATAACCCAGCACAAGAATAACAATAAAACCATCAAGATGTCGTGAGCCTTTGCTCACGGTTTGACCAAACCCGACACATACAAGCACACCTGATACCAACACATGTTTATTTCACTTTTTTTTAATCAAAATCATTAAAACTTCAAAACCGAATAAGTTTGAACCCAAAACCAAGAGTATAGTCACAAGTTTGACTCGTGACTGAGTCATCTCGCGTATCAAACATGTTTCTTACCGTGTAGATATTAGATCTCTATGTATTTGAGTTATTGGTGGTAATGAAGGAGGGTATACGCGGCGGTGAAGGTGAACACGAGGTGGTGTGGTTTTCTTGGTGGCGCGTGTGATATGGAGGGCGGTAGAGGGATTGATGGTGGTCACATGGGTGGTGGCGGTGAGTGATGAAAGTCGATGGTGTAGCGGTGGTGGCTCTTAGGCAGCCGGCGGCTAAGAGGGAGAAGAAAGAGTGATGAAGATGGTGATGATAATGAGTTAGGGTTAGGTTTAGGATTTTTATTATTAGGTAGTTTGTGTAAGATTGGTTAAAATGAGGTGTGTGGCGAGGGTTTTATCCTCAAAGGGACTCATGTTGCCATTTAGCCTAAGGTTGGGGGTGGCGCTGGTTTTATACAAGGACCATTTATGTAATTTAGTTAAACTTTAAGAAAAACCGTTCCCGGCCCGTTTGACTTACAAAACGTGCCCGTAATTATTTCTAAGTCGTACCATAAGTTTTAAAATAGTTTTTCCGTAAATTTTGATTATAAACATGTATATGTTTGTTTGACGAACAAAATTTAGTATATTTCTTATTATTAGGTTTCGTTGTGCCGATGTTGCGTAGTACGGTTATTGTTAAAGAAAAAAACATGTAATCGAATAAAATTTGCTTGCTGTAAAATATAGTTACAGGGTACCCGCCGCTGCATCGCGCGGGTACCCTGCTAGTCAATTATAAGCTAAAAACGTATTATAGTGCTTAAAATTTTGGGGCTCTTGAGAAAATGGAGGCCCTAAGTGATCTGCACATGATCAGATCCGGCCATGCATAACAGTCATGTAAGGCAAAAAGTCTACCAATGTACAACACAACTAAAGAATGATCCATTTTTAAGATCATGTACTTGTTTCTTTAAACTGTTTCATTATCTAAATTTTAAACGAGTAACACTTTCAAACCATTTGCATAAACATTGAATACAATGCACGTAAATCATACTACTATCGTAAAATCAAGATGAAACCATCTCTTAGCTAGGGACTACTAATTTGTTAACTTAAATTTAAGTACACTACTTTTCACTTCCTACACCAATAATATTGCAACGCAATACTTTCTTCCTTGTATTGGGGACCATCTCTTGACTTTAAACTCTACATTTATAAGCCATACTGGCCTACACCAATAATGTCGGTTTACGAGGCTTCTCACAGTGATGACCTATATTGCATCATCTTTCTGGCTGCCACATCAGTTTTCTCTCTCTTCAACCCATATTCATCTCTCTCATCAAAGTGGCAACCCATATTACATCATCTTCCTTTATTTTTTTTTAAAAAAAAACATCTTTTAAATCTATATATATATATATATATATATATATATATATATATATATATATATATATAATAAAACTTACCCAAAACTTACCCAAGTAATTCTTGCATGTAAATGAAACATGTCAAGTTTATGTGAATGCAAAAATGCAAATCTATAGATATGTACGTGTATTGCATGCTACCGTTATTTAGTGTCACGATTTACTCACATCTATCCTCTCTTCACTCTCACAAGCCTATTGAGAATAAAGTGCAGGAGTCAAGAGCAACAATATTGCATGTTCTCATTTTCCTTCTTCTTCATCACTGTCTCCCTTTTTCATTCAAATCCGGCAACAGCTTTGGCAATTGCATGGTTTCATTCAAAGGGATACATGTGCCATTCAATGCAAAATATACTTCATTTTGGCATTTTGTGTTTGTGAAATGTGTGTACAATATCGATTGGATTCTCGACCCATATTGCATTTTTCATCCGGCGATCGATTTCAACATCTCACCTCACAGTGGTAATATCGATCGGTGTAATCGATCGATCGATGGTGATGATCGATTTTTTACGGCCCATTGTGGGTAGCCTGATATTTCCTTGTCTTTTACATTACAAAAATAGTAGATTGCAAAAACCGTTCTAACATATTAATTATTTAACATAATTAGTTAGCTAATTAGTTAGCTAAACGTTCTAACATATTAATTATTTAAGATACTTTCTCATCTGTATACTTTTTTCTTTGTGAAAAATATGCGTACACATGCATATAATTATTAACGGGACAAATTTTGGGGCCCTGTGCGGTCGCTCACCTTGCACACCCTCAAAGTCGGCCCTGAGTCCTAGCTTAAAGTGAAATGACTAAAATGCCCTTTGAGTTGGGGTTGGAGAAGTAGGACACTTTAGTCATTTCACTTTGAGCCATCGACTTAAGTTTCTCACATAGACTATGTTTGCAATTTCATAAAAGTAAGGACGTACTCACTCTAGAATTTGGGCAAACCTTAATGACGTCTTTTGCAATTTATTCTTACAAAAACTATCTTCACAATTTCTAGCTAGTTGGGTGGCAAAAAGTTTGTAAGGAAAAAAGAAATATCGTGGTTATTTCTAGCAAAATTGGTCAAAAAGTCTGTGATATGATGACCAAAGAAACATCTAAACAATTTCGAGTCAGGGGGTCAATCCATCTCTTCAGTCAGCCAATATCAAATTTAAGAACAATATAAACTTGGAACAATGTGTTTAACTTCAATATTGATTAACATGAATACATTTTAAACTTCAACTAAAAGTTTGATAGCTAAATACATTTTCGATGCTCTAAGACCAGATAAATTCTAATAGCCTTATCTATCTTATTATATTAGTATAAAGGATTAACAACAAAAACTCTTAGACCAAGCATATTTTTATATGTTTAGTTAGGTGATCACCAAAACGCTTGTTAGGTGGTGGGTTAAGTGTGTGCTGAAACTTGATGTGGCGCTGAGCTGGAGGTGACAAAAAGGTGACCATTACACCGAATCTTAAACTTCAATTAAAAGTCCTGGAGCATTAAAAAGTCCTTATAAGCTTCTAGAATAAATATCTAATTATTATATCGACGTTCACACTAGCCTTTAGATTGTTTATATAAATATGTGTAAAATTATATATTTATATGAAGGCTTCAAAAAGCTCGAGTTGAGTTATATTGAAAGCTCGAGCTCAACTCGTTATGTTTTTCAAGCTGATTTATTGGGCTCAAACTCAAGCTCGAATTCGATAAAAGCTCGAATCAATCGAGTCAAACTCAAGCTCGAGTTGTTTGATAAAAGTTTGGCTTGTTTGTATATCCCTATTCTCAACGCACTACTTTGATATAAAATTACAAGTTGTTAAGTATATGTCACAAATAGTTTAAGCACACCCTACATAAAAAGATGTTTGACCGATCAACCTTTCATTCGGTTATAAGGCCACTGGGTGCAGTGACCACCCTTACTTTGTCATTTGAGACCCACGGGGTGCCACATCATTTTAACAAACCTTCACAACTACCCTCTTCTCACTAACAACTAACTTCAACTAACTCATTTGGGACCTACCACTTACAACTTGATTTTTTTTTATTCATTTCATTTAATAAACTAAATTCATTTCATTAAATATTAAAATACAATACAACACAATAAAAACATACGAAATGTAAAATAACGATACGGTTAAAACAAAAAAAAAAAAAAAAAAAAAAAAAAAAAAAAAAAAAAAAAAAAAAACGATACGAAAAACAAATCGTACAACACCGTTAACCATAAATTAGCCATATGGGATGGTTTCTCAAAACCTCCCACACGTTAACATATTGGAAGCTTCTCTGACCAATAGAGCGTTGTTCAAAAATGATCTTTACATTATTCAGAAGATCACTGTACACTGCAACTGATTGAAAAGAGCGTTGAATTGTATACAATCCAAGTTAATTCTTGTCCATTTACACCTGACCATATTTATGTTACGATTGTCACCGACGGTTTGATCGTTGAACATGTCTACAACCTTATTGTAATTACCGTATTGTAGTTTTATGTATTTTCATTTAGATGTTTAATGTATTTTTATTTCACACTTTAAAAAACATTACAAGTTTTATAAAATATTACAAGTTTACATAACATTATATTTACAAGTTTTCACAACATTATATTTAAACACTTACATATTTAAAAACACTTGCAATGCTTACAAGTTTTTGAAAAAAAAAAAAAAAAAAAAAAAAAAAAAAGAAAAACTGACAAAGTCAGGAAAATTGCCTCGTCGTGCAAACGATTGGTTTCTAAGTGGCGAGAAAAGTTGAAGGGTCGGGGTGCAGTGGCGAGGCACGGTGAGGTGCCATGGTAGACTGACGAAGAGGAGTGGCGAGCTACACCTTGTGGCCTAATATTTTAATTAATTCTTTTACTATGAAAGACTACAAGATTAGAGTGCATTTGTAGAAGAATTGCACAAAAGAAGAAAAATGTGTAATCAAATTTTTTGCTTGTTGAGAGTTTTAATGTCGATACGAAACTCTTCTAATTTTATATACTCCTTAAAACTGCCTTTGTGTTTCTTTAAATGTCCGGAAGTAAATTTTACAAAAGTTGTCTAACAAATTGGTAACCTAATATGTTTAACCTTCAAATAAGAACACTACTGATTTTTGCATCAATCGAGCTTTAAAATTAACAAATTCTAAGCTCATACTTTGTTCTACTAATTAAACAGCGATTTTACCTTCGCGACATTCAAAAAGACATTTTGGAATTAATTTTGGAAAATGTTTGATGATTTATAACTCTACTAGTCGCATGACCCGTCCGATGCGTCATGTAAATTTAATAATAGTATTACTTATTAGGTTGATACATTTAAGTTTAAAGTTACATATTTATTTTGTTAATGATAAACTTAACATTTAAAATTTGTCTAATTGCATATTATCATTTTAAAATTTTAACCATAGATATGCAAAATGATAAAAACAGTAAATAAAATTAAAGCATGATTAAGACATTAAGTTTTTAATATTGGAATCAAGGGCGAGTCTCATGTCATATATGTCATTTCTAATTTATGTAAGTAGTTGGATAATATTATAAGAATAATGTAAGTTTCTTTAATATAATTTTAAACTTTTACGGACTACATGGTAGAACATGAATCAATAAGCATATAAAAATGAAAATGAATGTCATGAAGAAACATATAGATTCAAAATTTGTAAGATATGTTGTATGTTGAAGAATGAAAATACTTATTAAAAGATGATTGTAACATAAACTAACACTGTTGTTGAACTCTTGAATCGAACACTTTAATGAACTGAGTTTATAGTTTTGATTTGTCATAATGTGAAGCAAAACATAGCATGAGATTACACAAGACAATTAAATCACACATTCCAATGAAGATGCTATAAATAAATATTCGGTTCTTATGACCTGCCTGATATATAATGTAGATAATTTAGTAACGTGGATTTTCATGTACTGATCTTTTAACGTGAATGAATGATATTCCTATGTTACTATAACTTTCATAATGGTAAAAAGATGTTTCATAGTTAAAATTGCAAAAAAAAAAAAAAAAAAAAACCAACTTATTACAAACATGAAACAAAGACCTACTTCAAAAGTACCAAAAACAAACATATCGGTGTCGTCGTCTAATGGGTAGATCATCATATAATGCAGAAAAAAATATATTTCAAACAATAACATTCAATCAAAACAAATCAATACATAACATAAGGCAACTAAAAATTCATAATTTTGTTATACAAAAACTTAAAACAGAAAATACTCATATTTACACATTCTAAAAATTCTTAATTTTGTTGTACAAAAACTTTGTATAATGAAAATTTCATAGAGGATTAGTCGCGAACCGCCACCACTTCATACCAACTTCCCACTTGAACCTGTTTGCTATGCTCTTTGTCACATTCAATTTTAGCATAATCTGAAAATTTCATCACATATTACAATTTCTTATGACACAAATGGTTATACAAAATCAGTTGGGTCATTTTTATTGTGTTTAGGTTGGTACTTCTGGCACTACATGCAAACTCTTAGATCAAAGAATTCAAATATTTAGATTGCTGTTGTAATCATATTATCTTGTAATCATAATTAGTGCTTTTATTATTTGGGAAGAAATTGAAAAAAAATGGGAAACAAAAGTGTGTGTTGGTCAACTCAACTCTCGACTGGCATGTTTGACCCAGATCCATATAGACTTGTTACTCGACGTAAATCACAAACTCATATTGCCACCTTCATTTAAAAAAACATACATGATTGCAAAAATGCATACCTTTCTTGAGGTTACTTCTTGGTCTTCTTAGGCCTGATCACTGATTACTTTCCGTTGCAACTGCAACATCTTCTACCTCTCATAGTGTCACAAAATACCATCTAAAAAAAATAGAGCTAGCCATTGATAATAAGAAAGACCAATAGTTATGCATATCTTTTCCTTCTAAAGAGTCCGCTATTATTTAAGATACATACACTCCTCTTTATGTTGAGACCTTGATTCCTTAACTCAGCTTCAAAGAGTAACTTTGTTGTCTAGATAGAAGTAAAGGGTTAGCAAATTAAAAGTGCATGAATGCCTTCCTCTAAATCATACTACCAAATAAGCCATATCATAATAGTAGTCACCAGCTTTTTAATGTTTTTTCAGAGTTAAGTTGACTCACCGGAAGAAAAACCAGATGCTTTTTAATGTTTTTTTTTTCTAAAATCTCATGTGTTTATAGTTTTCCAGTTGTAATGGTTAGTAGAGATAGTGTCTTTGTTAATTCGGATCATTCTCTCCTTATCTTTCCCCCATTGCCTTTCCACATTCTTCTGTAAAAAGGTTGTCGTAACCTATTGTGTTTCTTTGCATATTTTGTGATTAAAAATGCTATTAAACACAGTCCCAAACACCCTTGTATTCAGCAATTAAACAGTTCCAAGCACCCCTGAATTCAGCAATTAAAAATAGTCCTAAACACCCCTGAATTCAGCTACTAAGACAGTTCGAAGCACCCTGAATTCAGCTATAAAAAACAATCCTAAGCACCCCTGAATCCAACTATTAAGACACTCTCAAACACCTGTTTAAACTTAATAAGTCTTAGAACAGTCCCAAACACCCCTGAATTAAGCAAGTCCTACCATAAGGTAGCAACAACCAAAATATTACTGTCTAGCAAAGCTGGTCAATCTTCCCACAATAAATTTTTGAGTGAATGCTAAACAACATTGACATCTCTTCTAGTTCATTATTCTAAATTGCGACAACCACAAGCAATTAACGCATAAAATACTTCCTACCTGTATTGAAATTATTTGACATGTTAAAAACCTGTCCTAACTGCCGGTGGTGCCAACTCCAGACTTAAGATTTAAGTGATGTGCAATGGTATGAAATCGAGACTTACCCACCACTGAACCATGATATGTGTCGGGAGAAGCATTAGAAGCAAGTGATCATCAGTAGGTTATGTATCAACATGATGTGCATCACCTGGCTCGCATAAGCGACAATTTCCATGCTCTTTATCTATCTCACCGACATTATTGACTGCATGTTTAAGTAATTCCCCGAATCAAGTTGTTCATATTCAGTTGAAACAATGCCAAACTAAAAATTCTGATCAACTGAAGAAATAAAAGATTGAGAAAGTTGCAGGTTATTACCTGTTTGTTTGCATGCTATTAAACGACTATATTTTCAGCAAGCTCTCTGCCATTTGTTTCAAAACTCAACTGCAACCAACTGAAATGAATAGAAAGATGAATATTAATTAGAACCCAAATCATAAGTTAAAAATCATAATTTTTATAATTCATTATAATAAGTAACTGTAACAATATTGCCTCGAACATAATTAATATTGATTCCATGTACCCAAATCTTAAGCTAAAACTCGACTGCAACCAACATCCATTTGCATTTTCTTCATCCAATATTGATTCCAAGTACCCATAGACATAATACTTTGGCTGTTACGTACCTCATTCAGAATACTAACAGTTTTAAGTTACCTACATTGTCTAGAACACAACTGGATCATGTGAATGTTTCGTGAATGTATAAAAATATCTCCTACAATCATTGGTCCATAGAGAACGATGCTCCTATCTCAACTAAATCCATATGGTTTGACATCACTAAAATTCAGGGTTTTTTTTCTACTAATTTTTGTAATTACATAAAGATATGATTGTGAGTTTTATATATTCATTGTAATGCAGTGAAAAAGTTAGTCTACACCATAAAACTGATGCAAAGTAAAAAAATATGAGAAACATCTTTTTGAGTATGACATTTGACGATGTTAAAATGAGTAAATAGTTACAGGTGAACAAATAAATGTAATCCCAAACGGACCCTTTAATGTGTACATTGACATTATTTTGAAGCTTACCTTTCGTTAACGTGAAGAAGCATGTAAGATTTCTCAGAAATGGTAATCCATTTCCACCATATTTTGAAATTAAGATTATAATTTGCCCTGCACAAACATGATCAAACACTTAAATATTATAAATGAAATACTTCATAAAGTGATTCAAGCATTGTGTAAACATAAATTCTAAATACACTATATGTTGTTGTCAAGTCTCTAGTTATATTTACCATCCACATAATCTTCTAACCCATTTATCTATGCAGTATGTCTATTAAAGTTCTACTCGATGCTATGAATAAGCTAGTACACATACCTGGTGTACCTGGCCCAAAACTATGAACGCGTCTGTGCTCTTAAAGTCTTGTTTTCAAAATTAACATGTCACTTAATCGAGACAAAAAGAAGACAAAGATGGCAATTATAAGGAAGAAATTGTTCCAAACTTTTTTTCTTTTGGTAATCATGGTTGACTTGATTTTTGACCTGTTCAAATGGTTGGATCCAAGTTTACCATCACATATATGGATGCCATAAGTTGAAGTTAACACCTTTAATTAGAATCAAGTTATGAACCCGTAACACAAAGTGATATAATAAGTATAGTCGTTTATTTGTTGTAAAAAATGTAGCACAAACAGGATTAGATTATGCTTATAGACCGGCTTTTGAGAATAAGATTATTAGTACAAATCGTTTTCTGCTTGTGGATAACGTTCTGAGAATAAGAGCTGAACCCTATGGGGCTGCAGAAATAGTACCAAGCTGCTGACTGTGATCAGGGGCCGGTAACTCCTGTACGAAAGTTGGTGGGTCGTGTATCATGTACGGGTTAAAACAGATTATTTTAGTGCCGATCAAGAGTCAAGACAGGCCAGTTGGGTTGTCGTGAAGGCTGAAACATATTGGGTTATATTTATCAATAAAAAATTAGTGTGTCAAATAGGATAGGATTACAATATTATTTTAAAGCTGATAAACACACTTTGGACAACTGTTAAACCATTCTACACATTTGACCGTCACCATTAACTGCTAATTTTTTGTATATCAGGATCGACCCGTTCACAAGTAAATGGGTTGAAATTGAACTTCCAATGATAGTTTTAAACATGTAGGTGAGATAGATGAACTTACTCCTAAATACTCCATCATCTGGTAGTATGCCCAGCGTGCAATGTGGTATGACCTTGTCGACACTCTTTGATAATTGTCTTGTCTTGGAAACAACATACATAAACTCATTAGCAAAAAAGTGAATTAACTATTTGGAATGGTTTCAATAGTGAAGGTGGAATTTATTGATATGCTATGAAAAACTATTACCGTAATACACCAGGACGTGTACGGTGTACCTTAAAACTCCATAAACAATCTACCGCACGACTTCCATTATCTGCATGTTTCTATAAAGATACAATAAAAATCAAAACTTTATATCATAAAAACATAAGTTGTAAAAAAGCCTTACACAAGCACCCTTAAATATGTTTGGATAAGTACCTTGTATCAAGTTTGCACAATTAATTTTCATAGAAGTAGTACCTCCATTATACTATCTATCACGGATTACATATGCAAAATATTACGTTTATTGTTAGTCTAAAAAATTCTTGCATAAAAAAATGTCTTTCATTTATCACAAAAATCCCTACAGTATCTATTCATTCCTAAATAACCATAAATTATTATACACTCAAACATCTGATTATTATAACTTAGTATGGCATAAGCACATCCAAAAATTCAATCACTATTTTCTACAACATGTTCAATCAAAACATTCTTACATGGTGGTTGTGATAAGCTTTTACCCATTATGATAATCATGTATGCAGCAGCCTATTATCATCATGGTTGATGCAATACCTCGTATGTTGTTTTTTTGTTTTTTGTTTTTTGTTTTTTTAATAGCTCAAACACATGATATGTAATTTATTCACATAAAAAACTAATTCGAAAACAACAGTTTAAAAAAATATAGATAAATAAAAATCATTCACTTTCATCAAACACTTGGTAATCAAATTCATCTTTTGAATCACCTCTGTCCAATACTGAAACTATTCTTAGAAAAGTAATCCCTCATTTGTCATACAAAACTAATCGGCTAACCCAATTCAATTTAATCGGAACAAAAACTAAAAATAAAAAATTACCTTAGAAGAATGACCATAAATTCAACTTGGTTGCAAACTTGTAATGGAGAAATCATTCACCGATTGTCTTGGTGTATTTTTTGGTTGGATATTGAATGGAAATGATGTGTGTAGGTTTATTTTTGAAGAAACACATAAATCATTCACCGAT
The DNA here is from genome assembly GCA_030686995.1 of Artemisia argyi. Taxonomy (NCBI): domain Eukaryota; kingdom Viridiplantae; phylum Streptophyta; class Magnoliopsida; order Asterales; family Asteraceae; genus Artemisia; species Artemisia argyi. Next base: position 234,654,069 of record CM060700.1, on the reverse strand, counting down.
TGATATCGATCCTTTAATTATCCCCAAATTATTTGCACAAGTCATCGGAATTTCAATTGAAGTGATAGGATTATCATTCATGATTTTGAATAATGTTATGAAAATAATCTGATTTGATGAATTGTAACCGATTTTGAAAGGTATAATTTTGGATGGGTGTTGATTGCAATTGATTTGATACTGAAAATCAGGGGAGTAGTTTTAGATGAGATAAGAGTGAGATAGGCGTGTGTTATGTTGCCAGGTGGATTAGCCATGTCATTATGTTGCCAGCATGTCGTTTTTGCATGCCTAGTGGCAAATATTAGTTGGCAAGTTCCTCTATTATATATGTTGGGAGATTGAAGACTATTTGCATTATTGACATAGTTTGACTTTCTGCAGAATTCAAACTCTATTATGACATCCCTTTACTGAAGAATACAGTAATATTTTGTCCAAATTTCTAATTAATTTACAGTTCATATCTAAAGCCGCAAAGACCAAACATTTTGGATCTAATGCAGGTGCAAGGTCATGATAAAAGGCGTATCATACGTGCAATCAAAACCAAATAAAGGCTACATGATTTGTGTTACTTTTTCGAAGTTTCTGCATGCAACAAACGCAGAAAGTGCCGAGGTTTTGCCTAGCCAATCCACTATAAATCATCCCACCAATCTATGAGATCGTTGCATTTCGCCATAGCATCTTCAAATGTTTCCTTGCATTCCTCCTTAATGTCATTGTATTCCTCTTTAAGATCATTGTATTCCGCCTTAACATCTACGAACGCTTCCTTGCATTCCTCCTTAAGATCATTGTAGTCATCCTTAAGATCGTTATAACATAATTCCAGTTTGTCCAAGGTTTCTTTGAAAGGAAATTTTAGACTTTTTAAGGCATCTTCCCATTCAAGAGCATCTTTACCGTAGAGAAAGGAACCTAAATCTCTGATTGTTATGGGAAGACCAGCTGCATAACATATAACTTGTCTCATTAGTTGCTCTTTGTAGCCATCAATTGGAATATTTCTTCCAAATGCATGCCTACAGAAGAGACTAATTGCTTCCTTATCCGATAACAAAGCTATATCATGAATCAAGTTCACTTTGTGAGCTATTAGTACTTGTGGATCCCTTGTAGTTATTATAATTCTACTTCCTGGCTTAAACCAACTACGCTCACCGACTAAAGCCGCAAGTTGTTCTATCTTATCAACATCATCTAGAACTATAAGAACCTTTCTCCCACACAACTTCTTTTTCAGCATGCTTTTCCCCTCAAGAACACCACTTATAGTGATGCCTTGATCAGTTAAAACATCTGAAAGTATTTGTTTTTGTAATAACTTCAAACCAGACATAGACGGTCCTGCTTCTTCCCTGACGTTTTCAACAAAGCTACAACCTTCGAACTGAAAGGATATTTGATCATAAACAGCTCTTGCCAAAGTTGTCTTCCCCGCACCTCCCATTCCGTTGATTCCTATCATGCGTACATCAGGAACACTAGTTTCTAAAGATGAAACAACATCCATTACCCGAGTCTCCATACCAATAAATTTTTCATCAACACTTGAAATAATGAAACCTAAATCCAATTTAATATCTTCAACGATTTTCCGTATGAATTTAGCTTCATGCCTATATGTCAATAGAAAATTTCAGTTAGATTTTTTAATGCCCGAGTGAACAAGTAATTTCATATGGAAATGTATTATTGTATCATGTTTAATGTTTGAAAAAGACTCGAGGTTTGAGTTGGAACTTGACTATACAGTAAGAGTTACCATGGATAATTCTTTTAACTGTAGATAGTAAGATAAGACTATGTTTATTGGTGATCTAATCCAATCGGTTGGAGGGTACATCAAAGTAAGAAAGAGAAGTGCATGAACCGGTCACTTGGTGACCTTCAATTTCTTCATCCAATCTGCCACATGTCACAATATGGTTGGCTAACTCTTGGTACAATGATACATGGTTGGCATGTTGCATTGGGTTGGGTTGTTGATAAATAATAAAAAAAAAATTGAGATCGGTTGTATGTATTGGTTGTATATGTGGATGAGTGAAAAATAATATTTTAATGAAAGATTGGGTTGGATGAGGTTGTTAATAAATATAGTCTAACAACAGATAAGCTAACCGGGTAAAGGCTAATTCTGTACACATAAAAAAGGGTCTATGGGCAAAGATTTCTCTTCAATTTTTCAAAATATATAACAGGTTCAATTCGTACACATTATTACTTATTAGCAAAGCTATGTTGCTATTATAATGATTTAAATATACGAATACACGAGTTAATTCGGAAGTTGTTTGCTCACAAATGCACCTTGATGCCTTTCGACCCATTTGACTCATTCCCTATTTAGCTGAAAATTAAAGTATTTACCCATAATTGACCCATTTTTTTTATGAAACATAGTCCAATTCATCCCTTTAAAAGACAGAAAGAAATAATATCAGAGATATGATGAAGAATGTACCCATCAAGAGTGTTCTTCAACTCCCACCCAGCTAGATCGACAGCTTCCTTCATAGCCTCTCTCCATTTCCCAGCAGATTTATTGTTTTCATGTTTGACAAAGGCATCTCCAACTGACCCACTTTGTTTGCGGACTTCACTGGGCTCCACGTCATAGAACACAGCAGTATGCTCAGTCATCTTCTGGCATTCCATTATCTTCACAAGCTCGTCCAAGCACCAAGATGAAGAAGCATACATCTTGGAGAAAACAATAATGTAAAATTTCGAGTTCTCAATGGCTTTGATAAGCTCATCGGCGATCCGTTTCCCTTTCGTGATTCGCTCATCATCCTTGTATGTCTTAATACCATGTTCCTCAAGAACAAAAAAAAGATGATCGACAAAGTTCTTACGAGTGTCTTCACCTCTAAAACTCAAAAAAACATCAAACTTAAAGCTCTTTTGAATGGATAAACTTGAAGAAAAAGTCATTCAAGTAAATATGCTTCGACTCTCAAGAACTTGTATTTGCTAAACACTGATTGGATATTTTTCGAATGGGATTAGGAGGGACTCAATTACACAAAATACTTGTATTTGCTAAAAATATAAAATAAAAGATACGGAGTATATATAAATTCTTGCACATTAACTATTCAAATATTCTTTTTTGTCATCTAATAAAATTTTCCAATGACGAGTGAAGACCTATTCGTACTTGGCATTCTGCAAAAGAAACATAAAACAAGTAGACCATAAGATTCAATACACGTTAATTAAGAAGGATTGTACACAAGAAAGTACTATACTTTAGGCCAATTCGAATTTTACGTATCCAAATTTTTATCTCAATTTAAAGTATCGAGGTTATATTTTTTTACAGTGTAAGGTTATTAACTTTTCGAAAGTGGCTACAGGTCATAATTTTAACCGAAAGAACTTTATAATCACAACTTGAATGATAAACCGCATTAATTATTTATTTTAACTAAAAGATGACGCTAACATATCGAAAAGTCAAGAAAATCTTAAAAAGCCTTACTTTACATACAAAAGTGTTTGATAAACTAAATTGAAAAATAATAATAATAATAATAATAATAATAATAATAATAATAATAATAATAATAATAATAATAATAATAATAATAATAATAATAATAATAATAATAAATTTAAATTGACCTAAATTTTACTAGTAACACTTTTTTATACCATTTGGTCTTATTATACTCTTTGGAGTCCAGTAAATGTAAGCGTGTGATGTACAAATAGTCACATAACACAAATAATTTCATCGAAGTTACAAACAATTTGCAATCATGCAAGAACTAATCAACTTTCACCTCTGCACCTGCTTAACTATACATGCAAATCATACTTCTAGAGTTCTAGAAATAAGATGAAATCACCTATGCACCTGCTTAACTATATATACATGCAAATCATACTTCTAGAAATAAGATGAAATCACCTATGCACCTGCTTTTGATATCCCTACAACAACATAATATAGAGTTTACACAATTGATTTTTAAGGTTTTTAGTGACAGGAAAAAGTGTCACTAAATATAATATTCTAGTGATACTTTTTAAAAAGTTTGCTTAATTAAAAGGTTGAAATTATTAGATCTAGTGAGACTTTTTTGAGAAAATTAAGTGTTCCAAAAGGCAATGAAATATGTTATTATATATGTTTTTGTCAGGTGAAGCACGCGGGATACCATAGCGCATCCACCGGTACCCCATGACTCCCCCGGCCCGGCCCCATCAAGCCAAAGCCCAGACGCTATAGACCAAGCCAAAAAGTTGGCGTACGGCATAACGTTTCGTTGTGTGTATTTTTGTTTTTTTATTAAGAGTGGTGTACTTGTTGGTCCCAAATGGGGTGGTTTGATGTTCAAAAAAAAAATGGGATGGTTTGACTTGTTTTATAAAAGAAGTGTCAATGATGGGCTTGTTATTTTGATACAAAAGCTTTTTTTTTAGCTTTTGTTGACACTTTTATACCTTTAGTGATACTTTATGGCGTTTACTGACACTCTTTTTATATAAACACTAAATGACAATTTGTTCGTAGTGAAGTTAATTAATAGTAAATGCTAACGCCAAGAATATTCTTGAACGAACAGTTGCTCAAAGAAGTATATGCAACTTCCAAGTGGTTACATATAATCATATGCAACTTCTAAGAATTTGCTAACTGTTTGACTAACTTTGAAGCTACTTTTTAATACTTGGCAGCCACAAATTGCAAATAATAAAACTTTATGTTTGAAATCTTGTGGCCAAAGTGTGAAAACCAAAACTTGACTAAATGAACTTCACTTTCTCCTGGGCCATCTTTTGATCCTTGTAACATTTTCAATTCTTATACTACGTAACATTTACCAGTTAATGGTTTCATCAACTTAAGATGTGGTTAACACAAAAGAATGAATCAGTTTTATGAAGAAGAAAAAAAGCTCACTGAATCAGGTGTACGTCAATAAGTTGACTATAAATTAAGTCAAACACTTTGATTGTTTTTATGGTATCATACAAATTTATAAGCTCTTTATGTAAATTAAAACTTATTAACGATATGTAAATCACTTGTAAAACTTTTCGGATTTTTATCTATAAAATGATCATCTCCAATATAATGTCACATCCAACCATATTCATTCAAGTACAGTTTCACTTTCTGAACAAGTCAACTACATAAATTTACTTATCTAAATACAGTAAAATTTTGAATTGTAACCAAGTATCCTATTGATGACGACCGAACCTTCAATCTATTAGATATCAAGTCATTACACTTTTGTTATATCTGTATTGATATCGACTGCCTATTTCGATACCACACTGGATCTTGACCAATATGATGATATAGCAGTGAAGAAGAGATTGAAGTCCCAAAGTGGACGCAATTATGCACCTAACATTTGACGACATTCTTCAGAGATGCTAAAAATGATTGAACCACATCGAGTGAAGGCAAGATGTTTTGGTTCAATGGAGTGGCAGGATGAATGTTTGTGTTCTCGAGCCTGGCTCTGAGCTGGGGGGATGTTGTGGTGCCGCCATAATGCCTACCACCTCAGTGTGGCGCGGGCTGCTTGTTACGGCACCTTGTGCTCTAATTTAGGACACATCAATACTCCCTTGTAAAAGGGCAATAAACACACCTTAAATCTGAACGTAAACCCGAACCGAAAATTAAGATGAAGCCACCCAAACCTAATTCCATGCCCACCTATTTCAAATTCAAAAATTTTAAACATTATCCCTCCAAAACCACTTCCCCTCATAATGTTTTTCAACTTCTCATGTAATCCTCAACCTTCATCCAATTATTTACCCCACACACCCGCTACCTTCAGAAAAGGTAAAAACACATTCTCACACACGCAAAACACACACACTTTTTCCCGCTACAACCAGATTTTGTCGAAAACTATACATCAACGCTATCATGCGCTGGTCAGCTATCTATACAAATTTAAACATGGTTATGATAACTTTATCATTTGAACAATTTAACTGAATTTTTTTTAACATGATTTTATCCAAATTTGTATCAATATTCTACTATTTTCAATTTTCATCAAGATAGCAGTTTGGCTTTTAGAAGAAGTCCACTCTGTAAGCTGAACATCATGCACTAACTTATCAGCTCAAAGCTTGAGTGTTACAAGCTTCAAATCATGTTCCGGTATTTTGTTAGTACTGAAAAACGTTCAGTAACTTCCATAAAAACCGGTCGAACCCCACTATAATCATTAAGAAAAAAACATGGTTATAAAATGATCACTGTCAATATCTTTATCAAACCCCTTATGAAGGCAGCCCAATTGGATACTAGTTCACTTTACACAAACACTTCAACTTAAAAAGAAGCAAAATTGTACCCCTGATAATAAGCTGACCCTTTATTAGACCTTTTTAATTCATTTGAACGACCCCGTTGATAAAAAATGACCCTTTGATGGACCTCTTCATTCCAGTTGTCGTTGCCCATACTCCGGTTCTCTCCATTTTCAATAAATATAGAAATTTTTATAAAAATTGGGTTGTCACGTCCCCGATTAAATCAAGTTCAAAGGCTGTCTACCTAAATTTCCTTACAATTGAGTAACTAACCAACATACAATCTTTAAATCTGTGGGTAAACTACAAAGGTATTAAACGTTTGTGGCCAAAGTGTGAGAATGAAAACTTCACATTTCTCACGGGTCAAAGTATGATCCGAGTCCATTAACGAATTCAACCAAAATCCATTTTCATTTAAATTTCATGTAGTAGCAATGCTATTGTTTCATTCATTTTTCAATGTTTATATTTACACAATCTTTGACCTGTAAAAGTCAACTTTGAGTCCATGTGGTGTGGTGATATTATCTCACTAAACTGTTATAAAAATTTAACATTTTGTCCAAAAGTAAGAAAGAGACATGCATACCATTTTGTCCCCTAGCGCTACATGGAACAAGAAGTAGAGTCGATTTATATGTTAGCTTCTTCCGTTGTTCCCGTCTTCAAATTCTGTCAGAAAATGGATTGGCGGTGAAGTAACTTCGTATTCCTGAAACATGTTTAGTAGCTTTTCTCAGTACCAGTAAACACTTTATAATATATGTTCTTCAATAGTTTGACTCAAAAGTCACCTTTCTAAAAATTTCAACCCATTGTATAAGATATTATTAGTGCAAATCAAAACTTTTCTTAAATTTATTTATAACACGAGCATCTTTAATATCATGTCAAGTCTCATTATAGTAATAATGAACAGATTTTGACTTTATGAAGAAGTCAAAGTAATAACTATTCCTTGATTTAAGAGTATATAACTAGTACATTGATTATAAGCGGCAAGTTCAATATGTCATATAAAAACTAAATTGCAGTTCAAAAGAAAAAAAATGTTTCTTTGATAGTTTTTTCATTCACTTAGAGAAAATTACCTCCAGCTTGATATATCAGACCCATGAAATAGAATGAATCTTTCTATTACAACCAGAAGCTATAACAACAAAAACAACTGGTGCACCACCTGCAGACAAGGTGAATGAATACTCTTGCTTACTGAACCATATATTGATAACCATTTAAAAATAAGGTGAGGTACATCATTTATATCCGACACAAATAATTGCAATCTTCATCAAATATAAGACAATTTATAGAGAAGGGAGAAAGTACCTGTTAAAAAAGTTCTTAACGCAGTGACTTCTTTGGGCCTTTGGAGATGTTCAATATCATCACTCGACTAGGGTACAGCGGACTTCTGCTTTTGGTGCCTGTGATATTCACGGATTTATATGTAGCAGAATGTTTTATTATCAGAGGTTTTTTTCTCGGATGTAAAACCACATGACTCAAGAAGCTCTCTAGACCCAAAAATACGCAGACCTTTCATCCTAAAAATACTCTCTAGAAGATGACTAATGCCTGTTCCAGTGATATCCACCTCTTTTAAACATTCTAATCCTCCAATTTCCTCAGGCAATTCCACAACTTGAGGACAATTACTGAGGTTGAGATTAACGAGCTTTGGACATTCAGCAGGCATATGAAGTTCGACCAAATCACGACAATTACTGAGGTTGAGAGATCTGAGTTTTGGACTTTGAGCAGGCATGTGTAATTTTTTTAATTTATAACAATCACGGATACCTAACTCCTTTAGATTTGGAGTAACCTGGAAATGAACTTCTACCAAATTAAAACAAAATTCAAGAATTAGTGTCTCAAGATTCGGAGCCACACTAAGGTCAAGGGTCCTCAAAAAATGTGAACAGAAGAACTTTAGGAACCTGAGCTTTAAAAAAGGCTGTGAAAAGCAACAAAAAATGAAAAGATAAATGTTAGTAATTGGTGTAATGAGTAACAAAAGAGGGAAAGATAAAACAAGCAATTAATGAATCAACCATTAATTATTCTACGTACCTTTTCTTCTCCATCTTTCCAAAATTGAACCATATCGCTGTAGTGCATATCAAGTCCAACAAGATTATTTGGTTGAAATGCTTTAGGTAAACTTGAAAAAGGATAATACCACCATCTCAGAAATCGTAAGGCATTTGGAAGGTGTAGACTATCTTCATCAAACTTCAAGTTGTAAAGGAATCCAAATGTATCCACATCAAGAAATCTAAGTTCCTTCATGTTTGCGAGACCGTTCACTAAAATTTCATAATTCAATTGCCATAGGGCATTCAGTGTTATACATTGTGTTGCTTGGGTACCCTGTATGTAATTCAAATAGCAGAAGACCATGATGAGATTTGTTTCATTACAAAACAAAATGTGAAGTTAATTTCTCGAATTCAAATAAAATGTTTAGGTTAGGGCTTCTAAGTTTTATAAAATTTGGGTCTTTTTTGTTTTTGTGTATTAAATTAGAGGAATTGGATGAATGATTTGTGTTATTTGAGTGTGAATTAAAAAAGTGTAGAGAGGGGAGTGACTGAAGGTAGTGGTCGTGGTTTTTAGGGTGGTGGTTTTGTGACGGTGGGATGGTGGATGGGTTTGATGACTGTTGCTAGATTCATAATGAAATAAGAATGAAGATAAAAGTAAGAAAATCTATATATATGTGGTTTAAGTGAGAAACAAAAAGAAAAGGGTACGTATTTGACTATTTGTGTATATAATAAGATATAGAGTAAATTGTAGAAATTGTCTTTTGTGATTTGTCAAGATTGCAAAAATTGTTCACCGTCTTTCATATGTGCAGTTGCCTTCTTATGAAGAAAACTTGAGATTGATTTCGTCTTTTATATATGAAAAATACTATAGACAATTTTTGCAATCTTGGCAAACAAAGGAGGCCGCTTGCGTTTATGAAATTTTCAAACCGCATGGACGTTTTTTGCAACACACTCTAATAGAATATATGAAAAGACAAACATACTTCATTTTTAATGGTCAATGTAAGTTAGCGTTAGTAAATTTGGACCAAACTTGTATCGAGTGTTTCATTGTAGGACCACAAGGGCCATTGGGTTCAAAAGAATGTTTAATGATGTCATGAAACAAAATTTTATTTTTGTATAATGATTAAATTAAACTTTTAAAAAAGTATATTGACTTTTAGTTTAACAAAAATAACTTGATACTTACCGAGCCATTAGCCAATATATCTTCAATTTCCTCCCTAATCCATAACCGGCTATGCATTTCAGGTTTATTGGGGTTCTCACGACGAACAATATTCTTGCCCATTTCTTCTATATGGTCATGCATACCCAAGTACCCACGTTCAGAAATATTTAAAAGAGATCTCTGCTTAAGAACTCCTAAGCCAACTTTAGCAAAAAAGCCACAGCTTTCAAGCACTATGACCGCATCCTCTTCCTTCCGACCTTTCAGAAAGCATGCAACATCTAGAAACATTTCTTTGTGATCATCCTCAAGACCATCATAACTGAGTTCCAATTTTTCCATAGTTGCCTTCAATGGGATTTTTTTTAGTCTTGCTAGGGTATCTTTCCATTGAGGCACATTTTGATCACAAAGAAGTGAACCCAAAACTTTGATTGTTAATGGAAGACCATCAGCGTATTGTACAACTTCTTCTGAAAGCTCTTCATACCGTTCAATCGGAATATCTCTTTTAAATGCATACTTACTAAAGAGACAAATCGCTTCCGCACGCGATAACAGGTTGACATCATTAATGAACTTCACTCCATGGGCTGACAGAACTTGCTTATCTCGTGTGGTAATGATAACCCTGCTTCCCAATTTAAACCAGTCAAGTTCACCCGCTAACGCCTCAAGTTGTTCAGTGTTATCAACGTCATCTAGAACAACAAGAACCTTTTTACGACGCATCATCTGCACCATCTTATTTTTACCGCCAGGAACACTACTAATAGTGATGTCTTGATCGCTGAAAATATCATTAAGGATTTGTTTTTGCAGCTCCTTTAAACCGGATAATGAGTTTTTTAAAACCTCCCTTACATTTTCAACAAAGCTGCTTCCTTCAAACTGATGGGATATTTGGTTAAAAATAGTTGTGGCCAAAGTGGTTTTCCCACCCCCTCCCATCCCCCATATCCCAATCATTCGGACACCAAGAGCATCAAGTTCTAAAGATGAAAGCAAAGCTTCTATTCGTATCTCCATGCCTACTAACTTTTTATCAATACTCGAATTGATGGAACTTATCTGTTCGAAAATAACGTCAACAATTATCTCGATCAATTTGGATTCATCCCTGTAACAATGAGGAAGATCTAACTAATTACTAGTTATCAAGAAGATCAAACATTAATTCATTAAGCAAAAAAATTACGAATAGTTACCCATTAGCAGTCTTCTTCGACTCCCAGCCAGCCAGATCGGCTGCTTCTTTTAAAGCCTTCCTCCATTTCCCAGCACCTTCTTTATTTTCATGTTTTTCAAAAGCTTTTTCAACCGCCCCACTTTGGTTGCGGATTTCCGTGGGCTCCACATCATAAAAGATTGGGTAAGCAGTTTGCTCACTCGCCTTCCTGCACTCCATAATCTTGAAAAGCTCATCTAAGCACCAAGATGAACCTGCATAGTCCTTAGAGAACACAATGATGAAGAATCTTGAGTCGTCAATGGATTCCATGAGCTGGGCGTCGATCGTTTCCCCTTTTTCAATTTTCTCATCGTCTTTGTAAGTTCGAATCCCATTTCGCTCAAGAGCTTTATAAAGATGGCCGACAAAGGTGTTACGAGTGTCTTCACCTCGAAAACTTAAAAAAACATCATACTTGAAGCTCTTTTGAACGGATGAAGTTGAAGTAGACGCCATTGAAGTTACCGTTGAAGGATTGTATGAAGAAGCTGGATGAGATGAAATGATGAATAACCTTTAATTTCTAGACCAATGATCAACAAGACAATCGTAATAAATGTGTTTTGTGGAAATAAAATTTTCAATAACGTGGAGACATAAAAACCACTTATTTGGTCAAATGAAATACATGTTTACTGTGATCAATCAAAAGTTGCATTTACGATCCTTCTTGTAGTAAGATTAGCTACTGTGATTTCTTTTCGTATAAACAACCACAACTAAACTGAAACATGACTACTCTCATACGTTAAGTCTACAACATGCATGGTACGTTAGGTTTACTTAATTCACTTGTAATGATGAAGAGACATAATGCATTTTTATCATTGAAGAATTGCTATAAAAGTAAATATAAAAAAGCAACAAAAAACAATAGATCGTATAGGAGCAAGCATACATAACGTAAATGGTGATCAGTGTATATGTAAAATAACATTTATAAAAGAGTACCTGTGAGATTTGCTTTCTTTATGATCCTCTCCTTTGCAAAAACAAGTGTTCAAATTTTGATTGATATGTATGAAAGTTGTGAAGAAAAATGAGTTTAAGAAGATACAGCCTATTTATATAAATTTAATACTATTATCTTTTATATCCATTCAAATTTGATGGCTGTTCCAAAGGGCCTACGCGTTTTAAATTTATGTTGACGCCAAAATTCTTTAGTCCAAGCTTTAATTATGAGAAAATAACCATAGCAAAATTCCAAGCCATATATCAGCTGCCATTTGAGATACGTTATCCGATTACATGGCCCAATTCTAGAGAGAATTTTACTTTTTTTTTTTTTTTTTTTTTTTTTTTTTTTTTTTTTATATATTATATGAAATCATCAAAACGAATCGAGCTTTAACATAAAAATACACGTGAGTTAAAAAAAAAAAAAAAAAAAAAAAAAAAAAAAAAAAAAAAAAAAAAAAGATTAAAAGAAAACAGAAATGAATTAAAAAAAGAATAAAAAAAAAGCGTCAATAGAAAGAAAAAAAAAAGCATGAATAGAAAAGAAAGACAAAAACAAAAGAAAAAACTTGAATAGAAAAAAAAAAAAAACAAAAAAAGGAAAAAAGAGAAACAATGAATAAATAAAAAAAACAAAAAGACGAGAAAAAGACATGGACTTAGGTTCCATATTTTAGGTTAATCCCAACCATTAGATCAAATTAGATTGTAGGGATTTGTCCCTCAGTATGCAACAAAAGCTTAGTGTGCGTTTGGTATCTCACTATGGAATGAGACTATGATTATGAAAGTGATTAAAGGTGTTTGTTTAAGATGAGGGGGTCCACCACTATGGTAATGAATAATAGATATAATTCATACTTCATATACATCAAGAGAGTTAGATATGAATCTTTCATAGGTGAGGAACCCACCACTACTATCAAACTCATACCCATTATCATTTTGCAGCATACCAAACGCACCCTTAGTCCCTAAACGAATTTTTCTCTTATCTTTGATATCCATTCAAATTTGATGGTTGTTCCAAACGACCTACTAGGGATGAGCATATCGACCCGATTCCCGTAACCGAACCGGAACCATACCGGTACCGTACCGAAACCGTACCGAAACCCGATATATGGTACGGTACCGGGACTACTAAATAAGGCTAAAAAAAATCGGGACCTTTCGGGTTCGGGACGGGACTTATTCGGGAAATCCCGATTGGGTACCGAAATTAGAATAGTCCATGTTTTTTAGGGAATTATATCCAAAAACCCATTTGTTCCATACATACGGGCTAACCAAAGGTCAAAAAAAAAAAAAAAAAAAAAAAAAAAAAAAAAAAAAAAAAAAACCCTACTGCTACTAATTAGTAACAACAGCGGCTCTTCATTCATATCACTGGAAACATAAGTCATCTCAATATTTATGATTGGAAAACAATGGAAGTATATTTAATATTTATGTTTAATGACTTTAATCTATATCATTCGAATAGGTGTCAATGTTTCTACATTCAATATCAATGATTATATCCATGTTTCTACGTTATAATGGAAATGGCTCGTACATTCTTTGTACAATACAAGTTTTAAATATCATTCAAGTTTTAAAAAAAAGGGGAATAACCCGATACGTACCGATTTCCCGGTCCCGTGTCCCGAAACCGGTACCGGTACCGGAATCCCGTTCGGTACGGGATCGGTACACACCTTTCATGCCCGGGAAAAAAACGGGAGTATCAATTCGGGAAGGGATTGGTCCCAAGCTCATCCCTAGGACCTACGCATTTTAATGTTGACGCCAAAAGTCTAGTCCAAGCTTTAATTATTTTGAGAAAATAACCAAAGCAAAAAATTCCAATCCATATATATCAGCTACCATTTGAAATACGTTATCCGATTACATGGCCCAATTCTAGATAGAATTACCGTTAATCTTTGCTAATTCTGGAATAGTTTTAGGATGTGTTCGTGGTTTTGATATTGATGATTTGTTTAGGCTAATGATTTGCACGTTTTCATTTTTTATTTGCATATTTCAAATTGTGCTTTAAGCAGTTGTAAATTTATCATATGCTGCTTTTAAAGATTGTGCATTGAAGTGTGCGCATCAAAAGTAAGAGTGTGTCAATCAACACTAATTTGTGTATGAAAGTGGGAGTGTTTTTCTTTTAAAAGTACATTACATTTTTAAAAGTAAATTGATAAAAATATTTGCCTTAGATATAAGCATACCCAAACACCCCCTTAGATATAAGCAATTTAAGAGGGTGTTTCAGAATACTGATTAAAATGTCTATTACAGATAAGTGGTTTGAATTAAGCTTGCATACATGTGGATTTATTTTTGAAGTAGATGAGCTAATTTAAGCAATCTCAGATACCCCTTAACTATGGTTATTGGATTATTGGAGACATAGTGTGTAAAACTATGAGTTCTGAATGATCAGTTTGATAGTTGCTAAATCATTTACCTTTCAGGTCCATGAATAACCGTTGCGAAAATTGTAGTGTTTGGTTATGAGAAAGCAAAGCCGAAAGATATTTGGATTTTACTATTACAAAAGCATTAACAAGTTTAAGAAGCCATCCCGAACACCCCTGAATCTTGGTTGTGAACTTATAATTTTATCCATGGCAGGTGGCTCAGAAAAAATGCTCCGAGTTTGGCGGCTCGGGCCTTGTTCTGATTGAAAAGGAGTATATACGCTGCCCTAATTGTGGTAAGAAAGATTCAAGAATGATCTTTTTGTTATACGAACTCAATGATTAGTGAATTATTAAAGGGCGTTTTGCATTTGTGTTTTTGAAATGATCATCAGTTATTGCATTTTCAACTCATACATACTTAGTGAGCAGCCACTGATTGTGATTATCAGAGCTTTAAGTAGCTGCAACATGTCTGCATTTTGTTATAGCTATTTATATGATTATGCTCATTATATCACAGAATCAGTTTTATAACGTAATACAAAACACCCATATAGCACATTTAGAAGCTTTTTAACAAGTCTAATGGTATCTTGTTGATTTTGTAGGTGGATTTCTACCATGGCAATCTTGGCAAAGATTCTTTTCTGGTTAAATTCTTCCAAATTTTAGTCAAGATCTCAACCTCGAACACATTGTATGTGCTTAATATGATACCGTATGCATATCAAGTTGTCAATGTTAAGAGGGTGTATAAAATATGGTAGCTTATTCACTTTCATACCATATTATCTCTTATATCTGTTGCTTAAAGTTCATAGCATAGGCGATGAAATCTAGCTATATTTCACAAGGCTGGATTTATTGGAGTGATTGTATCAGATGCCAATATACTTTTCAGTTGTCCCATTTTAACCATTGTACTTTTTTTACTCTTAGTCACTGTAAGGTGGCGTTGTGACCCGTTTGGATCATTTTTTACCCACTTTCTCTTATAAGACTTAGCATTACATAAAAATCTGACATTTTTACTCAAAAAGGTCATTAGTGAATGTCTGATTTGTTAAGGGCTTTTTGGCTAGAAAATGGCTCAAACATGACACAAAGCCGTCTTTTAACCATAGAGATGTACAAATAAAAAGTATAATAACTACAAAATGGACGAATGCAAAAGTGTGTTCACATTTTATTCGGAAAAAAAAAAAAAAAAAAAAAAAAAAAAAAAAAAAAAAAAAAAAAACCATTGCTACAAAGTTTGAAGTTCTTATACAAATGGTCAGCAGGTGTATTTGCAGTCGAAAACTATAACAAAGAAGGCAATACACGACTCGGGTTTTTTACTAACAGTTGGTTAATTATGTGGATTTCTTTCAGGTAGATGTTATTGAATATGTGATCTGCTATGTTTGAACCAAATTTAGTCCAGGTTAATTCTGTTTGTTGGTAAAACAGGTTTAACACTGATGATTGGATGAGCAGATGCATTGCATGCTTTAAGCATCTTTTGTTTGCATGGACCTGGCACAAGTCATGTAACCGAAGCAATAGACCAGGCCAAGTCTTTTGCAGTGCTCAAGTTGCGCTGAAAACAGAATGCAACTGTCTTTAAAATAGTCAATCGAGGCATCAGTTGCCCCTTTTTAGACGCTAATAGTAGTTGCTACCGAAAGCATATGAGGAAAAGCAGAGAGGATAGAAGAAAGATAATTCGAAAATACTAATATTTGTCATTGGCATGTGATATTAACCATGGTTTATAAGTTAAGTGTATATCCTTTGATCACCTGCAGGTTAAACTGATACCTTTGCTATTGTTTTTGGTTTGCTATCAATCATGAAGCACCAAAATACTTTACCACAGATTGATGTTCAACACAAATATCTGTTAGTTTGACTTTTCTGGTTTATAAAGAAGAGGAAGAATAATATGAATTTGATGATTGGGGTTTATGAACATGACCGGAGGTGGTGGTGGGTGAAAATGAAATGAAGATGAAGATGGTAGGTAAGTGGTAATGGTTTGAAGATGAATAAGATGATATATTAATTGAAAAAGATGAAGTTTGTGGTAAAAAGACCAAAATACCCTCATGCAGGTATAACATAATGAAAGTAATTGAGGGCCGTTAGAGCGAAGGACAAACGGTAGATAACATTTTGCATTTAAGGCATTTAAGGACGAACGGTGCATTTTTTTGGGTCAAGGGATGAAGCTCGTAGGTCAATGCAAACCACAAGGACGAATGGTGTAATTTACTCGAAATTTTAAATAGAATTTTTGCATTCTATAATCTTAAGTGTCTCAAGGTATGAAAAAAGATAATTTTCAGAACTTGATTACATGCACAATTTTCTGTTATAACAAATTCATAAAACTTTTAACTTAAGCTTGAAATTTTTATTCAACTCTGACTTTTATGTCGTAATGTAATTTCGTTTATAAATTTTGTAAAAACAGATCATTAAACAAGTTCAAGGGCTGCATATGTAATTTTCAAATTAGCAGTGGTCAAAGTACAAAGGAATACAAGTTTTTGTTTAAAACTCGTGTCCAAATTGTGAAAATTAAAAAATCTTCAAATTTCTGAGTGGTCATCTTGTTTGACCCGGTTTGAACCAAAGTAAGATCCCAAACAGTAAGCAAATAAATCATGTTCCACTTTCTTACATGCAATATACCACTACTCGCATTGCAAAGTAGGGTAAGGATCCAGTGAGAAGAAACTTAAAATAAGAAGGATGAGAAATAACTATAACCATACATTTGAGATGCATCGACTTGATTTAGATGCATCTCTATTCATTTAGATGCATCCAAATTAGCTCCGAAAAGTGATTTGAAGTGAAAACGATGCAAAGTAGTACTAACAACAAATTTGACCAGCAGAGGACGAAAAATGTATAGGATTTGTCTAACTTGATGAAATGCATATAATATATGCATATGCATCTAATTTTTTGCTAGAAAATATATTATGGTGCATCTAAAAGATTATGGATGCATCTAATTTAAGTCGATGCATCTTAAATGTGTGGTTATAGTTATTTCTCATCCTTCTCATTTTAAGTTTTCTTCTCATTTGATCCTAAGTCTTGCAAAGTAAACAATGTTTTTGCCTTCACTTCTTCCTTCAAAGTTCAAACGATGACTTTTGAGGGAAAAGATTTTCTGCATTTCACATGTTGATGTGGGTGCAGATACTAGTGTTTAGCATAGATGAAAATGCAAATAAGGCGTTGGTTTGTGTTGTGCGGAGAAGTAAGACTAGCCAACTCAATGTTTTAGAGTCGTTAAATGTTGATTTGAAACCTTTAGAAGGCAAATATGGTGGCGGAAAAGGCGGTCTTACCCATGGCCAGGTTAGCAAGTCTCTTTTGCTATTAAATTTTGGTCTTTCTGCACAAACACCGAGGACTTTTTCATTAAACCCGGTATTTGAAAGTTTTTTGGCTAGACAAACGAGACACAATAGCCATCATGTAATTACTTAGATATAAAAGAAGAGTACAATGTATAAAACAGTATAAATGAAGCACATTGGTATCTTGTGCAAAAAAGAAACCGGATTCTGTATTGACCTTATCGATATGAGATGTTATAGACTTATAGATCATGTTATTTTCCGTAGTGCTATATGTGAACCAAGTTTAGTCCAGGTTAATTCTGTTTGTTGGTTAAAAAAAAAAAAAAAAAAAAAAAAAAAAAGCACGTTAGCACTAATGATTGGATGAGCAGATCAGATGGATTCCATATTTTAAGCATCATGAACCTAATTTTGATATCAATTATTTTCTTATATTATTTGTAAGCATGAGTCATGTAACTGTAGCAATAGACATGGCCAAGTCTTTTGCTGCACTAAAGTTGAGCTGAAAAACGAATGCAACTGTTTTTAAAACAGTCAATTGCCATATGATAGGTAATCAAATATCCTATCATTCCACACAATGAAATGAAGTAAAAATAAAATGACCTTCCCGAGTTTGATGTTCAGACACATTAATTGTCAGTTTGACTTTTCAGGTCAAAATATATATAACGAAATTCACAATTGATAGAATAAATTCTGAAGGATAAGAGTTTGATAAGTTCATAAGACCTGTTAACAGTTTAGAAATACTTGGAAACGGTGAAAAAAATCTTGCATGTGTTATGAAACCTATCTTAATTTGAATTTTGAACAATTACATATTTGACTTTGACTTTGAGAGTTTAGTTAACCTGGATTATGATCCATAAATATGACATGATCATCAGTGACAGAAAAATGAAAGCTTTCGTATCGTTGACAAAAATGTTCAATACTCAGTAGCTATCTTGCATAAAAAAACATATATATGCTCGATAATACTATAAACTAATTTGACTCAGAAGTCAACTATGTTGATGTCTAATCTGAGTTTAGAACATATTTATGTACTTGAACTTGTTTAAAGCCAAATGATATATAACAATATCATCTATAAACTATGAAGGAACATAATTACACATATGGCATTTAATAAAAATTTCATGCATGAGCAATTATTGTTAGAGTTTAACAATTAAATAGCACGTATTGCGGAAGCTAGGATCAAGTATAACACATAAATATTAACTAAAACATAAATAGTAAACGTACCCGATGCACTTCAAATTAACCTTGATTCTTGTACAAATAGATCAATGATAAACCCCTTACCGTTTTGTTTATCGATCTCTTGATAATTACTAAAGTAAGTAATTACCTCGTTCTTGTACACACAAACTACCAACGAATAAAGGTTTGATGCAAGTAAACAAAACACTTAATATTATTGCTTTGGAAAAATCGATCCAAACCCTTAGGGGGGGGGGGGGAATGAACCGATCGGCCACAAAAGAAAGAGACAAGGAAAAAGATTTAGGGTTAGTGTGTGTGCACAAAAGATGTGAAACCCTAATCCTTGGCCTTGTATTTATACTAGATGAAACTTGGTGACCAAGAAAGCATGGGTCGACCCATGGGGATGGGCTTCGACCGGCCTAGCACCCACAAGGGTGTTTCTAGATCTTTCTTGACTCCCAAGTTACACTCTAGTCCTTATTTTTCGTTACTAATGATAGTTAGTCCATACGGTTAACAACTAACGACCATTTAGTCCATTAAGTGTTTATAAATATATATATTCGATACATTTAATATATATATATATATATATTTATTTTACATTATTCTTGTTTGTAAAGTGTGCAATCCCGAGGTCTCGGGTTCGATACTAGACATTTACTTATTAATGTTTATACGTAACATTTAACAGCTCCCACTCGTATATCCATTAATAGTAAAATAACATTGGTTAGCGTCTTGCAACACTCCAATGCCCCTAGTTCAATCCGAGCTAGGTTTCCTGGAAAAACCTTTAATGATTCATCATTATAATTATCCTTTCATTACTAATACCACATTAATAAAGATGTGAGTTCCTTTATTAAATTTCTGTTTCTCGTTTCTTTATGATTCGTATTCCAGATAGATTTTGGGCATGGCCATGCAAAAATTTTGTCAACCCTACGAGGGGCCCAGCAGTATTAAACTTCTAAACAAATCAGAAGGAATAAATTCTTTCTTGACTACAAGAATAACCCATGAACTTTGCAACACTTCTGAAAACAACCCTTATAACTCCCTGTTACGGTGAGCGGTAGATTGCTTCACAAAAATGCACTACATCCATGACACTTATCTGGTATCTCAAGTCTGAGGATAACTTTAAATATGATTCTCACATTAAATATTAAATCATATTATTGGGATAAGTCCAATATTCAATTCATCGAATATCATGTGAAATTGGTATGACTCCGCATCAATATACTTTCAAGTATATCCTAAACCAATACTCAAATTTGTCTTAGTTTAATGATATTCCCATATCATTAATCGACAATGGAAAATTTAGAATAATAAATTATTCATGGATCTTAAACATGCAAATATAGGATATATTATTAAGACAATGAATAAATAAACATAAAACATATTTTATTTCATTAAAATAATAATTGTACGTTACATCCTTTATCCAAACACTAATCACAAATGGGCATGAAACTTTCAGCTAATCTAAGTCCTACACCTTCAGCATGCTTGTAAAGCTTGGTGCCAGGTAAATGCTTTGTTAATTGATCTGCCAAGTTATCATCTGTGTGAACTTTGAGCATTTCGATTTCGCCTATTTTGACTTGTTCTCGAACATAGTGATGCTTAATCGGGAAATGTCTGGTGCCTTTCATGATTCCAGGCTCATTGGCAAATGTAATTGCAGCTGAATTGTCACAATACATTTTAATAGGTCTTTGAATCGAAGGCATAACTCCAAGCCCTGAAACAAACTTCCTAATCCAAACAGCTTCCATTGCAGCTTCTGAAGCAGCTATATACTCACTTTCTGTAGCAGACATCGCTAGTACACTCTGCTTTCTGCTCCTCCAATCCACAACTCCTCCATTAATGACAAAGACATAACCCGTTTGAGACTTCGTATCATCCTTATCACCTTTCCAAGAAGCATCGCAGTAACCTGTAACATCAAGTTCTACTGATGGAGTACCCCCATAAACCAAGAACATATCTTTAGTAGCCCTAAGGTACTTAAGAATATTCTTAACAGCAGTCCAGTGAGCTTCACCTGGATTTTGCTGATATCGACTGGTTAAATTCTGAGCAAATGCTACATCAGGTCTTGTACTTTTCACCGCATACATAATAGATCCCACAGCCGAAGCATAAGGAACTCTTTTCATGCGTTGCACCTCTGCAGGTGTTGAAGCACAAACCTTGTTGCTCAAGCCATGTTGTTCTTGCATTGGCAAATATCCTTTCTTGGAATTTTGCATATTGAATCTCTTCAATATTTTATCAATGTAAGCACTTTGGCTTAATCCAATTAATCACTGAGATCTATCTCTATATATCTTGATTCCCAGAATAAATGCAGCTTCCCCTAAATCTTTCATAGAAAAACACTTTCCAAGATATGCCTTAACCTTTTGCAAACTTGGAATGTCGTTTCCTATGATCAATATGTCATCAACATATAATATAAGGAAAATTACATTACTCCCACTAACTTTGTGATATACACATGGCTCATCAAGATTTTGAGTGAATCCATACTTTTTAATTTCACCATCAAATCTCTTATTCCATTGTCGTGATGCTTGCTTTAATCCATAAATGGATCTTTTAAGCTTGCATACACGATTTGGGAATTCTGGATTTACATACCCCTCAGGCTGCGCCATATAGATGTCTTCATCTAAGCGACCATTTAAGAAGGCGGTTTTTACATCCATTTGCCAAATCTCATAGTCATAGTAAGCGGCTATGGCTATAAGAATCCTAATTGCCCTTATGTCAGCTACAGGAGAAAAGGTCTCCTCATAGTCAACACCAAAAGTTTGCGTATAGCCTTTAGCTACACAACGGGCCTTATAGGTGTGCACAACGCCATCCATGTCAGTCTTTTTCTTGTAGAGCCATTTACTCCCAACTAGTTTGGCACCCGGAGGTAGGTCTACTTCTTCCCAGACATCATTGTCTTCCATGGATTGCATTTCCCCATCCATAGCTTCTTTCCATCTGGCCTTTTCAGGTCCATTCATGGCAGCTTTATAACTTGTAGGCATCAAGATCACTCAGTATATTCTCATCACTCTCTACATTAAGACATAGACGAGTAGGAGCTTTTACTGGTCTTGTTGACCTACGAATGGGAATCACTTCAACTTCAGGTGGAGGACCTAAACTTTCAGGTTCTACCGGAAGTTGGTTAGTGTTTTCAGAAGGTGCTACATCTTCTTGACCGTCTTCCAGATCATATATTCTCCCACTGAATTCTTGAGATATGAGCTCCCTTTCAAGGAAGTCTCCATACCTTGCAACAAATACTTTGTTTTCAGGTGGGTAATAAAAGTAGTATCCCATATTTTCCTTAGGGTATCCTACGAAGATGCACTTCACAGATCTTTGTTGGAGTTTGTCTGCTGAGTCACATTTAACATACGCCTCACAACCCCAGACCTTAAGATAAGACAGGTTTGGAGCTTTTCCAGTCCATACCTCATATGGTGTCTTATCAACCTTCTTTGTTGGAACCATATTTTGAATGCGAACCGCAGATTCTAAAGCATAATCCCAAAACGAGAAAGGAAGAGTTGTTAGATTATACATAGATCGTATCATGTCTTGCAATGTACGATTCCTTCTTTTAGATACACCATTTTGTTGTGGAGTATATGGAGAAGTAAGGTGCTGGACAATTCCCTCCTTTGCTAGATAATCTATGAACTCCTGACTCAGGTATTCACCACCTCTATCGGATCGAAGAGCTTTAATCTTCTTTCCAAGTTGCAACTCTACTTCTGCTTTAAACACTTTGAATGTTTCAAATACCTCATGCTTATGTTTAAGTAAATAAACATAACCATAACGGCTGTAATCATCCGTGAATGTTAAGAAGTAGCTAGCACCTCTCCTTGACACATGTCTAAGTGGTCCACACACATCTGTGTGAATATGACCAAGTAGATCATTAGCCCTTTCAATCCTATTTTTAAAGGGTTTCTTAGTCATCTTCCCAGCAATGCAAGATTCGCATTTATCAAATGATTCATCATTGATCTTATTTAAAAGCCCATCATGTTGCAGCTTTTTCATGCGATCTTTGCCAATGTGAGCAAGTCGACAATGCCAAAGATAAGATGAATCCAGACCTTTCTTGATTCTCTTATTGTTGATGCTATACATTGAATTATTTGTAACAAAAACATTATCATTATCATTCATATCAATTTCAAATACACCATTCACAGCAATAGCATTAAAATAAAAAACATCATTTAAAGAAACTGAAATTCCATTGCTAGAAATAGTATGATGAAAACCAAGGTTTAACAAACATGAAAATGAAATTACACCTCTAACAATTGACGGTGCATAATGACAATTATTTAAAGATAGTACTAAGCCCGAAGGCAACACTAAATTAAAAACTCCAATAGCTTCAACTCCTGCATGCGCTCCGTTACCAACGTGCAAGAATTGTTGTCCATAGGCCAGCTTTCTCTCAACTCTAAACCCCTGCAAGGTATTGCAAATATGAATGCCACATCCCGTATCATATACCCATGAATTCAATTTAGGAGTAAGAGTGAATAATTCAATCATAAAGAACGCACCTGAAGTACTGGGGTTACCAGCTTCATTACCCTGCTTCTTTTGTCGCAAGTCATGAATGTAGAGAGGACAATTGCGCTTCCAATGGCCCTTTTCATGACAGTGGTGACAAGCCTGATCCTTCTTGCTTGGAGGATTTGTCTTGTTCTGCTTAGGCTGATGCTGTTTCATCTTTGGTTGTGGTTGATAGGCCATGACCTGCTTGCCTTTATCACCTTTAACTTTGCCTTTGTTCACATGCAATTTCTTCTGGATTCTCCCCCCATGAATTGCCAACACTTGTGGGGTAGGAGCCTTGACCTTGGCTGGTAGACTTTTCTCATAAGCAACAAGCAATACGAGTAATTCTGAGACTGTCTTCCCCGAGCAATGCATGTTGTAATTCTGCACAAAACCAGCAAAATCCCTGTTGAGGGA
Source organism: Artemisia argyi (assembly GCA_030686995.1). Classification (NCBI taxonomy): domain Eukaryota; kingdom Viridiplantae; phylum Streptophyta; class Magnoliopsida; order Asterales; family Asteraceae; genus Artemisia; species Artemisia argyi. Next base: position 234,630,295 of record CM060700.1, on the reverse strand, counting down.
TCTGTTGATCAAGTGCACTTGCACATTGTCGGGGTAACCAAAACCAATTCTGTGAAGTTGATCAAATGAATCTTTCATCTCATCCACATAATCAGCTACTGGTTTACCATCACCATGCTTGCAGTTGTGTAGCTTGTCGAGTTCATCATACAATTCAACTGCAGGTGGCTTCTCATAAGACTGCCTGAGGTTATCAAGCATATTCTTAGGAGACGAGTACTCATACTTCTTTTGTAATTGAGCACTCATGCTAGTGAGCATTAAACAAGCAACCTCATTATACTTAGCATTAGTCACCTTCCATGCTGCCTTTGCTTCTGGTGTTGCAGTAGCAGCAGGTTCAGCAGGGCATTCCTCGGTCACATAGTCTATCTTACCAGACGCCCTCAAGACAATTCTGAGCGAACGGTGCCAGTCATTGAAATTCTTTCCAGTCATTTTTTCTCTCTCAAGATGACTCTTGAAAGCAGAAATCACAGTTTGGTTATCGGGTTGAGCCATATCTACAGATAAAGTTCAAATATTAGTATTTTCGATAATCAATATCTTCAAGAAAAATAAAATACCCAAGGCTATATTCATATAACCAACTAATTTTCTTGAAAACCTAGGATCCAACTTTACATAGATTCCACCACATCAGTTGATCTGTTAGTGGTGAAAGTACAAAAGTTGGTAATCTGTCGAACAATAATTGGCAAACAAGATTTCCAATTCCTAGATCATTATGGGATTTACATCAAATTGATTCATCAATTTGTCTTGTAAGCATGTTTCATCCCATCTCATGCCTTAAGTTCTAGGTCTCACGCACAACTTAATTAAGTCGTCTACCTTAGAAACTGTAAAATTACAATTATGGTCTCACGCGTTAAAAGAATTTTACCTTGTTATAGTAATTTAGCCTAGGTCTCACGTTTACTAAATTAAAATTTCAAGTGTTCCTTATAGATAGATGGCACGTAACTTAAATTATTTAAGGGTATTATTTTTTATATGTAAATCAAAATATGTACAAAGATGCATGCACTCATCTTTATAACATAAGTTTTCATAAAAACTTTTTATATCCAATTCGTGAAATTAATACACAAAGTTTTACTTGAGGTTTATGCCAAAACCCTAAGATGACTTTCTACAATATATGATTTTAAAAGTAATTCGTTTAAGACATATTCAAGATTGTGATAACCAAGGTAGACTCTAAGGCTCTTTTCTAAGCCTTCAAATCACGGTTATGAATATCATCTTAAAGGACTTAATTTTAAAAACATATTTGTACAAAACATCAATCAAGCAAAAGTTTATGGATTCAATCTCAAAATAGTAATAAAGTATGAATTTTGCTAGTCTCGCCTGGGAGCTGATTACCGTGCGAATCGGACCACTATCGACACCTAAGACCTTGCAAGATTCTTACTTTACCACTTAGGGTTTCACCATTATTAGTCCGTATTTATTTTCTTTATAAAAAAACAACCCTTTTATTGCTTACATCAAGTCAAACTAATAACAATAAAACAAGTATCAAAGAAAATCAAAACAACCAATAATAAATAAGTGAAACAATTAGCCACATGCAATCCGTATTAGAAAAGATCCTAATAAAATCAATTCTAGGTATAATTATGCATGCAATCAACTAAGGCCTTCTCTTCTTGATGGAAGAGAGTCACATACATTGACGAATCAATTGCGTAGGCAAAAGCTAATAAACACACCACATAGCATATATAAATCGATTTTAATATGTATTGGAGTCTTCCCCAATTTAAGATCTATCTTAAACATGTGATAAAAACAAGATCCATGACTAACATGCATGTAAGTCACGGATTAAAACTAAAAATTAGCACATAGGTCACAAGATACGTTCAATTAACCGGTTAATGACCTAGGGTTTCTAGTGATTATACATAATCCAAGAAAACCACAAAACCCTAATTAGGGTTTCATGGAAAAATCGACCCCCCCCCCAAAATTAGGGTTAGGGTTTCGAAATTTTTAGAAAAAAATAGGAAAAACCCTAGATCAAAAAACATGTATCTAAAACAATTAAAGATCCGATTTTTATTACGTTTTAGTAATCAATTACATGTTATACATGGCTCTGATACCACTGTTAGAGTTTAACAATTAAATAGCACGTATTGCGGAAGCTAGGATCAAGTATAACACATAAATATTAACTAAAACATAAATAGTAAACGTACCCGATGCACTTCAAATTAACCTTGATTCTTGTACAAATAGATCAATGATAAACCCCTTTCCGTTTTGTTTATCGATCTCTTGATAATTACTAAAGTAAGTAATTACCTCGTTCTTGTACACACAAACTACCAACGAATAAAGGTTTGATGCAAGTAAACAAAACACTTAATATTATTGCTTTGGAAAAATCGATCCAAACCCTTAGGGGGGGAATGAACCGATCGACCACAAAAGAAAGAGACAAGGAAAAAGATTTAGGGTTAGTGTGTGTGCACAAAAGATGTGAAACCCTAATCCTTGGCCTTGTATTTATACTAGATGAAACTTGGTGACCAAGAAAGCATGGGTCGACCCATGGGGATGGGCTTCGACCGGCCTAGCACCCACAAGGGTGTTTCTAGATCTTTCTTGACTCCCAAGTTACACTCTAGTCCTTATCTTTCGTTACTAATGATAGTTAGTCCATACGGTTAACAACTAACGACCATTTAGTCCATTAAGTGTTTATAAATATATATATTCGATACATTTAATATATATATATATATTTATTTTACATTATTCTTGTTTGTAAAGTGTGCAATCCCGAGGTCTCGGGTTCGATACTAGACATTTACTTATTAATGTTTATACGTAACATTTAACAATTATTGGATCCGAAACCAAAACATTGAAGCCGGAGATGAAACTTGTGTGAAGAGGGCATGATCCTGCTGTCAAATGAAGTGCCAAAATGCAAAGCATATCTAATAAGAAATATAAATTATAAAACATATTATTGAGTTTAAGATTAATTGCGTTACACACTTACATCAGTGCAACTGATTGGCAATTACTGATTGGCTCATTGGGACCTTCTTAATCTGTGAAATAGTTCAAATGCAGAATTGTCATAAAAATTTCAAAATTCTAATAGAGTAAAGCTGATTAGTACAAATAGAGAAAAACTACCTGTTAAGATAGTACTTTATGTATCGGGCCTTTGGGTGCCATTGTTATTAATGGTTATATGGCACAGACCATTTCATTATCAAAATTAGAATCTTCATGAGACATTCTTTGTCTCTTGGGTGTCAGACCACATGACTCGAGAAACCATCTATCCCCAATAATACGTAGACCTCTCAAACCATATAGGCTATGCGGAAGATGACTTATACCTGAACCTAGTATTTAACTCTTTCAAACACATTCTAAACGACCAATTTCTACAGGTAATTTCTCAACTTGAATACAATGAGTAAGTTCTAACAATTTCAGACGTTTCATCTCATAAATGCTGTTTGGAAAATCTTGTAGAAGTGTACACTCGGATAAAATTAGACTTTCTAAACATTCCAATCTTCCAATATCCACAGGTAACTCGACAATTTCCTACTGTTTAAAGCAAGTAAACTACTGTTTAAAACCTTGGTACCAAAGTATAAAAACCAAAACTTGAAACACCACCGTTACATAAGATGAGAGTACCAAATAATGAATCAATTAATTAATTAGTACTACCTCCGTCCCAATTTATTTGTCCACTTTTGATTTTCAAAGTCTTTCTTTGTCAACTTTGACTTTAAATATATTTGTTTGTGTTATTTAATATTTGATGCAAAATATATGAATAGATTGAGTTTTAAGTGTATTTTTAATTTGTATAATTTTCATCAAGTATTATATAACACAAATAAGAATATTTACGGTCAAAGCTAACAAAGAAAGACTCAAAAAGTCAAAACTGGACAAATAAATTGGGACGGAGGGAGTATAAAGTATTTTGACCCTTCAAATTTCAGAAAAATTACTGCTCATCAATTCCCTTGACACCAGTATAGTTATCGAAAGTCAATGATCTATTGATCTGACATTATGAGACAAATGGAAATATGGTTATGATAACTTTATCACTTGAACAATCTACCATGATTATATTCAAACACGTATCTACATTCTACCATTTTCATCAAAATAGCAGTTTGACTTTCTGAATAAGTCAACTAACTCTATAGGTTGATCATCATGCGTTAACTTATTAACTCAAATCTTGAATGTTACAAACTTCAAAATCATGTTCCGATATTTTGTTAGTACTGAAAACCGTTCATTAACTTCCATAAAAGGCAGTCAAACCCCACCATTTTACTTGTATCTTTACACCATTTTTACCCCTAGTGCTACATGGAACAAGAAGTAATGTGGATTCATATGTTAGCTTCTTCCGTTGTTCCCGGCATCAAATTATGTCGGAAAGTGGCTATTCGCAAGTGATTGGCAGTGAAGTAACTTCGTATTCCTGAAACATGTTTAGTAGCTTTTCTCAGTACCAGTAAACACTTTTTATATATATGTTCTTCAATAGTTTGACTTAAAAGTCAATTTTTTTTTAATAATTTCAACCCATTGTAGAAGATATTTATGCAAATCAAAACTTTTCTTGAATTTGATAGTAACACGAGCATCTTTAATATCATGTCAAGTCTCATTATTGTAATAATGAAAAATTGAAAATATTTTGACTTTATGAAGAAGTCAAAGTAAAGAACTATACCTTGATTCAAGAGTATAGAACTAGTACTTGATTCCTTGGACATATCTCCTTGTACTCTGACTTTAAACGGCTAGCTGAAACCAAACAATTGAGGGCGGAGATTAACCTTCAACTGAGACGAACTAATGTATGATAATTTCTGGTCTAAGTAATATCAAGACGACCAAAAGCTATTACAAAAAGAACAACTGGTGCACCACCTGCATACAAGGTGAATTGTCTTTGCTTACTGAACCATAAATTGGTCATAATTGCAAGGTTTATCAAACATAAGACAAACTATAGAGAAAGGGGAAAGTACCTGTTATAAAAAGTTATCTATGCATTGACTTCTTTGGGCCTTTGGAGTTGCTCAAAATCATCACTCGATCACGGTACATGGGACTTCTGCTTTTGGTGCCTGTGCTATTCACGGATTTATATGTAGCAGAATGTTTTAAAATCAGAGGTTTGTATCTTGGATGTAAAACCACATGACTCAAGAAGCTCTCTAGACCCAAAAATACGCAGACCTTTCATCCTAAAAATACTCTCTGGAAGATGCCTAATGCCTGTTCCAGTGATAACCAACTCTTTTAAACATTCTAACCGTCCAATTTCCTCAGGCAATTCCGCAACTTTAAAACAATAACTGAGGTCGAGATTAACGAGCTTTGGACATTCAGCAGGAATCTGAAGTTTGACCAAATCAGAACAATAATGGACTCTTAGCGTCTCAAGATTTGGAGTAACCCCGAGGTGAAGGGTCCTCAACTTCTCTAAATAACTGAAGTCGAGAGATCTGAGTTTTGGACATTCAGCAGGAATCTGAAGTTTGACCAAATTAGCACAACCCGTGACTCTTAGCGTCTCAAGATTTGGAGTAACCCCGAGGTGAAGGGTCCTCAACTTCTTTAAACCACTGATGTCGAGAGATCTGAGTTTTGGACTTTCAGCAGGCATGTGTAATTTTTCCAATCTACCACATTTACGGATACGTAACTCCTTTAGATTTGGAGTAACCTGGAAATGAACTTCTACCAAATTATGACATTTTATAAGAATTAGCGTCTCAAGATTCGGAGCCACACTAAGGTCAAGGGTCCTCAATCTGTGTCAAAATTCAAGAATTAGGAACCTGAGCTTTAAAAAAGGCTGTGAAAAGCAACAAAAAATGGAAAGATAAATGTTAGTAATTGGTGTAATGAGTAACAAAAGAGGGTAAGATAAAAACTAGCAATTAATAAATTAAATATTCTACGTACCTTTTCTTCTCCATCTTTCCAAAGTTTAACCATTTTGCTCCAAGTCATTTCAAGTCCAACAAGATTATTTGGTTGAAATGTTTTGGGTAAACTTGAAAAAGGATAAAACTTCCATTTCAGAAATCGTAAGGCATTTGGAAGGTGTAGACTATCTTCATCAAACTTCCACTTGCTAACTTCCTCTTGAAATACATATGGTGGGGCATACACATAAAGAAATCTAAGTTCATTCATGTTTGCGAGACCGTTCTTTAAAATTTCATAATTCAATACACCTGGTGCAAACAGACGTATACATTGTGTTGTTGCTTGGGTAGCCTGTAGGTAATTCAAATAGCAGTAGAGACCATGAGATTTGTTTCATTACAAACAAAATGCGAAGTTAATATTCTCGAATTGAAATGAAATGTTTAGGTTAGGGTTTCTAATTTTTATAAAATTTGGAGATTTTTTGTTGTTTTCTATTAAATTAGAGGAATTGGATGAATGGTTTGTGTTATTTGAGTGTGAATTAAAAAAGTAGAAAGAGGGGAGTGACTGAAGGTGGTGGTCGTGGTTTTTAGGGGTGGTGGTTTTGTGACGGTAGGATGGTGGATGGGTTTGATGACTGTTGGTAGATTCATAATGAGATAAGAATGAAGATAAAAGTAAGAAAATCTATATATGTGGTTTAAGTGAGAAAGAAAAAGAAAAGTGTATTTGACTGGTGATGTAAATGGCTTGTTGTCATGAAAGCTATTTGTGTATAAGACATAGAGTAAATTGTAGAAATCGTCCCTTTTGTGATTTGTTAAGATTGCAAAAATAGTTCACGGTCTTTCATATGTGCAGTGGCCTCCTTATGAAGAAAACTTGAGATTGATTTGGTCCTTTATTTATGAAACACCATAGACGATTTTTGCAATCTTGGCAAACCAGAAAGAGGCCGCCTGCATTTATGAAATTTTCAAACCACATAGGATGTTTTTTGCAATACATTCTAATAGAATACATAAAAAGACGAACATACTTCACTTTTAACGGTCAATGTAAGTTAGCTTTAATAAATTTGGACCAAACTTGTAACTGAGTGTTTCATTGTAGGACCGAATACAAGTATACTTACTTTTAGTTTAACAAAAATAACTTGATACTTACCGAGCCATTAGCCAATATATCTTCAATTTCCTCCTTAATCCATAACCGGCTATATCTTTCAGGTTTATTGTAGTTCACACGACGAACAATATCCTTGCCCATTTCTTCTATATGGTCATGCATCCCCAACCTCTCATGTTCTCCAGAAATAGTTATGAGAGATCTTTGCTCAAGAACTCTTAAGCCATTTCTAGCGTGAAATCCACAACTTTCAAGCGCTCTAATTGCATTTTCTTTTGACCAACCTTTGAGTAAGCATGCAACATCTAAGAATATTTGTTTGTAGTCATCTTCTAGATTCTTATAGCTTAATTCTAACTTTTCCAATGTTTCCTCTAAAGGAATTGTTTTTAGTCTTTCTAGGGTATCTATCCACTCAAGCTTATTTTGACCATATAGCTTGGCACCCAAAACTTCGATCGTTAGGGGAAGACCACCAGCATATGTTACAACCTGTCCTGATAGCTCTTCGTACCCTTCAATTGGAATATCCCTTTTAAATGCATTCTTACTCAAGAGACAAATCGCTTCTGCATGCGATAACATGTTGGCGTCAATGAACTTCACTTTGTGGGGTGACAGGACTTGCTTATCTCGTGTAGTTATGATAACTCTGCTTCCAAATTTAAACCAGTCAGGTTCACCTGCTAATGCCTCAAGTTGTTTTCTATCATCAACATCATCTAGAACAATAAGAACTTTTCTCCCACGTATCATCCTTTTCATCGTGTTTGTTCCTTCATGAACACTACTTACAGTGATGTTTTTATTACTTAACACGCTTGAAAGAACTTGTTGTTGCAACTTATTCAAACCATCCACAGGGGATTTTGAAACTTCCCTTACATTTTCAACAAAGGTTTTACCGTCGAACTGACTGGATATTCGATCAAAAACAGCTCTTGCCAAAGTTGTCTTCCCCGCACCTCCCATCCCCCATATCCCAATCATGCGGACATCATCAGCATCAAGTTCTAAAGATGAAATAAAATCTTCTATTCGTGTTTCCATGCCTACTAACTTTCTGTTAACACTCGGACTACTGGAACATATCTTTTTGAAAATATTGTCAACAATTATTTGGATTAATTTGGATTCATCCCTGTAACAATGAAGAAGATCAAACTAATTAATAATTATCAAGAAGATCTAACATTAATTCATATAGCAGATAAATTACGAATAATTACCCATTAGTTGTCTTCTTCGACTCCCACCCAGCTAGATCGGCTGCTTCTTTTAAAGCCTTCCTCCATTTCCCAGCAGCTTCTTTATTTTCATGTTTTTTAAAAGCTTCTTTAACAGCCCCACTTTGCTTGCGGATTTCTGTGGGCTCCACATCATAAAAGACTGGGTAAGCAGTCTGCTCACTCGCCTTCCGACACTCCATAATCTTGACAAGCTCATCTAAGCACCAAGATGAACCAGCATAGTCCTTAGAGAACACGATGATGAAGAATCTTGAGTCTTCAATGGATTTGATGAGCTGGGTGTCGATCGTTTCCCCTTTTTCAATTTTCTCATCGTCTTTGTAAGTTTGAATCCCATTTTGCACAAGAGTTTTATAAAGATGACTAACAAAGTTGTTACGAGTGTCTTCACCTCTAAAGCTTAAAAAAACATCATACTTGAAACTCTTTTGAATGGATGAAGTTGAAGTGGACACCATTATTTTTGGTGCAGGTGAGTTAGAAGAAGATGTCGTTGTATAAAAGTAATAGATAAAGACCATTAGCATTAGTAGAAGCATAATCACTGTTAATGAAGTTATGGATGTAGGATCGTAGAAACGTAATATCTTGCTTAAAAAAACATCATACTTGAAGCTCTTTTGAGTGGATGAAGTTGAAGGTGAAGCCATTGAAGTTACTGTTGAAGGATTGTATGAGGCAGCTGGATGAGATGAATAACCGTTAATTTCTAGATCAATGATCAACAAGCCAATCCTAATGTGAAGGCAACTGTGTTTTTGACCACTTATTTGGTCAAATCTAACAATGTTTCGTACTGATCAAACAAAAGTTGCATTTATGATCCTTCTTGTATTCAAGTTGAGATAAACAAAGATCACAAAAAGATAAAATTAAAACTCATTTTTCAAAATAAAATATTTTAAAAAATGATTTATCGTAACGCTAAAAAGAAAACCTGTCTTTTTGCAAAATGTATATTTGATCAAGGTCCAAAACATTTTATTTGTTATAGCAGATTGTAAGACAAGAAAAACAAGATTAATTTACCAAGACATGATCAAACGTGGCTATTTCTTTGTTTTTAAATGATATCATTACGTAAATTTTAATGGATAACATTTTAAACTAGCTTATCAGAATCATTAATCATGCTAATAGTAACTATGTTTTTTTGAACAGAGATTTCATTTCACTCCTCACAAATGGAGGTAATTTGAACACAACAAGTTACATTGAACATAATGGGCAAAATCAAAACCGACTTGCCAAACAAAATACACAATGTAACAAGTTGAGCCAAAACAAGACATACACCATAATAGTTGTGACAGACTACATCAACACCATACAAGGGTGGGGGGAATCACCAGAGTAAGCTTTTGGTAAACACAACCATATGAAGGTGTAGCTTGACAAAGGTACATAAAGTACATAAAACATACAAAGAAGATAAAACTAAGCATCCTAAAAGGAGCCAGACCTAAACCTAACAAATCTAAAGTCGAAACCCAAGGCAGCATCAAGCCATCGATGACGGACCACAACAGATCTGAGCAGAGGAGACCGGAAGGCAACTGATCTGAGCAGAATAGCGGTGGCGGCATCGAACGGCGACAACGAGCGGCGGCAGTTAGGAGATGACAAATCTATGGGTAAGAACTTTTATTGAAGGAAGGGGAAAGTACAAAAGAGGTCCGGACGGCCGGCCGGCCGAAGCCGACCGCTGAATTTATTTAGAGGGAGAGTGGAGTTAGGTCGGAGGATATTTTAGAGAGAGGTAGGAGAATTTTTTTAGAGAAGTTCCCTTTAGTAGTAACTATGTTATTCACATGAATCTTAACTACTACAGAAACAAACCATATAATCCGCATTGAGGCTGGAGGACTATTACTTTTAAACTTCAAGTTGTACACCTATTTATTTATTTTATTCCAACCAAGAAATAGTAAGCTCTTGTCGGGTTTTTTATTATAATTTATTTGATTTGTGAGATATGTTTGTTTAACATTGATATTTTTATATTCACATGAATCTTAACTACTACACAAACAAACCATATAATCCGCATTGAGGCTGGAGGACTATTACTTTTAAACTTCAAATTGTACATCTATTTATTTATTTTATTCCAATCAAGAAATAGTAAGCTCTTGTCAGGGTTTTTATTATAATTTATTTGATTTGTGAGATATGTTTGTATAACATTGATATTTTTATATTTTTCGTTAAGTGGTGACCTTAAAATGTAAAAAAGAGGTGAGTTTGGTGATGTGATGCAAAGCTCATGTAAACCTAGTGAAAGTGATGAGCATATATAATATCTAGCCTAATCATAATATTCAAATACATGTTCCAAACATGTCTCTTACACATCAAAATACAACCTGTCATAGTTACCGATGTGTCTTTTACACATGAAAATACAACTTATCATATAGTTACACCTAAACGGAGATTTTTTGCTTGTCTTGTTAAGTAAATATCAACACATATTTATATTTATATTCATAGTTATATATTCTAATATAATAAATTATAAGTGTCTTAAAATCTTAGTAAACTCACTAATGATGATGTATCATGTATCATTCGGTTAATAAGTTTAATAGTTGATACGATGTTTTGAAACCTAGTTTGATTCGATCGGTTGAACCATTTTCAGTCGAAAAACAACTCGATATGAACCAATTCGGTTCTTGAGGTTCGAAAACCCAATTTGCTCCGCGGGATTTCATGTGATTCGGGTTAACCCGATTCACTAAAACTAATCGGATTTTGTAGCTTTCTTTTTAAAAATTATTTATATGAAAAACAATTTTTTTCATAAGTGATAAACTCGGAATCGACACAACCACTAGTCAAGCACTTTTGTCTTTTTAGAAAAACTAAGTGGATATTCTTATTGACGAGGATGAAGATCATCGTGAACTTTGTTTGTTAAGTGATTGTAGACTTAATGCATGTCATGCTTCAATTACTTAACAATAAGGTGTTTATATAATAATTTTTCATACTATCTATACTACATATAAAGGAAAAATGGTCAATCTTGAAAAGTTAAAAATTGAAAAGTTAAGTAATGTGAAATCTTGAAAAATCTTATTACAGGAAATTATGAAATGTAATTAATACTCTTATTAAAACACCCCATTATTTAAAAGTACAATGATTTATTCACATTGTACAACCAAATAAAAACATATCTACCAAATTAAATACAACCAATTAATACAAATCACAAACCGGGTTGACCCGGGACGCTTCAAACCCGACGAGTTGAACCGGTTTAATTTCACCCGTTTTCGACCCAACCTAGCAAGTTAACCCGGTTTAAATCGACCAATTTTTCGATCGAAACGGTTCAACCGGTTGAACCACCCGGGTCAAACCGGGTTTCAAAACATTATGTTTAGTTCCCAAATCTTCAAACTTTTATTATTTTTCATTCATAACCGATAAACTTTTTTTTATGAATAAACAATTTGTCGCTATAAAATCCCGTTGCTATGCACGGGTACTCGTCTAGTATTTATAATACATACTGTACATTCAAATTAATCGAGATGACGCATAATTGTTGTTTGATGTTGGAACTAATTAATTTTTACATTTGTAACATTTTGTATTAGATTATATGTTTTATAAACTTATTTTGTGATTGCTATTGGACTCTTCAGAATTTGTGTGTGTTTGGTATAAAATTATGCATGTTTATACACGTTTGGGTATTTAAGCTATTGCAGTTTTTTTCAACTGAAGACCGGGCCGTGATTGAAACTTTCATACTAGTGATCCAATGACTCGACTATTTCAATTAAAGACATGGTGTTTAAGAAATTGGTTTAATGGTACATCATACACGTAAGGGCCTTGGCAACACATGCGGGGAGGCACGGCACGGTAGCCCCACCGCACGGGAACACCGCCGCCGGTGCCTCCTTACCGCACGGTGGGTGTGAAATGCGGTAAACCTTACCGAAGTAAAGTAGCCGTTGCAAAATCAAAAAATGGAACGTTGAGGTGCATTAAAAAGGACCAACGGTTACTTTTTATTTTTTGTGTATATATACATGTATAAACAAAGACACAACATAAAAAAAAAAACAAACACCACCGATCCATACAAAAAAAAAAGCCGATTCCAAAAAAAAAAAAAAAACATCCGATCCAAAAAAATATCCGATTCAACCGCAAGTATATGGCGCGTAAAAAAATTGGTTCGACTTTTTTTCTCGATGAGCCGTTCGAGTGGTCTAACGATACTAGTCTCGATATTTTTGCTGACGCGATCGACGAAGATGAAGAAGATACGGCTGGGTCGACACAAAAATCAGTGAAACGCAATCGGATCTCTGCTGCACAAAGATTGCATCGTGATTATTTTTGTGAAGATCCAAAATTCGACGATGAATTTTTTGAAGATAGGTATCGTATGCCTAAAAGTTTATTTTTAAAAATAACGCGAGCTATTGAGGCTAGATTCGAGTATTTTCAGGAAGGTTATGATGCTAGAATGAAAAAAGTTTCGAGCCATTTGGTGTTCTCAAGGGTAAATGGAGTATACTGAATCGACCCTTACGGCCACACACGATAGAAAGAATTAGAAAAATAGTTTATACGTGTGTCATATTGCATAACACGATTATACATAACGCTGGTAACGCAATCTCGCCAGTTCATATTCGGGATCCTCCGATTGAACCGGTGTTTGACGAAGCAGCTTTAGCCGAGATACGAGATGAGGATACACATTTTCGTGTCAAATTTGATCTTATGGAGCATATTCACGCTCAACAATTACCATACCTCGAGGTGGACGATGAAGTTTAGTTTTTTAGTATTATGTAATGGTATTTTATGTTTTTTTAATAATATTATGTAATGTTTATTTTATTTTTAATGAATTTTAGTTTTTAATAAATTTTAATAGAATTTAAAAAAGAAAAAGAAAAAAAAAGTGAGTGAAGGGCGAGTGATGTGATGCCAACAAAAAATGAGTGAGTGACGGGAAAAGTGGTAGGGTGATGTGGCATAAGGGGATTGGTTGTTTGTGAGTGAAGGGGGATGGAGTGAGTGATGCATTGCCAACCCCCTAAATAATGTTATAAACAAGGATTTTGCATGCTGCACTTTATTGAAGTTTTTTGTTACTTTTTCCACTTCTTAAGGTTTTACACTAGGGTAAAATAACACTCGCCACAATATTATTTTATTAAGAGTAAAGTCTAAAATACATTTTCGTGGTTTGCTCATTGTTGCACAATACATTCATGTGGTTTTTTTTTGCACACAAACACCCATCCATTAGTAAAGTCAGGCATACATAAATGAGGACAAACGGTGCAAATTATTTCTTCGTTATCTTTTAATGTGAGAGAAAATATTTGCATCGTTAGTCCTTAAGACTAGCAATGCATTTTTTTTTTTGAAATAAATTAAAAAGGGGCAAGCAAGGCTCGAACTCGGGCCTCTTGCTTTAAAAAAGGGCGTCCAGAGGTGTTAATGTCCTATTTCATATTTGTTTTAACCATTTTTTTGATGAATTTATAGTATATTAACCGATTTTAGTTTGGGCCGGCCGGTTCTTGGGGCGGAGCCAGATCCGTTGGACTCGTTTTTTCGTGCTCTTTTTTGTGTGGATCTGGCTGTGATTTCTCCTCTCGTGGGTTTGAGTAGTCAGGGTTTACAGTTGGATAGGCTGTTTTGAAAGCCGTCTCATGCAAAGTGACAAAAAAAGAGTAAACATGCATTGAAAATTAACACCTATTTAATCCTTTCGCGTTTGATACACATGGTTTTCTTTCTCCTGAGGTGGTGGAGCTACTCAACAGTGTCTAACGAATTATAAACAATAATGTTATGACACTAGGATCCACAAATGTTCTTGCTAAAACAATTAATTTTGCAATCAATAAACGGTTAACGGCGCAACTTATTGCTCATTTGCCTTTCACCGCTATGTAAGTTATATTTTGATCGGATATTAGAAAGGAACCTAACAAGGATACGTATGAAATAAGTATAATGGATGATAGTAAGAGACATATATTGAAATATTAAATAAAATTTACCAATTTATCTAAAGAATATAATAAAACGGTAAAATTTATCATAATATTCAGTTCATTTTAGCCGTAATTCAATATCCTTTTTAATGGTAGCCTTGTTTTTAAACAAGGGATAATTCCATGTATACTCAAGTCTAGATATGAAAAATTGTTATATACACTTAAAATACATGTTCTGAATGCATGATATACAATATATTTAGAGTATATTTTAAATATGTCATTATAATGTTTTAGTAGGTTATATATGAAAGGGAAAATCTTACCTGCACTAAAATACATGTAACTTACCTGCATTCCTTTGTAAAATTTTTAAAAAGTTTACAATTAAGCCTCTGTATTTTCATGATTCTCTTTATTTAGTCATTGTCCCCCTCTTTTTTTTTAAAGAAATGTAGGTAACTTACCTGCATTGTAATGCAGGTAAAATATCCCTTATATGAAATTGACCCCAAACAAATATTTTATTGTTTTTTTAAGTATTTTCGGAATAATGATTTCTCTCGTGCAATCATTTTGGTATTTGTTAAATGTTGATAGTTATTTAGGTAATGTATTTTTTTTATTTGCCAAATGTATAATGGTACAATATGACAATCCATGTGTGAATCTACACTTCTAGATAAGGTTTTAGCTTCTTAATGGGGAGAGATGAATAATACTTTTAGGCCCGCACCATCTCCAATAAGTGAGAGTAAAAGAGAGAAAAAAAACGCTTAGTTGCATACTATACACGGAGTATGTATTTTCTAATTTTTACTCTTCACAAGTTTAAACACCAAACACTAAGCAATTCAAAATAAGGTATGATATCCAGTGACGGACCCTGCAATGTTTTACAAAACATCGATGAAATTTTAATTTGTGGTGTTAACTTTTGAAAAAAAAAAAAAAAAAAAAAAAAAAAAAACAAAACTCGAATTTCCGTTTCTTACTAGCATTTGGACAAAAAAAAATTGTATTTCTAAAACTTGCTTAGAGGATCTCTTAATAAGGAAAAATTAGACTCAGTTTATGTTAAACTCAATCTTTTCATTAAAGTCGCAATTTTTGTTTACATTTTTTTTTCTTATACGAAGAGTATAATTTTTAAACCGATCACTTTTAATCCTAATTCCGCTACTCATGATAACCGCTAGTCAAGATTAGCTACTGTGATTTCTTTTCGTATAAACAATCACAACTAAACCAAAACATGACTACTCTCGTTAAGTCAACAACATGCAAGTTTAGGTTTACTTAATTCACTCGTGTAATGATGAAGAGACATAGTGTATATTTATCATTTAAGAATTGCTATAAAAGTATATATAAAAAAGCAACAGAAAACAATGGAAAGTATAAAAGCAAGCGTACATAACGTAAATGGTGATCAGTATATATGTAAAATAACATTTATAAAAGAATACCTGTGAGATTTGCTTTCTTTGTGATCCTCTCCTTTGCAAAAACAAGTGTTCAAATTTTGATTGATATGTATGAAAGTTGTGAATAAAAATGAGTTTAAGATACAGCCTATTTATATAAATTTAATACTATTATCTTTTATATCCATTACATGTTTTAAAAAGTCTTTAGTCCAAGCTTTAATTATGAGAAAATAATCAAAGCAAAATTCCAAGCCATATATATCAGCTGCCATTTGAGATACGTTATCCGATGACATGGCCTAATTCTAGATAGAATTTTATTATTATTATATTTTTTTTTACAATTCTTTATATTATATGAAATCTTCAAAACGAGTCTAGCTTTAACAAAAAAATACACGTGAATTTTAAAAAAAAAAACACGATTTTTTTTTAAAGAAAAAAAAATGAATTAAAAAACCATTTATTAAAAAAAAGAAAAAAAAAAAGTGTCAATAGAAAGGGAAAAAAAAAGCGTGAATAGAAAAGAATAGAAAAAAAAAAGTCGTGAATAGAAAAGAAAGACAAAAACAAAAGAAAAAACTTGAATAGAAAAAAAGACAAAAAAAGGAAAAAAAAAAGAGAAAAACAATGAATAAATTAAAAACAAAAAACAAAAAGACGAGAAAAAGACATGGACTTAGTTTTCATATTTTAGGTTAATCTCAACCATTAAATCAAATTAGATGGAAGGTGGGGATTTGTCCCTTAGTATGCAACAGAAACTTATGGTGCGTTTCGTATCTCACTATGAAATGAGACTATAACTATGAAAGTTATTAAATGTGTTTGTTTAAGATTAGGGGGCCCACTACTATGACGGTAATGAATGACAGATATAATTCATACTTCATATACATCAAGAAAGCTAAATATGGATCTTTCATAGGTGAGGAACCCACTACTACTATCAAACTCATACACATTGTTATTTTGAAGCATGCCAAACGCACCCTTAGTCCCTAAATGAACTTTTCCCTTTTTTTTTTGAACGGCAAATTTCTTAATTTTTTATGTCAGAATCGCACCTGCCTCAAAGGCAGGCCCTCATCCACCACTGGCCAGACATACGTTGTCTTAACCGGGCCCGCGCTGGAGACAATGGAGAATCATTGGCGTCCTCTGGGAAACCGGACCGCTTCCACACAAGTTACCTTGCTGGAGTAACGGCCGGATGAAAACCGGGATTTGGCTCAGATTCAAACCAAAGTTCAAATCTTCATTGCCGAGTATCAACTGCCCTTGAGTCGCTCAAATGAAAATTTCCCGATCGGTCACCCACACTTAACTTAATAAGTGTCACCCACTAGACCAGAAGGTAGTTGATTATGTTTGATATCGATTCAAATTTGATGGTTGTTCCAAAGGACCCACAGGTTTTAATGTTGACGCCAAAAGTCTTTAGTCCAAGCTTTAAAATTATGAGAAAATAACCCAAGCAAAATTCTAAGCCATATATATGAGCTGCCATTTGAGATACGTTATCCGATTAGATGGCCCAATTCTAGATAGAATTATCGTTAATCTTTGCTAATTCTGGAATAGTTTTAGGACGTGTTTGTGGTTTTGTTATTGACGATTTGTGTAGGCTAATGATTTGCACACTCTCATTTTTAATTTGCACATTCCAAATTGTGCTTTAAGCAATTGTAAATTTCTCATATGCTGCTTTTAAAAATTGTACATTGGAATGTGTGGATCAAAATTAAAAGTGTGTCAATCAACACTCATTTGTGTGTGAAAGTTGGAGTAGTTTTCTTTCAAAAGTAAATTACATATTTTTCGTTTTTATTTGAATCCTTGTTCATGTTCTTGTGTATATGATAAATAAATAAATTGATAAAAATATTTGAAAGTTAAAGTGAAAGAAGAAAATGGGTATTTTAATTATTTAACTTTCGTCAAATTAAATATGCAATTTTATGTTTAAAATAAGGATGTTCGCAATTTGGATGGTAACCAAATTATTGGCCAAACCACAAGGACCAAAAATGAAATTGATTCAACGATAAATAAAAGGAAGTGATTGACACATTACAAAAATTTATTGGGACACTCAGGGCTGTTTGTTTTGTTTTTTTATTAAGTCATGTTAAATTAAAGTGTCTGTCTAAATATATCTTGTCTGTTTGTAGATAAATAAATGGTTGTTTTTTTTTGTTTTGTGTACTGAATAAAATGTCTGAATTAGAAAAAATTACCGTTATACCCTTTTATTTAAAATAAGGTTAAGAAGTGAGAGGGTGAAAATGTAAAATTAAAATAAAAGGGAAGGACTTAATTTGGAGACCCTCATCTCCCTGGATTTTTCTAGAAGGTCGTATGTTAGTTTTAAGCAATAAACAAACATCCATTTGATGAGTTAATTAACTTACCTATTTTTGAATTAAAACACTTTAAGTTGTTATCATATACTACCTCAATGTATAATCAATTAAAGCTGATTATACTTAAAATACAAGTGCTTACTGCATAGTGCATACACTGGTGCGTCTCAATAGATATTTGGAATGTGTCAACCACTTATCTACAATAAAAGTTATGAAGAAAAATAAGTTTAAGATATAGCATATTTATATAAATGTAATACTATTATCTTTTATATCTATTCAAATTTGATGGCGCCTACACGTTTTAAACAACGGTGTATTGTTGTTTACCTTGTTATTTTCTGAGAGCGTTTCATAAAATGACCCAATCAGGAAAACATATAGTATTCAATAATGAAAAATCCAACCTTTTTTTTTATTTTTTTTATTTATTTATTTTTTTCAATTTGAACCCAATAAAAATTCCAAAGCCCAAATGTCATAAAAACCGAAAAGGGCAGGGTTAACCGGACGGTCCCCTTTTTTGTTAGCCGGACCCCCCCCCCCCCCCCCCCCCTTTTTTTTTTTTATAATTTTGTTTATATTAAAAAGCTATAAACCTGAAAGTACGGAACAGAAAATATAAAGTTTAATATGTCAAACACTTAAAACTGTCAAAAATACGGAACAGAAACTGACAAAAAGCTGTGCTGTACTGGAATAAAGTGTGGAACATCAAGGGGGACAAGGGGGACAGTGGTGGGCCAGGACCGTCCGGTTAATAGATCCCACCGAAAATAAGTGGCTGTTGTAGTTTACTTAACGGTTGCTAACGTGGCACTTTCTCAGCATCATTTAATTTTTTAAACTCTCATCACTTTATTCAACTTCATTTATTTTAACAGTCATGCATTCAATATCAGTGCCTAATCTTCCTTGTCCGTACAGTAACCGGAAACTGTATGAAACTCGTCTCATCATCATCATGGCAGAATTACAGCAGTGAGTGAAGCTTCGGAGGTTGTTTTTGCTCCGGGTGATCCGGAGATTACATGGCAGATTGTTGTTGGAACTATTGGTATGTTTTGTTAACGTGACATGTTTAAGGTTATTCGTGGGCTTTTGGGCTTGTTTGATTTTGGCTTATATTTCGTAAGTCTAAATATTTTTCGGCTTGTTTCGAGACTTACGGGCTTATACAAGCTTAATATGAATAAGCTTGTATTAATGGGTAAGCCCATAAGTCTCAAAACAAGCTAAATAATATTTAAACTTGTGAAATATAAGCCGAAATCGAATAAGCTCGTAAATAAGCCCACGAATAATAAACTTAGACAAGGTGCTCGTCTTACCTTATCAAGTGGGCTTATCAGCTTATATAAATCTTGAAAAACTCGTAAGCTCATTTTTCTGGCTTATGATGTTAAGCTTATGACCTTAGACATAAGCTCATAAGGAAAAAAAGAAAGTGGACTTACGAGCTTTTCGAATTTTAGTTTATTTGAGTTTGAATGTTTTTTTATTTGTAGCTGGAGTTACGCCGTTTGTGGTTGCTGGAATCGAATTTAGCAATAGAATTGTAAGTTCATTATGTCATTATTGTGTAATGAGTCACGAGCCAAGTTTGAGCTTGACTTGTTGGCTGTTTAAATAAATGAGCTAGAGGTTGAGCTTCTGAAGCTCCATACATATTGCTTGATTAGCTAGGCTCACGAGTCACGAGCCTAAATAATTTTTATTTTCTTTACTATATAAAATAAGTTAAGTATGTCTCTATGTATACGGTTAATTAAGAGGTACCAATTACTAATATATACATTTCCCGTCCCTTTGATGAATAGTACCCCGGGTTACTATTCTTTCTACAGTAACGGGCCTTGGTCCTTTTTTTTTTTGGTTTGGGTGGGCATGCATACTAAGTCCAGCCCGTTTCATTTGTGGCCCCTTTTTTTGAGATTACTCGGACCCGGGTGAGCATGCATACCTTAATAATGAAACATCCCACGACAACGTGCTGGTTTAAAACCTTGTTATTGACAAAGCATAGCCATTTTGAAAATGTCAAAGTTAATTAGGCTTGAAACTCGACCCCACTACAAGACAAATAAATATCTTAGGGGCTGCTTATTTTTTGCTTAATAGATGTTTGGTAACAATTCCTTCTTCAGACAGACACCCTACAAGACAAATAAATACAGGTAAAGACCATCTCACCCTCATTTCTCTTTTCACCTTTACCTAACTTTCTTTCTCCCAAATCGCAATCAACCTTTGACAGTTACCACCACGTCACCGACTCACCGGTCTGCCACCTCCATTTCTCTTTTACCACCTCCACTTCATTGTCTTCTAGAAGCCTAGATACAAACACCCCTTGTCTACAAATTTTAATTTGTGTATATTTTCCATCAACTGACTTCCAAAAAAAGTTCAATAGATTGCCGGGTAAGTGTTCTGGTTGCTTTCTTGTCGGCTCACTATCTTGATTGTTTCATTACATCTTGGTCCCTATTATCCATGGAATTCTAGACTTATCAATTTGTGTAAGATTCTGTTAGAATGTTGGACTTGAAATGAAAGTGATGTTTTTTTTTTTTTTTTTTTTTTTTTTTAGTTTTCTAGTTGCCTAATTTTGTCTGCGAGTCACCCTCGACGCTTATAAACGTTGGGATATTCAAAATGATAAGAATGGTTTTATATGAGAAGAAAGAAAAGAATGTTTATGACAAAACTGGTGAATTAAAGAAAGAGGGTAGAATGGTCATTTGCTGCTGGTAAAAAGATTTATTTAGCAGAAAATGAAACAAGTTTTTTTCTAACACTTCTTGTTACAAACAACCCATATTTATGTAGACAGATACTAAATCCAAACAGGAACGAAAAAGAAACAGCCCCTTAGCATTACATAAAAATCTAACATTTTTACTTAAAAAGGTCATTAGTGAATGTCTGATTTGTTAAGGGCTTTTTGGCTAGAAAATGGCTCAAACATGACACAAAGCCGTCTTTTAACCGTAGAGATGTACAAATAAAAAGTATACTAACTACAAAACGGATAATGCAAAAGTGCGTTCACATTTTATTCTACAAAAAAAAAAAAAAAAAAAAAAAAAAAAAAAAAAAAAAAAAAAAAAAAATTCCTACAAAGTTTGAAGTTCTTATACAAATGGTCAGCAGGTGTATTTGCAGTCGAAAACTATAACAAAGCAAGGCAATACATGACTCGGGTTTTTTACAAACAGTTGGTTAATTATGTGGATTTCTTTCAGGTAGATGTTATTGAATATGTGATCTGCTATGTGTGAACCAAATTTAGTCCAGGTTAATTCTGTTTGTTGGTAAAACAGGTTTAACACTGATGATTGGATGAGCAGATGCATTGCATGCTTTAAGCATCTTTAATCTGATTCTAATATTTGTTTGCATGGACCTGGCATCAGGGGCGGAACTAGGAGCCAAGTTTAGGGGTAGCGAAATACGAAAATTTGTTTAGGGGTAGCAAAAATTTGTTTCAGGGATCGCGAAATCGCCAAAAAATAGCCAAAAATCGCCAAAAATTCCACTACCGGGTAAAAGTTCAGGGGTAGCGACCGCTACCCCTCGCTTGCATGTACATCCGCCCCTGCCTGGCATAAGTCATGTAACCGAAGCAATAGACCAAGCCAAGTCTTTTGCAGTGGTCAAGTTGCGCTGAAAACAGAATGCAACTGTCTTTAAAATAGTCAATCGAGGCATCAGTTGCCCTTTTTTAGACGCTAATAGTAGTTGCTACAGAAAGCATACGAGGAAAAGCAGAGAGGATAGAAGAAAGGTAATTCGAAAATACTAATATTTTGAAGATGAATAAGATGATATATTAATTGAAGAAGATGAAGTTCATGGTAAAAAGACCAAAAACCCTCATGTGGGTATCACGTAATGAAAGTAATTGAGGGCCATTGGGAGCGAAGGATGAACGGTAGAAAACCCTTTCATTTAAGGATGAACGGTGCATTTTTTTGGGTCAAGGGGCGAAGCTCGTCGGTCAACGCAAACCACAAGGACGAATGGTGTAATTTACTCGAAATTTTAAATAGAATTTTTGCATTCTATAATCTTAAGTGTCTCAAGGTATGAAAAAAGATAATTTCAGAACTTGATTACATGCACAGTTTTCTGTTATAACAAATTCATAAAACTTTAACTTAAGCTTGAAATTTTTATTCAACTCTGACTTTTATGACGTAATGTAATTTCGTTTATAAATTTTGTAAAAACAGATCATTAAACAAGTTCAAGGGCTGCATATGTATTTTTTAAATTAACAGTGGTCAAAGTACAAAGGAATACAAGTTTTTGCTTAAAACTCGTGTCCAAATTGTGAAAAAAAAAAAAAAAAAAAAAAAAAAAAAAAAAAAAAATTTCTCTTGTTTGACCCGGTTTGAACCAAAGTAAGATCCCAAACAGTAAGCAAATAAATCATGTTCCACTTGCTTACATGCAATATACCATTACTCGCATTGCAAAGTAAAGAATGTTTTTGCCTTCAGTTCTTCCTTCAAAGTTCAAACAATGACTTTTGAGGGAAAAGATTTTCTGCATTTCACATGTTGATGTGGGTGCAGATACTAGTGTTTAGCGTAGATGAAAATGCAAATAAGGCGTTGGTTTGTGTTGTTCCGAGAAGTAAGAGTAGCCAACTCAATGTTTTAGAGTCGTTAAATGTTGATTTGAAACCTTTAGAAGGCAAAGATGGTGGCAGAAAAGGCGGTCTTACCCATGGCCAGGTTAGCAAGTCTCTTTGGCTATTAAATTTTGGTCTTTCTGCACAAACACCGAGGACTTTTTCATTAAACCCGGTATTTGAATGATTTTTGGCTAGACAAACAAGACAAAATAGCCATCTTGTAATTCCTTAGATATAAAAGAAGAGTACAATGTATCAAAAAGTACATTGGTATCTTGTGCAAAAAAGAACCCGGATTCTGTATTGACCTTATCGATATGAGATGTTATAGATCATGTTATTTTCTGTAGTGCTATGTGTGAACCAAGTTTAGTCCAGGTCAAGGTTGTAAAAATCGCTAGGCGCTAGTGAGGCGGTCGGGTAGGGCCTAGCGATTAATCGGTTAGGCGGGGATTAATCGGTGATTAATCAGATTGGAATTTTTATGCACAAAATTGTAATCTTAGATATTATACTATATTATATGTATGAGATAAACATAATGCATCAAAGTTCAAATATTTCAAGTGTTCAAATATAAAAATAATACATAATTCTTCAAAGTTTAAAGTCAAACATAGATATTACTCGGTTTGTTGACTATTTTTAAGCGATCTTTGACCGATTTTGTCCGATTAATCGGTTTGTTGACTAATTTTTAAGCAATTTTGACTTATTTTTACGCGATTTTGTTGACTGATTTTTAAGCCATTTTGTCCGATTAGACCGATTTTGTCCGATTAATCGGTTTGTTGACCAATTTTTAAGCGATCTTTGACCAGAGCGATTAAATAGGCCGATTATGATAAATCAAGGCGCTTAGTGAACGATCAGCGATTATGCGGGGATTAATCAGCCGCCTGGACCGATTTTTACAACAGAGGTCCAGGTTAATTCTGTTTGTTGGTAAAAAAAAAAAAAAAAAAAAAAAAAAAAAAAAAAAAAAAAAAAGGAAAAAAGGAAAAACATTAGCACTAATGATTGGATGAGCAGATAAGATGGATTCCATATTTTAAGCATCATGAACCTAATTTTGATATTAAGTATTTTCTTATATTATTTGTATGCATAAGTCATGAACTGAAGCAATAGACATGGCCAAGTCTTTTGCTGCACTAAAGTTGAGCTGAAAAAAGAATGCAACTGTCTTTAAAACAGTCAATTGCCATATGATAGGGAATGACAGGTATAACTTTAGTACCGTATATTGATTGATTAACCACAGTGAAAATTTATACATTTTTTACGGTTCTTGATTTGAATGGTAGTCAAATATCCTATCATCCCACACAATGAAATGAAGTAAATAAAATGACCTTCCCGAGTTTGATGTTCAGACACATTATTTGTCAGTTTGACTTTTCAGGTCAAAATATATATAACGAAATTCACAATTGATAGAATAAATTCTGAAGGATAAGAGTTTGATAAGTTCATAAGACCTGTTAACAGTTAGAAATACTTAGAAACAGTGAAAAAAATCTTGCATGTGTTATAAAACCTATCTTAATTTGAATTTTGAACAATTACATATTTGACTTTGACTTTGAGAGTTAAGTTAACCTCGATTATGATCCATAAATATGACATGATCATCAGTGACAGAAAAATTAAAGCTTTCATATCGTTGACAAAAATGTTCAATACTCAGTCGCGCCCTTACACAAAAAAACATATATATGCTTTATAATACTAATAAACTAATTTGACTCAGAAGTCAACTATGTTGATGTCTAATGATTTCATCTCAGTTTAGAACATATTTATGTGCTCGAACTTGTTTAAAGCCAAATGATATATAACTAGCTCATTTACAACTATGAAGAATTCCCAAAATGAAGGAACATAATTACACATACGGCATTTAATAAAAATTTCATGCATGGGCAATTGATTGATGTGAAACCAAAACATTGAAGCCGGAAATGAAACTTGTGTGAAGAGGGCATGATCCTGCTGTCAAATGAAGTGCCTATTAACTAATTATAAAATATATTATTGAGTTTAAGATTACTTGCGTTACATACTTACATCAGTGCATATTAACTAATTAACATGTAGCTGAAAAAAATCACCTTGTGCAACTGATTGGCAATTACTCCCAGCTCATTGGGACCTTCTTACATAGCGTTTGGTATGTTGTAATTAAAGGGGGAATGGAAAAGATTATTACGATGGAATGGAGAAATGTTGTTTGTTTACATATATGTAATTTAATAATATATTACAAGGAATGATCTATTACACCAAAATCATTCCTTAGGGCCCCCTGCTTTTTTTCATTACGACCGTAATGCAAATGCTGAATTGTCATAAAAATTTCAAAATTCTAATAGAGTAAAGACGATTAGTACAAATACTGGAAAACTACCTGTTAAGATAGTTCTTTATGTATTTGGCCTTTGGGTGCCATTGTTATTAATGGCTATATGGCGCAGACCATTTCATTATCAAAATCAGAATCTTCATCAGACATTCTTCGTCTCTTGGGTGTCAAACCACATGACTCGAGAAGCCATCTATCCCGAATAATACGTAGACCTCTCAAACCATAACCTAGTATGTTTAACTCTTTCAAACATTCTAAACGACCAATTTCTTCAGGTAATTTCTCAACTTGAATACAATGAGTAAGTTCTAAACATTTCAGACGTTTCATCTCATAAAGGTTCTTTCAACATAAAAAAAGTTTGTTAATTTGGTGATTGTTAACCGCATTAATGGATTTTATTCCACCTGTTTGTCTTTGCCTCTTTGGGGCTTTTTGGCCATAAAATCATATATTTGATTATTTTACATTTTTAGCCACGTTCATTGTTGAAAGTCAATATTTGACTAAATTCTTTATGCTCAATGCTTTTATCCCCATTTATTCTTATTCAAATCGAAACTTGTTTACGGTAGTTAAATTACTTATCAAATGTTACTGAATCTGTTCTTTAACATGATAATATCCAAACTCATATTAAAATCCTACCTTTTTCTCATAATTTAACTTGTGATTTTGTTTGACTTTTAGAAGAAGAAGAAGTCAACTCTGTAAGCTGAACTTCATGCATTAACTTATCTAACACAGAAGTTGATATCTAAGCTGGGATTATTTAATTGCCGAAACCAAGCCCGGTAGGTTACCCTCATACGACATCGAAAAACAACATTTTTTGTGCTATTAGATAATTGCAACCTATGTTCCAGGCTTTAAGCTCGGATCTTACAATTCCAACAAAAAGTCAAACAGTTATGAAAACGAAACTTTCTTATGATATTACATCACTTTGAAAAGACTCCCTGCAGTTAGTTATAAGATGATCATCACCAATATCTTTGTCAAAAACCAAAATATTCATTAAGAAGTCAACCGTGTGATAACAGTACTCCATTTAATAAAAATACAGACATTTTGAAGAAGTCAATGTTGCACGATAATTGCATAAGTCTTGTTGGACAAAACATTGCTCGGTGTACATTTGTAATAACACAAAGCCAAAGGGCTGTTTGTGTTAGTTTAGTTAGTTAATAACCGAATAGCGGTTAAAGGTTGTTAGAAGTTAGTTATGTAGTTAGGTATTCGGTTATATCTGTTAGTGAAAAGACATGATGGTTCGGTAGGAACCTTATATATACGAAGCAACATGTAACGTTTTATAGTGTGTCTCAAATACAATGTAACCAGATTATGCTGTTAATAACATTAGAATCAGTTCTTGTAACCAGATTATGCTGTTAATAATATTAGTACTCCATTTAAAAACTTATTAAACTTTAGTTCTGAATGATCTAAAGTAGTAGTTTTTACAGAAAACAGAAACAATAACAACACAAGTTGATACAACTATATAATCTATTGACTAGTAAAGAAGCCTTTGAACTTTTGAGTTTTGATATTTCTGTAACCTGAGAACTTTTGGCTTTAAGCTTGACCAGCAAGACAATACATCAGTGAAGTTGAGCCTGGAGATTGATCATTTGGTTCATGGAAGCGTTCATATGCATAACCTAAGCACATGAAAACAATCTACAAGGTAAACAAAAAGAAAACTTCATGATAACAAAACGTTTCTTAACGAAAACAGAGAATACGTAACTGTTATAGTAGCTCTTCATGCATTGGCTCCTTTTGGGTCTTTGGAGATTCATAAAATCAATCCTGTGTAATTCATGGTTCTATGTAGCAGTACGTTTCATAACTTTTATCCGAAAATCTTCGTATCTTGGATGTAAAACCATATAACTTGAGAAGCAATCTATCTCCAACAATTCGCAGACCTTTCAACCCCAAAATGCTCTGCGGAAGACGAATTATCTCTGTATACTTAATATTCAACTCTTTTAAACATTTTAAGCATCCAATTTCTTCTGGTATTTTCACAACTAGAACACAACTATTAAGATCTAAAGATTTTAGACTTTTCAGCTCACAGATGCTGCACGGAATATCTCGTAAAAGTAAACATTCTTTTAGGGTTAAATTCTCCAAACATTCCAATCTGCCAATATCCTCAGGTAACTTATCAAGATAATAACAATATTTGATTTCAAGAGATTTCAGGTGTTTCAACATACAAATACTATCTGGAATATTAGTAATCTTTGTAGATATCAATCTTAGCTCCTCCAAACATTCCAGTCTGCCAATATCCTCAGGTAGCTTATCAAAATCATAGCAAAATTCGATTTCAAGAGATTTCAGGTGTTCCAACATACAAATACTATCTGGAAGATTTTTAATATTTGTATACCGCAAACTTAGCTCCTCAAGACAATCTAATCGGTCAAGATTCTTGGGCGCTTCTGGAATACCACCTTCAAGTGTAAGCTTTCTTAAACATTGTAAACCACAGATAATATCTGAAAAAGAATCGACGTTTATGCGAGCACCAAAACCTAGAGAAATAAGCCTCTCAAGATTTCCAAAAGATGAAGTTGGGTCTTCTTTATAATAACAGGAAAACTGAAACTCTGGCCAAGTATTGCCGGGATCACATATACCTGTATCATCTGCAATCAGATGTAACTCAGATAAAGAAACAACCTCAGGTGAATCAAGCTCTTTGTCAAACTCAAAGGATGTAAACCTCCCACAATCACTGAAGCGTAAGTAGAGAAGCTTTTCCAAACATTCTGCAGGAGCATTAATTTCTTCCAAATCATAACAATTTCTAAAAAACCATTGCAGATTTGGAGACAGCCCAAGGTCAAGTGTCCTCAACTTTGCGTTGTCATTGAGGTGGAGAGTTTCGAGCTTTGGACATTCTGCGGTAATATGAAGTTCGACCATATCAGTGCATGCAGCCAATGTTAGCGTCTCAAGATTCGGAGTAATCCCAAGGTGAAAGGTCCTCAACTTTAAATTATATAGGTCGAAAGTAACGAGCTTTGGACATTCAGCGGGCATACGAAGTTCGACCATATCAGTACAGTCCCGGAGGCTTAGTGACTCAAGATTTGGAGTAATCCCGAGGTGAAGGGTACTCAACTTTAAATTATTGAGGTTGAGAGTTAAGAGCTTTGGGCATTCAGCGGGCATACGAAGTTCGACCATATCAGTACAGTCCCAGAGGATTAGCTTCTCAAGATTTGGAGTAATTCCAAGGTGAAGGGTCCTCAACTTTAAATTATAGAGGTTGAGATTAACGAGCTTGGGACATTCAGCAGGCATTTGAAGTTCGACTATATCAGTACATTCACATAGGCTTAGCTTCTCAAGAATTGGAGTAATCCCTAGGTGAAGGGTCCTCAACTTTAAATTACTGAGGTCGAGATTAATGAGCTTTGGACATTCAGCAGGCATGTGTAATTTTTCCAAGCTATCACATTTATAGATATGTAACTCCTTTAGATTTGGAGTAATCTGGAAATGAACTTCTACCAAATTATAACATTCCTCAAGAATTAGTGTCTCAAGATTCGGAGCCACACTAAGGTCAAGGGTCCTCAAATAATGTGAAGAGGTGAACTTTAGGAACCTGAGCTTTAAACAAGCCTGTCATAAGCAACAAAAAGGGAAAGATAAATGTTAATTGCTGTAATGACTAACAAAAGAGGGAAAGATAAACTACCAATTAATTAATCAACCAGTATTCTACCTTTTCTTCTCCATCTTTCCAAAGTTGAACCATTCCACCGCACGTCATTTCAAGTCCAACAAGATTTTTTGCTTGAAATGTTTTTGGTAAACTTGAAAAAGGATAACCATCCCATCTCAGAAATCGTAATGCATTTGGAAGATGTAGACTAACTTCATTAAAGTTCCAGTTGCTAACTTCGCCTTCAGTTACATATTCCATACTCACGTGAAGAAATCTAAGTTCCTTCATGTTTGCGAGACCGTTCATTAAAATTTCAAACTTCAATCCATCTGCATATGGATCCAGTCTTATACATTTTGTTGCTTGGGTACCCTGTAATTCAAAAAGCACTCACCATGAGATTTGTTTCATTGCAAAAGAAATTGTGTTAATTAGTATTATAACTCGAGGTTAATGTACTAGAATGTCAATCTACTTTTTCAAAATATCCACTTTATGAAGTTAGTTTCTCTAATTGAAGGTGATGGTTGGTAGGTGGCCGTGGTTTCTAGGGATGTTGGTTTGGTGGCAGGAGCTGTGGTTGGGGTGATGGTGGATTGGTGGGATGAGTTTGATGATTGTTGGTAGATTACCATAGTGAGATAAGACAAAATTTTGTTTTTGTACAATGACTAAATTGAACTTTTAGAAATGTATATTGACTTTTTAGTTTAACAATCCAAATAACGTGATACTTACCGACTCATTAGCCAATATATCTTCAATTTCCTCCTTAATCCATAACCGGCTATGCCTTTCAGGGTTATTGGGGTTCACACGACGAACAATATTCTTGCCCATTTCTTCTATATGGTCATGCATCCTCAACGTCCCATATTCAGAAATAGTTATGAGAGATTTCTGTTCAAGAACTCTTAAACCAATTCGAGCATGAAATCCACAGCTTTCAAGCACTATGACTGCTTTGTCTTTCCTCCAACCTTTGAGTATGCATGCAACATCTAAGAATATTTCCTTGTAATCCTCCTCTAGATCAATATAGCTTAACTCCAAAACTTTCATAGTTTCATTCAATGGAATTGTTTTTAGCCTTTCTAACGAATCTTTCCAGTCAAGATCATCTTTGCCACATAGAAACGATCCCAAAACTTTGATCGTTAGGGGAAGACCAGCAGCGTAACGTACAACTTGTTCCGATAGCTCTTTGTACCCTTCAACTGGAATCTCTCTCCCAAATGCATGCCTACTGAAGAGATTAATTGCTTCCTTATCGTCTAACAAATGTACATCACGAATCAAGTTCACTTTGTGTGCTATTAGTACATGTGCATCCCTAGTTGTTATTATAATTCTACTTCCCGGTTTAAACCAACTACCATCACCGGCTAATGCCACAAGTTGTTCTATCTTATCAACATCATCTAGAACGATAAGAACCTTTCTTCCACACATCTTCTTTTTCAGCATGCTTTTCCCCTCAAGAACACCACTTACGCTGATGCCTTGATCCGATAAAACATCTGAAAGTACTTGTTTTTGTAATAAATTCAAACCAGACATAGACGGTGTTGATTTTTCCCTGACGTTTTCAACAAAGCTATAACCTTCGAACAGATAGGATATATGATCATAAATAGCTCTGGCCAAAGTTGTCTTGCCCGCACCTCCCATCCCCTTGATCCCTATCATGCGAACATCGTCAACACCTAATTCTAAGGATGAAACAACATTGTTTATCCGAGTCTCCATGCCTATTAAGTTTTCATCAACACCGGAATTAATGAAATGTAATTCTAATGATATCTCTTCGACAATCTTTTGAACGAGTTTTGCTTCATGCCTGTTTGTTAAAAAACACGGTACACAATCAATTTCAGATCTATAACAAATAAAATCGTAAAGGTGGCAATGACATACTAATATAATCATAAATTATTTTCGATCTTTCGAAAAAGGATTCAGTTAAGTTAGAAGTTGACAATAGAATATGCGATGAACCCTTTCAGCATAGATATTGAAAGAACAGCATATAGGCTGGGTCGGTTGGGTAAAGGGTAATTTCTATAAATAGTTTGTTAAAACATTTTTAGCTAATAATACACCCATTTGCCTCATTTCATATTCAGCTAAAGATTTTATGTGCCCATTGACCCATTGAGATGTAATGTAACCCAACTCACCCAATAATAGATCAGGAAAATATTATATATGATGGAAGAAATTACCCATCAAGAGTGTTTTTCAACTCCCACCCAGCTAGATCAGCAGCTTTTTTCAGAGCCTCTCTCCATATCCTAGCAGATTCATTATTTTCATGTTTGGAGAAGGCAGCTCCAACTGCCCCACCTTGCTTGCGGACTTCCGTGGGCTCAACAACGAGAAACACGGGATAAGCAGTATGCTGATCCGTCATCTTTTGACACTCCATGATCTTTACAAGCTCGTCCAAGCACCAAGACGAAGCAGCATAGTTCTTGGAGAAAACAATAATATAAAATTTCGAGTCTTCAATGGCTTGGATAAGCTCATCACTGATGGTTTTCCCTTTTCTGATTTTCTCATCATCTTTATAAGTTTCAATGCCTTTTTGCTTAAGAGAATTATAAAGATGATCAACAAAATTCTTACGAGTGTCTTCACCTCTAAAGCTTAAAAAGACATCATATTTGAAGCTCTTTTGAATGGTTGAAGTTGAAGTTGAAGTAGATGCCATTGAAGTTAGTTATTACTAAAGAAATGTATAAAATTAAGCTGTTATTCGGGAAAATATATTCATATGAACTGATTGAAAGGAAACAATTGGATGAGATGAATGACCCCTCAAGAGTACTGAATATTAAGAAGAAATGGCAATGTGAATCTGAATGTGTTGTTGTGGAAATAAAATGCAGAAATACGTGGTGAAACAAAAGCCCCTTATTTGGTCAAATGAAATAATATCTTCTTTGCTTCTTCATCAACTGTATTGATACTTCTTGTATTCACATTTATAAGCAAAATAATGTCCTTTTTAGCCTGTTAATCATTGCATAACAATCATGTAAGGCAAAGAGTCTACTAAAGTACAACACAACTAAGAAATGATCCACTTTTAAGATCATGTAGCTTGTTTCTTTAATCTGTTTCATTATCTGAATTTTAAACGAATAACACTTTCAAACCATTATATTAAAATCTTTAAATCATGCAAAATTCAACTGTCATTTGCATAAATGCTGAATATAATGCACGTAAATTGTACTATCGTATATCAAGATGAACCCATCTCTATGCTCGGGACTACTAATTTTTTAACTTTAATATAAGTACACTACTTTTCACTTCCTACACCAATAATGTTGCGCTACGCAATACTTTCTTGCTTGTATTGGGGACCATTTCCTGACTTTAAACTCTACATTTATAAACCATAACCAATAATGTTGGTTTCTGATATTTCCTTGTCTTTTACATTACCAAAAGAGTAAATTGCAAAAACTGTCTTGTAGTTTGCTTAAATCCCAGATCCATTACTTAACTTTTCAAAAGTGCAGGCGCAGAGTTTCTGTGAGAAACTTTTGGTGTGGATATAGTCCTAGCTCAAAGTGAAATGACTAAAATACCCTTTGAGTTGGGGTTGGAGAAGCAGGACATTTTAGTTATTTCACTTTGAGTCATCGACTAAAGTTTCTCACATAGACTATGTTTGCAATTTCATAAAAGTAAGGACGTACTCAATCTAGAATTTTGGCAAACCTTAAGGATGTCTTTTGCAATTTATTCTTACAAAAACTATCTTCGCAATTTCTAGCTAGTGGGGTGCAAAAAGTTTGTAAGGAAAAAAGAAATATCATGGTCATTTCTAGCAAAATTGGTCAAAAAGTCTGTGATATGGTGATCAAAGAAACATCTAAACAATTTCGAGTCAGAGGGTCAATCCATCTCTTCAGTCAGCCATTATCAAATTTAAGAACAATATAAACTTAGAACATTGTGTTTAACTTCAATTTTAATTAACACGAATCATGACTTTTTAAACTAAAGGTATCTGTAATAGAAGGTAGGGCAAAGTTCTTTTGCTTAAAAAAGTATTTGGAATTTTTCTACTTGAACAAAATTTATACTCACGCCATTTTATGTATTTTGATAAAAGTACCAAGAGAAAAAAGGTTTAGAAAAGTGTTATTTTTTTTTAATTCAATTAAAAAAAAAAAAAAAAAAAAGTAAAAAAAAAAATAAAAAAAAAAAACATTTGATAGCTAAATACATTTTCGATGCTCTAAGACCATATAAATTCTTATAACCTTAGTAGTATAAAGGATTAACAACAAAAACTATTAGAACAAGAGTATTTTTATGTGTTTAGTTAGGTGTGTTGGATAAAACCTCGACAACAAACCCGAAGTTTGATCGCGGAATGCTAGATTGCGAGTTGTATCGAGCACAAGTAGCAAACACGAGAGACTACAAAGAATAGACAAGAATATTGCACACGATATACCCTCAACGAACCCTTTATTAAAAACCAATAAAGCTTACAACGAGGAAGAAGAATGTTAAACTAGCATCCCCCCTCATCTCTATTTATAGAGATGAGGGGGTAAAGAAACCATGGTTAGAGTTGGCAAAGGAATACCCAACCGAATCCTTTATGAAACCGACCACATGGGCCTTCCTTGCCTTGCAAGGCAAGCTTAACCAATCCTAGTTATAGTCTAGTCCTAATCTTAATTACATTGTACATTTAAACCCCTAATATATGTTAAGTGTACTCCTAATATTCAACAATTTCCACCTTAGGAGTAACACTTAAACATAACCGATACTCAGCATCTTTTCCTCGTGCTAGAACCTCGGACCGGGGACCACCTTGTCGACCAGGCATTGTACTTCAGTAATTTTCCAAGATTAGCTTCCGTAGACTCCTTCACTTTCTTCTTTTCAGCAACATTACCCTCTGCACCCTCTTGACCAGGTACTCCGGTTACCGTAATGTTTGCCCCCACCTTTATACCAAGGTGTACCTTTTCCTGCTCATTTACCAAGCAGCCAGTGTTTGTCTTTTCTTCAAGTTGCTTGTCCTCCAACTTTCTTTGAGCCACTGCAGCATCATCGTTACTAACCTGAACATCCTCAGCTTCACGATTCCCCTGAGCTCCCTGCAGTTCCACCTCAAACCAAACACGTTCATCAACCTGTACTCCATGGACTCCTGTTTTAACACCAGGACCAAGTTGTTTGAACCCAACTTGTTTATGACCCAAGTTGCTTGAACCCAACTTGTTTATGACCTCCATGCTTTTGTACACCAAAAGTCTTCACTTTTGCTTCAAGAGTATACACACAGTTCTCTTTCCTGATCCCAGTCATCATAACCCGACAACCTTTGATCACCTTGACTCTACCCATCTGCATCTTCACAGTATAACCCTCTTTTTCAAGTGTACCCAATGAAATCAAGCTTTTTCTTAACCCTGGAACATACCTGACATCTTCCAGTATAAAGCTTGAACCATCATGCAACTGTATCTTCACTTTTCCTGTCCCTCTGATTGTACATGTCCTGTTATCACCTAACTGAACCGAACCACCATCAACATCCTTGAAGTCATACAAGAAATCCCTCCTAGGTGTCATATGATAAGACCCACCTGAATCCATTACCAATTCAGCCATCTCATCATTCCCGACCTCCACCAAGGCTTCTCCAAAGTAGGCATTACCTTCGTCATCAGAAGAATCAGAATCCTGATCATGCTTACCCTTCCTGACGAACCCACTTGACTTCTTCTTTGGACAGTCTCTCTTCAGATGATCCTTTGAATGACATATGAAGCACTTGAGTTTACCAGTTCCACCCCTTGACTTGAACCGCGAACTTCCACCAAAATGAGCTTTCCTTGAATGATCTGACCATTCCCTTACATATAACCCGTCACCAGTTTCTTCCTTTGTGCCTTCAGTTCTTTTATTCAACTCCCTTGAATTCAGAGTCGCAAAAACATCCTCCATTGTCAAGGATTCCCTCCCATACAACAATGTTTCCACAAAGTTTTCGTAAGACGATGGCAACGACGTAAGTAACATAAGTGCCTGATCTTCATCCTCAATCTCGATATCAATATTCGCCAAATCAATTATCAACTTATTAAACTCATCTATATGATCACCCAGTTTCGTACCTGGACTCATATAGAATGTGTACAGCTTCTTCTTCAGATACAGTCTATTTGCTAAGGACTTAGTCATATAAAGACTAGTCAGTTTTGTCCAAATTCCTGCAGCAGATGTTTCCTTGGTAACTTCCCGTAAAACCCGGTCTCCCAAGCATAGAATCAAGGTACTGTATGCCTTCTTCATCAAAGCAGCCTTTTCACCTGCTTCCATGTCCGCGGGTAATGTCTCTAATGCAGCATCACATCCCAGCTGTACCATTAAAGCACGCATCTTTATATGCCATAACCCGAAGTCATTCTTCCCATCAAATTTTTCGATGTCAAACCTAGTTATAGAACTAGCCATTCTTCTTATACCTTGCTAAAAACCTTGTCAAGTTGTTTCTTAACCAACTTTACCGACAAGCCTCACAAGCCGTGTGCAATATTCCCCCTTGTTGCTAAAAACCTTTCTTGCAAATCGAATTAATTAGAATAACCCTAAACCTTCGATTTAGAACAAGCAAACCCGATCGTAAACTTAAAACCCAAACTGACCACGATCAAAACTTGAACCACAAGAAAAAACCCGCAACAAGAACCTCGGATTTATTCATTTTTTTATAACCGATAACTGAAGTTGATTTTAAAATAATAATAAAAAAAATCTTTTTAATCGGATTTTAAAACCAAATATACGATTACCGATGTCGACTTTTAAATTAATACACGAATCGTTTTTGCAAACAAAAACCTTTATTTGACCTTTGTAGTAAATCACGTCACATGTGAGATATGAATAAAATACTTTTAATCACCTTCTCTCACATATGCCTTTAACCTTCTTCTAACTCTCGTCAATACTGTTACAATCGACGGCACTCGAAACCGAACCTCGAAACCTTGATCTAGCACTCGAACTTCGATGACCACAATAACCGCGGCTCTGATACCACTTGTTGGAAAAAACCTCGACAAGAAACCCGAAGTTCGATCGCGGAATGCTAGATCGCGAGTTGTATCGAGCACAAGTAGCAAACACGAGAGACTACAAAGAATAGACAAAAATATTGCACACGATATACCCTCAACGAACCCTTTATTAAAAACCAATAAAGCTTACAACGAGGAAGAAGAATGTTAAACTAGCATCCCCCCTCATCTCTATTTATAGAGATGAGGGGGTAAAGAAACCATGGTTAGAGTCGGCAAAGGAATACCCAACCGAATCCTTTATGAAACCGACCACATGGGCCTTCCTTGCCTTGCAAGGCAAGCTTAACCAATCCTAGTTATAGTCTAGTCCTAATCTTAATTACATTGTACATTTAAACCCCTAATATATGTTAAGTATACTCCTAATATTCAACAAGGTGATCACCAGAACGCTTATTAGGTGGTGGGTTAAGTGATGTGCTAAAACTTGATGTGGCGTTGAGCTGGAGGTGACAGGAAAGGTGACCATTACACCAAATCTTAAACTTCAGTTAAAAATTCGGGAGCATTAAAAAGTCCTTATAGGCTTCTAGAATAAATATTTAATTATTATATCAATGTTCACACTAGCTTTTAGATTGTTTATACAAATATGTGTAAAATTATATATTTATATGAAGGCTTTGAAAACCTCAATAAAAGCTCGAGTTGAGTTATTGAAAGCTCGAGCTCGACTAGTTATGTTTTTCAAGCTAATTTATTGGGCTCAAACTCAAGCTCGAATCAATCGAGTCAAACTCAAGCTCGAGTTATTTGATAAAAGTTTGGCTTGTTTGTATATCCCTATTCTCAATGCACTACTTTGATATAAAATTACAAGTTGTTAAGTATATGTGACAAATAGTTTAAGCACACCCTACATAAAAAGATGTTTGACCGGTCAACCTTTCATTCGGTTATAAGGCCACAGGGTGAAGTGAGCACCCTTATTTTGTCATTTGGGGCCCACGGGATGCCACATCACTTTAACAAACCTCCACAACTAACCCCCTCACTAACAACTAACTTTAACTTACTCATTTGAGGTCCCCCACTTACAATTTTTTTATTCATTTCATTAAATATAAAAGTACAACACAACATGATAAAAACATACGAAACGTAAAATAACGATACGGTTAAAAAACAATACGAAAAAAAACACGATACGAAAAACAAATCATACAACACCGTTAACTATAAATTAGCCATAAACCTCTCACACGTGAACATATTGGAAGCTTCTCCGACCAATAGAGCGTTGTTCAAAAATGGTCTTTGTATTATTCAGACAATCATTGTACGCTGCAACTGATTGAAAATATTCCCCGCTTGTACGCTGCAACTGATTGAAAATAGCGTTGAAATGTATACAATCCAAGTTAATTATTGTCCATTTACCCCTGACCATCTTTATGTTACGATTGTCACCAACGGTTTGATCGTTGAACATGTCTACAACCTTATTATAATTACCGTATCGTAGTTTAATGTTTTAATAACCATACGTTGTTTAATGTAATTTCAATTCCTTTTTTAATGTATTTTCATTTAGATGTTTAATGTATTTTTATTTCATACTTTAAAAAATATTACAAGTTTACATAACATTATATTTACAAGTTTACAAAACATTATATTTAAATACATATTTAAAAACACTTACAATGTTTACAAGTTATAAAAAAAATAAATAAATAAAATAATAATTATAATTTCAAAGTCAGGAAAATTGCCTCGTCGTGCACACGATGGGCATCAAAGTGGCGAGAAAAGTTGAAGGGTCGAGGTGCAGTGGCGAGGTGCCTTGGTGGATTGACGAAGAGGAGTGGCGAGCTGCACCTTGTGGCCTAATATTTTAATTAATTCTTTAATTATGAAAGACAACCAGATTAGAGTGCCTTTGTAGAAGAATTGCACAAAAGAAGAAAAATGTGTAATCAAATTTTTTGCGTGTCGAGAGTTTTAATTGGAGGCATCGGCGTAGTAACACGCGAGTATCCTACTAATGTTAATGACGATACGAAACTCTTCTAATTTTATATACTCCTTAAATTGCCTTTGTGTTTCCTTAAATGTCCGGAAGTAAATTTTACAAAAGTTGTCTAACAAATTGGTAACCTAATATGTTTAACCATAAAAAAAAACACTACTGATTTTTGCACCAATCGAGCTTTAAAATTAACAAATTCTAAGCTCATATTTTGTTCTAATAATTAAACAACGATTTTACCTTCGCGACATTCAAAAGGACATTTTGGAATTAATTTTGGAAAATGTTTGATGATTTCATAACTCTATTGAAGACTATTTGCATTATCGACTTAGTTTGACTTTCTTCAGAATTCAAACTCTATTATGACATCCCTTTACTGACGAATAATATTTTGTCCAATTTCCTAATTAATTTACAGTTCAATATCTAAAGCCGCAAAGACCAAACATTTTGGATCTAATGCAGGTGCAAGGTCATGATAAAAGCCGTATCATACGTGCAATCAAAACCAAATAAAGGCTACATGATTTGTGTTACTTTTTCGAAGTTTCTGCATGCAACAAACTTGGAAAGTGCCGAGGTTTTGCCTAGCCAATCCACTATAAATCATCCCACCAATCTATGAGATCGTTGCATTTCGCCATAGCATCTTCAAATGTTTCCTTGCATTCCTCCTTAATGTCATTGTATTCCTCTTTAAGATGGTTGCTGTATTTCACCTTAGCATCTACGTATGTTTCCTTGCATTCCTCCTTAATATCGATGTATTCCTCTTTAAGATCATTGTATTTCGCCTTAACATCTACAAACGCTTCCTTGCATTCCTCCTTAAGATCATTGTAGTCATCCTTAAGATCGTTATAACATAATTCCAGTTTGTCCAAGGTTTCCTTGAAAGGAAATTTTAGTCTTTTTAAGGCATCTTCCCATTCAAGAGCATCTATACCATAGAGAAAGGAACCCAAAACTCTGATTAATAAGGGAAGACCAGCTGCATAACGTACAACTTGTCTCATTAGTTGCTCTTTGTACCCATCAATTGGAATCTTTCTTCCAAATGCATGCCTACAGAAGAAACTAATTGCTTCCTTATCCGATAACAAAGTTATATCATGAATCAAGTTCACTTTGTGAGCTATTAGTACTTGTGGATCCCTTGTAGTTATTATAATTCTACTTCTTGGCTTAAACCAACTACGCTCACCGACTAAAGCCGCAAGTTGTTCTATCTTATCAACATCATCTAGAACTATAAGAACCTTTCTCCCACACAACTTCTTTTTCAGCATGCTTTTCCCCTCAAGAACACCACTTACAGTGATGCCTTGATCAGGTTAAACATCTGAAAGTATTTGTTTTTGTAATAACTTCAAACTAGACATAGACGGT
The DNA here is from genome assembly GCA_030686995.1 of Artemisia argyi. Taxonomy (NCBI): domain Eukaryota; kingdom Viridiplantae; phylum Streptophyta; class Magnoliopsida; order Asterales; family Asteraceae; genus Artemisia; species Artemisia argyi. Next base: position 234,590,957 of record CM060700.1, on the reverse strand, counting down.
CCTGCTTCTTCCCTGACGTTTTCAACAAAGCTACAACCTTCGAACTGAAAGGATATTTGATCATAAACAGCTCTTGCCAAAGTTTTCTTCCCCGCACCTCCCATTCCGTTGATTCCTATCATGCGTACATCAGGAACACTAGTTTCTAAAGATGAAACAACATCCATTACCCGAGTCTCCATACCAATAAATTTTTCATCAACACTTGAAATAATGAAACCTAAATCCAATTTAATATCTTCAACGATTTTCCATATGAATTTAGTTTCATGCCTATATGTCAAAAGAAAATTTCAGTTAGATTTTTTAATGCCCGAGTGAACAAGTAATTTCATATGGAAATGTATTATTGTATCATGTTTAATGTTTGAAAAAGACTCGAGGTTTGAGTTGGAACTTGACTATACAGTAAGAGTTACCATGGATAATTCTTTTAACTGTAGATAGTAAGATAAGACTATGTTTATTGGTGATCTAATCCAATCGGTTGGAGGGTACATCAAAGTAAGAAAGAGAAGTGCATGAACTGGTCACTTGGTGACCTTCAATTTCTTCATCCAATCTGCCACATGTCACAATATGGTTGGCTAGCTCTTGGTACAATGATACATGGTTGGCTATGCATGTTGCATTGGGTTGGGTTGTTGATAAATAGTAAAAAAATTGAGATCGGTTGTATGTATTGGTTGTATATGTGGATGAGTGAAAAATAATATTTTAATGAAAGATTGGGTTGGATGAGGTTGTTAATAAATATAGTCTAACAACAGATAAGCTAACTGGGTAAAGGCTAATTTTGTACACTTAAAAAAGGGTCTATCGGCAAAGATTTCTCTTCAATTTTTCAAAATATATAACAGGTTCAATTCGTACACATTATTACTTATTAGCAAAGCTATGTTGCTATTATAATGATTTAAATATATGAATACACGAGTTAATTCGGAAGTTGTTTGCTCACAAATGCACCTTGATGCCTTTCGACCCATTTGACTCATTCCCTATTTAGCTGAAAATTAAAGTATATACCCATAATTGACCCATTTTTTTTTATGAAACATAGTCCAATTCATCCCTTTAAAAGACTGAAAGAAATAATATCAGAGATATGATGAAGAATGTACCCATCAAGAGTGTTCTTCAACTCCCACCCAGCTAGATCGGCAGCTTCCTTCATAGCCTCTCTCCATTTCCCAGCAGATTTATTGTTTTCATGTTTGACAAAGGCATCTCCAACTGACCCACTTTGTTTGCGGACTTCACTGGGCTCCACGTCATAGAACACAGGGTAAGCAGTATGCTCAGTCATCTTCTGGCATTCCATTATCTTCACAAGCTCGTCCAAGCACCAAGATGAAGAAGCATACATCTTGGAGAAAACAATAATGTAAAATTTCGAGTTCTCAATGGCTTTGATAAGCTCATCGGCGATCCGTTTCCCTTTCGTGATTCGCTCATCATCCTTGTATGTCTTAATACCATGTTCCTCAAGAGCAAAAAAAGGATGATCGACAAAGTTCTTACGAGTGTCTTTGCCTCTAAAACTCAAAAAAACATCAAACTTAAAGCTCTTTTAAATGGATAAAGTTGGAGAAAAAGTCATTCAAGTAATATGCTTCGACTCTCAAGAACTTGTATTTGCTAAACAATGATTGGATATTTTTCGAATGGGATTAGGAGCGACTCAATTACACAAAATACTTGTATTGGTTAATAATAGAAAATAAAAGATACGGAGTATATATAAATTCTTGCACATCAACTATTCAAATATGTTTTTTGTCATCTAATAAAATTTGGCATGAGATATAAAGACGGGGGCTACTTTTTTATTTTAACGGGGGCTACTTCTTTGAGGTGTACTTTTAGGGTACTTTCTTTTTTATTTTTTTATTTTATTTTATTATTTTTTTTTTGTGTTTTGTGTTTTGTGTTTTATGATTTATGTTTTGTGTGTTTTGTATATTTGTGTTTTGTATAATTATTTATTATGTATAATAGCACGTTAAATATTACCCCGTTAAATAACTGCAACAACAAATGTTATTATTAAATTAAATGACACGTTAAATATTACCACGTTAAATAACTGCAATAACAACTGTTATTATTAAATTAAATGACAACGTTATACATATTATTTAAAAACAACAACATCTACGACATATGAAGATTATTCATCTCATTTAAAAGATCATGGAGCCGGGCACTTGACTGACAAGCGTGATCCTCAGGATTCCTTGCCATTTCTAACTCCATTTCCAGCGCCTTTATTCATGCCTTCAACAACTTGTTCTCATTTTTTGTAGCAACGCAGTTTGAGCAATGCGTTGAAGAAGAGGGTTGATTAAAGTGCTCTGCTTCAAATTCATCTTTCCACGCGAAGTATCGACACCCATAGTCTTTTGTACCTGGCTGTTACATGTTAAGAAAATAATAAGAAATGTATTTTTAACAAACAAATTATTTACATAACTAAGCAAACGTATGATTATTTACCACTGAAAGAGGACATGCATAAAACAGTCGCCCACGACTACCATCTTGCCAGGATTTCCGTTCTACAATAAATCCTCTATTACATCGGCACCAGAAAGGATTTCTTTGGCTCATCTGACTAAAGAATTTGAATAATAATTTACATCAGCAATCAATAATGTTATTACTAATTTAAACAAAGTAATAATAACTGGTGCAGAACTAACACTCTACAAAAAAGCAGACTTTTAAGTTTCAAACAATTAACATTTAAACGATGTTGAATAATCATTTACAACATTTTCAAACAATTTACATCTAAATAATTGAATAATCATTTACAACATTTACAAACAATTTACATTTAAATAAATGAATAATCATTTACAACATTTACAAAATACATCGATGGTTATATATTGCATCCTATTCGTTTGCAACTGGCTCTTTGAACCACCTCCATTGTGGGTGGTAATGTGGTAGTGGAGAATCTCTGTCTATATTGAGACAAATGTAATGAGCACCACTATTCTCCCCCACACGTGCAATCACAATGGGGTCAATTCCATGTGATAAGTTTGGAGCTGAAAATAGGGGTAAACATGTGAACCAACCATGACGGTCTATATATACAAGAGGTCGGTGAATAGCTGAAGCGATGACCAGACCGTTATGTGGCATCGTCATCCAGTAATCTTCAGGCGCTGGTCCATTAAACCAGTTTAATGTATCACGAAGGTGGTGAAAGTCTTCTTCCCCCCACATACTCACGTAAGTTATACTATGTCTTTGTAACTCTTGCATTAACATGTATCTAGCATCGGCCCACTTATTTTGGTCTTGCACAATCCAATGGGCAATGCACCGAAACCCAAAATTTCCGTCACCATCCACATTATTTATACTTATTACCTGTGAACGGAAAATCTCTAGAATGCGATCAATAAAATCCTCGTTATCCTTATCTCCAACGTAAAATCTGTGTCTTATTTTTTCACCCGTGTACGAACTATGTCTTGCAGGCTTTTTGGCGCGTTTCGGGACTTTCGTGGATCTTGAATTTGTGCTTCTTCGGTGATTCATGGTTGGCACATCATTCAAGTCATTCAAGTCCGGGACTTCATTCAAGTCATTCAAGTCCGTGTGTTAATTGATAAAAATCTTGATTTTTTCAAAGAAACCCTAATTTTATAAATTAGGGTTTCTTAAAATTAGTTTGGGGGTTTTTCAATCTATGAATATGTACGTGATGTTTCTGTGATTGTTTTGTTAGATCCGTGTGTTAATTGATAAAAATCTTGATTTTTTCAAAGAAACCCTAATTTTATAAATTAGGGTTTATTAAAATTAGTTTGGGGGTTCTGTGGTGGTGGTTCTGTGTTCTTATGTGGTGGTGGTTCTGTGTTGGTAGTTATGTGTTCTTATGTGGTGGTGGTTCTATGTTGGTGGTTCTGTGTTCTTATGTGGTGGTGGTTCTGTGGTGGTGGTTCTGTGTTCTTATGTCTAGTAGTCAAATATGCAAGCCCCCATTAGAATAAAAAAGTAGCCCCCGTCTTTATATCTCATGCCATGCCAATATGGAGGTTATGCCTTTTAGGTGTACTTTTTTTTGACTTTGTTAAAAAAACTGCTTATTATGATACTACTTATATGCCTATAAGAACGGGGTCTATGGTGGTGGTTAACCTGTGGATGTGGGTAGGTTAACACCTTGATCTGCCACCTTTGAGTGGTATGAATACCTGCTCTGGCCTACCCCCAGTTCACAGGCTCTAGTTTTAAGCATATTTAAGGCAATGATGATTTTTAAAAAAAATTGATATTGGCGTGGCATTTCCAAATGGATGGCAATAGAAACTTGATTTTGAAACATTTGAAGTTGCAGCCATATAATCTGAGCCTAATGTAAAAGCGTAAAACTTATTGTTACCTCATTTGTGGAAAATCGTGACCTAGACATTTTGTGTTACTTGTTGTGATGCTCTGGCCCAACCCTTGTTGTGATGCTCTTGCCTTTTGTTGTGATACTCTGCCCCAATCCTTGTTGTTACTTGTTGTTACTTGTTGAGCTTTTGTTGTGATGCTCTGCCTTTTGTTGTGATAATCTGAGCTTTTGTTGGTGTTACTTGTTGTGATGCTCTGGCCCAACCCTTGTTGTGATGCTCTTGCCTTTTGTTGTGATACTCTTGTAACACCCCCAAAATCGGGTCCAGCGAAAGCATATGTTACTGGGGTGCTACTCGATTAATATCATAACACAAAGTATAAAGAACGGTTTTTATCTCAACCATTTAGAAGAAATTTTATTGTCAAAAGTACCTTGTCTACATCTTTCAAAAATAGTGCGGAAATATAGGCCCATAAGAGTATTTAAACGGTCCCAAATGATTATCAGAGTCATCTATGACCATGCCATGCCATTCGCCAAGAGCCTCCAAGAGTAAGTTATCACCTTAGGAAACCTGAAATACATGCTAAAAAGTGTCAACACAAAGGTTGGTGAGTTCATAGAGTTTATAAGTAAAACAGTTGATTGAAAGAGTTTCGAATTCCTTTGATAATTGCAACAAAATGAATCGTGGGCTACGTTGTTATACGCTCATAGTTGGTTTGTAAATCAGTTGAACACAAGTCTCAAGATTTGGGCCACGTTGTTGCACCCATAAAGAAACATTGGGCCTCGTTGTTGCACCCATAGTAGTTGTGTAAAACATCTGAACACAAGTCAAGTAGTAGTGAAGCAATAGCGTCGTAACATAGGATATTGCACTAAGCCTCATGACACGCAAACCTTAACACTGTTCTGCAGCCATAAGAGTTATATAAAAAAAATCTTATGGGAAGCCTACACATAAAAATATGATGCAGGTAATAGTGCCCTCGGATACTAGGAGGTTGCCAGATTCCTATGATATTCAAACATAGTGCATTCGGTTACCATTCCAGGCTAACTTCAAATGGGGCGTCAACTGCCAATAGATCTATTCACTATATTCGCGTTCACTCGCAAGTGATTAATGGTTCATGAGATGAGGGACTTTCGGCAACAGCGGTAACTTAGGCAATATCAATTAGGATAGCATACAGAAACACTTGTGTTCAGATTCGTTGCATTGAATACGTTGCAATAAACAAATAGAGTGTTTCATAAATCGAGTAAAATGATTAAGATAAACGAGTAAAGTGTTTAAGATAAACGAGTAACGAGTAATGTATTTAAGATAAACGAGCATGTATCTCCCCCAAAGGGTTCAAAATGATAAAAGAGGGGCTATGACTCACCTTGGCAAATAGCAGTCTGAAAAGAGTAAGGTATCAAGTAGTGATAGTGAGCGGCACCGACACGCGACCTAGATTATTATGGCAACTTTAGTTTACAGTTTCCGGTTTAAGACTCGATAAGTTTAAAAGTCTTTAAAGTGGTGTTATTGTTGCTTGTGTGGCAGCATTTAAGTTTAAATCGTTTTATAAAAGTTGGCAAGAATTGGCTCTTAGAAGTGTATAAGTAGACAAAAATAAAATATAAAAGACGAGTAAATCTTTGGTTCGACAATAACCGAAAGACGGAGTATGGAAGGTAATTACAATGGATTTTTGACGTTGACGGAATATATTAGCCTTGTCGTTAGAAGTACATATATTTAGCCAAGTGCAATTATATTTTATAAAAATGTTCGTTACTATTATAAGTAAGTGTACGTAATTAAGTAGTGGCTTTATTTAAGGTTTTATATTAAAATACGTTAGTAAACTATACATTTTAAGAAAGTATGATGCTCTAAAATTTGTAAGTTTAGGTGTATTAGTTAGCTTAACAAACCTCGGATATTAATGACTTCAAAATAAGTTATAACTAATATTTCATTAGTTTTATTAAACTTATAGTTTAAAGGTGTGAGAATATTAAATTTTGATTATAAGCTTTAAAACGAGCCATGTTAAGTTTAAATAAAGTAATATGAATCAAAAGTTTTAAAATAAGCTAAAGCTTGTATGTTTAGTTTGATCTAGTTTCTATGGGTTCTTAAATTTACACGCTAACTTATAGTTTCAGGTGTAGTATATTGTGGTTTGTTTTAGAACTCATTTATAAAACGTGTCGTATAGCTTTAGGTGTGTCGCGAGGTTTTGACGAGATAGATAAGTCAATTTCAAGGATGGAATGAGCTGTAGCAAACTAGCAACACAGTAATCAAACGCACCCCTTTTAGCAGAAGAGAAGTGGGCTTTGGCCCAAGGTGACACAATTTGACATCTGCTTAGACACAAATGGGCTTGACCCAAAGATGAAACAACCAACAAGCTACATTTTACAAAATGGCTTTATCACCAAAATTCATTTGTTCGTTTACTCGGCAGTAGGAAAAACATGAAGAAAAGCAAATTTTGACTTGTAACTATACTCCGTTGTGGCTCGACCACAGAAGCAAAACCAATATCGATTTAAACATCCATATTCCAAAACAAACCAAACCATTCCATCTAATAATTTTAGAAGTTGCAATTTGAGTGGGAAAAACTGAACAAGAACAAAAGCACCCACTATTGGGGGGGTTTGACTCGGAACAAACAAAACCATTTAGTCCAAAACATTGAAAGTGAAGTAAAAACTAAACATTTTTAATCTTCAAACTGCGCTAAATCAATTTGTTATGAGTTGTTGTGTATCTTACCATTTGACCATTGTGAACAACCCAAGACACATAACTATTTAATCTTTTGCGAGTTTTGAAGTAGTATGTTGAGGCAAAGGGGTGCAAAACAAAAACCAACCCACTGTGGACAGTGGGTCCCGATCACACAAGGAAACAAACCAAAACTCGTCCACTGTAGTTCGACCCAGGTAAAAATCCAACGCGACACATCGTTTGAACAAGTTCTAATCTCATCCCGAATAAGCCAAATAGAAATGATCAGGGTTATCAATAAGCACATTCATTCGAGCCAACACTTAAGTTTTTAAATTATGAGATTTTATGCCACACAAACATGATAACGAAAATAAAATCCATAATACAAATACAAGAAATATAAGTCGATTGATTAACACCAAAATCATAACATCAAAATTTCAAGGACATCAAAAGTATACTCAACAAGATAACCAGTAAAAGAAAACCAGAAACCTTACAAGGATCAAGGGGGTCAATTGGCAGAGACTAACAACGAGACCCAAAAATGAGTAATCCAAATCCGATTCCAGCAAATCCACACACCGATTTGAAGATGAACTTCCTTGAATACTTGAATCTTGTGAAGACTATTGTGAAGTGCTTTGAGTGTGTAGATTCACTGGATTACGAATAACAATAAAAAGGAAACAACAAGGGAAGTCTTCGACATGCTTTTTGTCATTGGGTCTTGTGGAGAGTCGATTTGAGCAAGGTTCACCATCAATATCTACCTTCAAGGTGGTCTCGTGATCATCGTTTGGGGAGAAGAGAAGCAGCAGAAAAGAAAAGTAAAAGATGATAGCTATCTATCAATCTCCTTGTTGATTTTTAGAAGACCACGTGAGTGGCTTTGGGAAGGAGAGAAAGCAGTGAAAGGGATAGATCAAGATTTGTGTTTATCTTTTGGTTTGACTTTGAAAAAATAAGTTAGGTTGATATCAAAAGGGGAGATGGATGGCTGGAACAGCATAAGGAGAGAGAGGTTTTAGTTTTATTATAATACTGTGTATTCCGTGTCTCGTTGAGCTATAGTGTAAACATGATACCTCAGTTTGATAAATGAGGAGAACATATTTCTGGGAGCGTTTTAATAAATTAATACAAGGACAAAGTTATTGACTCCGATAGATTAGATATAAATTTTATGCCATAACTAATACGGTGTCAGTACGCGTGTGAGCCCGTTTCGAAGTGAGATGTGAGATACGTCACACAATCAGTTGGCAAATATATTTCGTAGTTGTGTTGATGGGAAAAAAAAATGAACGCGAAAATGGTTAATTAGACTTTCAAAATAATTTACTTCGTGTTTAGCATTAATAAACGACTCGGTAAATTACGGGGTGTTACAACTCTGCTCCAATCCTTGTTGTTACTTGTTGTTACTTGTTGAGCTTTTGTTGTGATGCTCTGCCTTTTGTTGTGATAATCTGAGCTTTGTTTATAGTGGAGCAAAGCTGATTGTTACTGTTGAGCTTGTGAGTTTTTCACATGCTTCTGATACTACTTTTCTTGGTGATTTGAGGGATGCTTGAGGAAAGCTGCAAAAGCAAGAATCTTGCTGTTTACAGGCTTGTGAGTTTTTTTACAGGCTTGTGGATGCTGTTGAGATTATGTAACATGTGCTTTATAAGGACGGGGGCTACTTTTTTATCTTAACGGGGGCTATCTGCACTTGGACATGATAAATTTTGTGTGAATCTGCACTTTGTAACAAAGGCGATGACGAATGATTTTTAAAACCGAATGGCATGGTAAAGTGATGTTTTTATCACTTTGCAGCCTTCATTATCCGAGCCTTAAGTCCATAACGAAATAGCCCCCGTTCTTGTATAACAACCCTTGTGGGCAGTTGTGTTTATAGTGTAACATGTGATGCTGGTACAGGGCTGCAAAAGCAAGAATCTTGCTGTTTATACATGTGATGCTGGTACAGGCTAGTACTTGTGATTCTGATACAGGCTACTTATGCTGTTTACAAGTTTGTGTAACTATCACTTTGTAACTAAGGCGATGACGAATGGTTTTTAAAACCGAATGGCATGGCAAAGTGATATTTTTATCACTTTGCAACTGTAACACCCCTAAAATTTGATACAGTGGAAGACTCAACAAGCTTTCGGGGTGCTACGGGGATTAGTATCCAACACAAGACAATATAGAACGAGATAAAGTAAACATAATAAAAAGACAACCAAAACGGGGTTTTAACGTTTACATTTATCCCAACATCATTCAGAGTCAGGCCCAAAATAACATAACAGTAGGTCCAAAATTAATTATCAGAGTTTAGAAAAATAGATCCATAAACCATGAGCCTTGGCCGAGCCTTCCATTCCAAGCATCCGTATCACTACTTAATTACCTGAGAAAACGTGCTAAAAGTCAGCTTTCGCTGGTGAAATCATAGGTTTACATTCATCTAACAATATAGTGGACATATACGCAAAACGCTTACTAGCTAGACTAAGGATTCGCTAAAAGCCTGCGGATACCCTCCGCTCCAACCTAACACACGGATACCCTCCGTTCCAACATAGATATTCGGGTAACCCCCGCAATACCAATAAATACTCGGATAACCTCCGAAGTATTAATAACCTATAGGTGCACACTACAGTATCTAAATAAGCCAACCTTGAATAGTACACACGAACCATGTGACTAAAGCTGACAATAACAAATAAGCCAACCTTGAATAGTACACATAAAATGTGACTAAAGCTGACAATACATCCTAGTCCATACGCATAGCAAGTTTTAAAAGAATATAGAAGCGACAATAGTCCACATAAAATAATTTGCACGTTTCTCACCCCAAGTATTGAAAACATAGTTCAAGAGTAAAAAGTGGGGCTATGACTCACCTCAAGTCCAGAAAATAGCAAGAAGAAGTCGGTAGAAATAAGATGTATAATAACTCACGAAACAGCAACTACGGACTTGGCACGACCTAACAATATTAACTCGTTCAGAAATCATTTCCTCAATTTCAAAATATTCCCAAACCCGGACGAGAATCCGTTTTATTTCCGAAAATCCATTTCGTATTAGTTTGGTGTATTTACGTTTGGTATCCATACGGGTGGTGGGTCGACACAAAACAAACCAAAAAGGTCACACAAAGAATAATAAAATAAACTATGGATCTAATATTAGCCCAATATATCATTTAAATAAATCGCCGAAGTTTATCAAATCCGCCAATTTGAAATTCCTCATATTTATTTACGTAACATACCGTTCCAAGATTACACTCAATCCTAAAGCACATAGCACATAAATACTATATGGTAGATATCATAGTTTAATAAATTCCTCATATATATCGTCAAATTGGCCAGATTTCCCGATATATATATTCGCAATTTATTACACTTTACATATACCACAACCTATGGGCGTCGTAGGATACGATGCCCATTAATATACTCATTTTCGTGTAGCCAAATAACCCGGTTCAACCCTACGGTTAAGTGGTTATTTAGTTATAGAAAACGTTTATATTAATCGTCATATACCCGTGACAACACGAAAGTCACAAATAAAACTTACCTGAACTCGAGTGACAACGACTCCGCATAACTCGATAAGTTTACTCGATATATATATAAAATGACATTTTATTTAATGTTTAATAATTGTCGAGAGTTCCTCGTTTTATAACAATTTCTTTATAATAATAATACGTTCAATAATATTACGCCACTTTCGTAGCCTAATATATATCTAGTTGTATTATTTATAATATGACTCGTGATTATTATTATTATTAATATACGCGCTTATATAATTATATATCCGTTATTCACGTCTATATATTCTTATAAACGTTTATATTATCAATAACTATTATTACGAGTTTTATTATTTATGTTTTATTTGTAATAGTTATCGAGTCATACGAAATGGTCACATGTCCGAGTCATGACTCTCGGCTCATTGTCCAAGTCCAAAGTAATACGTAAATGTCATAAAAACAATACATCTCCGTCCAAATCAATCCCAATACACGTGCTACAACAATAGGGTCCGACTACGGCACCCGACTAACCTATCTCCGTCAATCTAAGTGACCGTCTCACAATCGGTCCCCACTTTACCATTCGTCAACAACTCCTCAAATATCACATTATTCCCATTGTCGAGACCACAAAGGGTCTCGACCCAACAAAAGCATTCGGCCGAATCCACAAAGGCCACAACAATACCAAGTCAACATGAACCAAAACAAGGAAAAATAAAAGTATCAAAAGGGCTAATTCCGGGTTGGTTTACCAAGCCAAACCCGAGACTTATGACTCACTTGAGTCTCGGCATACCACACGAGTCACTAAGACTCGACAACAAAGACCATGGGTCTCCAAAATAAGCTCAAATGAGCCTTACAAAACTGCCCCAAACAACCCTCTTGGGTCGCGACATCAACAATAACCATTCGGCCAAGAACATGACTCCATCGAGTCGAGTCAAACACCATAGTAACAAACATGAAATACCAAGGATCCAAGGTCAAATATCAAGAAAATAACGAGCCATGTGGCTCGTACCCACATCAAGCCGTGAGTCCAAGACTCACGGTTCACTCGACCCAACAAAATCTCACCATTACCCGGATACCAAACTAGATTTTAATATCAAAATCATAAATTTCCAACCATTCAATTCGCTTCCCATAAAAACCTTCCGTGTAGCCACGGATTTAACACCATGTCGAGGCACCCAAGGTACCAAAACGAGCTTACTCACCTTCTTGAACCTCCAAACTTACGGATCTAGTGAAAACAATAAAAAAAACTCGACCGGATCTTTAAAGATTTCGTGGTGTTAAAGGATGTTTTAGGGCGCCTATTATATGTCAAAAGAAAGAGGATGAGATGAGGAGTAATATGGTGGTGTTGGTTTTGTGATGAGGATGGCGGTGTGATGGTGGTGGCCGGCCGAAGGGTGCGGCGGCTAGGGTTTAGAGAATGGGGGAGAGAGATAATGAGAGAGAGATGTGGTGAGTGAGGGTGATGTTTGTGTGTTTATGTGAACCGGCCCAAGGACCAATTTTGTAGTTTTATTATATATTTTTTTTTATTTATAATAAGGATAATAATAATAATAGTAATAATAATATTACTAATGGTGTGGAGCGGGTAAAGTGGGTAAATGTAAAACATGTGGCCCTAAACCCGAACTCATTTCAAAACTTTCAATATCACCCGAAAACATCCCGTAATATAATTAATTATAATCGGACTCGTAAAATGAATCATAAAATTTTCCGTTAGGTAAACCTAGTGCCAGAGTCAACGTAGTACCAGTGAGAATTTAAGAATACATCACCAAGCATAATATCAAAATGAATTATGAAAATAATTCACGAATTCCATAACATCATAGAAACATAATTATCCATAAAATAGGTCTTACAAGTTCGTTGTGAAATAAAATTCCAAATAAAAATTATAAACGAACTTTAACGTAATGCGGGTTTTCAAAATAACTCCCTAAATTGCCGGTTGTCACATCCTCCCAGTCTCAGAAGAAACCCGTCCCGGGTTTCACTCGGAAAAATTCATCTACGAAGTGAAAAGCTTCGGATATCTCTTCCGGAACTCGTCTTCACGTTCCCACGTAAATTCTGGTCCATGTCGGGAATTCCAACGAACCTTGACGAGCGGAATGCGACTTCGCTTGAGTCGTTTAACTTCACGATCTAAAATCTCCATTGGCTCTTCCTCGAAGTTCAATTTCTCATCAACACGAATATCCTTCATTGGAATGACAGGCATCTCATCAGAAAGACATTTCTTCAAATTACTAACGTGGAACACGTCGTGAACTTTACTTAGTTCATGTGGTAATTCCAACCTATAAGCCACGGGCCCAATTCTTTCTAAGATAAGAAATGGTCCAATGTAGCGTGGGTTGAGTTTACCACGTTTCCCAAAACGTATCACACCCTTCCAAGGCGAGACTTTCAGCATCACTTTGTCTACAAACCAGGAACTCTAAGGGTTTACGTCTCTGATCGGCGTAACTTTTCTGCCTATCTCTGGCTGCTTGCAACCGATCACGAATCCGAGCTACTTTCTCAGTAGTTTCCAAAATCAGCTCAGGGCCTGTGAGTTGGCTATCTCCAACTTCTGCCCAACCAATAGGTGAACGACACTTCCTGCCATACAAAGCTTCGAATGGTGCAGCCTTAAGACTTGTGTGGTAACTATTATTATAGGAGAATTCCGCGAGGGGCAAGTACTTCTCCCAGCCTTTACCAAAGTCTATGATGTATGCACGAAGCATATCCTCTAACGTCTGAATGGTCCTCTCACTTTGACCACCGGTTTGGGGATGATATGCAGTACTCATATCAAGTCTCGTCCCCAAAGCCGTTTGAAGTGATCGCCACAAAGCTGACATAAAACGGCTATCGCAATCCGAAATAATAGATATCGGGACTCCATGACGCGAAATAATTTCCTTCACATATAACCTCGCAAGTTTATCCACACTCTCATCTTCACTTATTGCTAGGAAATGAGCAGATTTTGTCAGGCGATCCACAATTACCCAGATAGTGTCACAACCGCTAGCTGTCCTCGGTAATTTGGTAATGAAGTCCATAGTAATCCGCTCCCATTTCCAGACTGGAAGTTCTGGTTGCGTTAGTAATCCTGACGGTCTCTGATGTTCAGCTTTAACCTTAGAACATGTCAAGCACTTACTAACGTACGATGCTATATCTGCCTTCATGTTTGACCACCAATATAACTTCTTAAGATCCTGGCACATCTTGTCGGATCCAGGATGAATAGAGTACCTTGACTTATGCGACTCATGCATAATCAACTCCCGAATTCCTCCATACAAAGGTACCCAAATCCGATCTCCAAAACATAACAATCCATCAGAACGCTTAACAAATCCTTTCTCATTCTCAGCCATCCCAAATATATTCTCGGCAGATCTGTTTTCTGATTTCAACGCTTCTGTTTGAACTTCAAATATTTGATACGGTAATGGCGATACGATGGTCATTCCGAATGACCTAACTCGTAATGGTGGTATTCTTTCCTTTCGACTAAGAGCATCAGCGACAACGTTTGCTTTACCAGGATGGTAGCGAATTTCATAATCATAATCGCTTAGCAACTCAATCCAACGTCGCTGTCTCATATTGAGCTCTTTTTGATTCAAGATGTGTTGTAGACTTTTATGGTCAGTAAATACAACACACTTGGTTCCATACAAGTAATGTCTCCATATTCTTAAGGCGAAAACCACAGCACCTAACTCCAAATCATGGGTGGTGTAGTTTTTCTCATGCTTCTTGAGCTGTCGGGAAGCATAAGCTATCACCTTCTCTCGTTGCATTAATACGGCTCCCAATCCTTTATGTGAGGCGTCACAATAGACGACGAAATCCTCGTTACCTTCCGGTAACGCTAAGATAGGAGCACTACACAACATCTTCTTAAGCAATTGAAATGCTTCCTCTTCTTTATCTCCCCATTCATACGCAACACTCTTTTGAGTCAATTTGGTCAATGGTTTAGCTATCTTAGAAAATCCCTCAATTAATCTTCGGTAATAACCAGCTAAACCTAAAAATTGACGAACTTCGGTTGGGGTTGTTGGTGCGGCCCAATCTTTTATCGCCTCAATCTTAGCAGGATCCACATGGACTCCTTGTCTATCAATCACATGACCCAAAAATTGTACCGTCGGAATCCAGAATTCGCATTTCGAAAACTTGGTATAGAGTTTCTCCTTCCTGAGCAATTCTAAGATGAGTCTTAGATGCTCCTCATGCTCCTTCTCACTCTTTGAATAAATCAGAATGTCATCGATGAATACAATCACGAACTTATCTAAGTAAGGCTTACACACTCGATTCATGAGATCCATGAATATTGCTGGTGCGTTAGTCAACCAAAACGGCATCACCTGAAACTCGTAATGCCCGTAACGGGTTCTGAAAGCCGTTTTCGGAATATCTTCCTCGCGAACTCGAAGTTGATGATATCCCGATCTCAAATCGATCTTCGAGTACACACTCGATCCTTGGAGTTGATCGAACAAGTCGTCGATCCTAGGTAACGGGTATCTATTCTTCACCGTTAACTTGTTCAACTCTCGGTAATCAATGCACATACGAAACGATCCATCCTTCTTCTTCACAAATAAGACTGGGGCTCCCCAAGGTGAAGAACTTGGTCTTATGAATCCCTTTTTGGCTAACTCCGCCAATTGTTTTGACAACTCTTCTAGCTCGGTAGGTGCAAGACGATAAGGCGCTCGTGCTACAGGTGCAGCACCAGGTATCAACTCAATCTGAAACTCCACTTGTCTAGTCGGCGGGATTCCCGGCAAATCATCGGGAAACACATCAGAAAAATCACGAACTATAGGCACATCTCCAATGCACCTTTCCTTTTTCTCCGTCCCTCCTTTCTCAGAAATTTGAGCTAAGAAAAGGTAACATCCCTTCTCCATTAGCTTTGGTAACTTAGTGCAAGAAATGACTGCTAATCGGGATGGGCTCCTAGAATCTTTTCGATCTCCTAATATATTTAGGATTTCCTTTCCGTAAGGTACACGCACGATCTTCTCATTGCAAAGTATGTGAGCACGATACTTCGACAGCCAATCCATACCAATGATAACATCAAAACTTCCTAACGTGACGGGTAGAAGATCTATATTGAAAGGGTGGTTCAAGAAATTTAACGTGCAACCGCGAATGATAGTATTAATCCTTTCTATATTTCCATTTGCTAACTCAATATCATATCCAATTCCTACGGCCATCGGGGGTTTCTCGAGTAAGGGTGCAAACGTAGTGGACACAAAACTCCTATCGGCACCAGTATCAAATAGTATGGAAGCATAACGATTATTGAGAAGGAACGTACCAGTAACGACGTTCGGATCTTCTCCTCTCTCGTTCCCGAGTGCATACACTCTTCCCTGAGCAGCTCCAGCTTCCACACGTTGGTCCCCATTATCTTGTCGTCCACGGTTTCCTCCAGCTCCGCGGTTTCCATGATTGTACCCATTACCACCCGAGCCTTTATTTCCACGGTTCCACGATTCTCTACACTCATTCCTATAGTGTCCCTTCTTTCCACACCCATAACAAGTAACATCTGCCTTGTTTCTCATCTCAGGAGCAGCCTGAACCATAGCAAGAGGTCGAGCTCTACAGTCCCTAGCTGTGTGTCCTTTCTTTGAGCAGTTCTGGCATTTCACACTACACCATCCAGTATGATGCTGGTGGCAACAATCACACTTGGGTGCATCACCGTTCTGATTCTTCTTATCTCCATTCCCAATAGCATAAGCCTTAGCTTGTCTCTTGCTTCGGTGATCATTACTCTTAGAGTGACGGTCTCTCTTTCTTTTTCCATTCTTCTCCTTATCAGCTTCTTCAAATTCCAACGAATCCATAAGTTGTTGAGCAATTGTGATTGCCTCATGGATGTTTGCAGGCCTAGCAGAAATCACATCATTTCTCATAGCTACAGGCAACCCATCAGTATACCTCTCGATCTTTTGAGTCTCGGTTTTCACCATTCCTGGGCAAAGCAAGGCCAATTCCTGGTAACGACGATTGTAGGTCGTCATATCATTACCTTTCACCTTGTGGTTCCAAAACTCAATCTCTAGCTTCTTGACCTCATTCCTTGGGCAATAAGTCTGAATCAGCAAAGACTTAAATTGCTCCCAAGTCATGGCATAAGCTACATCGCTCCCAACTGAATTTCGGTAATTGTTCCACCAAGTTAAAGCTTCATCCTTGAAAGTAAAAGAAGCAAACTTTACCTTCGCATTCTCCGCACAACCACTGACATTAAACACTGACTTAGTCTTCTCAATCCACCTAACCAAGTAAACCACTCCTTCAGTTCCACCAAACTCTATAGGTCCACAAATCTTAAACTCCTTGTAGTGACATCCGTTAGCACGAACAGGTGGAAAAGTTCCAGCAGAATTGTTGGAATGATTTGACTCAGCTAGTAGTTCAGCAACTCTTTGTTCCACAAGTTGGTTGATCATTGCTTGATCCACAGTAGGTGCATTAAGTGGAACATGATCATTGTCTCCCTGAACATCAACATTTTGATTCCTGTTGTTGTGGTTAGTAGTGTCTAGGTTGTCAGGAGTAGGGGTTTCAACATTTCGAGTAGGTCGGCGTCCTCGGTGACCAGGAGTAGTCACAGCAGGACCAGTTCTGGTAGTTCTAACAAGGTTTCGTCGTGGTGCCATTGATCTGTAACATCATACAAGTTCATGAGTCTCCAATAGAACTTATCAATATGCTCAACAAAACAATTCAACGAAGCCAAGTCATGGAAAGAATAGCAACAATACACCATGAAACATCAATAAAACGGATAAGGGCTCAATTTCCATAACACCCAAAATCACATAATACCATATACTAATAACCATCAACCATACAATAGCGATCTAACATCGTTCCAACTACTGGATAACACAAAACGTACTAATCGTTCCAAAAGAGACGAATACTGAACAAAATGCATCAAAACATGATAACTAGCTTTTCTAACCGAACACTCCTCGGTTAAGAAAGCAACAAGACAACACAACCCAAGCAACTAGCCACGCTGCTGGCAGAGGCTCCTCAACTCCTGCCTCAAGCCATCAAGATCCCTCCATAACGATCTTAGCTCCACGCTATGGGTGTCTCGGTCTCTCTTGAGGTCAGCCACCTCCTTCTCCAGCTCGGTATTCCTTTGCCATAGCTTGCGGTCGGCCTCTCGAGCTGTAACAAAACCTCGCTGTAAACTATCGATATGCTCATGAACCTCCATCAAAACTCTCCTCATCTCAGTAGTCCTGCCTACAACCACAGTCATATCCACTCTCAGATCCGCTATGAACTCTCCAATAACCCTCTCAAGTCGATCAGATATACGTGCAACTCTCTCACCAAGATCCGTAATCTGAGCCCACAACCTACCAATCTCACCTAACTCTGCATGCTCAGCAGAAACCTCAGAAGGTGCATCCTACTCAACGGGACTACCAGGTGGCAACTCAAACAAAAACGGATGATCAGGTGAATCAGGCTCAATCGGATGTACAGGTGAATCAGGCTCCTCAGCCTGAGCTGGTGGTACTAACACATCATCATCATCAGGCATCTCATCCTCCTGAGGGTCATCCTCCTCCTCAGGGTCATCATCATCACCCTGCTCAGCCTCCTGAGGGTTATCCTCCTCCTCAGGGTCATCAGCCTCATCCTTACCCTCGTACTCCTCCTCATCCTCATTGGAAGAGTACCTCATCAAACGTCGTCTCCTAACAGGTGAACCATGTGGAGATGTGGTAGGTGATCTAGGACGACGATGCAATGATGTGGGTGGCGCCTCAGACAGAAGGGAGTGAGCATCAATCTGTAAAGGTGATGGAGTAGGGCGTACCGACATGCGTGCCGTAGCTCGGTGGGCAAAGCGTGGGGCCACGCGAGCCAAAGCCTGATGAAGAGTAAGCTGCCTCGATGTACCAGGGAGCCCTAGAGAAGATGAGGGTCCCTGCGTAGATGCAGCAGGTGGTGCTGAAGTAGAAGCTGCCTGCGGTACAGTAGCTGAAAGCATGGCCATCTGGTAAGGGTCATCAGATGCCATAGTGAACTGTGAAGGTAAAACCGGTGCAGTAAGAATATCCTCGACAACATCGGGCATATGGGAGGCCATGGTCTGTGACAACGGCGTAAGGTAGGTGTAAGTGTTTCAAAACAACTAAATCACAACTCATAATACCATACCAAAAATCCTCATTAAATAATTCAAACATATAATCTCAATAAAAAGAGTTTCAAACACCACATTACTAAAATGTTTATAAAACATATAGACCATATAATTCCTCGAAACGCCATCTTATTACTAGAATCCATAAACCTCAAATCATCTCAATAAATCCCAAATCTAACAATCATCTCAAATATCTCATAATACCTCAAATAATAGAAGATGCTTCGGCTTGGCGGGCTGGCGGGCGGTGGTCAAGGATCATTTTCTATAAAAATACGGTTATAGTTTAGGCGTTTATTTACCTAGTTCTTTATAACCTTGGCTCTGATACCAATCTGTAACACCCCCAAAATTTGATACAGCGGAAGACTCAACAAGCTTTCGGGGTGCTACGGGGATTAGTATCCAACACAAGACAATATAGAACGAGATAAAGTAAACATAATAAAAAGATAACCAAAACGGGGTTTTAACGTTTACATTTATCCCAACATCATTCAGAGTCAGGCCCAAAATAACATAACAGTAGGTCCAAAATTAATTATCAGAGTTTAGAAAAATAGATCCATAAACCATGAGCCTTGGCCGAGCCTTCCATTCCAAGCATCCGTATCACCACTTAACTACCTGAGAAAACGTGCTAAAAGTCAGCTTTCGCTGGTGAGATCATAGGTTTACATTCATCTAACAATATAGTGGACATATACGCAAAACGCTTACTAACTAGACTAAGGATTCGCTAAAAGCCTGCGGATACCCTCCGCTCCAACCTAACACACGGATACCCTCCGTTCCATCATAGATATTCGGGTAATCCCCGCAATACCAATAAATACTCGGATAACCTCCGAAGTATTAATAACCTATAGGTGCACACTACAGTATCTAAATAAGCCAACCTTGAATAGTACACACGAACCATGTGACTAAAGCTGACAATAACAAATAAGCCAACCTTGAATAGTACACATAAAATGTGACTAAAGCTGACAATACATCCTAGTCCATACGCATAGCAAGTTTTAAAAGAATATAGAAGCGACAATAGTCCACATAAAATAATTTGCACGTTTCTCACCCCAAGTATTGAAAACATAGTTCAAGAGTAAAAAGTGGGGCTATGACTCACCTCAAGTCCAGAAAATAGCAAGAAGAAGTCGGTAGAAATAAGATGTGTAATAACTCACGAAACAGCAACTACGGACTTGGCACGACCTAACAATATTAACTCGTTCAGAAATCATTTCCTCAATTTCAAAATATTCCCAAACCCGGACGAGAATCCCTTTTATTTCTGAAAATCCATTTCGTATTAGTTTGGTGTATTTACGTTTGGTATCCATACGGGTGGTGGGTCGACACAAAACAAACCAAAAAGGTCACACAAAGAATAATAAAATAAACTATGGATCTAATATTAGCCCAATATATCATTTAAATAAATCGCCGAAGTTTATCAAATCCGCCGATTTGAAATTCCTCATATTTATTTACGTAACATACCGTTCCAAGATTACACCCAATCCTAAAGCACATAGCACATAAATACTATATGGTAGATATCATAGTTTAATAAATTCCTCATATATATCGTCAAATTGGCCAGATTTCCCGATATATATATTCGCAATTTATTACACTTTACATATACCACAACCTATGGGCGTCGTAGGATACGATGCCCATTAATATACTCATTTTCGTGTAGCCAAATAACCCGGTTCAACCCTACGGTTAAGTGGTTATTTAGTTATAGAAAACGTTTATATTAATCGTCATATACCCGTGACAACACGAAAGTCACAAATAAAACTTACCTGAACTCGAGTGACAACGACTCCGCATAACTCGATAAGTTTACTCGATATATATATAAAATGACATTTTATTTAATGTTTAATAATTGTCGAGAGTTCCTCGTTTTATAACAATTTCTTTATAATAATAATACGTTCAATAATATTACGCCACTTTCGTAGCCTAATATATATCTAGTTGTATTATTTATAATATGACTCGTGATTATTATTATTATTAATATACGCGCTTATATAATTATATATCCGTTATTCACGTCTATATATTCTTATAAACGTTTATATTATCAATAACTATTATTACGAGTTTTATTATTTATGTTTTATTTGTAATAGTTATCGAGTCATACGAAATGGTCACATGTCCGAGTCATGACTCTCGGCTCATTGTCCAAGTCCAAAGTAATACGTAAATGTCATAAAAACAATACATCTCCGTCCAAATCAATCCCAATACACGTGCTACAACAATAGGGTCCGACTATGGCACCCGACTAACCTATCTCCGTCAATCTAAGTGACCGTCTCACAATCGGTCCCCACTTTACCATTCGTCAACAACTCCTCAAATATCACATTATTCCCATTGTCGAGACCACAAAGGGTCTCGACCCAACAAAAGCATTCGGCCGAATCCACAAAGGCCACAACAATACCAAGTCAACATGAACCAAAACAAGGAAAAATAAAAGTATCAAAAGGGCTAATTCCGGGTTGGTTTACCAAGCCAAACCCGAGCCTTATGACTCACTTGAGTCTCGGCATACCACACGAGTCACTAAGACTCGACAACTAAGACCAAGGGTCTCCAAAATAAGCTCAAATGAGCCTTACAAAACTGCCCCAAACAACCCTCTTCGGTCGCGACATCAACAATAACCATTCGGCCAAGAACATGACTCCATCGAGTCGAGTCAAACACCATAGTAACAAACATGAAATACCAAGGATCCAAGGTCAAATATCAAGAAATTAACGAGCCATGTGGCTCGTACCCACATCAAGCCGTGAGTCCAAGACTCACGGTTCACTCGACCCAACAAAATCTCACCATTACCCGGATACCAAACTAGATTTTAATATCAAAATCATAAATTTCCAACCATTTAATTCGATTCCCATAAAAACCTTCCGTGTAGCCACGGATTTAACACCATGTCGAGGCACCCAAGGTACCAAAACGAGCTTACTCACCTTCTTGAACCTCCAAACTTACGGATCTAGTGAAAACAATAAAAAAAACTCGACCGGATCTTTAAAGATTTCGTGGTGTTAAAGGATGTTTTAGGGCGCCTATTATATGTCAAAAGAAAGAGGATGAGATGAGGAGTAATATGGTGGTGTTGGTTTTGTGATGAGGGTGGCGGTGTGATGGTGGTGGCCGGCCGAAGGGTGCGGCGGCTAGGGTTTAGAGAATGGGGGAGAGAGATAATGAGAGAGAGATGTGGTGAGTGAGGGTGATGTTTGTGTGTTTATGTGAACCGGCCCAAGGACCAATTTTGTAGTTTTATTATATTTTTTTATTTATAATAAGGATAATAATAATAATAGTAATAATAATATTACTAATGGTGTGGAGCGGGTAAAGTGGGTAAATGTAAAACATGTGGCCCGAAACCCGAACTCATTTCAAAACTTTCAATATCACCTGAAAACATCCCGTAATATAATTAATTATAATCGGACTCGTAAAACGAATCATAAAATTTTCCGTTAGGTAAACCTAGTGCCAGAGTCAACGTAGTACCAGTGAGAATTTAAGAATACATCACCGAGCATAATATCAAAATGAATTATGAAAATAATTCACGAATTCCATAACATCATAGAAACATAATTATCCATAAAATAGGTCTTACAAGTTCGTTGTGAAATAAAATTCCAAATAAAAATTATAAACGAACTTTAACGTAATGCGGGTTTTCAAAATAACTCCCTAAATTGCCGGTTGTCACATCAACCTTCATTATCCGAGCCTTACTAAAAATCTGAGCCGATAAGGCGATGACGAATATTTCTTGTGTTTACTTTGTGTTGTTTGTGTGAACTGCACTTTGGTTGGACATGTGTGACTGCCTAAACATGAATCTGCACTTTGTGGTTGCTGCACTTTGGTCTTTGGTTGGACTTGGAGTTGGTCTTTGGTTGGACTTTGGTTGGACTTGGTGAAATCTGCACATTTGGACAAAAATTAAGACTTGTGAAAAAAAGACTTCAAAAAATAATTAAAACAGTAAAATACTTTGTGAAAAAAAAAGACTTCAAAAAATTATTAAAACACTTGTAAAAAAAGAAAAAGACTTAAAAGATGTGAAAAAAAAAAAAAAAAAAAAAAAAAAAAAAAAAAAAAAAAAAAAAACCTGCAAAAAGCAAGAAGCTGCAGAAAAGTACCTCCCTAATGTATAGGGAGGGTTTGCAGAATTTGTTATAGACCCCGTTCTTATAGGGCAACCCTAAAATTTTCCAATGACGAGTGAAGACCTTTTCGTACTTGGCATTCTGCAAAAGAAACATAAAACAAGTAGACCATAAGATTCAATACACGTTAATTAAGAAGGATTGTACACAAGAAAGTACTATACGTACTTTAGGCCAATTCGAATTTTACGTATCCAAATTTTTATCTCAATTTAAAGTATTGAGGTTATATTTTTTTACAATTTAAGGTTTATTAACTTTTCGAAAGTGGCTACGGGTCATAATTTTAACCGAAAGAACTTTATAATCGCAACTTGAATGATAAACCGCATTAATTATTTAGTTTTATTAAAAGATGACTGCTAACATATCGAAAAGTCGAGAAAATCTTAAAAAGCCTTACTTTACATAAAAAAAGTTTTTGATAAACTAAAATAAAAAAAATATATATATATATAAAAAAAAAAGGAACTTTAATTTAAATTGACCTAAATTTTACTAGTAACACTTTTTTATACCATTTGGTCTTATTATACTCTTTGGAATCCAGTAAATGTAAGCGTGTGATGTACAAATAGTCAAACATAACACAAATAATTTCATCGAAGTTACAAACAATTTGCAATCATGCAAGAACTAATCAACTTTCACCTCTGCACCTGCTTAACTATACATGCAAATCATACTTCTAGAAATAAGATGAAATCACTATCCACCTGCTTAACTATATATACATGCAAATCATACTTCTAGAAATAAGATGAAATCACCTATGCATCTGCTTTTGATATCCCTACACCAACATAATATAGAGTTTACACTACAAGAAAATTGATTTTTAAGGTTTTTAGTGACAGGAAAAAGTGTCACTAAATCTAATATTCTAGTGATACTTTTTAAAAAGTTTGCTTAATTAAAAGGTTGAAATTATTAGATCTAGTGAGACTTTTTGAGAAAATTAAGTGTTCCAAAAGGCAATGAAATATGTTATTATATATGTTTTTGTCAGGTGAAGCACACGGGATACCATAGCGCATCCACCGGTAACCCATGACTCCCCCGGCCCCATCACGCCAAAGCCCAGACGCTATAGACCAAGCCAAAAAGTTGGTGTATGGCATAATGTTTCGTTGTGTGTATTTTTGTTTTTTTATTAAGAGTGGTGTACTTGTTGGTCCCAAGTGGGATGGTTTGATATTCAATAAAAAATGGGATGGTTTGTTGGACCAGTAATGTCTTCTATGCCAAAGATACATGTAAATACGATCTGTAAATTGGTCCAATAAAGGGCTATGTTTCTGGTTTGGGCCGAAGGCCTACAAACCCAATAGATAGAAAACATAGGCAGTTAGATTAGACGGTTATTTAGTTAGTTATTTACTATGCAACGATTAGTTTAGGGTTGCAACGGTTATTGTGAAGCTACATGTCTTTTGATGGCATTGTTTCATGTCTTATAAATAGTTTAGGATTCTCTGTAAAACATGTAACCCAATTCGATTATATATATCAATATAAAGGGTTCACCAAATCTTCTTTGTTTCTTGTTTTTGTATTCTAAATAAATATTATCTACATGATGTTTGGAACATCAATATGATCCTGGAAGATCAAACCAATAGAAATTTTACATGACATCAGGGCCGATGGTTAGAATTGATTGTTAGATAGAAGAAGTTGGTTGCATGGAAGATACAAAAGAATGGACGCGGTCATACCCAAGTTATTATGAAGAATAAAGGAAGCCTATGCGATTGGGTTCAGGGAGGAATATGCGAGGCAGTCAAGGAATGCATTGGCATGGTTAAAGTGTACTATGGAGGCAAAGAGGGTGCAAGGAAAACTAGAGGTTATGGCTGGCATAGGTTTTGCAAAAGAGCCACAGGATGTTGCACAGGTTGATGCACAGGTTGATGCACATGATGCTGAAGTACAAGAAATGCAAGATGAAACTCCAAGGAAAAGGAATAGGACTGTAAGAGATGTCAAAGTGGAAGGCATATTTGGAACCAAGGCAAGGCTGGAAGGGATGATAGGAAAAATAGGAATTCGATGATGGAAGAAAAGTTAATTATAACTTTTGAAGATAACCAACAAGGAAATGGAGAATACAAATGGCTTAGATGGTCACAAAGAAGATGAAGAATGCAGATTTGAAGACTTTGGCATATCAACATTAGGGAGGAACTGTTGGACCAGTAATGTCTTCTATGCCAAAGATACATCTAAATACGATCTGTAAATTGGTCCAGTAAAGGGCTATGTTTCTGGTTTGGGCCGAAGGCCTACAAACCCAATAGATAGAAAACATAGGCAGTAAGATTAGACGGTTATTTAGTTAGTTATTTAGTATGCAACGATTAGTTTAGGGTTGCAACGGTTATTGTGAAGCGACATGTCTTTTAATGGCATCGTTTCATGTCTTATAAATAGTTTAGGATTCTCTGTAAAACATGTAACCCAATTCGATTATATATATCAATATAAAGGGTTCGCCAAATCTTCTTTGTTTCTTGTTTTTGTATTCTAAATAAATATTATCTACATGATGTTTGGAACATCAATATAATCCTGGAAGATCAGACCTATAGAAATTTTACATGGTTTGACTTGTTTTATAAAAGAAGTGTCAATGATGGGCTTGTTATTTTGATACAAAAGCTTTTTTTCTAGCTTTTGTTGACACTTTTATACCTTTAGTGATAATTTATGGCTTTTACTGACACTCTTTTTATATAAACACTAAATGACAATTTGTTCGTAGTGAAGTTAATGCTAACGCCAAGAAGATTCTTGAACGAACAGTTGCTTAAAGAAGTATATGCAACTTCCAAGTGGCTACATATAATCATGGGATGTGTTATCCCAACCCTCTCTATAGTGTCACATCATAGGCTTTTAGTCAAACCGTGCAACCGTTGATGCATACCGTACAACTAGGGGATGCGTCCAATCATTGGCAAACCCTCTCTATGGGAGGGTCCAGATAACTCAAGCCATAATCATATGCAACTTCTAAGAATTTGCTAACTGTTTGACTAACTTTGAAGCAATTTTTTAATACTTGGCAGCCACAAATTGCAAATAATAAAACTTTTTGTTTGAAATCTTGCGGCCAAAGTGTGAAAACCAAAACTTGACTAAATGAACTTCACTTTCTCCTGGGTCATCTTTTGATCCTTGTAACATTTTCAGTTCTTATAACATTTACCAGGTTAATGGTTTTCACTTAATTAAGATGTGGTTAGCACGAAAGAATGAATCAGTTTTATGACGAAGAAAAAAAGCTCACTGAATCATACGTACGTAGGGCTGTAAGCGAACCGGACGAACACGAACGAATCCCTGTTCATGTTCGTTCATTTAATTTTAACCGGACAAATAAACGGACACGGACGCTTAAACGGACAAATTTTCTTGTTCATGTTCGTTTATTAAGAAAATAAATTGTTCATGTTCGTTCATTAAGACACTAAACGAACGCTAAACGAACATAAACGATCGAACATAAATGAAGATAGACAAACAAACATAAACTTTATTGAATTCTTCACAATATATTGTTTTATAAGTGTTGCTTTGTTTAAATAAACTAATTTTTAAAATTATAAAATTAAAAGATATGATATATGAACATAAATAGATAAATAAACATAAATGAACTTTAACGAACGCCTAATCGGACGTTCACGAACATAAATGAACGAACGAGACTTTTGTTCATGTTTGTTCATTTAACTAAACGAACGTAAAATATTGTTCATGTTTGTTCATTTAATAAACGAACGAACATAAACGAACTTTTTACCGAACGGTTCATGAAATGTTCACTGAACGTTCAGTTCGTTTACAGCCCTAGACGTACGTCAATAAGTTGACTATAAAGTCAAACACTTTGATTGTTATTATGGTATCGTACTAATTTACAAGCTCTTTATGTAAATTAAAACTTATTAAGGATATGTAAATCACTTGTAAAACTTTTCGGATTTTAATTTATAAAATGATCGTCTATCCAATATGATGTAACATCCCACCATATTAATTCAAGTGCAGTTTCATTTTATAGATAAAAATTCTGAACTGAACCAAGTATCCAACTGATGACAACCAAACCTTCAATTCTACTGTATTAGATAGTAAGTCATTAACTGATTTTATCCAAACTCATATCAACATTCTCACCACACGCAAATACACACACTTTTTTTCCGCTGCAACCAGATTTTCTCGCAAACAGATTTTATCGGAAACTATATTGTGATGACTTATGCACAGGTACTTGGCTATTTATACAAATTGAAACATGGTTATGATAACTTTATCACTTGAACAACCTTACTAGATCTTTTTGTAACATAATTTTATCCAAACTCATATCAACATTCTACTCTTTTCAATTTTCATCAAGATAACAGGTTGACTTTTTGAATAAGTCAACCATCGTGCATATACTTATTAACTCAAACCTTGAATGTTACAAGCTTCAAAATCATGTTCCGATATTTTGTTTGTACTGAAAAACGTTCAGTAACTTCCATAAAGGCCTGTTGGATAAGGTCCAAGAATGCTACTGTTGACTTTGCACAAACACTTGAACTATTAAAGAAGCAAAATTGAACCCCTAATAATAGGCTGACCCTTTAATAGACCTTTTACATTCATTTAAACGAAACTTTTGATACAAAACTGTAGGGGTGAGCAAACAAAACCGAAAAAACGGAACCGAAAACCAAAAAAACCGAACCGAAAAAATCGACCGAAACTAAAAATCGATGGTTCGGCTTTTAATTTTTCAAAAACCGAAATATATGGTTCGGTTTCGGTTTTCGTCCAAAAACCGAACCATAAAAACCGAACCGAACCGATTTTATTATATATAAATATATAATTAATATAATATAAATAAATAACTAAATAAATCAAATTTATAAGTTGATATTCATTTTGTGGGTAGATATATAATATATTTATCTTAACTTTTATTTTTATATGCGTGTTTGTCGTGTCGTGTGTTTACTTGAGAATATATATCAATAAATGTATAACGATGATCATACTATTTATTTGTATTTTTATTTACATGTGTGTGTCTCATCTATATGTGTGTAATTATAGAATTATGGAATAAACATTATTATGCTTACATTGACAAAAATAAATAAATAAATAAAATAATAAATAAATACAAGTTTATTGGTATAAATTTGTCATGCCCAAATATAAACAGTTAGAAACCGAAAAAACCGAAAAACCGAACCGAAACCAACGAAAAACCGAAAAAACCGAACCGCAAAAAACCGAACGGTTTCAGTTTCGGGTTATATAAAAACCGAGCATTTTGGTTTTGTTTCGGTTTTAGCCAAAAACCGACCCAAACCGAACCGTGCACACCCCTACAAAACTGATCATTTGGTGGACCTCTTCAATCCATTTGAACTTGTCTTATATAAATCTGACCCTTTTAAATCGATTTGAACCCTCTGATTGTGAACTTGTTTGATAATAACCCATTTGGGTTACTTGTTATATTCCCATAATCTCTCATCTTGGTGATTAGTATGATTTGAAATAGGGTGTTGATTGAGATGTCGATTAGGTTTTCGATTGATAAAAGGTGTAACAAGGAGGGTTATTGTTTTATGAATCATGTTATCAGTCGGTGTGTCAACCGATGCAAATGTCTCATCATCAGAATCCGACCTTTTCTTTGACCCATACTCCAGTTCTCTCCATTTTCGGTTAACTACAGAAATTTTTATAAAAATTGGGTTGTCATATCCCCGATTAAATCAAGTTTAAAGGTTGTGTACCCAAATTTCCTTACAATTGAGTGACTAACCGCCATACAATCTTTAAATCTGTGGTCAAACTACAAAGGTATGGAACGTTTGTGGCATAAGTTTGCGAACGAAAGCTTCACATTTCTCACGGGTCATCTTCCTAAACCGGTTACAACTCGAAGTATGATCCGAATCCATTAACGAATTCAACCAAGCTCCATTTTCATTTCAATTTCATGTAGTAGCAATAGTATTGTTTCATTCATGTTTCAATGTTCATTTTTATAGAACATTTGACCTGTAAAAGTCAACTTTGAGTCCATGTGACGATATTATTCTCACTAAACTGTTATCAAATTTTACATTTTGTCCAAAAGTAAGAAACATAAGGCAACAGTAAAAAAGAGACATGCTGTATGCCTGTATACCATTTTACTTGTTTCTTTACACCATTTTTACCCCTAGGACTACATGGAACAAGAAGTAATGTTGATTTATATGTTAGCTTCGTCCGTTGTTCCCGGGTTCAAATTATGTCGAAAAATGGATATTCGCAAATGATTGGCAGTGAAGTAACTTCGTATCCCTGAAACATGTTTAGTAGCTTTTCTCAGTAACACTAAACACTTTATAATATATGTTGTTCAATAGTTTCACTAAAAAGTCAACCTTTTAATAATTTCAACCCATTGTAGAAGATATTTATGCAAATCAAAACATTTCTTGAATTTATTTATAATACGAGCATCTTTAATATCATGTCAAGTCTCATTATTGTAATAATGAACAGATTTTGACTTTATGAAGAAGTCAAAGCGAGAAGGTACTATACCTTGATTCAAGAGTATAGAACTAGAATTGCAGACTTGATTCCTTGGACATATCTCCTTGTACTTTGATAAAAACGGCTAGCTGAAATCAAGCTATTAAGGGTGGAGATTAACCTTCAACTTCAGTATGTCATATAATTGTGTAAACCGAACACAAATAAAACCAAAATGCAGTACAAACGAAAAAAGAAAAAAACCAAGACAAACTAATGTATGATAGTTTCTGGTCTAAGTTAGATGTGTGTGTTTTCAGTGACTATGAGAAAAAATGACCTCAAGCTTGATCAGCACACTAATGTATGATCAGACCCATGAAATAGAATGAATCTTTCTGTTCTTCTTAGCAAAAGTAACATCAATACTACCAGAAGCTGTTACAAAAAGAACAACTGGTGCACCACCTGCAGACAAGGTGAATCCTCTTGCTTACTGACTCATAACCTTTTAAAAGTAAATCAGGAACATAGGACAATTAATAGAGAAGATAGAAAGTACATGTTAAAAAAAGTTCTCGATGCAGTGACTTGCTTGTGCCTTTGGAGCTATTCAAAATCATCTCTCGAGCATGGTACACGGGACTTCTGCTTTCGGTGCCTGTGCTATTCATGGCTTTATATGTAGCAGAATGTTTCATTTTCAGAGGTTTTTATCTCGGATGTAAAGCCACATGACTCAAACAGCCATCTAGACCCAACAATACACAGACCTTTCACCCTAAAAATACTCTCTGGAAGATGACGTATGCCTGTTCCAGTGATTTCCAACTCTTTTAAACATTCTAACCGTCCAATTTCCTCAGGCAATTCCGCAACATGAGTACAATACGGGAGATGGAAATATTTGAGACATTTCATCTCACATATGCTGTTTGGGATATCTCGTAAAAACAAACACTCTGTTAGGATTAGCTTCTCTAACCATTGTAACTGACCAAGATTCTCGGGTAACTTCTCTAGTAGCCAGCAAGATTTAACTTCGAGAATTTTCAGGTATTTTAACATACAAATAATTTTTGGAAAATGTTTTATCTTTGTTTATGCTTTAATATAACACATTTATACATGTGGATTTCATTTTTCAGGTAGATCATATATATTTTTTGGACTGCAAAATATTTTAACCAATTGTCCCTATGTGTGAACCAAATATAGTCCAGGTTAATTTTGTTTGATGTTATAACTTATAAGCATGCTATAAGCATCATTGATCTAATTTCAATAATAATATATTTGGCTTACATTTGTTTGCAAGGACGTGCGGCATGCCGGCATGGCTAAGCCCATCGTGGCATCACTTGCCCTTTTAACACAGTGATAGAGGTTGCTAGGGAAATCATTCAAGGAAGAGCACATAGGATAGAAGAATGTTAATAGTATAGTTCGTTAGTGCTAATTTAAGTAGTTGTAAATACTAAATACTAATAAACGTCTATGTAACACCCACAAAATTTGATACAGCGGAAGACTCAACAAGCTTTCGGGGTGCTACGGGGATTGGTATCCATTCAAAATCATAAAAGAACGAGATAAAGTAAACATAAGAAAAACACAACCAAAGCGGGTTTTAAAGTTTACATTTATCCCAAGAATTATCCAAAGTAAGGCCCAAAAGAAATAAACGTAGGTCCACAATAATTTATCAGAGTTTTAGAAAATAGATCCATAACCGGGTGCCATAGCCAAGCCTCCAATCCAAGCATCCAAGGGCATCACTTAATTACCTGAGAAAACGTGCTAAAAGTCAGCTTTCGCTGGTGAGATCATAGGTTTAAATTCATAATTCAATATAGCGGACATATACGCAAAATGCTTGCTAGCTAGACTAGGCCTCAATCATCCAACCAAAATCAAATCAACCCTATAGGTGCACGCTATAGCTCAAATCAATTCAATCAATAACTTACCTAGCTCAAGTCTAGGCCTTTCTCAATAATCAATCCAATAGCTTACCTAGTTCGGGACTAGGTCTCGCTCAACAACCAAATCAATAGCTCACCTAGTTCGGGACTAGGCCTCGCTCTGTAACCAAATCAATAGCTTACCTAGTTCGGGACTAGGCCTCGCATCAAATCCTACCTAGTTCTATAAGCATAGCAAGTTTTAAAATAAATAAAGCGATAATAGTCCACATAAAACATTTGCACGTTTCTGACCCCAAGTATTGAAAACAAAGTTCAAGAGTAAAAGTGGGGCTATGACTCACCTCAAATCCAGCAAATCCTCAAAAGAAATCGATAGATGAAAGACGTAAGCAAACTCAAGCAACTCACGTAACGGCAACTACAGACTCGGCACTTCCTAACAATATCAAGCTCGTTCAGAAATCATTTCCTCAAAAATCAAATATTCCCGTTCCCGAACGTATTCCATTTTTACTTTCCAAAAATATCCATTTCTCGAATTATCTTCATAGTAATTTGAAATTCGACGTTTGGTATCCATATGGGTGAAGGGTCGACACAACTCAAACCGAGAAGTCACAACGAAAAGAAATAATAAACCATCTATAGGTCTAATATTAGCCCAATATATTATTTAAATAAATCATCGAAGCTTATCAAATCCGTCGATTTGGTAATCCCCCATATTTATTTACGTAATATATCGTTCCAAAATTATACCCAACCTAAAGCACATAGCACGAAGTATACTATTTGGTATATATCGTAGTCCAATAAATTCCCTATATATATCGTCAAATCGGCCAAATTCCACGAGATACATAGTAATTTATTATCCTAATACATATACCTCAACCTATGGGCGTCGTGGGATACGATGCCCATTAATATACTCATTTTATATAGCTAAATAACTCGATCTAATCCGTCGATTAAATAAGTCACTTGTTATAGAAAATATTTATATTAATCGTCATATATCCGTGACAACACAAAAGTCACTTAATAAAGTTCACTTGAACTTTAAATAACCACAACTCGTATAACTCGATAAGTTTTTCCAAATTTATAAAAGTCGTCATGTTTTTATCTATTACTCACCCGATATATTAGTTCTGGACATCATGTATGGTTATTATCTATAATAATACTTCGACATTTATTTCACTATTTGCATAGTATAATAACTATCGTTATATTATTATAACGTTTACTCGTGATTGTTTTATTACTAATATACGCATTTATATATATATATATATATATATATATATATATATATATATATATATATATATATATATATATGTGTGTGTGTGTGTGTGTGTACGTTTATCACGTCTATATATATATATAAACGATTATATTATCAATAATATTATTACGAGTATTGTTTTTAATGTTTGATTTTAAATATTTATCGAGTCATAAGAATTTGGTCACATGTCCGAGTCATCACTCTTGGCTCATAGTCCAAGTCCAAAATAATAATCAAGTCAAAATAAATAAATCAACTCCGTCCAAAACAATCCCATATCCACGTGATACAACATGAGGGTCCGACTACGGCACCCGACTAACCTATCTCCGTCATTCTAAGTGACCGTCTCACAATCGGTCCCCAGTATCACTTCGACAACAACTCCAACAATATTACCACGAGTCTGAAACCTCAATGTCAAACTCAATAATAATAAACCAACAACCAATATAATCCATCAATTATACACTACAACCAAAAATCAAATATTACACATACGGGTCGACCTACCAAGTCACACCCTGGTCAATACCTCACCACAAGACTTGTGGGTCCCACCCGAGACCTCTAGGGTCTCGGCTAGCTCATGTGAGCCTCGAACGAAAACCAAACCGACCCTTTGGGTCGTCGGCCTCAAAACCAAACAACAACATGGAGGTCTCAACCATCCAAGAATCATTCTAACACAAAAATGATAATCCAAACACCCTCAAATCGATCACCAAGGACCAAATATTCATCAAGTAGCCAAAATAACTCAAAAATGACCCAAGCCGAGAGTAATAGCTCTCGTTTATGTCTCGACCCATCAAGAAAAACAAGAACCCGGATACCAAACTCTTCATTTAGTCCATTTTATCAAAAACCCACTTGAGTCTTGCGTTTTTATCCATAAAACCCGAAAAGAAAATCAAATTCATGACCCTTGGTAACGTCTTTCACCACAATACGAGTTAAAACTCGTCTTACCTTCGATTCCCAAGACCAAAACGTAAGGAACTTCAAAAACAAGAAAGGTGGTGACGAATTTGTGATGATATCGAGATGAAAATGTGAGTTTTAGGGCGCGTGTTTATGTAGATCAGGTAGAGGATGAAATGGGGAGTCGATTGGTGGTGTTAGTGTTGATGGTGGAGCGGCGGGTGGCGGCTGTGGTGGCCGGAAAAGTGAGCGGCGGCTAGGGTTTTGTAAGGTGGGAGGGATATATTGAGAGAGAGAGAGAGAGATGAGAGTTGGTGTGGTTGTGTTTGTGTTGGTGCGAGGCGACAAAACCACAAGGACCAATATGTAGTCTACTCTTATTAAAAAAAACGTATTTATAATAATAATAATATGTTAATATTATTAAGGTTAGGGTGGTGAAGTAACCCGGTGTAAAATACACGGACCAATCCCGAAACCTTAAATAACAAATCAACTCTCTCGAACCGAAATCGTTCCAGGTAATCAAAAATCTCGCGATACGTTCCAAAAATATATATATCCGAACCAATATTAAAATAATTAAAATTGTTAGGTTATCCTAGTGCCGGAGTCAATGTAGTGCCAAAATAATGATCTCAAAAATAAATCATCACGAATGAACCAAACCAAACCATTAATAAATAATCAAATCACATAAATAACGTACGATAAAAATCACATTCCAACGTTCATAAAATATCTCGTCACAATAAACTTTTCAAATATTCCAAAATTATAATTTTTAAAGTAATGCGTGTTTTCAAAATGGCTCCCTAATTTTCCAGTTGTCACATCCTCCCAGCTTCAGAACAAACCCGTCCCGGGTTTCTCTCGGAACAACCCATCTACGAAGTAAAAAGCTTCGGATATCTCTTTCAAAACTCATCCTCACGTTCCCACGTGAATTCCAGTCCACGCCGCGAATTCCAACGAACTTTGATGAGCGGAATACGACTTCTCTTAAGTCGTTTAATCTCTCTATCCAGTATCTGAATCGGCTCTTCCACAAAATTCAAACTTTCATCCACACGAATATCCTTAATTGGTATAACCGGCGTTTCATCCGAAAGACACTTCTTCAAATTGCTAACATGAAACACATCATGAACTTTACTCAATTCCGGTGGTAATTCCAACCGATAAGCCACGGGCCCAATTCTTTCCAAAATAAGAAATGGTCCAATGTAGCGGGGATTGAGTTTCCCACGTTTCCCAAAACGTATCACACCCTTCCAAGGCGAGACTTTCAGCATCACTTTGTCTCCAACCTGGAATTCTAGGGGTTTACGTCTCTGATCGGCGTAACTTTTCTGCCTATCTTTAGCTGCTTGCAATCGATCTCGAATTTGCGTTACTTTCTCAGTAGTTTCCAAAATAAGTTCAGGGCCTGTGAGTTGGCTATCTCCAACTTCAGCCCAACCAATAGGTGAACGACATTTACGACCATATAAAGCTTCAAATGGTGCAGCTTTAAGACTTGTGTGGTAGCTATTGTTATAGGAGAATTCCGCAAGGGGTAGATATTTCTCCCAGCCTTTACCAAAGTCTATTATACATGCACGAAGCATATCCTCCAAAGTCTGAATGGTTCTCTCACTTTGACCATCGGTTTGGGGGTGATATGCAGTACTCATATCAAGTCTCGTCCCCAAAGTGGTTTGAAGTGATCGCCACAACGCTGACGTCAAACGGCTGTCGCGATCAGAAATAATCGATATCGGAACTCCAAGACGAGAAACAATTTCCTTCACATACAACCTCGCAAGTTTGTCAACACTATCATCTTCACTAATCGCCAGGAAATGAGCAGACTTAGTCAATCGATCCACAATTACCCATATAGCGTCACAACCGCTAGCTGTCTTTGGTAATATGGTAATAAAGTCCATCGTAATCCGCTCCCATTTCCAAACCGGGAGTTCTGGCTGCGTCAATAATCCTGACGGTCTTTCATGTTCGGCTTTAACCTTAGAACATGTCAAACACTTACTAACGTACAACGCTATATCTGCCTTCATATTTGGCCACCAATATAACTTCTTCAAATCCTGGTACATCTTGTCAGACCCAGGATGGATAGAGTATCTTGACTTATGCGACTCATGCATAATCAACTCTCGAATTCCTCCATACAATGGTACCCAACTTCGCTCTCCAAAACATAATACTCCATCAGAACGCTTAACAAATCCCTTCTCATTTTCTTCCATCCCAAATATGTTCTCAGCAGGTCGATTTTCTGCTTTCAACGCTTCCATTTGAGCTTCTAATATCTGAGACGGTAATGGCGATACGATAGTCATTCCTAATGACCTAACTCGTAACGGTGGAATTCTCTCCTTTCGACTAAGAGCATCAGCAACAACGTTTGCTTTACCAGGATGGTAGCGAATTTCACAATCATAATCACTTAGCAACTCAATCCAACGTCGCTGTCTCATGTTGAGCTCTTTTTGATTCAAGATGTGTTGTAGACTTTTGTGATCCGTGAATACAACACATTTGGTACCATACAGATAATGTCTTCATATCCTCAAGGCAAAAACCACAGCACCTAACTCTAAATCATGGGTGTGTAGTTCTTCTCGTGGTTTTTGAGCTGTCGGGAAGCATAAGCTATCACTTTCTCTCGTTGCATTAGCACAGCTCCTAAACCTTTATGAGAAGCGTCACAATAGACGATGAAGTCCTCGTTACCTTCAGGTAACGCTAAGATAGGAGCACTACACAACATTTCCTTAAGTAATTGAAATGCTTCCTCTTCCTTATCTCCCCATTCGTACTTAACACTCTTTTGAGTCAATTTGGTCAACGGTTTTGCTATCTTCGAAAATCCCTCAATGAATCTTCGGTAATAACCGGCTAGACCCAAAAATTGACGAACTTCTGTTGGGGTCGTAGGTGCAGCCAATCTTTAATCGCTTCAATCTTAGCAGGATCTACATGAACTCCTTGTCTATCAATCACATGACCCAGAAATTGTACCGTCGGAATCCAAAATTCACATTTAGAAAACTTGGCATACAGTTTCTCCTTCCTGAGCAATTCTAAGATAAGCCTTAGATGCTCCTCATGCTCCTTCTCACTCTTCGAATAAATTAGAATATCGTCGATGAACACAATCACGAACTTATCCAAGTAAGGCTTACACACCCGATTCATGAGGTCCATGAATACCGCCGGTGCGTTGGTCAACCCAAACGGCAGCACCTGAAACTCGTAATGCCCGTAACGGGTTCTGAAAGCCATTTTCGGAATATCTTCCTCGCGGACTCGAAGCTGATGATATCCCGATCTCAAATCAATGTTCGAATACACACTCGATCCTTGAAGCTGATCGAACAAATCATCGATCCTCGGTAACGGGTATCTATTCTTCACCGTTAACTTGTTCAACTCTCGATAATCAATACACATACGAAACGATCCATCCTTCTTCTTCACAAATAAGACCGGGGCTCCCCAAGGTGAAGAACTTGGTCTTATAAATCCCTTTTCGGCTAACTCCGCTAATTGTTTTGACAACTCTTCCAATTCAGTGGATGCAAGTCGATAAGGCGCTCGTGCCACAGGTGCAGCACCAGGTATCAACTCAATCTGAAATTCCACTTGTCTAGTAGGCGGGATTCCCGGCAAATCATCGGGAAATACATCAAGAAAATCATGAACTATAGGCACATCTCCAATGCATCTTTCCTTCTTCTCCTTCCCTCCTTTCTTAGAAATTTGAGCTAAGAAAAGGCAACATCCTTTTTCCATTAGCTTCGGCAATTTAGTGCAAGATATGACCGTTAATCGAGATGGGCCTCTCAAATCCTTTCGATCTCCTCGTATGTTCAGAATCTCTTTGCCGCAAGGCACACGCACAATCTTCTCATCGCAAATTATATGAGCACGATACTTCGACAACCAATCCATACCAATAATGACATCAAAACTTCCTAACGTGACAGGTAGAAGGTCTATGTTGAAAGGACGATTCAAAAAGTTTAACTTGCAACCACGAATGATAGTCCTAATCCTCTCTATGTTCCCATTAGCTAACTCTACATCATAACCAATTCCTAAGGCCATCGGGGGTTTCTCTAGTAAGGGTGCAAACTTAGTGGACACAAAACTCTTATCGGCACCAGTATCAAATAGTATGGAAGCATAACGATTATTGAGAAGGAACGTACCAGTAACGACGTTCGGATCTTCTCCTCTCTCGTTCCCAAGTGCATACACTCTTCCATGAGCAGTTCCAGCTTCCACACGTTGATCCCCATTATCTTGTCGTCCACGGTTTCCTCCAGCTCCACGGTTTCCATTATTGTACCCATTACCACTCGATCCTTGATTTCCTCGGTTCCACGATTCCCTACACTCATTCCTATAATGTCCCTTCTTTCCACATCCATAACAAGTAACATTTGCCTTACTCATAGTTTCAGGAGTAGCTTGAACCATAGCAAGTGGTCGAGCTCTACAATCTTTAGCTATGTGTCCCATCCTAGAGCAATTCTTGCACCTCACAGTACATCGTCCAGAATGATTCTTATAGCATCGGTTACACTTGGGTGCATCTCCATTGTAGTTCTTCCTGTTTCCATCTCCCATAGCATAAGCTCTAGTAATCGTTTGTCGCTTGTTTCGATGATCATTACCCTTAGAGTGATTATCCCTCTTCCTCTTTCCATTCTTGTCTTTCTCAGCTTCTTCCAATGCCAACGAGTCCATCAATTGTTGAGCAATAGTGATAGACTCATGAATGTTTGCAGGCTTAGCAGAAATCACATCGTTCCTTGTAGCTACCGGCAACCCATCGGTATACCTCTCAATCCTTTGAGTCTCAGTCCTAACCATATCGGGACAAAGTAAGGCTAACTCTCGATAACGGCGATTGTAAGTTGCCATATCAGTACCTTTCACCTTGTGGTTCCAGAACTCAATCTCCACCTTCTTAATCTCATTCCTTGGGCAGTAAGTCTGAATCAGCAAAGACTTAAATTGCTCCCAAGTCATAGCATAAGCCACATCACTCCCAACCGAATTACGGTAATTGTTCCACCAAGTTAAAGCTTCATCCTTGAAGGTAAAAGAAGCAAACTTTACCTTTGTATTCTCCGTACAACCACTGACATTAAACACAGACTCAGTCTTCTCTATCCACCTGACCAAGTAGACCACTCCTTCAGTTCCACCAAACTCAATGGGTCCACAAATTTTAAACTCCTTGTAGTTACATCCATTAGCACGAACAGGTGGAAATGTTCCAGCAGAATTGTTGGAATGATTTGACTCAGCTAGTAGCTCAACAACTCGTTGCTCCACAAGTTGATTGATCATTGCTTGATCCACAGTAGGTGCGTTAAGTGGAACATGATCATTGTCTCCCTGAACATCAACATTTTGATTCCTGTTGTTGCGGTTAGTAGTGTCCAGGTTATCAGGAGTAGGGGTCTCAACATTTCGAGTAGGACGGCGTCCTCGACGACCAGGGGTAGTCGTTGCAGGACCAGTTCTGGTAGCTCTAACAGGGTTTCGTCGTGGGGCCATTGATCTGAAACATCATACAAGTTCATGAGTCTCCGATAGAACTTATCATATGATCAACAAGAATTAAATCAACGAAGCCAAGTCATGGAAAGAACATCAACAATACACCGTAAAACATCAATAAGGCGAATAGGAACTCAATTTCCACAATATCCAAAAACCACATGATACCATATAATAATAACCATCAACCATACAATAAAGATCCAACATCGTTCCAACTACTGAAAAACATAAAAGATAATAATCGTTCCAAACGAGATGAATAATCAACGGAAAGTACATCAAAATAGGATAACTAGCTTTTCTAACCGAACACTCCTCGGTTTAGAAAGCAACAAGATAACATAACTCAAACATCTAGCCACGCTGCTGGCGGAGGTTCCTCAACTCCTGCCTCCATCCATCAAGCTCTCTCCATAGTGATCCTAACTCCACACCATGGGTGTCGCTATCTCTCTTGAGGTCAGCCACCTCCTTCTCCAGCTCGGCATTCCTCTGCTATAACTTGCGGTCGGCCTCTCGAGCTGTAATAAAACCTCGCTGTAAACCCTCAATATGCTCGTGAATCTCCATCAAACCTCTCCTCATCTCAGTAACTCTCCTATCAGCCGTAACCATGTCAATCCTCAACTCCCCAATGAACTCAATGGTCACCCTATCAATCCGCTCAGACATACGTGTAACTCTCTCGCCAAGATCAGTAATCTGAGCCCACATCCTACCAGTCTCACCTAACTCTGCATGCTCAGCAGAAACCTCAGAAGGTGCATCC
The DNA here is from genome assembly GCA_030686995.1 of Artemisia argyi. Taxonomy (NCBI): domain Eukaryota; kingdom Viridiplantae; phylum Streptophyta; class Magnoliopsida; order Asterales; family Asteraceae; genus Artemisia; species Artemisia argyi. The sequence continues at coordinate 234,550,747 of CM060700.1, read as the reverse complement.
TACTCAACGGGACTACCAGGTGGCAACTCAAACAAAAATGGATGATCAGGTGAAACAGGCTCTATCGGATGTATAGGTGAATCAGGCTCCTCAGCCTGAGCTGGCGGTACTAACAAATCATCATCATCCGGCATCTCCTCCTCCTGAGGGTCATCCTTCTCCTCAGGGTCATCATCATCACCCTGCTCAGCCTCCTGAGGGTCATCAGCCTCATCCTCACCCTCGTACTCCTCCTCCTCCTCATCGGAAGAATACATCATCAATCGTCGTCTCCTAACAGGTGAACCATGTGGTGAAGGGGTAGGTGATCTAGGACAACGACGCAATGATGCAGGTGGTGCATCTGACAGGAGAGAGTGAGCATCCAACTGTAAAGGTGGTGAAGTAGGGCGTACCGACATACGTGCCGTAGCTCGGTGGGCAAAACGTGGAGCCATACGAGCCAAAGCCTGATGAAGAGTAAGCTGCCTCGATGTACCAGGGAGCCCTAGAGAAGATGAGGGTCCCTGCGTAGATGCAGCAGGCGGTGCTAAAGTAGAAGCTGTCGGTAACACAGTAGCTGAATGCATGACAACCTTGTAAGGATCATCAGGAGCCATGGTGATATGTGCTGGGCGTACAGGTGTAGTAAGAATATCCTCAACAACGTCGAACATACGGGAGGCCATAGTCTGTGACAACGGAGTAGGGTAGGTGTAAGTGTTTCAAAACAACTAAACCGCGAACTCAAAATACCATATCAAAATCATCATATAATTCCCAATCATATATAATCAAGAAAGATTTAAAATACCGCATTACTAAAATCATTCGTAAAACAATTAAGCCATATAATTCCTCAAAACGCATAAAATTTCCCAAAACGCATATAATTCCTCAAAATGCCATCATATCACTAAATCAATAAACCTCAAATCATCTCAAGAATCCCAAATCTAAAAATCATCTCAATATACCTCAATAATAATAATGATGCTTCGGCTTGGCGGGCTGGCGAGCAATGGTCGAGGATCGTTTTCTATAAAAATCGATTATAGTTTAGGTGTCTATTTACCTAGTTCTCTATAACCTTGGCTCTGATACCAATCTGTAACACCCCCAAACTTTGATACAGCGGAAGACTCAACAAGCTTTCGAGGTGCTACGGGGATTGGTATCCATTCAAAGTCATAAAAGAACGAGATAAAGTAAACATAAGAAAAACACAACCAAAACGGGTTTTAAAGTTTACATTTATCCCAAGAATTATCCAAAGTAAGGCCCAAAAGAAATAAACGTAGGTCCACAATAATTTATCAGAGTTTTAGAAAATAGATCTATAACCGGGTGCCATAGCCAAGCCTCCAATCCAAGCATCCAAGGGCATCACTTAATTACCTGAGAAAACGTGCTAAAAGTCAGCTTTCGCTGGTGAGATCATAGGTTTAAATTCATAATTCAATATAGTGGACATATACGCAAAACACTTGCTAGCTAGACTAGGCCTCAATCATCCAACAAAAATCAAATCAACCCTATAGGTGCACGCTATAGCTCAAATTAATCCAATCAATAGCTTACCTAGCTCAAGTCTAGGCCTCGCTCTATAATCAATCCAATAGCTTACCTAGTTCGGGACTAGGCCTCGCTCAACAACCAAATCAATAACTTACCTAGTTCGGGACTAGGCCTCGCTCTATAACCAAATCAATAGCTTACCTAGTTCGAGACTAGGCCTCGCATCAAATCCTACCTAGTTCTATAAGCATAGCAAGTTTTAAAATAAATAAAGCGATAATAGTCCACATAAAACATTTGCACGTTTCTGAGCCCAAGTATTGAAACAAAGTTCAAGAGTAAAAGTGGGGCTATGACTCACCTCAAATCCAGCAAATCCTCAAAAGAAATTGATAGATGAAAGACGTAAGCAAACTCAAGCAACTCACGTAACGGCAACTACAGACTCGGCACTTCCTAACAATATCAAGCTCGTTCAGAAATCATTTCCTCAAAAATCAAATATTCCCGTTCCCGAACGTATTCCATTTTTACTTTCCAAAAATATCCATTTCTCGAATTATCTTCATAGTAATTTGAAATTCGACGTTTGGTATCCATATGGGTGAAGGGTCGACACAACTCAAACCAAGAAGTCACAACGAAAAGAAATAATAAACCATCTATAGGTCTAATATTAGCCCAATATATTATTTAAATAAATCATCGAAGCTTATCAAATCCGTCGATTTGGTAATCCCCCATATTTATTTATGTAATATATCGTTCCAAAATTATACCCAACCTAAAGCACATAGCACGAAGTATACTATTTGGTATATATCTTAGTCCAATAAATTCCCTATATATATCGTCAAATCGGCCAAATTCCACGAGGTACATAGTAATTTATTATCCTAATACATATACCCCAACCTATGGGCGTCGTGGGATACGATGCCCATTAATATACTCATTTTATATAGCCAAATAACTCGATCTAATCCGTCGATTAAATAAGTCATTTGTTATAGAAAATGTTTATATTAATCGTCATATATCCGTGACAACACAAAAGTCACTTAATAAAGTCCACTTGAACTTTAAATAACCACAACTCGTATAACTCGATAAGTTTTTCCAAATTTATAAAAGTCGTCATGTTTTTATTTATTACTCACCCGATATATTAGTTCTCGACATCATTTATAGTTATTATCTATAATAATATTTCGACATTTATTTCACTATTTGCATAGTATAATAACTATCGTTATATTATTATAACGTTTACTCGTGATTGTTTTATTACTGATATACGCATTATATATATATATATATATATATATATATATATATATATATATATATATATATATATATATATATATATATATATATATATATATATAAACGATTATATTATCAATAATATTATTACGAATATTGTTTTTAATGTTTGATTTTAAATATTTATCGATTCATAAGAATTTGGTCACATGTCCGAGCCATCACTCTCGGCTCATAGTCCAAGTCCAAAATAATAATCAAGTCAGAATAAATAAATCAACTCCGTCCAAAACAATCCCATATCCACGTGCTACAACATGAGGGTCCGACTACGGCACCCGACTAACCTATCTCCGTCATTCTAAGTGACCGTCTCACAATCGGTCCCCAGTATCACTTCGACAACAACTCCAACAATAATACCACGAGTCCGAAACCTCAATGTCAAACTCAATAATAATAAACCAACAACCAATATAATCCATCAATTATACACTACAACCAAAAATCAAATATTACACATACGGGTTGACCTACCAAGTCACACCCGGGTCAATACATCACCACAAGACTTGTGGGTCCCACCCGAGACCTCTAGGGTCTCGGCTAGCTCATGTGAGCCTCGAACCAAAACCAAACCGACCCTTTGGGTCGTCGGCCTCAAAACCAAACAACAACATGGAGGTCTCAACCATCCAAGAATCATTCTAACACAAAAATGATAATCCAAACACCCTCAAATCGATCACCAAGGACCAAATATTCATCAAGTAGCCAAAATAACTCAAAAATGACCCAAGCCGAGAGCAATAGCTCTCGGTTATGTCTCGACCCATCAAGAAAAACAAGAACCCGGATACCAAACTCTTCATTTAATCCATTTTATCAAAAACCCACTTGAGTCTTGCATTTTTATCCATAAAACCTGAAAAGAAAATCAAATTCGTGACCCTTGGTCACGTCTTTCACCACAATACGAGTTAAAACTCGTCTTACCTTCGATTCCCAAGACCAAAACGTAAGGAACTTCAAAAACAAGAAAGGTGGTGACGAATTTATGATGATATCGAGATGAAAATGTGAGTTTTAGGGCGCGTGTTTATGTAGATCGGGTTGAGGATGAAATGGGGAGTCGATTGGTGGTGTTAGTGTTGATGGTGGAGCGGCGGTGGCGGCTGTGGTGGCCGGAAAAGTGAGCGGCGGCTAGGGTTTTGTGAGGTGGGAGGGATATATTGAGAGAGAGAGAGAGAGATGAGAGTTGGTGTGGTTGTGTTTGTGTTGGTGCCAGGCGACAAAACCACAAGGACCAATATGTAATCTACTCTTATTAAAAAATATATATTTAAAATAATAATAATATGTTAATATTATTAAGGTTAGGGTGGTGAAGTAACGCGGTGTAAAATACATGGACCAATCCCGAAACCTTAAATAACAAATCAACTCTCTCGAACCGAAATCGTTCCAGGTAATCAAAAATCTCGCGATACGTTCCAAAAATATATACATCCGAACCAATATTAAAATAATTAAAATTGTTAGGTTATCCTAGTGCCGGAGTCAGTGTAGTGCCAAAATAATGATCTCAAAAATAAATCATCACGAATGAACCAAACCAAACCATTAATAAATAATCGAATCACATAAATAACGTACGATAAAAATCACATTCCAACGTTCATAAAATATCTCGTCACAATAAACTTTTCAAATATTCCAAAATTATAATTTTTAAAGTAATGCGAGTTTTCAAAATGGCTCTCTAATTTGCCAGTTGTCACAGTCTATCACTTGTGATACACTCTACAAGGTTTTTTGGTTTGCAAGATACTGTAATAAGTTGGCCTTCACAAGTTTGATGTTCAAGAAAAATATTTGTTGGTTTGACTTTTCAGGTCAAGATTTGTTTTATAAATTCACATTTGATAGCATAAATTCTAAAGGATAAGAGTTTAATAAGTGCATTATACCTTATTACAATATCAAAACTACTGAGAAACAGTGAAATTTTTATAATTGAGTGACTAACCGACATACAATCTTTAAATCTGTGGGTAAACTACAAAGGTATGGAACGTTTGTGGCCAAAGTGTGAGAATGAAAATTTCACATTTCTCGCGGGTCATTTTCCTAAAACGGTTACAACTCAAAAGTATGATCCGAATCCATAACAGAATTCAAGCAAGCTCCATTTTCATTTAAATTTCATGTAGTAGCAATAGTATTGTTTCATTCTTGTTTCAATGTTTATATTTACACAACCTTTGACCTTTAAAAGTCAACTTTGAGTCCATGTGGTGATATTACTCTCACTAAACTGTAATCAAAATCTTAAATTCTGTCCAAAAGTAAGAAACATAAGGCAACAGTAAAAGAGAGACGTGATGTATACCATTTTAATTGTTTCTTAACTCCATTTTTTCCCTGGTGCTACATGGAACAAGAAGTAACGCCGATTTATATGTTAGCTTCTTCCGTTGTTCCGGTCTTCAAATTCTGTCGCAAATGATTGGAAGTGAAGTAACTTTGTATTCCTGAAACATGTTTAGTAGCTTTTCAAAGTACCAGTAAACACTTCACAATATATGCTCTCCAATAGTTTGACTCAAAAGTCAACTTTTTAATAATTTCAACCCATTGTAGAAGATATTTATGCAAATCAAAACTTTTATTGAATTCATTTATAATACGAGCATCTTTAATATCATGTCAAGTCTCATTATTGTAATAATGAACAGATTTTGACTTTATGAAGAAGTCAAAGTAAGAAATATATCTTGATTCAAGAGTATAGATAACCTTTTAAAAATAAAGTGAGGAACATCATTTACATCCGACATGGAAATAATTGCAATCTTCATAAAAAAAAATAAGACAATTTGTAGAGAAGGGAGAAAGTACCTGTCAAAAAAGTTCTTAATGTGGTGACTTCTTTGGGCCTTAAAATCATCACTCGACCACGGAACAGGGGACTTCTGCTTTTGGTGCCTGTTCCAATGATATCCAACTCTTTTAAACATTCTAACCGTCCAATTTCCTCAGGAAATTCCACAACTTGAATACAATATGGGAGATGGAAATATTTGAGACATTTCATCTCACATATGCTGTTTGGAATATCTCGTAAAAAGGCATTGTTAGGATTAGCTTCTCTAAACATTGCAATTGAGCAAGATCATCAGGTAAATTCTCTTGTAGCCATCAAGATTAAGTTCGAGAATTTTCAGATATTTCAACATAAAAATACTTTCTGGAAGATGTTCCATGATCATCAGAGGTTTCATCATCAGTGGTTTTTATCTCAGATGTAAAACCACATGACTCAAGCAACTGTCTAGACCCAACAATAAGCAGGCCTTTCATCCCAAAAATACTCTCTGGAAGATGACTAATGCGTGTTCCACTGATATCCAACTCTTTTAAACATTCTAACCGTCCAATTTCCTCAGGCAATTCCGCAACATTAATACAATTACGGAGGTCAAGATAAATGAGCTTTGGACATTCAGCAGGAATCTGAAGTTCAACCAAATCACGACAATCTTTGAGACTTACCATCTTAAGATTCGGGGTTATCCCGAGGTGAAGGGTCGTCAACTTTAAATTACTGAGGTCCAGGTGTACGAGCTTTGGACATTGAGCAGGCATATGAAGTTCGACCATATCAGTACAGTCCCCTAGTCTTAGGGTCTCAAGATTTGGAGCAATCTCGAGGTGAAAGGTCCTCAACATCTTCAAATGTTTGAGGTCGATAGATTTGAGTAATTTTAGACTTTCAGCAGGCATGTGTAAGTTTTCCAAACTCCTACAATTTTGGATAAGTAACTCCTTAAGATTTGGAGTAACCTGGAAATGAACTTCTACCAAATTAAGACAACCTGCAAGAATTAGTGTCTGAAGATTCGGAGCCACACTAAGGTCAAGGGTCCTCAAAGAATGTGAATATCTGAACTTTAGGAACCTGAGCTTTAAAAAAGGCTGTCAAAAGCAACAAAAAATGGAAAGATAAATGTTAATTGGTGTAATGAGTAACAAAAGAGGGAAAAATAAAACTAGCAATTAATGAATCAACCATTAAATTATTCTACGTACCTTTTCTTCTCCATCTTTCCAAAGTTTAACCATATTGCCGCCAGTCATTTCAAGTCCAACAAGATTATTTTGTTGAAATGGTTTCGGAAAACTTGAAAAAGGATAATCCCACCATTTCATAAATCGTAAGGCATTTAGAAGGTGTAGACTATCTTCGTCAAAGCTCCACCTGCTAACTTCCTCTTTTTTTACAAATGGGGAATCCACTTGAAGAAATCTAAGTTCCTTCATGTTTGCGAGGCCGTTCATTAAAATTTCATAATTGAATTCCTCTGCATATGGAATCACCAGTTTTATACATTTTGTTGCTTGGGTACCCTGTACGTAATTCAAATAGCAGTAGAGACCATGAGATTTGTTTCATTACCAAAACAAAATGTGTTAAGTAATATATATAACTCGAGGAATATAATTGGTATGAAATGAAAGGTCTTTTTGGTTTTAAATTATTAAATTAGAAGAATTGTGTTATTTGAGTGTGAATTAGTCATTTGGGTTTTTTTGAGGGCAGTGATTGTAGGTGGTCGTGGTTTCTGGGGTAGTAGATTATCAAAGTGAGATATGAATAAAGATAGAAGTGAGAAAGAAAAGTGTAATAAAATATTTTGTGTATCTTCCTAGTGTATACAATCTCGAGTTCTCGACTATTTTCTTCTTTGGTGAACACTGAACACGTAGCCATCTTTGTAAACAATACACGTGTCCAAAATTTTAAAAATCCCTCAATTCTACATTTCTACTTGACTACACCTTCATTTAGATGTCTATAGCTAAATAAATGTACTAAACTTTTAATTGACCATCGTATTTTTATTTTGGCAAAGATTTTCGCTCAACTGGCTTTTCATCTGAGTACCTCAATATCTATTTAAGGGTGCGTTTGGTATGGTGGCGTTAATGACAATGGGTATGAGTTTGATAGTAGTGATGGGTCCCTCACCTTTGAAAGATCCATACCTAGCTCTCTTGATGTATATAGAGTATAGATAATATCTATCATTCATTACCATAGTGGTGGGCCCCTCACCTTAAACAAACATCTTTAATCACTTTCATAGCCATAGTCTCATTTCATAAGAGGATACCAAACGCACCCTATGAGTGTTTTCTAATATCTTTCATTTGACCACCTCATAGGCAGTGATTGCATGCAAATTACAATTCTTATTCCATTGCATGCAAATTACAATTCTTATTCCATAGGCTAGGGTATCAATTTTATCTTATGCAAAAGTGCAACACAAATATGGTTGTGACAGATTAACAAATGAAAAGACAAACATACTTCCCCTTTAATAGTCAATATAAGTCATATATACGACGTTACTAAATTGAACCCAACTTGTAACAGGTGTTTCATTTAGGACCGGATCCGAGATTATTGGAACTATCATACTAAAAGTGAAACACCCAACAAACCACAAAGACAAAAAATGTAGTTATAATAAAACCACAAGGGCCATTGGGTTTCATAATAATGTTTAATGGTGTAATAAAACCAATGTTATGAAAACTGGGTTTGAAATCGACCCGGTCGTGTCACCAGGCACCGGGTCAACCGGTTCGATCGCCGGGTTAACCCGGTTTTTAATTTATTATTTTTTTATTTTTTCGACTGGGTCAACCGGTTTGGCTGCCGGGTCAACCCGGGTTTCTATTAAAAATTTTTGAAAAATGAAACCCGGTCGGATTTTGAGAACCGGGTTGACGCGGGTCATTCAAAACCCGGCGGGTCTAACCAGTTAACCCGGTTTAGAAACCCGAGTTTTTTTACCCTTTTCTTTGCCGAAACCAGTCGAACCAGTTAACCCGGCCGGGTCGACCCGGGTTTCAAAACACTGAATAAAACAAAATTTTGTTTTCTTAGAAAAGCATAGCCACCTTACTTTACGTTCAAGAACCCAAATAAGCTAATACTTACCATGTTATTAGCCATCATATCTTTAATTTCATCGCGAATCCATAACCGGCTATGCCTTTCAGGTTCATTGGGGTGCAAACGACGGACAATATTCTTGCCCATTTCTTCTAAATGGTCATGCATCTTCAAGTTCCCATCTTTAGAAATACTTATAAGAGATCTCTGTTCAAGAACTCTTAAGCCCGTTTTAGCAAAAAATCCACAGCTTTCAAGAGAGCGGATTGCTTCTATTTTGTACCGACCTTTGAATAAGCATGCAACATCTAGAAATATTTCCTTGTAATCATCCTCGAGACCATTATAGGTGAGTTCCAATTTTTCCATAGTTGCCTTCGATGGAATTTTTTTAAGTCTTTCTAGGGTATCTTCCCACTAAGGTTCATTTTGACCATATAGCATCGAACCCAAAACTTCAATCGTTAGGGGAAGACCATCAACATATTTTACAACCTGTCCTGATAGGTCTTCGTACCCTTCAATCGGAATATCTCTTTTAAATGCATTCTTACTCAAGAGACAAACCGCTTCCGCACGCGACAACAGGTTGACGTCAATGAACTTTGCTCCGTGGGATAACAGAACCTGATTATCTCATAATGATAACTCTGCTTCCCAATTTAAACCAGTCAGGTTCACCTGCTAACGCCTCAAGTTGTTTTCTATCATCAACATCATCTAGAACAATAAGAACTTTTCTCCCACGTATCATCCTTTTCATCATGTTTGTTCCTTCATGAACACTACTTACAGCGATGTTTTCTTTACTTAACACACTGCGAAGAATTTGTTGTTGCAACTTATTCAAACCATACAAAGAGGATTTTGAAATTTCCCTTACATTTTCAACAAAGGCTTTACCGTCGAACTTAGTGGATATTCGATCAAAAACAGCTCTTGCCAAAGTCGTCTTCCCCCCGCCTCCCATCCCCCATATCCCTATCATGCGGACATCATGAGCATCAAGTTCTAAAGATGAAAGGAAATCTTCTATTCGTGTCTCCATGCCTACTAACTTTCTGTCAACACTCGGACTACTGGAACATATCTTTTTGAAAATGTCGTCAACAATTATTTGGATTCATCCCTGTAAACAATGAAAAAAATCAAACTAATTACTAATTATCAAGAAGATCTAACATTAAGTCATACACAACAAATGAATTAAGAATAATTACCCATTAGCAGTCTCCTTCAACTCCCACCCCGCAAGCTTGCCTGCTTTGTTCAAAGCCTTCCTCCATTTCCCAGCACCTTCTTTATTTTCATGTTTTTCAAGAGCTTTTTCAACCGCCCCACTTTGGTTGCGGATTTCCGTGGGCTCCACATCATAAAAGACTGGGTAAGCAGTCTGCTCACTCGCCTTCCGGCACTCCATAATCTTGACAAGCTCATCTAAGCACCAAGATGAACCTGCGTAGTCCTTAGAGAACACAATGATGAAGAATCTTGAGTCTTCAATGGATTCCATGAGCTGGGTGTTGATCGTTTCCCCTTTTTCAATTTTCTCATCATCTTTATAAGTTTGAATCCCATGTTGCTCAAGAGCTTTATAAAGATGGCCAACAAAGTTGTTACGAGTGTCTTCGCCTCTGAAACTTAAAAAGACATCATACTTGAAGCTGTTTTGAACGGATGAAGCTGAAGTAGATGCCATTGAATTTATGATTTGTGAAATTTTATTTGCACTAATTACAAAGAGGCAACTGGATGAGATGAATACCTTTGCAGATCAATTATTCAGTCAACTGTGTTTGTTTGTGTGGATGTATATTTAAAAGCTTCTTTTTGCAAAATATATATATCTGATCAAGGTGCATGATCAAGGTGCATATTAATTATATGGGGATATCTTGGCTACAATTATTGTAGCCAGTTGGCTACAATTTTTCACAAAAATTAAACTAGCAATGAATCAGGGACCCATAGAAAATAATCAGGACCTACAAAAAGAATCAGGGACTCACATTTTATAGCCTAAAATTGTAGCTAATTAGCTACAATAAATTGTAGCTAATATATTCCCTAATTATATACCCTTAGTGGGCACTAATAATATTTTATTAATTATAAAGAATAGTTTTTCGTAACCACTAAAATAAAGTATTCAACTTTTAATGATATTCATAATATCTTTGTTTTTTTGTTAACTTTTACCAATATCTAATTTTCTATCGCTTTAGATTAAAAAAATAAATAAATAATGTCATTTTAGAACAGCCAAATGAGCTACTATCACACTTGATGTTTTGGTAAACTTAAATCATTTTTTCTTCTCTTACGGTTCTGTTATAACAAACAATGTTAAAAGAGATTATGAGTATCATTAAAAAAATGCATTCTTTCTCACAGTGGGTCACACTCCTTATTAAGGTATTTTTTTTCTGGATAGTGATAAAACTATATAAGAAACTTAAATGAAAAACCATTAAACTCAAAAGTTCTAACCGAAATGGTTTAGAATCGCTCCAGGCGTAGATTGTGATCAAGATGACAAGATTGCAAGCCTGTCCAAGTAAGTTTTTGACGATGCCAAGATTACGGTCCCCTTTTTCTTGGCTTTAATTAGCTAGTAAGGTAAAAACTACAAGTGAAATATTGTTGTAACAATAAAGTTGATGTGCTAAGAATCAGTTCAGAAAATAAACAATTTGTGCCGGAATCTTACTCAAATTTATGAAGAGAAACGAAGAATATACAAATGTAGGACCTTACATATATCAACTTTATCACAAATATAAGCACTAGAAGAAGGAAAGATGGTGACTTGATGTAAGATGTGTGGCGTTAAGATTAAAGAGAGAATATAAAGATGAAGAGAACTTTTATTAAAAACACACACACTACACACACAAGCACACCTTACAAATGAGCCTTGGTGTGCCTTTTATACTTCCATCACATGAGATGGATGGGCTTACAATGGGCCCTTAATGGGTTGAGCCTTTAAGGCTTTACATTAAATACTTGGACTAGCACTATGACTAACTATTAAACGTTAACCTATTACAATACTTATCGACTCAATAATGATCGTCACTTTTAATGCTAACAATCTCCCCCTAAGGGACGATCATTGAGATCTCCCTTTGATTACATAAATGATCAACACTTCTAATGCTAACAATCTCCCCCTAAGGGTGATCATTGAGATCTCTTTTTTGTGACTTTGATCTTTGATCTTTGAAGCTTGTTATCTTGAACTTTGAGTCCTTGTGTAATAGTTTTGCTAGTTTCTTTGTTCCAATCATGCTTTGTGATCTTTCTTGCCTTTGATCAATATCTTTACTCTGTTGTCTTTACGTCTTTTCCAACATGCTCATACTTTGTTTGGCTTTGAATCTTTATGAAGTTCTCTTCTCTTTGACTTTAATCTTTGTTTCTTTAGTTTGAAGATTCTTTGACTTTGACTTAGAAACGTTCTGAACTTTGCTTTGCTTTGATCTTTGAAGAGAGCTTTGCAGGGTATGAGCATGTGGACTTTTGAGTGATGGTAACGGTCTTTCTCCAAGGAACATTCATGAGTACCTGCATAAAACAGTTAGCAATAAAGTATCCGGTACTTACAGGTTCGAAATTAGAGATCGTCAACAGCATAGTGTGAAGACTCCTTCTAACCCTTACCAAGGCCGTTCCTGAATCAGATACCCCTGAGAGGGCTTACAAGATCCACCAAAGTACATCAATGATTCAGGTGAGTTGCTGGAGATCACCCCACAACTGTAGACCGTTTTGGAACATAGTAACCATCATGATAGATAAGGAAAGATCCATAGACCTCATAAAGACTCTTACAACTTGTGTCCTTTTTGGCGAACACAAGCGTATTCATAGGAAGTGTATCCTAAGAGATCTTTTGATGAATCTCATGGCTCTAGACTCGATAAGTGCATAATTTGGTTTCCTATGCGGAGACTAGGGAGGGGTCTCCTGCTTCAATATCAACCATCTCTAAGAGATAAGTCGATAGATTACACCGGTTCCCCGTGAGAATGAAACAAGCTCTTTTAAGAGAACTTGAGTGGGTAGAAGGTTAAGTGCAGTACGTCACTGGGTCCATGACGTCTTTATCTTCAATACCAGTGTCACCTTAGTAACAACCAGTAGCATATGAGTTGAACCCGGTGTCTGCCCTAAGGTTGAACATTTGGAGGGCTATTTCTTTTCACCCTTTTTCATAACTTTTCTTTTTAATTCTTCAACCCCTTCTTTCTCCTTTCTCATTTTCTCCTTTTTTCAATCATACCTAAGGACTTCTAATTCTAATCTATAGGAATTGTCCTTGGGTAGATCCCTCCGGCTCTGGCGGATCATAGGACGGTTTTTCCTAACCTTAGTCACCTTATAACTCCATGACTATCCTATAATTGCCATCAAACCATTTGTGAAAATCTCTCAAAGTGTTTATAATAAAACATACTTTGTTAACACTTTGAGAGTTTTGCATTTCATTTGAAGGACTCCCCCTTCACATGTGCTCATGGATTTTTAAGAAATTTGCACATGCGTGAGGAGTTTGCACTTTTGAATTGATTCACTTTCAATGAACACAACCGATTCGAGACACGCTTACATCACTAGTTAGACTAGCTTGAAGTTATTACCCGGCCTGGTCATATCCACAGAAAGTTTCTCGAAACGGTACATTTCTACTAAGACAAATCCTTTTCGAGACACGCTTACGTGGCTAGTTAAAGAGTTCCATTGTCAGCTTTTAGGTGACAACTAGCTCTAGTAACTAACTTGATGTTATTACCCGTCGAGGATAAGTCTTTTCAATTACTAAGTTTTGTTGTTTCGTCAATTCTTGGGTCAATTCTGAGTCGAGCTCTTTTGAGATTCAAGACAATCACATTTTAATCACGTCTTCTCCCCCTCAAAAATAGCATATCCATGGTATTTTTGATACCAATTGATTAAAACCTTTTCTTTTTGGGTAGCTTATGGGAGAAACGGATGTTTGTTAATTCCATATTTGTTTCCTTTAAGCATGATTTTTTTGGAACCACTTTATATTACTCCCCCTAAAAAATAGAACATTTTGATTAAATTTAAGCTTTTAAGGATTGAGGGAGTAATATCTTGAGCTAAAAAGTTTTGAAAACCTTTTGAAACATTTTTCAACATTTTGCTCAAAAAAAATTAAGAAGACTTTGATAAGCTTTTGGTGAGAAGACTTCTTATCTTTTAGGATTGTCGCACAGAAATGTACAACAGGGTCCTTTCTTTGAAAATCGCGGGTTATACACTGTTATGTGTGCATAAGCCATAATGTTTTTAGGATAAGTGCTCAAAAGATATTTAAAACCTTTGAATGATTAAGCACTTTCCTTTCTTTGAAGAACGAGTCCTTAGCTAAAATACTAAGAAGTCATTAATTTAAACCCGGGTTTCGTACTGAAGTATACGAAAGCCATTATGATTTTGGATTAGACAACAACTTTTGGAACCCATTTAAGCACGGCGCCAACTGGGTTACCATATTTTGAAATCCATTTGTAAGTTGTGTCAATCCGAGACAAAGAAGTTGAATTCCAACGAGGACTGAAAACCGATGTTTCATTTTGAAATAGAGCTCGTGGAATCAATGGTGATTTAAAACTCTTTTGCTTTTGAAAGTTGTTTGAGAAACTCGGTGTCTCTCTTGGAGTTTTAAAACTTGAAGAAGAAGTTTTCCATCCATTGTTGAAACTCGGTGTTTCATTTCGAAAATTCGTTTTTGAGATGAATGGAAACCTTCCAGAATTAGGATTTTTCAAAGCATAGCCATTCGTTTGTTGTAGCGGAAGCATTTCAGAGTACGAATATTTCAAATATTTTGAACGGCTTTGCTTTTGCTTCCACACTGGCTTTACCGGAGTAAAACGAGAGTATGGAGTTTGAAATCCTTGATTCTTTTCTTTATGAGCACTTGCATTTGAAACCTTTTGAGGAGTAAATGTTTCAGAAAAATTAGGTCTCTTTGAAAATTTCCTTCCTTTTTGCAAAGAATAGGTTGTAAACTGAGAAACCTTTTTCGAAAACGGTTTGGAAGATTCACCCGTGTAAACCTTCTCCGAAACACTTACTTGTGGTATAGACTCGTTTGAAACTTGAGATTTTCCTTTTGACCGATTAAGAACATCAAACTTCGCTTTTAATGCATTGTATGACGTTCTCAAATCATTGTATTCTTTTTGAAGAGAAAGATGATCCGATGATGCCAGTTTTTCTTGCAAAGAAGCATTTTGATTTTCAAGATGTGCAAAATTTTTTCATATTTGTCTGTTTCGATTGAAAAATCATTTTTGGCATCACCAAAATTCTTGGTTTGTTGTGCAATCGTTTTTTCCAATCCAACAATTTTCTTTTGAAGCACAGACTTTTCTTTTTCAAAAAGATGATTTGGTGTGATCTGAGAGTCAGATTTGTTTGAAGTTTGATTCTGAACTCTTGACCTCTTAATTGAATCAAACAAGTTTTTGTAAGTCAGTTTCAAATGCTCATTTTCTTTTTGTAATGATGCCACAGCATGTTCCAATTCAAGATTTTTTGTATCAAGTTCGTCAAAATCAAACTTGATATTGGTATCATCACAATTTTCATCAAAAATCATTTCTTTTTCTTTAAGCACTGATGTCAAAGAGTTTTCAGAAGACATTTTCTCATTCTGCTCTTGCAATTTTAGTTGGAAAGAGATACTTTGTGCTTCGAGTATTGCAAGATGTTTCTCAAAGTGAGCAGTTCTTTTTGACAATTCTGCTTTGACATCAGTTGCTTCTTGTGAAAGCTCGGTGATTTTCTTTTTGAGACAAAGATTTTTAGATTTCAAAGAAGATGTTTGTTCAAAATGCACATTCTCATACTCATGGCTGACTGATACTGACTTGAACGACTCTATTTGATTTGTGAAAAATTCTTTTTGAATGTCTAGAATTAAGCATTTTTCATCAAATTCGTCTTCAAGAGAGTGAACGTACTTTAGATCTTCTCTCATTTCAGTTACAAGATATTTTTCAAAGTACTCAAAACATAAATTGATATCTTTCACACGAGGTTCAATCTCATCTTTCAAAATCTTTTTGACTTCTAAGTTAAGGCGTACATCTGATGAAAGAGGATTAGAGAAAACGTTGTTTGTGATGTTTTCTTGCTTAAACCAAATGACTTTTAACGTTTGCTCAATGTGATGTTTAAGATTACAAAATTGTTTCCTTGCTCTATTTTGCCATAACTTAGCATCATAGGTAGCAAGTTGAGCTTCTTTGAAAAATCTCTTCACATTTGTGTCTTTTCTTTTGAAAGGTTCTTTTGGTATATCTGTCAATTGTAGACAACTATACACAAAGCCGTGGTATGAGAGTGGGTTTTTTGTTTGTTTTACTTTCAAACGTTTTTCCTCTTCAGATTTTAAAGTATCTTGAGACTCAAACAAAAGATCATCTGACAATTCTTTTCCCATATCTTCAGCGTTGTACAAAATAGGTGTCAGCTTTTTCACTTTGTTTAAAAAACACGGTTTTCCATTTTCCACATTAGCATTATTCACAAAACCAATCCCAGATGTTTGTTTCTCAACCTCCTCATCTTTAGTAGGCAGCATGTTGATAGTCTGAGAAGTCTGTCCCAATTTTCGAAGTTTGTTTTCAAGATCGTTTGTTCGTTTCAAAAACTCTTGGTTTTCATTCTCAAGTTTTGTGTTTACAATCTCAAAATTTGATGTGGTTTTCTGAAGCTTTGAATTTTCACTTTTTAAATCATTGTTTTCTTTTAAAAGCGCTTGAACCTTTCTGTTGTTAACAACCATTTGAGCATCCAGATTTTGAATGGAGCGTTTTTCACGAAGAACAGCTTCTCTATAACCAACTTCAAGTTCTTCATATCTTTTTAAAAGTGGTTTTACAGACTCTCCATTCATTTCAAACTTTTGAGCGTGAGATTTAAGATTTGAGATTTCAATTTCAAGTTCAGCATTTCTTGTTGTTGCATTTTCAAAACGTTTTTCCATTTCTTTAAATCTCTCAAGCTCTTTGTTTAAAAGGACATTCGCTTGCTTAGCTTCACGATTGTCGTTTTTGCACTAGTCAAGTTCATGTTTGAAATTATTGATTAATGAAGCAAATAAGGCACGATCTTGTTCATAAGAAGATCCATCCTGGGCAGGCTCACCTCTATTAGGATCCATATCTGGAGTATCAAAAGTGATATTACTATCATTTTGTTCCACCACATAAGTGTCACTAATAGACTCAGGATGCGCAGGATGTGTCTGATCATGAACAAACATATTCTCAAATATATCAATATTATCATGAGCATGTGAATGTTGTACCGTAGCCATTATCTCTATGTCTGATGAAGGTCTAATATGATCATCTTCGGTGTCCCAAACAGCTTCATTCCTTTGTGTATCATCAGTATCTGAATCATAGCTAGGACTGCTGCTTTCAACCTGCTGTTCTGAAGATGAATCACTGCCCGTGAAAATCAAAGTATCATCTGATGCATCACCCTCATTGACTGTTTCCACTTCTTCTTGAACATCTTTCTCTGTCTCTTTTTCAATCACCTCAGTTTCCTTTAACTGCATCTCTCTTTCATTCTGCTCTTTTTCCCGTTTCAGCTTCTCAATCTCATTTAACTTAGCTTCCTCAGTTTCAAGTATCTTTTCGAGTTCATCCATTTGAATTATGCATTGAGTTCTGAATGTCGAATAGCTTACCCTAAATTTTTGGGAAAATGCATCGATAAACTCTGACAGGTTCATTATCCAAGGGTTAAAGATACTCTGAAATTGAGTTTGGATCACTATAAGAGCTTCTCTGCAGTCACGTGTATGAAGTTCTTCTTCATTAGGTAGCTTATCCAGTTGATTCAGGTTTTGATTGAGTTTTTCTATGAAGTAATGAAATCGGTCTCTGACGTAGTATTCAAATACTTGTTCGAACCTTGACTCATATCCAAATATGTTGATAACCTTCTCAACGTGTGACTTGAACACCGTAAACTTTTTCATAAAATCTCTCTCCTTCATTTGCATTCCTATTTCCATTATGTTCTGATGTGTGATAAAGTTGATCTTGGATCGTTCCAACGAAATAGGAGTTGTGTTTAGTGCAAGTTGATGCAAGTTTTTATGGTGAAAAATTTGATCTAAAACCTTAAAACCTCAATAACTTCCGTTCGGAGTGGATTTGGGCCTCGAAGCTTGG
Source organism: Artemisia argyi (assembly GCA_030686995.1). Lineage (NCBI taxonomy): Eukaryota > Viridiplantae > Streptophyta > Magnoliopsida > Asterales > Asteraceae > Artemisia > Artemisia argyi. The sequence goes on along the minus strand of CM060700.1, from coordinate 234,532,780 downwards.
CTTGAATGATCTTTAGATGATACAACGTGTCCTTCTTCTCGGTCTCACGGTCGTTTTGACAGCTGATTCGTCGAAAACGGAGTTACGGTTCAAAAGTTATGGCCGTTTGAAGTTTGGTTGTCAAAAAATCAAGAAACTTACGCGTAAACCCCTGTAAACAGTGATTTTTACGCTTAACTTCAAATCTTATGGTTAACTTCAAATCTTACGCGTAAGAAAAGTTATGCGTAAACTTTCAGGTTTTGCGTAAAAATTAAGGTTATGCGTAAACAAAGTGTTTATGCGTAAGCTTTGATTTTTACGCGTAAACTTTGAGTTTATGCGTAAGAAAAGTTACGCGTAAGGTTTTTTCAACCAATTTGATCTCTCAAACTTATCCAAGCTTGAAAGATATCCCGTGTCGAAGTATTCCACAAACTTATCCAAGTCAGGGAAGTATTGAGTCACCGTAGCACGAAGAGAGGACCTTTGAAGAAGTTATGCGTAGAACTCTGAAACTTACGCGTAAGATAGACTTATGCGTAAAGTTTAGGCGTAGGATCTGTCTTGTGCGTAGGAATTCACACTTACGCGTAGAAAGTGACTTTGCTCGTAGGTTTTAAGGCGTAGACTTCCAAGTAACGCGTAAAAACAGGGTTTTGACCGGAGTTACGCGTAAGAAAAGGGTTTTGACCTTAGTTACGCGTAAGAAAAGGGTTTTAGGCCAAAATTTATGCGTAAAAAGGACAGAAAGTACTGTTCACAGCTGTAGATTCGTACTATTCACCCAAGTTACGCGTAAAGTGACCAGAAAGCTTGAAAGATCCGATTTTTTCAACCAAAAACACTTTTTCCACTTGTTTCTTTTGATCAAATCTTTCCCAAAACACTTAGAAACACTAAAACTTCAATAAAGACAACAACTTTAACACTAAAACACTTAAAGATCAAAACTTTTTGAAGAAAAAGTACACAAAATGAATGAAAAGTGTAACTTTTTAACAAAAAACTTGATAAAAAACACTCCTAAATCATTGTTAGGCGATTGATACCACTTGTAAGACCTTAGATATATCAACTTTATCACAAATATAAGCACTAGAAGAAGGAAAGATGGTGACTTGATGTAAGATGTGTGGCGTTAAGATTAAAGAGAGAATATAAAGATGAAGAGAACTTTTATTAAAAACACACACACTACACACACAAGCACACCTTACAAATGAGCCTTGGTGTGCCTTTTATACTTCCATCACATGAGATGGATGGGCTTACAATGGGCCCTTAATGGGTTGAGCCTTTAAGGCTTTACATTAAATACTAGGACTAGCACTATGACTAACTATTAAACGTTAACCTATTACAATACTTATCGACTCAATAATGATCGTCACTTTTAATGCTAACAATCTCCCCCTAAGGGACGATCATTGAGATCTCTCTTTGATTACATAAATGATCAACACTTCTAATGCTAACAACAAAAGTTTTCTTTTTTACGTAAATATAAAAAGAAGTGCAAAAACAAAATTTTTTTAACTGTTTTAATAAAGAAATATTGTCTATAATCGTTAGTAATGAAAGTAGAGTGGGTAAAACCAGATAACTAAACAAGTTCAAAGGCTCACACGTAATTTCCAACAATTTTCTAACCGACAAATTGGTTTTAGTCGGTGGTCAAAGTGTAAATAGCAAAAACTTTGTTTTCTGATCGGTCATTTTCTTGACCCGGTTTCAACCCATAAAAGATCCGAATCTGTTAATAAAATCGATCTCTATTATCTTGTAAATCGATATGAATGTAACGTAGATGCATGTTCTATCATGGAATTCTTACGAACAGTAAATAAATGAATAAAATACTAAGAAAAATACATTAATTACCACAAAACTCTTGGTTAGTTAGTGTTAATACAAAATTACATAGAGGCCCCCTAAACATCATTGTTTTGAACTTAAAAACTTATAACTTACAAAAACTATCTTAAACTTTTACTTTATACAGTACAATTTTTTATATAAAAAATCGCAATTATAAAAATTCTAATACAGGAACTTTTTAACAATTTGTTTAAAAAAAATTATACCAATAAAAATGTTTTTAAAAAGTTATAAAATTTTTAAATCGACTTCTTTTCATGCTGGTAATAGGTCAAAATTTAGCAATTTTGTTATAAAAAATATATCAATAAAGATGTATTTAAATTTCTGACAAAATGAGCTCAATATTGAAATGCATTTAATTACGTACTATTTATAAAGAGATACTGACAGAAGTTTCAAATACAACTTCTTATTTTTTTTAGTAATATGTCAAAATAGTTACAAATATTTAAATGATATAGATATTAATAGATAAAGAATATAAATTGTATTATACAGTTTTGGTATATGAAAATGCATTAAATTAAATTATATAGACATTTGCAATATTTTTTAGAGTGGAAGGTGTAGATGAAGAGTTTGGCTCTTAATTCCGGACCCACGGGTGCCACATCACCACCAATACCTCTTCACAATAAACCCCTCCTCACCAGACAACTAACCTCAACTTCTTTATTTGGGCCCACCACTTACAACTTTATTTTTATTTTCAATTTTTCAAATAACAAAAAAGCATTTTATTCAAATAAAAGTATAAATAACACTTTTTATAAAAAACATTAAAAAAACATAACTGATAAAAACTAAAAATAAAAATAAAAGACGTTATCATTTGTTTGTACCCAAATTCTTTAAAAAAAATACAAGCCCATTTTTTGTACCCAAACACACACACATACACATAGAGTTTATTAAAAAATTAAAAAAAAAAAAAAAGAAAAAAAAAAAAAAAAAAAAGATGTTGTCATCTTCTCCAGACACACACACAAACACACACATTGACCAAATATAGATCTTAAAAAAAACACAAACACACAAACACAACCGAAAAAACACACAAACACAAACACGAATATAGATCTGAAAAAAAAAAAAAAAAAAAAAAAAAAAGAAACCTGCATATCGTTAGGCAAATCACCTCGCCGTGCCCACGAAGAGGAGTCCAACGGCAAGGAACGGCGAGGGGGGCGTTGCAGCAGCGAAGAACGGCGAGCCGTTCTTGTTGTCCACGTAGAAACGGCGAACTAGAACAAAGAGCTGCACCTTCCACTCTTATTCAAATAAAAAAAATGAATTAAATGATTTAACTGATCAAATATATCAGTGGCACGCGCGGGTGTTTGATACTCGTTTAACACATTGTTTAACAATTGTTAGTCATTTGGATGCCTTGTGAAACAAAATGAGGACACGAGAGGCTGATGGTATAATTTTCTTGAAAAAGGTTTTGTATGCGTAAACACGGCTTGAACCTCACGGACTAAGAGTGTAATTTTCCCGAATCTAGTAGCAGTTAAAGGTTGGTAATCGATGTTTTTTTTATTTAAAAAGAAAATAAAATGAGAAAACAATATCGTTTTTTCACGTTTTTGCATGAATGAAACTATTTGCAATGAAAAGATAAGGATCATTTATCTACTCAGTTTATCACAATGGCTTTTCGACATATGAATGGACTAATCTAATAATTAACTCGTTAAAAATTACTCGTAATAATATAGAAATTTTTTAAATAGGAGCAGTGGTTATAGCATTAGGGATGTGAACGTGATCTTTTTATGTAGAAAAACAAAGAAATGTGATAGAGACACAAAAGACTCTTTTGAAAAAACAAATAATAGGAAAAAGACCATAAGATTGCTTACGCGTACACAGCTATTTGTGATTTGTCTTATTACAATTTATAATCATATTTGTTTCTCTAAGACTTGTTAAATATAATCATTCACCATTAATTAATCCGTTATAGTAGCTTAATGTTTATCTTCTTTTCAATATTTAATACTTGTTATGAACTTTCCATATATTTATTCGTTTCTTCTTGACTTATATGTTAGCTATGTTGTAGATGCATGCACATATAAGTTGAAATCAATGTATTATACAGTTATACTTGATGTTGATGCAGGAATATATGTGTATCGTATAAAACTAGTCGGGACCCCGATGCACAGCGAGATGTTCTCGGGTGACATTATATGAATACTGCATAACTACAGTGTCAAAATCCATTATTGAGCAATGTAATATAGTAGGGTATCGGCACTGCACGAGATAGGATTTGTTTATCATTTCATGTATCATACAACATAGAACTATATATAACTAATGTTTTATGTGGTAGTATAGATATGAGAGAGAGTCTAATATGTATTATAAGTAGTATAGACAGAACTATATATAATTTAGAGTAAATTACACCGTTCATCCCTGTGGTTTGCTCCAAATCATTACTGATGCGTAGGGATTGCACCAGGCTTTACCTCTCAAGGGATCTTGAGAAGCTTACAACCCCCACCAGGCAGTGTACCTGATCGATGTACTAGAGTATAATGACAAGTACCGGGGGATTGATCGTTCAGCTAGGAATAGTGTCACTAAGATTAGAAAACCTAAAGACTAGGTCTAGAGATGAGGGATGATTCTTTTTGTATTTTTTAGTTTTTATGAAAGCAATTAAAAATCTCGGTTTTGAAAGAGTTGGGCGGAATTAGTTGCTAGTCAACTAACCCAATTACTAAGATGCAATCAAAATAAAATACTAAAAATGAAAATAAATTAAATTATACTAGAGGTGTGAGCAATATATGGGAGAATTGTGTTTACTTAGATTTCACTACTCCCTAGATATCTTTTACATGTTAATTATTTGTTACAGTTGCGTGGATGACGGATTGTATTCCTTAATACCATTCATGGGGTGGCGTACTTACTTCCCCAATCCTATAAGCGCCTACTTCACTCCTATGTCGAGCCGGCTAAGAAGCTCCAAACATGAGATCATTAGAATTTGCTCATGCATTAAATACAACCAATAAAACCTAGTACACATCGGTTCATGTTTTCTAAGACGTTCAAGCATGTTACACAATGAAGATCTGCCAGTTTTCTTATGCCTAACATTGAAATCATTCATCCAATACAACTATAAACAAGTAATCAACATATAATTAACATCTAGGTTTCGTTACATCTAAGCAAACACAAGATAGATCTAGCCTAGCATGTTGAAATCAACACAAGCATAAGATATATTCAAACAACACATAGATATATTGATTGAATTGAAAGAGGACTTATCTTAATTGAACATGAAAGGTTTCAAGGGGTAAAAACCCTTGAAAATACTGTAAAATACGACCTAGGGTTTCACAAGTTCGGCCCTAGTATTCTCCACACAAGTTCCTCTCTAATGAATGAAAAATAGAAAACTATATATAGATTCTGAAAGGTGACGGCGTCAAGAACAAATTGCTGACGCCGTCATCTCGCCGCCAAATAATTTCTCTGACTGCCTATATCTGGGTTTGACGCCGTCATGTGTACTCCTTATGCAGAACGTCACCAAAAATACTATTGACGCCCTTGTTGTGACGCCTTCAGGTTTTCACTGGGTCGTCACGGATTTTACTCTTGACGCCGTCAGGATTTTCTTCTTGACGCCGTCAGGTACTGTTCTCAGCATGGAAAATAAAGTCTTTGCCGTTTTCTTCACTTTTATGCTCCAAAAACGTCCAAAATGCTTCCTTTTCCAGAATTCACTCCAAAAGTACCTAAAATTATAAAAGGAGCAATTTAGGGCAATATTTGATCAAATAAATTCAATTCCGGGCTTAAATGATCCCCTAAAAGTGGTTCATTTTTCGCCTCATCATATACCCTTACACTTGAGATTTGCTTGTCCTCAAGCAAATGCGCTTTTATTCTAATCAAAATACAAGTTAGGGGTCATTTAACACTAATATAAAAGTAATTACAACAAATAATCAAACCACTAAAGACCAAAGACAAGCACGGAGGTCATACACTAGCACCTCACAAATAGTGTTTAGATACTCACATCTCTCGGGTGTAATAAAGTAATATCACAACATGGAAACGGAAAATATCTCTCACTACCTGTCATAGCAAAATCGATTACCATAGGCTTAGGAAATGATCAAACCTCCACACATGGCGTAAGCACCTAGGATAAACTATCAAAGAGGTCTTTTTAAAGGGTTGTAACGTTAGGTATAGGGATATGGAATACACGGTTTTGTTGGATATAGGCAGTCATTACTGGTGGCGAGTTAACAATCTTGGTTAATTACATGTATAATATGGCGTTGCTAAGCCAAGACTAGACTCGACTTAAGCTAATAAATGAAAATAACAAAAACATAAAATAAACATAGAATGAAACGGGATGGTAGTCCGTATGTTTTTTCTCTTTTCTCTTTTTTCTATTTTTTTTTCTTTTTTCTTTTCCTTAATTTTTTCGATTTTTTTTTTTTTTTTTTGCATACACTCTTACCCAACCATCCGAAATAATACATCATAGGGAATGTAAATTCCCTTACACTTGAATTTTTACATACTTTACAATAAACTATTCTAATGACTCGAATTAAGATAATCAAAACACTTGGAGTACTTTTAAGATTAACGTACATATGGGGGTAATAAATGATGTTCTTCCCCATTACTCCATAAAATAAGTACTTTACTCATGAGTCCCAATCATCCCAAAACAATATGTACAAGGATATGACTCGACTTAGCAACCATGTAATCAATTAGATAATTAACTTAGGGTTTAACAAATAACAATAATGCACTAAAGATGAGTGCATACACGGAAGGCTAAGGCGATTTGGTTGTAAATTTAAGTGGGGTGTAACAAATTCTTCCTTTAAGTAAGATGCTTAAAGTTAGAAACGAAAGGATAGGCTCGGAGGGGTGTATTAGTGGTTTCGTGTACTAAAAATGAGTACAACGCTAAGGTGTGGGAAAAATTAGTTGACTTAACTAGCCAAGTAATATGACTTAAATGGTCAAGTAATTATAAGACGGGTTTAACACAAGGGTGATCCTAATGCCTCTTATCATGTAGTAAATCCTACTACACGAATGTAGTCTCACTAGCGGTCTCGGGATGCATCACTAACGCAAGTTCTAGAATCTAAATGCTACCGGTATACTCATAAGCACTAATAGTGAATGCTTTTCCTATCAAATCTAAAGGCGAACCTCACATATTTGGGTGGAAAATTTTTCTGAATAGTACGGTTTTGTGCTAGTCATACAATCTCCTATCCATGAGACGCTTGCTAAGGCTAAAGTTTCACTCCTAAATGTTGTAAAAAAATTTAAATTTGGCGCTAAAATTGCACTAACAAGTATTTCTCATGGTTTTATTACACATCTACCATTAAACAAACAAACTCAAGCGAAAGTGTATTTGTAAGATATCATCATTTTACCCTCCCCTTACACTTAGGATGAACATTGTCCCCAATGTTCAAGTAAAGAATGTAGAAGTGACATAAGTAAAAAGAATGAAATCAAATACTCCCCTGATTCGCTCGGTATGGAAAATAGGGTGGCCAGGTTAGATCTTCCTCCAAGAAAATGAACAATCAAAGCTTCCATTCCAGAAAAATAAATCATCTCCTTATCATACATAACCTGTAAAACATGAGAAAATAGACAAGGCAACCTCGCATAAAATCGGCGGCAATCTATATATGCTAATAAATCCTAGAAAACAAAATAAGATATAATGCTTGTGGAATGATGTTTGCAGATTTCCTGGAGATTATAAAACTAATAATTCAACAAAAACTTTGAGACTCCGTTAGAAAAACAAAACTGGTAAAATTTCCAGAATTTTACACGTGACGCCGTCAAGAGGAAACTCATGACGCCGTCAGAAGTGACCTGCAGAAATTCTTATGTTAAGTTTCCCAAAAATTTCTGGAAAAACTTGGTCCTACTTCCTGGAAAATCCTGCAAAACATCATTATGACTCGATACAAGCATTTGACTTTAACAAATACGAATATACATGTTCACTTAATATTGTGGAGAATCATGATCGGTTTTGTTTCTTAAAAACATATTTGGGGTTTCCCCTTCCACTTATCTTTTGTAAAATACCTTTGGATGAAGTTAAGACTAGGCCAAACAACAAAATACAGTATTTTCACTTTTTTTAATTTGAAACATGATCTACCGACAATAAAAATAAAGCATGCATACAGAAGCAAATAACAAACAAACAAAATAAAAATCACACAAAACATGGGTTGCCTCCCAAGAAGCGCTTTTCTTTATTTACGAGTCTTGTAGCTAGACTCAAGGTCATGGGTTACTACGTGACATCATCATCAAATGTTACATCCTCCTCACTAATCATTTCATTATTATTTTCTTGATAATGTTTTACACGTTGTATGTTGACAGTAAATTCTCTACCTTCATCGTCCAATAACACAACGGCTCCAGTTTTAGAGGAACTTTTCACCGCAAATGGTCCATACCATCTAGATTTGAGTTTCCCTGGAAATAACCTTAACCGAGAGTTGTAAAATAGGACTTTGTCCCCTTCTGAAAATTCCTTGGGTTTCTTAATTCTTTGGTCATGCCATCTTTTTGCCCTCTCTTTATATGTAATGGAGGACTCATAGGCTTCTAATCTGAGCTCATCAAGCTCATGTAATTGCAAGAACCGATTGGTTCCGGCAATTGTATAATCCAAATTACATGCCTTAAGCACCCAATAAGCCTTATGTTCTAATTCTACTGGCAAGTGAAATGCCTTACCATACACCATGCGAAACGGGGTCGTTCCAATAGGTGTCTTGTAGGCGGTTCGGAATGCCCATAAGGCCTCGTCGAGTTTAAATGACCAGTCTTTTCTATTCTGACTAACCGTTTTTTCTAGTATTCTTTTAATAGCACTGTTTGTGTTTTCGACCTGGCCATTGGTTTGTGGATGATAGGTGGTGTAAAATCGATGGGACACCCCATACCTCCTCATGACCTTTTCCATTTGCGCATTGCAAAAGTGGGTTCCCCTATCACTGATGAGGGCTTTAGGAATCCCGAATCTAGCGAAAAGCTTTTTCAGGAAATGAATAACCACTCTGGCATCATTGGTCCTAAGGGCTTGTGCCTCTACCCATTTTGAAACATAATCGATGGCAACTAAAATGTATTCATTCCCTCCTGAAGATGGAAAGGGTCCCATAAAGTCAATTCCCCAGACATCGAAAACCTCACATATTTGTATAAAATTCTGAGGTGCTTCATCCCTATGTGATATGTTTCCTGCCCATTGACATGCATCGCATGCTTGTACCATTTCCTTGACATCACGGAAAATTGTGGGCCAATAGAATCCCGCGTCGAAGATCTTTCGGGCGATGGTGCTTATCCCATGATGCCCTCCAGAGGGACCAGAGTGACATTCCCTCATAATCTTTACTGCCTCGCTCTCCGAAACACAACATCTGATTATTTGGTCAGGACACCTTCGGAATAAAAATGGTTCATCCCAGAAGTTGTATTTTAACTGAGAAAAGAACCTTTTTCCTTTCTTATCTAGTCATGTGTTCTGGAACGAGTCTGCTTGCGAGATAGTTAGCAAAATCGGCGTACCAAGGCTCCGAATCAGTCATTGACATGAGTTGTTCGTCAGGAAACAAATCCCGAAATTCACTTCGATCGTGCTCATCAGAGGGATTTTCAAGACGAGATAGATGATCTGCGGCCAGATTTTCTGCCCCCCTCTTATCACGAATCTCAACATCAAATTCTTGTAGTAACAAGATCCACCGAATTAGTCGTGGCTTAGCATCTTACTTAGCAAAAAGTTATCGAAGAGCCGAGTGATCAGTGAAAACAACTGTCTTTGAAAGGACAAGATATTGCCGGAATTTGTCGAATGCGAACACCACGGCTAACAATTCTTTTTCGGTGGTAGAGTAATTCTCTTGAGCGGGGTTCATGGTTTTTCTAGCATAGTAAATAGGTTGGAATAGCTTGTCACGCCATTGGCGTAACACAGCCCCGACAGCGAAATCGCTAGCGTCGCACATGATCTCAAACGGTAACTCCCAGTTGGGTGTAATCATGATTGGAGGTTGTGTGAGCTCCTTTTTTAAGAGATCGAATGCGTCCTTGCATTCTTGGGAGAAATCGAAAGGAGCATCCTTCATTAGCAATTGAGTCATTGGCCGAGCTATTTTGGAGAAGTCTTTGATGAATCTCTGATAAAACCCGGCGTGCCCCAAGAAGCTGCGTATTGCTTTAACAGTCGTGGGATATGGCATCTTAGATATAGCTTCAACTTTAGCTTGGTCCACCTCTATCCCATTCCCTGAGATCTTATGTCCTAACACAATCCCTTCTTTCACCATGAAATGACACTTTTCCTAGTTTAATACCAAGTTGGTCTCCTCACAGCGTTTAAGCATCTTTTCTAGATTAGCAAGACAGCGGTCGAAGGAGTTCCCGAAAACTAAAAAGTCATCCATGAAAACTTCCATGCTGTCTTCCATAAGTTCGTGAAAGATTGCGGTCATGCATCGCTGAAAAGTGGCGGGGGCATTACACAGCCCAAAAGGCATTCTTTTGTAGGCGAACGTTCCATAAGGGCAAGTAAACGTGGTCTTTTCTTGGTCCTCAGGTGCTATGGGAATTTGAAAATATCCTGAGAATCCATCCAAGAAACAATAGTACTCGTGCCCAGACAATCTCTCTACCATTTGGTCAATGAACGATAAGGGAAAGTGATTTTTCCTCGTGGCATCATTGAGCTTTCTATAATCGATGCATACCCGCCATCCACTAACCGTCCTTTAGGGTACCATCTCACCCTTGTCGTTCTTAACTACAGTCATTCCACCCTTCTTAGGTACAACCTGTACAGGACTAACCCACTGGCTGTCTGAGATTGGGTAGATCAATCCTGCATCCAGAAGTTTGATGACTTCTTTCTTCACAACTTCCTTAATGTTGGGGTTCACCCGCCTCTAGGGTTGCACGGTAGGTTTATAATCCTCTTCCATGAGAATCTTATGCGTGCAAAAAGTTGAGTCAATCCCCTTAATATCGGCTACACTCCATGCAAGCACTCCCTTAAATTTCTTTAAGACCTCTAAGAGTTTACCTTTTTGTTCATGTTCGAGGGAGGAGTTTATGATTACTGGTAGTTGGTCCTCTCCCTGAAGGAAGGCGTACACTAAATGGTTAGGAAGTTCCTTAAGATCTAGCTTAGGGGGTTCGATAATAGAAGGCTTAAGCTTGTTTTTGGGTTTTCAGAGCTCGAGATGCTCCGTGGCCTCTTGTCTAGGGTAGAAGGAGACTGCACCAACATCCTCCATCTTTTCCACCTCCAACAAGGGGAGAAAAGTCTCATCCCGTAACCAGCCTTCCTCGATCTATTCATCAATGACATCCGTGAGTTCATCGACCTCTCCAATGAAATAGAGTCGGTTGGCTGCTTCGAGAGAGAGATCCATAGTGTCCTTAATGTCGACGGTCAAGCTATCGGTTCCTACTCGTAAGGTTAACTTGCCGTCATGAATATCAATGACTGCACGAGCGGTAGCAAGAAATGGTCTCCCTAAGATGATGGGTACCAAGTCATCCTCCTCCATCTCCAAGATTACGAAGTCAACGGGGAATTTGAATTTCCCAACCTTGACTAGCACATTCTCGCATATCCCTACGGGGTATTTGACTGATCTATCGGTTAGTTGGATGTTCATACGGGTAAGCTTCAATCCAGAGTATCCTAGTTTAAGGAACATAGAGTGAGGCATGAGGTTGATACTCACCCCCAAATCGGCGAGAGCATTCTTTATTGATAGAGATCCTATGGAGCAAGGCAAGGTGAAGCTGCCTGGATCGTCTACCTTTTTTGGCAGCCCTCGATGGGTCACCACCGAACATTCTTCCCCCAGGGTCACAAGACCCTCGAGTTTCTTTCGGTTGGCGAGTAATTTTTTAAAGTATGCGCTATACTTCGGCATGTGATAACAAGCATCAAGGAGGGGTATGGTGACTACTGAGTCTTTTAGATATGACAAGAATCTCTTATTATCGTTCTCAGTTTTCTGGTTTTTTAGTCGGGATGGGAATAGGACTCTCACAGGTTGGTTAGGTGGGGTTGATGGGGAGGGGATCGCCAAGGGAGGCTGTTCGGGAGCTTCGCTGCTCACATCCCCTTCCTCTTCGCAAGGCTTGTTTGGATCGGGGGTGATAGGGTGCGTGTTTGGGAAAGGGGGGTCCTTGGTTGTTGTTCCAGCTCGAGTGGTTATCGCGAGCATGGGGTCTTTTTGGCTTAATGACGGCATTTCTAGGTTATCGAGGGTGGAGTTGAGCTTGTTGAACCATTCTCCGATGTCATTCTGTTGCTCATCGACTAGTTCACCAAGACCTTTTAATTGTAAGCCTTTTTCTTGAGTGAAGTGACCAAGGTCATCTTCAAAAGTGCTCCTGATTTCGAATTCAGGGCCTTCCTCTCCTTCTTTTCTCTTTACCAGATTTCCCCAGAGGGTGTAATCGTCGTTTTGGTAAAAAGGCCAAAGGGAGGGGTCAGCGTAGATGTCACCCCCTGACAAGCATGCATGCTCAGTTGTGGGTTCTCCTCCGCATTCCTCTACCTTGTGCGGGCCCCCACAGTAGTCGCAGATCAAGTAAGGATTTGAAAGTTGTTTAGGTAACTGCAACCCAGCTAGGTGTTCCATTCTTTTGTGAATTTTTCTTAACCGATCTAAAGATGTTGAAGTGATTTCAGATATGCTGGCAGTTGACTCAGGTGCATCCCAAGTGTCATCCTGGTCTTGAGCATATTCCTCAATCCTATCCCATCATACCTCGGCACTAAGATTGGCTAATCTCCCCTGTCTAGAATTGTTGATTCTGTTCCGATCATTTAAGGAGACATTGTCGTAAAAGATTTGGACCAAAAGTCAAAGTTCGATGCCATGATGGGGAACTTGTCTTATTAAATCCTTGAATCTAATCCACGATTTATGGAAGGGTTCTTCCTTCCCTTTTCAGAAGCGGAGGATCCTATCTCTTAACGCTGAAGTTTTCCCAGGTGGAAAGAACTTTTCATAAAATTTGGATATGAGTTGCTCCCATGTGAAAATAGATTCGGAAGGAAGTTTATTGTACCACTCTTGGGCTTTTTCGTTGAGGGTGAAAGGGAAGAATCGTAATCGAGACGTGTCTCTAGCAGCCCCATCCGTATGGAGGGTGTCTACAATTTTCAAGAAATCCTTGATGTGTTGAATTGGGTCTTCATCATCTAACCCACAAAACTTGCACACATTTTGGACAAGCCAAACATCGGTCGCATGCAAGACCTCATTGGTATGTTCGTTTGGGTAGACAATGGCGTTTGAGAAGCCGCGAGGGTTTGGGGAGGAGTAGTCCTTAAGGCGCTTAGGAGTGGGAGTTGGGGGGGTACTCATCTCGTTGTTGGATTGGGAGCTAGGGGTTGTAAGGTGATTTTCTGAATTTTCTTCAGAAAGGGGTGCATCAAAATCGATGGCTATGCTAGATGGTTCAGGTGTTGAGTGGGATCGTCTTAACCTACGCATTTCTCTATCGGGTTCTGCATAAGGCAAGACAAGGTCTCTAGCTGAACTATGACTCCTAGTGATCCTAAGGTTAGAGAATTCGTCAGTTGCCATAATGGCGGATGGTAAAAGTTACGAACAAAAATACGAGGAAATAAGATAGACTAAAGAGAACCTAAAAATAAAAATAAAATCTTACTAGAAAGGAATCTAGTAAGTAGACCTAATAAAAAAGAAATTCTAACCTAGACAATAATTATTTCCCCGGAAGCGGCGCCAAAAACTTGATGCGTAGGGATTGCACCAGGCTTTACCTCTCAAGGGATCTTGAAAAGCTTACAACCCCCACCAGGCAGTGTACCTGATCGATGTCGTATAGTATAATGACAAGTACCGGGGGATTGATCGTTCAGCTAGGAATAGTGTCGCTAGGATTAGAAAACCTAAAGACTAGGTCTAGAGATGAGGGATGATTCTTTTTGTATTTTTTAGTTTTTATGAAAGCAATTAAGAATCTCGGTTTTGAAGGAGTTGGGCGGAATTAGTTGCTAGTCAACTAACCCAATTACTAAGATGCAATCAAAATAAAATACTAAAAATGAAAATAAACTAAATTATACTAGAGGTGTGAGCAATATATGGGAGAATTGTGTTTACTTAGATTTCACTACTCCCTAGATATCTTTTACATGTTAATTACTTGTTACAATTGCGTGGATGACGGATTGTATTCCTTAATACTATTCATGGGGTGGCGTACTTACTTCCCCAATCCTATAAGCGCCTACTTCACTCCTATGTCGAGCCGGCTAAGAAGCTCTTAACATGGGATCATTAGAATTTGCTCATGCATTAAATACAACCAATAAAACCTAGTACACATCGGTTCATGTTTCCTAAGAAGTTCAAGCATGTTACACAATGGAGATCTGCCAGTTTTCTTAAGCTAACATTGAAATCATTCATCCAATACAACTATAAACAAGTAATCAACATATAATTAACATCTAGGTTTCATTACATCTAAGCAAACATAAGATAGATCTAGCCTAGCATGTTGATATCAAGACAAGCATAAGATATATTCAAACAACACATAGATATATTGATTGAATTGAAAGAGGACTTATCTTAATTGAACATGAAAGGTTTCAAGGGGTAAAAACCCTTGAAAATACTATAAAATACGACCTAGGGTTTCACAAGTTTGACCCTAGTATTCTCCATACAAGTTCCTCTCTAATGAATGAAAAATAGAAAACTATATATAGATTCTGAAAGGTGACGGCGTCAAGAACAAATTGCTGACGCCGTCATCTCGCCGCCAAATAATTTCTCGGACTGCCTAGATCTGGGTTTGACGCCGTCATGTATACTCCTTATGCAAACCGTCACCAAAAATACTCTTGACGCCCTTGTTGTGACGCCTTCAGGTTTTCACTGGGTCGTCACGGATTTTACTCTTGACGCCGTCAGGATTTTCTTCTTGACGCCGTCAGGTATTGTTCTCAGCATGGAAAATAAAGTCTTTGCCGTTTTCTTCACTTTTAAGCTCCAAAAACGTCCAAAATGCTTCCTTTTCCAGAATTCACTCCAAAAGTACCTAAAATCACAAAAGGAACAATTTAGGGAAATATTTGATAAAATAAATTCAATTCCGGGCTTAAATGATCCCCTAAAGTGGTTTATTTTTCGCCTCATCAATTACCATAGCCCCTGATCTAGTTTTTTGCTTTTTTGATCCTTATGGTTTACATTGCACGCTGTCAGTCCTTATCGCTAACTGTCGTTATATTCTCCGTTAGGAGACAATCTTCAAATGGCAATGTTAGTCCAATAACCAAATGATTCTTTGCAACGTTAGTCCTTTATACTAATGACCGTTACAAATTAATTCAATTTTTGGTTTCTTAAAAAAATTATTTTCTACGCGGTTTTTATCGTTTTGGCCCGTTTTCATGCATTTTTTTAATTTTCATCCGTTTTTACACGTTTTCGTCCGTCTTTATACGTTTTCATCTATTTTTCTTATGTTTTCATTCGTTTTTATACATTTTCTTACATTGTCATAGTATTTTATCCGTCTTTATAAGCTTTTGTATGTTTTTTCCCCGTTTCAAGCGTTTTCTTACGTTTTCGTCCGTTTTTATACGTTTGTGTCCATTTTTATACTTTTTTGTCTGTCTTTATACGTTTTTATCTGTTTTTCTTACGTTTTTAAATGTTTCCGTCCCTCTTTATACGTTTTCGTCTGTTTTTCTTACGTTTTCATACGGTTTTACCTGTTTTTATTCCTTTTCTTACGTTTTCATACGGTTTTATCCGTTTTTATCTGTTTCTATACGTGTTCCTCCTATTTTTACACTTTTATCCATTTTTCTTACTTTTTCATCTGTTTGTATACGCTTTCATCCGTTTTTATATGTTTTCATCCTTTTATATACGTTTTCATCTGTTATATAATTTTTCTTGCGTTTTATTTGTTTTTATCTGTTTTCATATGTTTTTATATATTTTCATCTATTTTTATACGTTTACATCTGTTTTTATACATATAAAAACAGACAAAAATTTATAAAAACGGACAAAAACATAATAAAATGTATAGAAACATAAGAAAATGGGTGAAAATGTAAGAAAACGAGTGAAAACGTATAAAAACGGATGAAACCATATAACAACGAATGAAAACATATGAAAACGTAAGAAATACGGAGAAAAACGTAAAAAACGGAGGAAAATGTATAAATAAAAAAACTTAGAAAACGGATAAAACCATATGACAACGTAAGAAAACGTATAAAAATGATAAAAACACATGAAAACGTAAGAAAAACAGATGAAAACGTATAAAGACAGACACAAAAGTATAAAAATGGACAAAAACGTATAAAAACGGTCAAAAACGTAAGAAAACGCATGAAACGGGGAAAAACAGACAAAAACATATAAAGACAGATAAAACAGTATGAAAACATAAGAAAACGTATAAAAATGAATGAAACGTAAGAAAAAAAAGATGAAAACATATAAAGACGGACGAAAACGTATAAAAATGGACGAAAATGAAGAAAATGCATGAAAACGGGCCAAAACGATAAAAACCGCGTAGAAAAGATTTTTTTTAAGAAAACCAAAATTTGGGTTAATTAGTAACGGTCGTTAGTATAAAGGACTAACGTTGCAAATGATCGTTTGGTTAATGGACTAACGTTGCCACTTGACGATTGTCTCCTAACGGAGAATATAACTACAGTTAGCGATAAGGACCGACAGCGTGCAATATGTAAACCATAAGGATCAAAAAAGCAAAAAAAATAGATCAGGGACTACGGTAGTGATTTGGAGCAAACCACAAGGACGAACGGTGTAATTTACTCTATAATTAATGTTTGATGTGGTAGTTTGATATTATATTATATGATAATGGGATAATAGAAAAACGGGAAAATACATAAAAGGATGCTACATTTACAAAAAGATTTTACAAAAGATTTTTTTACAAAAGAATATGACATGCATTTATAAGCAGATGTGAATTTAAAAAGATGAGTGAGAATTGATGAAGATGATTTTCATTAATGACAAGTTATTTGTTTTCGAAAAATTTAGTAGTTGTAGCATTTTCCAAAATACATATCAAAAGTTCATAAACATACATGGTTTTTACTTGCATAAAAAAAATCATAGATTAGAGAAACAACATTGTAACGTAATGAAATATATATGCTAAGTAAACAGAAGATCGACTCTACCCTACATCATTCTTACTACTACAATACATGTGTGAATAGCAAAAGTGGGTGGTTAACAACGTACATCCTAAAATATGGTATACAATACATGTGTGAATGGCAAAAGTGGGTGGTTAACAATTTACATCCTAATATATGGTAGTCTGATGATTATTATTTTTTTAGGATTTTGCTATTTGTAGTTCTAAGGACTATGTTTAAGAAACTTAACATGCATAAGTGATGAGAAAATTTTACAACTCCTCTAGGTAGCATACGTAATCGGTGTAGTGTAGTATGAGCAAGTACCGGGACTTGATCGAACACACGAAGAATAGCGATGTAGGTTAGAGATGTAAATGAAAGAGACCTAGTGGGAAGGAGATTCTTTTAGTATTTTTATCGTATATTTTAAAGCAATTCAATGGATTAAGATGGTGATTTGGACTAATTAAACCAATAAAAGGTAAAGACAATGAACTAGTGGTTTAAACAAGGATAAGGGAAATGCGCTCACCTAGACAAAACGACTCTTAAAAAAATGATTCAAACATAAAGTTGACTAATGGTTGCTAATTGGCTTGGGCAACTTGTTGGAAAATTTAGTACACTTGAGGGTTCAGTTCACACTTGGTAATGAGTCAGGAGGTACGGAGTGTACACCCATCAGGTCCCTGAACACCCTGACTCTGATAGTGGTTAAGTGTTATTCAGTATCTGATGAAGTTTAGTGAGTTCACTCCTTCAGGGAGTGACACTCTGGACTGAATGGTATTCATCAGGATGATGAGTTTAGCTCAGGCTGAAGGATCTCATCAGGGAGTTGTCATGTCCTCAGGGACTAGCTCATCAGTAAGTTTAACGAACTTACTGGACTGAATTCAAACTTGATTAGTAACTGTTTTGACCTATTCAATTGGAAGTTATAACTGCATTAATGACAACGTTTAATTAGTCATGTAACCACTAATACCTATTATTATGGAGGCTAATTAAGTGGGATTAATGGGCCGTTAATCACTCTTAATTCCATTGACTAGGGTTGAGTTATCTTACCTATAAATAGGAAGATCAAATCATGCATGGAGAGAGACAGAAAACATACAACACTTAAACGCAAAGGGTTATTGATTTGTGCCAAAATCAGTAACAAGCATTTGGTCTTATCCCAAATAGATATTCGTGATACCCAGGCATTAGGGTCGAATAGTTTACTTTGGAAAGTGATAACACGATTCCAAGTGATATCCGGTAACCATTCATTTGGTACGTAGTTAGACTATTAATTATCTTCACCCTGTTCTGGGCAATAACCACCAACAATCAAAGTAAACTATTTTGTGATAGTCAATGGCTGCTGCAATGAGGCATATGGCTGCTAACTTTTCCAAATTAGAAAAGTTTGAAGGTGTTAATTTCAGAAGATGGAAAAAGAAGATGCACTTCTTGCTATCAAGCATGAATGTGGTGTATGTTCTAAGCACTGCCATTCCTGAAGATCATGGGGATGATGCTACTGTGGAACAGATAAGGAATCGAAGCAAATGGGAGAATGATGATTACGTCTGCAGAGGTTTAATCCTCAATGGTATGTCTGATTCTCTCTTTGACATTTATCAGAATGTTGAATCTTCCAAAGAACTTTGGGATTCCTTGGATGCCAAATATATGGCTGAGGATGCTTCAAGTAAGAAGTTTCTTGTAAGTAATTTCACAAATTACAAAATGACTGATTCAAGACCAGTCATGGAACAATACAATGAACTTCTTGGAATACTTGGAAGGTTTACATAACACAAAATGAACATGGATGAGGCTATTTCTGTCTCTTGTATCATTGACAAACTCCCTCCTTCTTGGAAAGATTTCAAGCATACCTTGAAACATAAGAAGGAAGAACTGACACTGGTTCAGTTGGGTAGTCATCTGCGTATTGAGGAATCCCTCAGGGCGCAGGATAATGACAAGCCAAAGAGTAGCAATGCTACTGGTGCATCTGTTGTTAATATGGTGGAAGATAACAATTCCACCAGGTACAATGGCAACAAAGGCAAACGTAAACATCATGATAACACAAGGGCTGATCCTAACAAGAAGGCAAAACCTACTTGTTGGAAATGTGGCAAACCTGGTCACATTAAAAGGGATTGCAAAGGTGTTAAGGTTGGTGGTAAAACCAATGGTTCAGGCACTAGTGGTTCAGGGAGTGGTGGTTCTGCCAGTTCACTGAAAGGTCAGAATATATTTAATGAATCTCTTCAGGTTTATTATGTTACATATGTATCTGAATCTAACTATGTACAGGATGATGATGTTGCGTGGTGGGTTGACTCTGGAGCAACTGTTCATGTGTGCAAAGATAGATGCTAGTTCAAGACTAATGAGTCACTGAATGATGGATCTATTCTTCACATGGGAAATGAGTCAACAGCCTTGGTACATGGTCGTGGTTGTGTAGATCTTAGTTTTAGTTCTGAAAAGATTGTAACTTTGTTTAATGTTATTCATGTTCCTGATATAAGGAAGAACTTGGTTTCAAGTAGTATTTTGAATAATCATGGATATAAACAAGTTATTGAATCTGATAAATTTATATTATCTAAACATGGTGTGTTTATTGGTTTTGGCTATTTGTGTAATCAAATGTTCAGGCTGAATATTGTCACTGACATTGTTAATTCAGCCTTTATGTCAACCTCTAAACTGAATGACTCTACCCTGTGGCATGCTAGACTTGGCCATATACAATTTAAAAGGATGCAAGATATGTCTAAGGATGGGTTAATCCCAGCATTTGACATAGACACTGAAAAGTGTAAGACTTGCATGTTGACCAAAATTACTAAAAAATCTTTTCAGGGTGTAAAACGTGAGACTGAGCTCTTGGAGCTAATACACAGTGACCTGTGTGATTTGCATGCCACTCCCTCTTTGGGGAATAAGAAGTACTTTGTGACATTTATTGATGATGCTTCTAGGTTTTGTTATGTCTATCTATTACATACCAAGGATGAAGCATTAGATAAATTCAAAGTATTTAAAACTGAAGTTGAATTACAACTTGGGTCCCTGATCAAAAGATTCAGGATTGATAGGGGAGGTGAGTACATGGATACTCTGTATTTTCAGTCTGTTGGTATAATCCATGAAACGACTGTTCCCTATACTCCTCAACAAAATGGTATCTCTGAAACGAAAAACAGGGGTACTGAAGGAGATGGTTAATTCCATGTTGTCCTATACAGGATTGAGTCAAGGGTTCTGGGGTGAAGCTATGTTAACAGCTTGCTATTTATTAAATAGGGTTCCCAACAAAAGGAACAAGGTTACCCTTTATGAACTCTGGACTAAAAAGAAACCCAACCTGAATTATCTCAGGGTTTGGGGTTGTAGGGCTGTTGTAAGACTTCCTGAACCAAAGTTAAAAACTCTGGGTGAAAGAGGCATTGAATGCATCTTTGTTGGATATGTTGAGCATTCCAAGGCATACAGGTTCTATGTTCTTGAACCTAATGAATATGTTTCAATTAACTCAATAATTGAATCAATGGATGCACTCTTTGATGAGAATAGATTCTCATCAGTTCCTAGACCAAGTCAAAGGATTCCAAGTGGAACTGATGACATTGGTGTATCAAAGGTCCCTGATGAATTATCATCTCAGGCCCCTGATGAGGTTGTGATTCAACAACCTGAACCTGAGCTTAGGAAGAGCAAAAGGGTCAGGACTCCAAAGTCATTTGGACCTAAGTTTCAATTATACTTAATTGAAGGTACAAGGTATGAGGTCTCTGACCAATATTCCTATTGCTTCGTTGTTGAGGATGATCCCAAAACATTTGAAGAAGCAATGAAGTCCCAGGATGTTGCTTTCTGGAAAGAAGCAATAAATGATGAGATTGACTCCATCATGGGGAACAACACTTGGGTGTTGGTTGATCTACCACCAGGTTGCAAACGTCTTGGTTGCAAATGGATTTTCAAAAGGAAAATGAAGGTAGATGGAACTATTGAAAAGTTCAAGGCTAGACTAGTCATTCAAGGCTTTAGACAAAA
Source organism: Artemisia argyi (assembly GCA_030686995.1). NCBI lineage: Eukaryota > Viridiplantae > Streptophyta > Magnoliopsida > Asterales > Asteraceae > Artemisia > Artemisia argyi. Next base: position 234,511,548 of record CM060700.1, on the reverse strand, counting down.
GTCAGGGATAGACTACTTTGATACGTATGCCCCTGTGGCACGTATTAGTACCATAAGATTGTTGATTGCTTTGGCATCAATTCACAATCTGATTATTCATCAGATGGATGTGAAGACAGCTTTCTTGAATGGTGAATTGGATGAGGAGGTTTATATGAACCAACCTCAGGGCTTCATCTTGCCTGGCAATGAAAACAAGGTGTGTAAACTGATTAAGTCTTTATACAGTCTGAAACAGGCACCTAAGCAATGGCATCAAAAATTTGATGAAGTGGTTTTGTCTAATGGTTATGTTCTTAACCAGGCTGACAAATGTGTATATAGCAAATTTGATGAATCTGGTAAAGGAGTCATCATTTGTCTATATGTTGATGACATGCTGATCTTTGGCACTGACCAAAATCAGGTTGACCTGACAAAGGAATTTTTGTCATCAAGGTTCTCCATGAAGGACATGGGGGAGGCAGATGTTATCCTTGGTATAAGGATCAAACACGAAAGTAATGGTATATCAATTTCTCAGTCTCATTATATTGAGAAGGTACTGAAGAAATTTAATTACTTTGATTGTACTCCAGTGAGTACTCCCATGGATACCACTGAGAAGCTTATGCCTAATACTGGCAAAGCTGTATCTCAACTTGAGTATTCTAGGGTGATTGGCTGCCTGATGTATGCCATGACTTGTACAAGGCCTGATATTGCTTTTGCAATGGGTAAACTGAGCAGGTATACTAGTAATCCTAGTGCTCAGCACTGGCAAGCAATTCAGAGGGTACTGAAGTATTTAAAAAGAACTATGGATTATAGTCTCTCATATATTGGTTGTCCTTCAGTGTTGGAAGGATACACTGATGCAAGTTGGATCAGTAACACTGAAGACAATTCGTCTACCAGTGGCTGGGTATTCCTACTTGGTGGAGGTGCAATTTCTTGGGCATCCAAGAAACAAACTTATATCACCAGTTCAACAATGGAATCTGAATTTGTGGCTTTAGCAGCTGCTAGTAAAGAAGCTGAATGGTTGAGAAACTTGCTTCTTGAGATTCCATTGTGGCCTAAACCTATAGCACCTATTTCTATCCGTTGTGATAGTGCTGCTACATTGGCTAAGGCTTATAGCCATATGTACAATGGTAAGTCTAGACACTTAGGTGTTAGGCATAGCATGATTCGTGAGCTTATCAGGAATGGGGTGGTATCTATAGAGTTTGTAAGATCTCAACAGAACTTAGCTGATCACTTGACGAAGGGTCTGGCTAGAGACTTGGTTATAAATTCTGCTAAAGGGATAGGTTTAAAGTCCAACTTAGTCACTGAATACTAAGACACCCAACTCCCTCCTGAGGAAACTTGGGAGCTGAGTTCAATGTGAAAATCTGAACATTCAGTGTACTGAAGCACATGTTTTACAATCATCCCAAGGTTTATGCTTGGAACCTGCTGGAAAGGAGGATGAAGTCATTACTTCTTAATGGTTAATTTTCTTTGAAAAAGTGCTTGGCAGGAGCATGAATAAAGAGGAACCACCTATGTGAATGTTGAAGTTTTGCCGCTTCAGGGAGCTTAGGACTTTTGGCTCTTACAACATTTATGAATTGGATATGGACACATGGCTTGTATTGTGTCAGGAGTGTTTAAGTGTTTGAAAATGTATGTGTATTTTATCATCAGGTATTCACTGGTACAAAAAGTTGTATTGGTCACACCAAAAATGTGTGACGATATGCATATAGTCACACACGTTTTTTTTGTTGTGTGTAACCATAGTTCCCGCCACCGTAGGTGGCATATGATCACATTGTTGAGTTCGTGGCCTTTTCCATCGAAAAAGAGTGACCAAAACCCCGAATATGTGTGACAAATTAGACACAAGTTTTGTTGGATTAGTCATTATCACTTATCAGTGACCGTAAACACCTTATAGTCACACGAATGTTTTTTGAGAGTGACTATTGTTCGTCCTTTGGCCACATAAATATATAATATATGTGACATTTGAGATGATATATTCAAGTAAATGTGTATTTTGTGTGACTATTGATAATCCAATGGCCACATGAATATACAATAAATGTGAATTTTGTGATGATTTAGTCACACAATGGGTGTTATTTTTTTGGAGTTAGTCACATACAATTTAACACAAAGTGAAAAGTGTGAATAAGTGTGACCATATGCTGTTTAAAGTGAATAAATGTGTATTTTGTGTGACTATTGATCATCCAATGGCCACATGAAGTTTATGTTTGCGTGGCCTTTTGTAATATTTAGTCACACAAAGCATGTTTGTTTTGGGTATTTAGTCACATACCATTAAGCAAACAATGGCCAAAAGTGTGAATAAGTGTGACCATATGCTATTTAAAGTGAAGAAATGTGTATTTTATGTGACTATTGATCATCCAATGGTCACATGAAGTTTATGTTTGCGTGGCCTTTTGTAATATTTAGTCACACAAAACATGTTTGTTTTGGGTATTTAGTCACATACCATTAAGCAAATAGTGGCCAAAAGTGTGAATAAGTGTGACCATATGCTGTTTAAAGTGAAGAAATGTGTATTTTGTGTGACTATTGATCATCCAATGGCCACATGAAGTTTATGTTTGCGTGACCTTTTGTAATATTTAGTCATATAAAACATGTTTCTTTTGGGTATTTAGTCACATACAATTAAGCAAACAGTGGCCAAAATCGTTAATAAGTGTGACCATAAGCTGTTTAAAATGAAGAAATGTGTATTTTGTGTGACTATTGATAATCCAATGGCCACATGAATTTTATGTTTGTGTGGCTTTTGTAATATTTAGTCACACAACGCATGTTTTTTTTTTTGGGTATTTAGTCACATACAACTAAGCAAACAGTGGCCAAAAGTGTTAATAAGTGTAACCATATGCTGTTTAAAATGCAGACATATGTGTTCTGTGTGACTAATGTTAATCCAATGGTCACATGAATTGTTAATTCGTGTGGCATTTGGTAATATTTAGTCACACATCGAATTAAAGAAAAGAGTGACCAATGATTTTAGTATTGCTAGTACTAAGTTACTACTGCTGGATCAGAGTTACTACTGCTGGATCAGAGAAATAAAACTGCTAGTATATAAATAAAACAGAATTAAAAACAAAAAGCAATTTCAAATTCCATACAATTCGAATGTATATAAATGAACAAAATATATATAGAATTTTAATGTCAACTATTACAATTTTAATGTATATAAATGAACAATTTCAAATTCCATACAATTCACATTTAATGAAATTGTCAACTATTATAAGTTAAAGCCTTTTGAATCTTCCCTGGACCCCTAGCTTGCTTTAGCACTTCTGCACTAGAGACATAATTTTTGCGCTTCGGTTGTAGTTTTGGTCCAGGAATCGGTTCACTAACTTTTGGTTTCGTAGTTGGTGGTGTAACCTGTAGTAAACAAAAGACGCTTGTATCAAACATTGAATTTAATATGAAGAATTATACACACACACACACACACATATATATATATATATATATATATATATATATATATATATATATATTTATATATATATATATATATATATCTATACTACATACTAATGTATTTAGGACTTCTAAATGAGGAAGTCTTCAAATTTTTAAGACAAAAAACATTTCCCAAATAAGAAATAACAAGCTACTTAGTAAATGTTGTTCATAATAATATTAGTCCATACGTTTTATAAATAGATGTTAAAGGAATTTATGATTAACTTTATGACTAATACAAAATTGACCAATACTGAATACGTAGAATTTATGACTTTAAAAGCCATGTTTTATCTATAGCTTCCATCACAATCTTCATAAATATAAAAGTAACAGCACAATGTACAAACTTGTAACATAACAATTGCAAATTTAAATCAATAAATCAATACTGACTTGTAACAGCCAAGTCTTGTAACAACTTATTTACAGCACCATTTACACCATTGACTGTACTATTTTCTTTACTCCCTCCATCCAATCGTAACACCTAACATTTATAGTACACCAATATGATGTACTATAAAACCCATTCCAATCAGCAAGCATAAAACCTACTAACCATATCATTTTTATAACAAACATGGAGTCACCAAACATTGTTACCAACTTCCCTGCACATGATTTGGGTGATAGTTGAAACACACCAGAAACAGCAATTGGGCTCACAAAGCAGCATTGTGAACGCTCCTACGAATGATCCTATGATGGTGTTGATGCAAACCTGCGTGAAGAAGTGAATATTTGAATCCTCATCTTCTCAACTTCTTGCTTGAAATATACCACAACTTTTATCATATAATGTATCATCGTCACATTAATAACTTCCATCACATCATCAACTAACCAACAAGAAACAAGTTGCAACCCACGGATCTGGTAAAGTAATATTTTTCCTCCATCGACACCGCCGCTTCTATATCGAAAAAGTTGGACGCCTATAGATCTAACACGACTATATATAAAGAGAAGAGGTAGTGGGTTGAGGCATTCATGATTGAGGGTTCAGTGGGTGGTGGTAGTTTTTTTTAGATCTGATATGAGATAAAATGTGTGATACGAGTATTAGATAAATACAAAAGGGAAAAGCTCTCATTGCTTTGCTTGCACTATCAGCCATTTAATAATAATAGCATAACCTTTATCAGAGTTTCTTACACTTTTTTGTAGGAAGGGTGTAAGTTATAGGTAAAATGTTGAGAGCATCAAAACAAGTCGAATTGTATTTGACCCATCATCAATTTCATATATCGAAACTATTATCAAATGGTCTCCGGGTTTCATAGTTATGGTGGTTTAATAAAACGATTTCGATGGTTTTTGCTAGATCAATCATTTTTTAAAATATTTCGATAGATCTGGAGGTTTTTTTCTGGATACATATTTTTGTAGATCTAATGGTGGAGGTATGATGTTTTGAAGTTGGGTGGTTGCTTCGGTGTTTTTGTGGCTTGGTGGTGATATTATGGCTTTGATAGTGATTTCTATTTTGTAGTTCGGTGATGTTTCGAGTTTGCCGTGTTTTGTGTTTTGACTCGATCTAACTGGTGTTTTGTGTTTGATTTTTACTGCCATAATACCCACAAATATTACCTACAATCGTTTATTTCTTGGTGCTTTATGGCTAATAAAGATTGCATACTGCTACTCTCTTAATAAATCTTACTTTGATGTTTGTCACGTAAAATTGCTTTTGTGACAAGGATAAAGAAGAATGAAACGAAGGAGAAAAAGGTTTGATGTGAGCGGCTATACTAAATAGAAACCTATACCCTAATTTCTTTTAAGAGTGTTTTGTTTCCCTTTAAGCCCAAATGCTTCTATGATGTTTTGGAAGGCCCATTAAAAAAGAAAAATAATTACTATTAAGTTTTAATTTGAGTGGATAAAACATAAAATATAACACGTATCAATCACATCGACCATGTTTTTTGTGCGCATATATTTACTTTTAGGCCTTTAAATTGAAAGGATAGGTTCGGTATCACACCCACAATATATAGGAATAAGGATGTCACTTTTGATCATTTTGAATCTTTAGTCACTTAATAATAAGGGTGGTGGGAGTACCTGCGGGGAAGCACGGTGAGGGGTGGAACCCCGCACGGGAACACCGCCGCCTCTCGGTGTACCCCGCACGGGGAGGTGTTTTGGGTGACCACAAACCGCACGGGAAGGCTTGATTTTTTTAACGTTGGAGGTGTTTTGGGTGACCGTTAGGAAGAGCAGCTTGTTGTTGATGGTGCAAGGAAAAAGGAAATGCACAAGGCTGCTTGTTTGCAGCAGCAGCCAAGCACAAGGAAGAAGAAGGCTGCAGCAGCAGCCAAGCACAAGGAAGAAGAAGACTTTGTGTGTGTTTGTGTGGGTGTTTGCAGCAGCAGCCGCCAAGCACAAGGAAGAAGAAGGCTGCTTGTTGTTGATGGTGGAAAGCACAAGGCTGCTTGTTTTTATAATTTTATAGCACTTAAGAAAGAAAAAAGGAAAAAAAAAAAAGTGAGTGAAGGGTGAGTGAAGTGCCGCCTCCAAAAAAGAAGTGAATGAAGGGTGAGTGATGAAAAAAGTAAGAAATGATGTGGCGCAAGGGGATTGGTTGGGAGTGAGTGAAGAGAAGGGAGTGAGTGATGTACTCCCACCACCGTAATGTGATAAAACTAATTATATGATTATTGCGGCTGTTGTAATATGTGGCGTCTGCTAAGTTATTTACTCCTTTATTTGTTAAATCGTTGGCTAAAACCACCATTTGCTTTTAATTTCGATGAAGAATTTTGTATACGCGATAAATTTTAACCATGACTAGAAACCATGCATAAACCGCAAAAGCAGAACCCGCATGAACTGTCGCACTAGGCTATTACGAAAAACATGTAATTTAAAAATATTGTTCGTCAAAATTTTTGATTACAAAATACCGTCGTCGTAACGCGCGAATACTCTTCTATGAAGCGTCGAATATTAGGCTGTGTAAAGTGATCAATGACACATGCCTAACCTCAAAATCTTAGATTAACTTGTATAGTAGTATTTATATTGAGCTCAACTATGTGATCAATCTTGAGCAGTTGAGCGTGTACTGTTTGTTCTTCAAGAAGTGCCCAATTTGCACATAATTTAAAGCCCCGATCCTCTATTTTATTCCTTTCCTTTTTGGTCAGAGTTTCCAAAAATCATCTTTAACTCTCATTATCTCTGATCAAGGTAATTTTTTCATAAGTTGTTGAACTTAGGGCTTGGTTTTGACTTATAAATAGATATTTGTTGCGTTTAACGTTTAAGGCTTAGATGTTACAACTGAAAACATAAATTAAGAACGAACCGCTTGGCCGATTAATGGATTTTGTATGTTCGAATGTGTGATGACATTTAAATAATAGTCACAATTAGTTATATTGTCACTTACTGCTTTAGCATTCGTGTTTAAGGGGGCCTAAGTTGTGTTGGGCTTTCAAAATTAACGAGACAACCATGCTGCTATTTTGAAAATGAGTTAATAACATCAAAACCTTATTTTACTAGAGATACTTTTACGTTGATGTCATAACTATTTTTGCCTAACATGTGAACCCAAATAAATTATATTGCAGGGTACCCGCCGCTGCAACGCGCGGGTACCCGGCTAGTATGTATATATATATATATGTATATATATATATATATATATATATATATATATATATATATATATATATATAGGTTCAAAAAACACATGTATGTACCTCCTCATGATCAGCAAGAATAACTTGTTCCTTGGGCCATGCAAAGAAACCATTCAAGCCTTCCCTAACTGTTTTTATCCCAAGATTTCCTATCATGTCCGGTATGCATGCTGCATCCACTAACGATTTATCAATTGAGACTTTGTAGCAATCAGTCGGGAGTGGTTTGTTATGTATCATTTGTTTTCCTGGAATGTTGTGTATGCGACCTAAAGCAACAATATTAGATTTCTTTACATGCCACAGTTTGCAATTGATTGTCTAAAAAAAAGAATTTTTGCATACGTATATATCAGAAATTATTTAAACAAAATTAAGAATAACAAGAAGAAACATGTTGAAGTACATACTTGTGCTTGTGTTGTTGGAGACGTCGACACATTATCCTGCAATAGGGAAGCTGGAGACCCGTTTCGTCGTGACTTACCCGTTTTCTTAGGTACGACTTTTGTAACAGGTTCCTATACGTATCTATAAAACACGGTACATTATTTTAAAAATAAAATAACAAGAAACATGTTGCATGAAATACTTACTTTTGGTAGTTCTTTTGTTGGAGATGCATCTCCTTACGATTGGGAATCTGCAGACCCGTTTTGTCGTGTCTTTGGTGTTTTCTTAACATTGTTAACACGTTCCTATATGTATATATAAAACACGGTAGATTAGTCATGTAGGTAAAATTAAAAAACCAAAGGGGGATAATGTTTTACTCCTTACCATTGTTTCCATTATTGGTTCCAAAGTTTCAATCCCAGCTGTAGGCTTCTTCTGAATTATCACATCTTTATCACGTGCATGTACACCAACAATGGACTGAGTTCCGTCGACCACCTGATGATCATTATTGCTGACATCTATATTATCAATGGCCATTGAAGTCGTCACCTGCAATATAATTAAATTATATTAAGAAATACATTGGTGTTAGCATAAAAAATGAAATTGTTAACAACATAAAAAATGGCTTACATCTGAGTCTAATGGAAATTGAGATGCCATATCCAACTTAATCCCTTGTGAACTCAAAAGACTCAACATTTTATAAACCATTCCTTTTGTATCTGCCATCTCAGCGGATAATTGCTTGACCTGGTCATCTTTTTGTGACATCTCGGTGGACAGTTTCTTGAGCATTAGATCTTTTTTTTTTACGCTCGCTTCTCTCATTATCAAGTTGAGTTTGAAGTAACTCAATTCTTTCATCAGTTTCTTTTCTGGTTCGAGGAAGATTAAAATACCTCTTATATGTAACTCCATTTCCCACTCCTCTTGCATAACCTCCCTTTTCCTTACCAAACACAACTGTCATGGCATCAGTGCCATCATCAACAGCCAAGGTTCCTTCCTTGATCTTTTCATCAGCTTCTCTCTGCAAAAAAATATGGGAATTGTTGGTATTAAAAGTTAGTACTGCTAGTATACAAGTTAGTACGGCTAGTACAAAGTTAATGCTGCTGGTATATAAGCATAATAATAGAATTTGCAGTCAAATTTACAAGTTTCTATGCCACCGAACTAATCTCGGCATCTGGAGATTCTCTGTCTTTGTTTTGCCGTCCTTTGACCCACAATACACCACGCGGCGGTTCAACATCTGCTTCAATTTCTTTTTTTTAGATCTAATGGACATCAAGTGCATACACATATATGTAAAGTTAAACCAAGATAATCGATTCTGATCAATTAGTAAAACAAACAGTATGTATAACCTTACCATTTTCTCTTTAACATAAACATATCCACCTCATCCCATTTTATGCTGATAAATATTTTTGGAACGCGACAGTTTAGCTTTATCTGATTTCTCCTAAAAAACACAAAATCATAAGGCATTTAGATATGCGGTAATGCTACAAACTAAAAATTATGAAATGACATATAAACTAAATAAAGATGACTAATTAAAACCTTGTATTCATTGGTGGTCGTGTAGGTTACAAACTCAACCCATTGTTCTTGTGTCACAATTGTACTATACTTTTCCGGCCTTTCACTCATTTTCTCAGGCGTATCTAGGTTGGGCAATATGTATTTTTCCCTGAGTTTCATTATGAAATTCCTTAGCAGTTGACCAAGACGATTCATTACCACCTTTTTGAATGTCACGTCAACATCAAAATATCGCTGCAAAGATTAACACAATATTTTTAATTAGTTATAGATAATTGATAAATTAAACTTATATACTGGGTTAAAAATTAGTATATATGTACCGTGATTTCATCCCATAATTTTTGTCTTGATTCTTTATCCACCTTCTTCCAGGATAGAACCTTCAAACCTATGTGCTCACGAACCGCATCTCCTAAAAAAATCGCAAACAGTGCTCTGTTTAACCCTGTAACCCTATTCAACGCATCGATGGTTACCTTGTGCTTTACTTGACCAGGGTGGCCATATCGAAGGCGGAACTTAGATAGCATGGTTATGCCCCTATTAGATATTTTTCTATTTAATTGGTTGTTGTCATTTTCTTCATCAGATGAAACATATGTTTTGTCCGCATACTGTATTGTGTTAACATCAGCTTCATTATCTGGAAGCAAAATATCAGTATCAATGTGTTCAACTTCAACCATATCCATGACGACTCTTGATCAACAATGTGTACAAGAAAACGATTCTGGCTTGGAGAGTAATGGTGATGTCGAAGATTTGAATTTTGTGTTTTGGTTGCAGTGTTTAGTTTAATTAGGAGAAAAAACAGAGTATTTTCATGAATATGGGCTCTTATTTATGTTAAATGCCAAATAATTAGGTGATTTAAAAATTTTGGATCGAAATTTTGGCTCCAAATTCTTGTAAATTATTTTCAAAAAATTTCGCTTATAAACACAAAATACTTTTCTTTTCTCCAAGATCATGAGTACTATTGAGTCAGGCGGCTTCTTTGATCAGAAAACCGAGGAGATTAATATAAAGTTAAAACAGTAATCATAGATGATGATAAATACTAAGTATTAATATTATTGTTGTTTTACCCTTTAAGTCTTTCTTTCACAACTTTCACCTTAAGTTTTCTATCTTGTGTTATATAATACTTTTAGAAAGATGGATTGTGTTTTAATTTAAATGTATTTTCATCAAATATTATACAACACAAATACAAATACTTAAGGTAAAAGTTATAAAAGAAAGACTTAAAAAGTTTCTAATAAATCGGTTATAATTTTATTCGGGTCATAACACATGCATAAAAAATGTGAAAAAACAAACAGAAATGGGTAAAAACGTATGGAAACGGATGAAAAGGGACTAAACGTGTAAATCGTGTTGTTGGATTAGTTCGATCTCATTTAATCGGTTATAATTTTATTCGGGTCATATCACATGCATAAAAAATGTGTAAAAACAAACAGAAATGGGTAAAAACGTATGGAAACGGATGAAAAAGGGCTAAACGTGTAAATCGTGTTGTTGGATTAGTTCGGTCTCATTAAATCGGTTATAATTTTATTCGGGTCATAACACGTGCATAAAAAACGTGTAAAAATAAACAGAAATGGGTAAAAACGTATGGAAATGGATGAAAAGGGACTAAACGTATAAATCGTGTTGTTGGATTAGTTCGGTCTCATTAAATCGGTTATAATTTTATTCGGGTCATAACACATGCATAAAAAACGTGTAAAAACAAACAGAAATGGGTAAAAACGTATGGAAACGGATGAAAAGGGACTAAACGTGTAAATCGTGTTGTTGGATTAGTTTGGTCTCATTTAATCAGTTATAATTTTATTCGGGTCATATCACGTGCATAAAAAACGTCTAAAAACAAACAGAAATAGGTAAAAACGTATGGAAACGGATGAAATAGGACTAAACATGTAAATCGTGTTGTTGGATTAGTTCGGTCTCATTAAATCGGTTATATTTTTATTCAGGTCATAACACGTGCATAAAAAACATGTAAAACAAACAGAAATGGGTAAAAACATATGGAAACGGATGAAAAGGGACTAAACGTGTAAATCGTGTTGTTGGATTAGTTCGGTCTCATTAAATCGGTTATAATTTTATTCGGGTCATAACACGTGCATTAAAAACGTGTAAAAACAAACAGAAATGGGTAAAAACATATGGAAACGGATGAAATGGGACTAAACGTGTAAATCATGTTGTTGGATTAGTTCGGTCTCATTAAATTGGTTATAATTATATTCAGGTCATAGCACGTGCATAAAAAACGTGTAAAAACAAACAGAAATAGGTAAAAACGTATGGAAACGGATGAAAAGGCACTAAACGTGTAAATCGTGTTGTTGGATTAGTTCGGTCTCATTTAATCGGTTATAATTTTATTTGGGTCATAACACGTGCATAAAAAACGTGTAAAAACAAACAGAAATGGGTAAAAACGTATTGAAACGGATGAAAAGCGACTAAATGTGTAAATCGTGTTGTTGAATTAGTTCGGTCTCATTTAATCAGTTATAATTTTATTCGGGTCATATCACGTGCATAAAAAACGTGTAAAAACAAACAGAAATGGGTAAAAATGTATAGAAACGGATGAAAAGGGACTAAACGTGTAAATCGTGTTGTTGGATTAGTTCGGTCTCATTTAACCGGTTATAATTTTATTCGGGTCATATCACGTGCATAAAAAACGTGAAAAAACAAACAGAAATGGTTAAAAACGTATGGAAACGGATGAAAAGGGACTAAACGTGTAAATCGTGTTGTTGGATTAGTTCGGTCTCATTAAATCGGTTATAATTTTATTCGGGTCATAACACGTGCATAAAAAACGTGTAAAAACAAACAGAAATGGGTAAAAACGTATGGAAACGGATGAAAAGGGACTAAACGTGTAAATCGTGTTGTTGGATTAGTTCGGTCTCATTAAATCGGTTATAATTTTATTCGGGTCATAACACGTGCATAAAAAACGTGTAAAAACAAACAAAAATGTGTAAAAACGTATGGAAACGGATGAAAAGGGACTAAACGTGTAAATCGTGTTGTTGGATTAGTTCGGTCTCATTAAATCGGTTATTATTTTATTCGGGTCATAACACATGCATAAAAAACGTGTAAAAAACAAACAGAAATGGGTAAAAATGTATGGAAACGGATGAAAAGGGACTAAACGTGTAAATCGTGTTGTTGGATTAGTTCGATCTCATTTAATCGGTTATAATTTTATTCGGGTCATATCACATGCATAAAAAATGTGTAAAAACAAACAGAAATGGGTAAAAACGTATGGAAACGGATGAAAAAGGGCTAAACGTGTAAATCGTGTTGTTGGATTAGTTCGGTCTCATTAAATCGGTTATAATTTTATTCGGGTCATAACACGTGCATAAAAAACGTGTAAAAATAAACAGAAATGGGTAAAAACATATGGAAATGGATGAAAAGGGACTAAACGTATAAATCGTGTTGTTGGATTAGTTCGGTCTCATTAAATCGGTTATAATTTTATTCGGGTCATAACACATGCATAAAAAACGTGTAAAAACAATCAGAAATGGGTAAAAACGTATGGAAACGGATGAAAAGGGACTAAACGTGTAAATCGTGTTGTTGGATTAGTTTGGTCTCATTTAATCAGTTATAATTTTATTCGGGTCATATCACGTGCATAAAAAACGTCTAAAAACAAACAGAAATAGGTAAAAACGTATGGAAACGGATGAAATAGGACTAAACATGTAAATCGTGTTGTTGGATTAGTTCGGTCTCATTAAATCGGTTATATTTTTATTCAGGTCATAACACGTGCATAAAAAACATGTAAAACAAACAGAAATGGGTAAAAACATATGGAAACGGATGAAAAGGGACTAAACGTGTAAATCGTGTTGTTGGATTAGTTCGGTCTCATTAAATCGGTTATAATTTTATTCGGGTCATAACACGTGCATTAAAAACGTGTAAAAACAAACAGAAATGGGTAAAAACATATGGAAACGGATGAAATGGGACTAAACGTGTAAATCGTGTTGTTGGATTAGTTCGGTCTCATTAAATTGGTTATAATTATATTCAGGTCATAGCACGTGCATAAAAAACGTGTAAAAACAAACAGAAATAGGTAAAAACGTATGGAAACGGATGAAAAGGCACTAAACGTGTAAATCGTGTTGTTGGATTAGTTCGGTCTCATTTAATCGGTTATAATTTTATTTGGGTCATAACACGTGCATAAAAAACGTGTAAAAACAAACAGAAATGGGTAAAAACGTATTGAAACGGATGAAAAGCGACTAAATGTGTAAATCGTGTTGTTGAATTAGTTCGGTCTCATTTAATCAGTTATAATTTTATTCGGGTCATATCACGTGCATAAAAAACGTGTAAAAACAAACAGAAATGGGTAAAAATGTATAGAAACGGATGAAAAGGGACTAAACGTGTAAATCGTGTTGTTGGATTAGTTCGGTCTCATTTAACCGGTTATAATTTTATTCGGGTCATATCACGTGCATAAAAAACGTGAAAAAACAAACAGAAATGGTTAAAAATGTATGGAAACGGATGAAAAGGGACTAAACGTGTAAATCGTGTTGTTGGATTAGTTCGGTCTCATTAAATCGGTTATAATTTTATTCGGGTCATAACACGTGCATAAAAAACGTGTAAAAACAAACAGAAATGGGTAAAAACGTATGGAAACGGATGAAAAGGGACTAAACGTGTAAATCGTGTTGTTGGATTAGTTCGGTCTCATTAAATCGGTTATAATTTTATTCGGGTCATAACACGTGCATAAAAAACGTGTAAAAACAAACAGAAATGTGTAAAAACGTATGGAAACGGATGAAAAGGGACTAAACCTGTAAATCGTGTTGTTGGATTAGTTCGGTCTCATTAAATCGGTTATTATTTTATTCGGGTCACAACACATGCATAAAAAACGTGTAAAAAACAAACAGAAATGGGTAAAAATGTATGGAAACGGATGAAAAGGGACTAAACGTGTAAATCGTGTTGTTGGATTAGTTCAGTCTCATTAAATCGGTTATAGTTTTATTCGGGTCATAACACGTGCATAAAAAACGTGTAAAAACAAACAGAAATGGGTAAAAACATATGGAAACGGATGAAATAGGACTAAACATGTAAATCGTGTTGTTGGATTAGTTCGGTCTCATTAAATCGGTTATATTTTTATTCAGGTCATAACACGTGCATAAAAAACGTGTAAAACAAACAGAAATGGGTAAAAATATATGGAAACGAATGAAAAGGGACTAAACGTGTAAATCGTGTTGTTGGATTAGTTTGGTCTCATTAAATCGGTTATAATTTTATTCGGGTCATAACACGTGCCTTAAAAACGTGTAAAAACAAACAGAAATGGGTAAAAACATATGGAAACGGATGAAATGGGACTAAACGTGTAAATCGTGTTGTTGGATTAGTTCGGTCTCATTAAATTGGTTATAATTATATTCAGGTCATGGCACGTGCATAAAAAACGTGTAAAAAAAACAGAAATGGGTAAAAACGTATGGAAACGGATGAAAAGGCACTAAATGTGTAAATCGTGTTGTTGGATTAGTTCGGTCTCATTTAATCGGTTATAATTTTATTTGGGTCATAACACGTGCATAAAAAACGTGTAAAAACAAACAGAAATGGGTAAAAACGTATGGAAACGGATGAAAAGGGACTAAATGTGTAAATCGTGTTGTTGAATTAGTTCGGTCTCATTTAATCGATTATAATTTTATTCGGGTCATATCACGTGCATAAAAAACGTGTAAAAACAAACAGAAATGGGTAAAAACGTATAGAAACGGATGAAAAGGGACTAAACGTGTAAATCGTGTTGTTGGATTAGTTCGGTCTCATTTAATCGGTTATAATTTTATTCGGGTCATATCACGTGCATGAAAAACGTGTAAAAACAAACAGAAATGGTTAAAAACGTATGGAAACGGATGAAAAGGGACTAAACGTGTAAATCGTGTTGTTGGATTAGTTCGGTCTCATTAAATCGGTTATAATTTTATTCGGGTCATAACACGTGCATAAAAAACGTGTAAAAACAAACAGAAATGGGTAAAAACGTATGGAAACGGATGAAAAGGGACTAAACGTGTAAATCGTGTTGTTGGATTAGTTCGGTCTCATTAAATCGGTTATAATTTTATTCGGGTCATAACACGTGCATAAAAAACGTGTAAAAACAAACAGAAATGTGTAAAAACGTATGGAAACGGATGAAAAGGGACTAAACGTGTAAATCGTGTTGTTGGATTAGTTCGGTCTCATTAAATCGGTTATTATTTTATTCGGGTCATAACACATGCATAAAAAACGTGTAAAAAACAAACAGAAATGGGTAAAAATGTATGGAAACGGATGAAAAGGGACTAGACGTGTAAATCGTGTTGTTGGATTAGTTCAGTCTCATTAAATCGGTTATAGTTTTATTCGGGTCATAACACGTGCATAAAAAACGTGTAAAAACAAACAGAAATGGGTAAAAACGTATGGTAACGGATGAAAAGGGACTAAACGTGTAAATCGTGTTGTTGGATTAGTTCGGTCTCATTTAATCGGTTATAATTTTATTCGGGTTATAACACGTGCATAAAAAACGTGTGAATACAAACAGAAATGGGTAAAAACGTATGGAAATGGATGAAAAGGGACTAAACATGTAAATCGTGTTGTTTGATTAGTTGGGTCTCACTTAATCGGTTATAACTTTATTCGGGTCATATTACGTGCATAAAAAACGTGTAAAAACAAACAGAAATGGGTAAAAACGTATGGAAACGGATGAAAAGGGACTAAGCGTATAAATCGTATTGTTGGATGATTCGTTGTGTTTTGGTGTGTGCAAACAACAATTTATCAAAATATCAACAAACGTGAGGTTTAATTTGTCGTGAGACAAATAAACGTGAAGTAATACGAGTAAACCGTTTAGGAAAACAATTACCTCGCAAAACTTGTGAAAGTGATATTCAAATTGTGAGACCGGGAAGTGATTTCCCGGGTCGTACCCCAACGAGGTGTGAATGGAAAGCTTCGAATGAGATTGGGATTAAAATCTTGTATGATTGGAAAGGTTATTTGGTGTTACGATACTTTAAATTAACGAACGAAGGTGAAACTAAATTAACCTAAGGCAACTAACAAACTAAGAAATACCTAAAACACTACGGGAAAACATAATTAGGTATCGGGAATCCTAAAACGTAAACTAAATTAAAAATGTGACGTTTAATTAAAAAATTACGCGAACGCGCAAAATAAAATGTGAAATTTATGCTACGCAAACCCTACGGATGTGAAAATTCTATTTTTACGAACTTAATGATAAAAGAAAATTATAGAAAAAAGAAAATTATTTTTTTGACTTTTATATTTTTTTATTACGAATTAAAAACTAAAATAATAAACTAAATGCATGAAAAATAGTAAAACAAATTGGAAAATTATGAAATTTTTTGGGAAAGTTTAATACCTAATAGAGAAGCTAGGAAAAATAAAAAACTGGAATAAGTAGTAAAAATAAGCAGGGAAATAAGCAATACTAAAAGCTGAAATTTAAATAAGCAATTAAAACTATTACTACATTAAATAAATAATAAATGGAAGACTTAACAATAAATGGATACTAGCTCAGTTGGTAATGGGAGTTGTGTTGCGTCTATGTTAACAGCGAGAGGCCCCTAGTTCGAACCAGGGCAACCTAAACTTTTTTTCAAATATATATATATATATATATATATATATATATATTTTTTAATATATTTCTCTTTTACACAACCACTGAAACAGTAAAACTTAGCAAACTTTAACAAAAACAACTTTTTAAATCAAAGTTTAAACAATCATAAACAAACACTACTTCAATCAGTACAAACAACAATAAGGATCAATAACAACAAGATTCAATAAATTAAACAAGATCAACAGGATCAGTCGCATAATGGTGCAAAATACAGCCCCACAAGGGGTGACTAAGGATGGCAGAGATAACTAGAAACCAGGCTTGAAAGGATGAACAAGTTATTGATTGAATAAGTTCAACTATTAAACCAACAACAAGCTTAAACCAATAAGCTCAGCTGCTACAAATTCAAACAGCAAAACAGTGGTGTGGAGGAATTTGAGCAGTCCCAAAAACTAAAATAAGCTACAATATCTGAACTAGGTGGGGGAATAATCCAAAAGGCACTATGGGAAATTTGAAAAGCTCTAAGAAAAACAGAAATGAACAATTTTAAACAAGCGCAAAGGCAAGACATGCTAAAAGCAAAGGGTGGCTGCTAATGTAGCACATCAATTTACCAACTAAGTGAGTACAAAATTAAACTATTAAACTAGGTTACTAAATCCCTAACTACTAACATTTAGAGAACTCAAAATCACATGCCTAATCCTACTTGAATTAGTCTAAATCTAAGAGCAAAAAGGACTGTTGAGACCAATGTGGTGTACAGGGCAGAAACCTGTTAAGGAGGGTAATGGCATCCCTCTAATAAGCTTACAAACAAACACCAACGACTAAAATTAAGCCAGCCAACTTGAAACCTAAAATACAAAGTATAATCAAAACAAAAGAGCTAATCCTAATTCTACTCTACAATGCCTAAATCATGACTCACAAGGGGACTAAGATAACCTGAAGTTGCAGCTCTAGGGGCTTATTTGATGGAGCAAATAAGATGTGCAGACATAAATTACTGCAACAACAAGTTAAAATTATGAAACTAGACCTAGGATACTACTTATACAAGCAGTGTTGAGTATTTTGAGCGATAACTAAGCTAAAGGAATTCCCAGTTAACTCTCCTAGAAATTCATCTAATGAAAACCTTGAAATAAACAGCTTTGGCGAGGGACTGACTTGGGACTAAAACTAAGCGAAAACAAACAAACTAGTGGGGAACATGCAACGGGGAAATAAGGGAGGTCCTAAAAACTATAGTGAAACGGATAATAAGCAATCAAACTTAACTAGAAAAGTACTTAATAAGCTTAACTAAACCTAAACTAAAGCTGCAAAAAAACTGATGTACAACCTTTCAAACTACCCATTTCTACTAAATTTAAACTCACATAAGCTTAGCACACTAACTTATGAAAAATTAAATTGAGCAAGAAAACCATAAATTAGAATGACTAAAAAAGAAGTCAGTCGAGCCAAACGTTCCTACTGAGCTTATCAGTTAGGATTTCAAAAAAAACTTAAGCTGATACTTCAATAATTAATTTCAGACTACACGTTAACTAACTCAAAACAGAATTAAGGATAATGATAAGTAGTAAAACAAAAAAAATCAATATGGGAAGATAAAGAACTTCTAACTTTCATTGAATTGAAAAAGAGTACAAAATACTTTTAAGACTGAAATAATAAATACTACTTGACTAAACAGCCAATAAGACCTAATTTAAGAGTGACTGCTAAAACTTGATTTTTTTACTAACTATATAAAAAAAAACTAAATATGACTGACTGCCTTTTGTGGCTTACAAAACACAACCATTTATACTAAACAAAACTAGGGTTTCCTTTGCATCTTGGATGTCCGCTTGTGATTGTGCTTTCTCTCTGAGTGAATTGCTGAGTTGGACACTTTTGTGCTTCATTGAAATCACTTCATCACCCTTGGATTAATCTTGACTCATCTCAGCCCTTAACCTGCTTTGGCGCCCAAATAGGTGTGGTGGATAGGTGACCTGGCAGGGTAGGTAGGGATTTGTGATTGATAGGTGGTTGTAGTATGATTGGGGTAAGTGTTTGAGGGTGATGGGAGGATGGTGATGGGGGAGATGGTGATGGGAGTGTTTGGAATATTGCAGGTTCACGTGTGAAAGTGATGGAGGAGAAGTGTTTTCTTTTTATTCATCTGACTTGGTCAAAGAGAAGGGTAAACAGATATACGTTTTGTGTTTTTAGGGTTTGTGTACTGGGCTTGAGTAAACAAGATGGGCCAGGGATAAGTTTTATTCATTTTGGGCTTGAGAGGTGATTGATAAGTTTGGTTAACTTAAGGTCCATAAGTTGTAGTCATTTGATAAATCACAAGGACCAATATTGTAGTTTTCTAAATTCCTAGGGACCAAAGCTGCCAACTTTTCAAACTCCTTCAAAGGACCATTCCTGCCAAATATTAATAGTTCAAGGACCTTAAAAGTTATTTTTCCTATTTTGAAAACACAAGGGGCCAAAATTGTCATTTTCGAAAGTCCGGGGACTAAACATGCCAATTATGAAATTTCAAAGGTTTAACTTGAAATCTTTTGAAAACATTTTACCCAAAGATCATTTGCGTTTTCATTTGACTTTTAAAGAGCAAGGGTTGACTTTTCTTTGAAATGACTGACCAGGGACTAGTTTTGTAAAACTTTGAAAGTTGGGGGACTGAGACTGCCAATTATGCAAATTTTGTTCGTTTTTCGTTTGTTTTCACTCGTTTTGCATAGAAACATATAAAATACGATCTTTGGGATTTCCTTCGTATTTTGGTGCGTTTTTGAGTGTTTTTGATCGTTTTGCAGCTCAGATTTGACTAAAAATGATGAGTATTTACACACTCATCAATCCCCCACACTAAACTATTGCTAGTCCCTAGCAATCTTTTTGAGAAAAATTAATGATTTGAAGTCTCTTTACCAAAAGCTATCACTTCTGGAGTAGCCGGACGCTATTGGGTTCAAGTAAGAGTTATGGTCCATCCGATGACCATGTGATTTTTAGCAAACCACCAGCTTTCAACGGTTTTGATTTGTCTTTACCAGAAGCCGTTTGCTCATGGACTAGCCAACTCTTGATGGAACAGTCAACATCTTGGTGAGTTGATTACCAATTATGGTTTTTCCACTGCCTTTACCACAAGCCATAATCTTGCGGGCTAGCCAACTCATTTGGTTTTGAGGATATGGGGAGTTGAGGAACCATACAATTTTTGGCAAATTGCAAGCCATCAACGGGTTTGAGCTATCTTTACCAAGAGCCGTTTGCTCCTGGATTAGCCAATCCTTTAGTCGTTTAGACACGGTGGATTGATAACCACAAAAATTTTGAAACTTGAGTGAAAAAAATTTTTAAAATTTTTGGCCAAAAACGGGGGTACTAGATGGTAAAATGTGATAAAATTTGCTAGAATTTCCCCCCACACTTAGAATTGAATATTGTCCTCAATATTCAAAGTCCCGGCTATTATGCCGATTCTTTGAACGTAAAAGGGCAACATTCAAAGGTAAATGTGGAAACACCATTTTTTCACTTTATTTGTAACCACTGCAGGGGCACTCCCCCACACTTAGGGTGAAAACCCTAAGTACATGCTACTGTTTTTGTTTACCGAGTCGCTAGCTTGACTCGACCCCGAATTCATTGGTTCTTGGGGAAGCATGATGTGGAAGAAACAATCTCCATCGGACTTTCATTCAAGATGTTTGGTCAAACATTTAAAGCACGTGAAAGTTCCACACCGATGAGATAAGTACCCGGCTCAAAATAGTATAAACTATAAGCGGTGATGCGGGGTCAAAGATAATGTCTTCATTCCCGAAAGAATGAAGATCAGGAGAAGTCACCCGATAGGTGAAAAAGAGAAAGAAAGTCATGATAAACATCTTGACTAACTCATCATCATCAAGAGGAGGATTCATGGATTCATCATCATGAATCTCATCATTTAAGCTCATGTGATCAAGACATATCCCGGGTGTGTCTAGATCAAAGTAGAAGTGATCATACTCCGGTGGAGATATGATATGAGTGAGTTCACAAGAGAACTCCTCGAATATGAATGAATCATATTCAAGATCGATGTGAGTGAGTTCACAGGAGAACTCATCGAAGGTAAATGATTCATAATCGGGGAGAGAATTATGAGAATGAGAAGTGGTACTGCCACTAATCTTCTCTCCCATAGGATCAAACGTAAAGGCTTCAAATTCCGATATAGAATCATCAGAAAAAATGTCACTATCCTTAATGGGGATAGGAGATGAAATAGGTTTCTCTTTGAAAGCCTCAATTTTAGAGATGAGGTGACTGACATTTAATAATGTAGCACGAAGGGCTTCATTTTTTATTTCAATGTCAGTCTCATCATCATTCTCATCTTCTAAGCTGACTAGCTCAGAAGGTAATCCTTCCAGATGACTGATGTTTCCAGAAGATAAAGAATTTTCATCAGTATGTGAAGTACTAAGCTGGATGTTGGGATTAGGATTTAAAAGGTTTTCAATTTCTCCCAGATCAGCTTCGAAATCAAACAGATCATCATCACTTCCCAATGGAAGTGGATTGATGTGAGTAAGTTCATCTGTGAACTCCTCAAGGAGAAGTTCAACATCAGAATGAGGCAGTGATGCCTCAACATACTCAACTTCTCCATAAGATGTACAATCATCATCAAAGTCGGAGAAAGTTTCAAAATGATCTTTTGGATTTTCAGGAGGGGAAGGTAAATCACACATATGATCAAAAGTTCCCTGTGACTCTCCTGGGATTGGGACAAGGTTCTCAACACTAGACTTTATGAATTCGTCCGATTCCGTTTCAGGAACAGTGCTAAGATGCTCATCCCCCATATTCAGAGAGTGAGTGTGAACTTCGGGTGTGATATCAATAGACTGAGGGAGTTGAGAGGAGCTAGCATTCATGGATTGTACAAGTTCCATTTGATCTTCTGCTAGTAATTTCTCCGTCACATCATTTTCTCCCTGATTTTTCACAGAAGGAACCACAACTGATGAATCTGATGAGCCTTGACGAATATCAAGGGTATCTTCATCATCACTATTGTTGTTGTCATCGTCATCGTCATCGTAGATGATAGTTTTACGCCTTCGAAGTCTTACTCTAGCTGCTTCTTCAGCTTCTTCGGCTAGTATTTCTTTGTAAGACTTCGGACGAGGTTCTTCCGGAGCAGGTTTGTTAACCAAATCCTTAAGAGTATTTAAGACATTTTGCAAAAGTTCTTGAGGAAATGGTTGAGGTTGTGTTTCAAAAGTTTGGTATTGTGGAGGTTGATCGTGATAATTGTTGTCACAAGGAAAAAGATTCGTAGTGTGACAATCGGTGCTAAAATGTGGACCTCCACAATACTCACAACCATATTGTTGTGAAGTTGGTGCATTTTGAAACGATTCGGCATTGAAATTTTGATAACACGGATTATGCTCATATGAAATGAAATTGTTTTGTGGCTCATTGCAAAAGCTCGGATTAGAATCGTAAGCGAAGGAATTACTCGAACCACAAAACAAACAACTTCCGTTTTAAATATCATTACCACATCGTTCACACGTGCACCAACGACATGGTAGACCGAAAAGTGGCTCACCACAACCGACGCAAGGAATAAACGATTGCCTTAGAGAAGGAATCGGGCCATTCAAAGAATCAACAAAATAATTCGAATGATTATCAAGTCCCGAAGAACATTTTGAAAAATCCAGAGGTGGGACAAGTAGTATGCTCTGAGAGCTAGGGATTTCTACCACTTCCGTTATGGTCCCCGGTTTTTGTTCTTGATAAACGTGATGATCAGGCAAGTCGTTTATTTTAGTCACCGTTTTAAGCTCAGTACGTTTGCTTGATAAACTTCGAATTGTAAATCGTGAGAGGTGTGGATCGACTCTTGACGGTTTGCCATTAATAGTACGTATTTCGGGATGTGAGGGGTAGTCGGAAGAATTTTGAGAATCATTGAAAGCATTCGGATATGCTTTGCACCATTTACAAAATCCGTCTCTAATATCACTTCCACACCGCTCACACCCACACTTGTAACAACGAAGATCGTCATCCACCGGACTTTTACAATGAAAACAGTGATAGTCGAGTGATGACATAAGAATTAAACATTAACGAGGGATGAGAAGGAAGAATTAAACGGTAGGAGACGAAGATTATTTTTGAGTTTATCGAAAAGCACAACAATTAAAACAAGACCAACTCATAAAGACAGGGGAATTTAAACCAATAATCAAGAATGTAAGGTTAACCTTTAAAGAAAAACGCACAAAGGAGCGGGAGAGAAGAATGGATCTCTCACTGGGCGAAGTTCGTTGGATCGCCGCATACCGTTTCGACTCCTCTTAAAGTGTGTTTCTCGTTTAAAAGTTTTCCAAAACGCAAGTGATACAAAGGCAAGTTTTGATCTTTTGTTTGGGAACTTATTATGGTCACACCCCCAGTTGGTAGGTGTTCTGCCTTGGTTTGCGGTGGTAAGATTTTAATGTTGTATTTATTAAACAATGAAATGGGAAAATCTTTTTGTGTTTTTCTTTAACTTTTATAAATATAATACATATACTAGAAACAAAAAGAAAAATATTTTTGGTTTTTTATACTTTTTATAAAAGCGTAACTTCTTGCGAAGGTTCTACAAGACTAATCGTCTAAACCTTATCGAAACTTTCGACACACAGCCTCCCCGGCAGCGGCGCCATTTGATTCGTTGTGTTTTGGTGTGTGCAAACAACAATTTATCAAAATATCAACAAACGTGAGGTTTAATTTGTCGTGAGACAAATAAACGTGAAGTAATACGAGTAAACCATTTAGGAAAACAATTACCTCGCAAAACTTGTGAAAGTGATATTCAAATTGTGAGACCGGGAAGTGATTTCCCGGGTCGTACCCCAACGAGGTGTGAATGGAAAGCTTCGAATGAGATTGGGATTAAAATCTTGTATGATTGGAAAGGTTATTTGGTGTTACGATACTTTAAATTAACGAACGAAGGTGAAACTAAATTAACCTAAGGCAACTAACAAACTAAGAAATACCTAAAACACTACGGGAAAACATAATTAGGTATCGGGAATCCTAAAACGTAAACTAAATTAAAAACGTGACGTTTAATTAAAAAATTACGCGAACGCGCAAAATAAAATGTGAAATTTATGCTACGCAAACCCTACGGATGTGAAAATTCTATTTTTGCGAACTTAATGATAAAAGAAAATTATAGAAAAAAGAAAATTATTTTTTTGACTTTTATATTTTTTTATTACGAATTAAAAACTAAAATAATAAACTAAATGCATGAAAAATAGTAAAACAAATTGGAAAATTATGAAATTTTTTGGGAAAGTTTAATACCTAATAGAGAAGCTAGGAAAAATAAAAATCTGGAATAAGTAGTAAAAGTAAGCAGGGAAATAAGCAATACTAAAAGCTGAAATTTAAATAAGCAATTAAAACTATTACTACATTAAATAAATAATAAATGGAAGACTTAACAATAAATGGATACTAGCTCAGTTGGTAATGGGACTTGTGTTGCGTCGCTGTGAACAGCGAGAGGCCCCTAGTTCGAACCAGGGCAACCTCAACTTTTTTTCAAATATATATATATTTTTTTTAATATATTTCTCTTTTACACAACCACTGAAACAGCAAAACTTAGCAAACTTTAACAAAAACAACTTTTTAAATCAAAGTTTAAACAATCATAAACAAACACTACTTCAATCAGTACAAACAACAATAAGGATCAATAACAACAAGATTCAATAACTTAAACAAGATCAACAGGATCAGTCGCATAATGGTGCAAAATACAGCCCCACAAGGGGTGACTAAGGACGGCAGAGATAACTAGAAACCAGGCTTGAAAGGATGAACAAGTTATTGATTGAATAAGTTCAACTATTAAACCAACAACAAGCTTAAACCAATAAGCTCAGCTGCTACAAATTCAAACAGCAAAACAGTGGTGTGGAGGAATTTGAGCAGTCCCAAAAACTAAAATAAGCTACAATATCTGAACTAGGTGGGGGAATAATCCAAAAGGCACTATGGGAAATTTGAAAAGCTCTAAGAAAAACAGAAATGAACAATTTTAAACAAGCGCAAAGGCAAGACATGCTAAAAGCAAAGGGTGGCTGCTAATGTAGCACATCTAAACAGCTCCAAGGGAGCTACTTTTAGGCCTCAATTTACCAACTAAGTGAGTACAAAATTAAACTATTAAACTAGGTTACTAAATCCCTAACTACTAACATTTAGAGAACTTAAAATCACATGCCTAATCCTACTTGAATTAGTCTAAATCTAAGAGCAAAAAGGGCTGTTGAGACCAATGTGGTGTACAGGGCAGAAACCTGTTAAGGAGGGTAATGGCAGCCCTCTAATAAGCTTACAAACAAACACCAACGACTAAAATTAAGCCAGCCAACTTGAAACCTAAACTACAAAGTATAATCAAAACTAAAGAGCTAATCCTAATTCTACTCTACAATGCCTAAATCATGACTCACAAGGGGACTAAGATAACCTAAAGTTGCAGCTCTAGGGGGCTATTTGGTGGAGCAAATAAGCTGTGCAGACATAAATTACTGCAACAACAAGTTAAAATTATGAAACTAGACCTAGGATACTACTTATATAAGCAGTGTTGAGTATTTTGAGCGATAACTAAGCTAAAGGAATTCCCAGGTAACTCTCCTAGAAATTCATCTAATGAAAACCTTGAAATAAACAGCTTTGGGGAGGGACTGACTTGGGACTAAAACTAAGCGAAAACAAACAAACTAGTGGGGAACATGCAACGGGGAAATAAGGGAGGTCCTAAAAACTATAGTGAAACGGATAATAAGCAATCAAACTTAACTAGAAAAGTACTTAATAAGCTTAACTAAACCTAAACAAAAGCTGCAAAAAAAACTGATGTACAACCTTTCAAACTACCCATTTCTACTAAATTCAAACTCACATAAGCTTAGCACACTAACTTATGAAAAATTAAATTGAGCAAGAAAACCATAAATTAGAATGACTCAAAAAGAAGTCAGTCGAGCCAAACATTCCTACTGAGCTTATCAATTAGGATTTCAAAAAAAAACATAAGTTGATACTTCAATAATTAATTTCAGACTACACGTTAACTAACTCAAAACAGAATTAAGGATAATGATAAGTTGTAATAAAAAAAATCAAGACGGGAAGATAAAGAACTTTTAACTTTCATTGAATTGAAAAAGAGTACAAAATACTTTTTAAGACTGAAATAATAAAAACTGCTTGACTAAACAGCCAATAAGACCTAATTTAAGAGTGACTGCTAAAACTTGATTTTTTTTGACAAACTATATAAAAAAACTAAATAT
Source organism: Artemisia argyi (assembly GCA_030686995.1). Taxonomy (NCBI): domain Eukaryota; kingdom Viridiplantae; phylum Streptophyta; class Magnoliopsida; order Asterales; family Asteraceae; genus Artemisia; species Artemisia argyi. The sequence continues at coordinate 234,485,257 of CM060700.1, read as the reverse complement.
GACTGACTGCCTTTTGTGGCTTACAAAACACAACCATTTATACTAAACAAAACTAGGGTTTCCTTTGCATCTTGGATGTCCGCTTGTGATTGTGCTTTCTCTCTGAGTGAATTGCTGAGTTGGACACTTTTGTGCTTCATTGAAATCACTTCATCACCCTTGGATTAATCTTGACTCATCTCAGCCCTTAACATGCTTTGGCGCCAAAATAGGTGTGGTGGATAAGTGACCTGGCAGGGTAGGTAGGGATTTGTGAGTGATAGGTGGTTGTAGTGGGATTGGGGTTAGTGTTTGAGGGTGATGGGGGAGATGGTGATGGGAGTGTTTGGAATGTTGTAGGTTCACGTGTGAAAGTGATGGAGGAGAAGTGTTTTCTTTTTATTCATCTGACTTGGTCAAAGAGAAGGGTAAACAGATATACGTTTTGTGTTTTTAGGGTTTGTGTACTGGGCTTGAGTAAACGAGATGGGCTAGGGATAAGTTTTATTCATTTTGGGCTTGAGAGGTGATGGATAAGTTTGGTTAACTTAAGGTCCATAAGTTGTAGTCATTTGATAAATCACAAGGACCAATATTGTAGTTTTCTAAATTCCTAGGGACCAAAGCTGCCAACTTTTCAAACTCCTTCAAAGGGCCATTCCTGCCAAATATTAATAGTACAAGGACCTTAAAAGTTATTTTTCCAATTTTGAAAACACAAGGGGCCAAAATTGTCATTTTCGAAAGTTCGGGGACTAAACATGCCAATTGTGAAATTTCAAAGGTTTAACTTGAAATCTTTTGAAAACATTTTACCCAAAGATCATTTGCATTTTTATTTGACTTTTAAAGAGCAAGGGTTGACTTTTCTTTGAAATGACTGACCAGGGACTAGTTTTGTAAAACTTTGAAAGTTGGGGGACTGAAACTGCCAATTATACAAATTTTGTTCGTTTTTCGTTTGTTTTCACTCGTTTTGCATCAGAAACATATAAAATACGATCTTTGGGATTTCCTTCGTATTTTGGTGCGTTTTTGAGTGTTTTTGATCGTTTTGCAGCTCAGATTTGACTAAAAATGATGAGTATTTACACACTCATCATTGGATTAGTTCGGTCTCATTTAATCGGTTATAATTTTATTCGGGTCATATCACGTGCATAAAAAACGTGTAAAAACAAACAGAAATGAGTAAAAACGTATGAAAACGGATGAAAAGTGACTAAACGTGTAAATCGTGTTGTTGGATTAGTTCGGTCTCATTAAATCGGTTATAATTTTATTCGGGTCATAACACTACAACCAGCCACCACCACCACCACCACCACTACCACCACCACCACTAGCCACCACCACCACCATCACCACCACCACCACCACCACCACAACCACCAACCACCGCCACCACCGGCCACCACAACAACCAGCCACAACCACCAGCAGCAGCCACCACCACCATTAGCCACTACCACCACCAGCCACCACCACCACCACCACCAGCCACCACCACCACCACCACCACCACTACCAGCACCACCACCACCACCACCACAACCACCAACCTCCACCACCACCACCACTACCATACCACCAGCCACCACTACCACCACTACCACCACCACCACCACCACCACCACCACCATTTTTTTTTTCAGAATCTTTTTAACATGTTATATATATTTTGAATTTGATGTTGTATCAAATAAAGCACAAATTACCTTTAATTACCAGAGTGTCATAATTTGGACTAAATTATACATTAATTAAGACTTACATATTAAAAACTTAAATAGTGATTTGATTGATATGCATGAGAACATGAACAGACTGCATGGGAAGACTAAATACTTTGAATTAGTACTCTGTAATTACTTTTTACAATGATTTAGTTTACACAGCCACATATATTAGATTGAAGTGTAGATTATTAATTTATTACTGTATTTATAAGTTTCATCCCTAGCCACATAAATCATCATCAAAAAACACAATTTCTTACTTAACCTTTATCAAATCATCATCTAAAACCATGTCTGGATCTCCTAATCTTGATGAACTGAAAGATTTGTGTGGGTCTGATAAACTTCACAAATGTCTCAAGTTCCTCTTCAGTCAAGAAATTCCTCTAAATGAAGTAATGATCCAGTGTTTGGGTGAGAAGCGTGATGAGCTGCGGATAAGTGTTGATGAGTGCACCGAGAGAATGGCTGAGGTTTTAGATCTTAACTTTGATGAAGAAGAAGCTGCTACTGATGGTTATGAGTCCCTTGAGGAGGTTCAAGTGATGGAGCACCGTTTGCTGGAGTCCCTTTCGGCCATTTTGGTTGACCTTCGTGCTCTGGTATCCAAGGAGGAAGCCATTGCCGATATGGATTATTATGATCAGAGCTCCAGTTGAATGGTTGTTTAAGTAGGGTCTTTTTGGTTGGGTTTGGTGGTTCCTTAGCTTGTTATGTTTTTGGTTGTTGTTTTGAAGGAACAGCTGGTACATGTAATCACCCTCCTTAATCTTTAATAGTAATAAATATGAATTAGGTTTTTAAGTATGTCATAATCTTGTGTTTTTATTTTAAGAGATTGATTGTTTTATCATCATTAATTACAGGCATCCATATAAGAGCTTGATTGTTTTATCAAAATGAAATCAAGCAATAAATAATCAAAATAAACGCTCTATATAAGAGCTAGCTTGATTGTTTTATCATCATTACAGGCATCCATTTGGGTATTTATCAAGTCAGTCATGAATTAGTTTTTTAATTGTATGCTAATAAGATTTTTAAGTTGATTAGGTTATGATTTTTTGTATAGTTCGGATGGATTATTAAGGTTGCTTGATTCTTATTGTCTGCTATAGATGTTATAGAGTGTTTGGGATGGATTATTAAGGGTTCGGATGGATTATTAAGGGTTGCTTGAAATTGATGTATGGATATGTTTGCAAGTTAATTAGATTATTTGTGTTTAAGTAGCTTGTTTAGTTAGTACTCAGGTCAACCATGTTCCATTGTGGCTAGTCTTCGTTGGCGACTAATGTATTTATAGTTCTGTCAAGAATTATAATCATTCATCGCTGGCAAATGCTCGTCCCAATGGATCATGATTGGCCAGAAGATGTTGTGAAGGTGCAAGCCAGTCTGCATATAAAACTTTCACCCCACTTTTGGGAGAAACTGATGCTACTAGTAATGTTGAAGAAATGGCTAAGGTGGTACAACAAGACGAAGTTTCTACTGCTGTAGAGGTTTGGATTGTATGTTATTCTTTGTATCTGATCTTGGGAACGCCCATATCAGCAATTGTTAATGTTGTAAAAAAAACTTTTGGTAAGTAATATAATTCACCTTTTGTGAGATTACAACTACTGTAGAGATTTGGATTGTATGTTCTTCTTTGTATCTGATATTGGGAATGCCCATATCAGTTTCTACACTTTTTTTTCCTTCCTGAAATAGTGAATTTTATTAATTAAGGAACCAGCAACTTACAAAGATTATACAAGCAGTCAAATTGAACACACTCATTTGACTGATACAATATAACAGATACATTCTACACAATCATTCACGAATCACGAAACTAGCTGATTCAATATCCACCATTCTTCTAGACTTAGCAACTACATGCTAACATCTAGGCAACCATGGAGAAATATCCCTTATTGGCTACATTTCCACTAAACAAACACCCTTCCTAATTCCATCCTAGTCAGTTTCTACAGTTTAGTTGTTTAGATTTTGTAACAAAATGAAAAAATAATCTATAAGAGGAATATAAAAATAGTCTATAAGAGGAATATAAATTACCTGTGGCTCCCTTTTTTGGTATGTCCTCCCCAAAAATTTTGAAAAGCCCTCTATATTTTTTTCACCAAATTTCAAATTCTCCCTCCACCCATTTCCATCTCCACCTACGTTTCTCACATTTCTCACCAATCACCACGCACAGCCACCAATCAACAATTACCAATAACCAATCACCAATCACCAATCACCAATATATCACCAATTAATCACCAGTCACATCACAGCCACCATTCACCAGTCACCATCCATCATTTCACTTGTCGGTCCGGCCATCAACAATGGAGGGAGGTTCATTTAGATATAAATTAGGTACTTTTTTGAATTATTAATTTATTATGTTGGAATTTTAACTTATTATTCATTTTCATTGTATATTTTATTTGTTATGGATTTGTTGGTTTCTTGTTTCTTTGGTAATGTTAACTTATCGTGCTTTTGGCTGAATCATTTAATTAACTAACAACACAATAAAGATAACATGTTGTAATTTACACATTTTTCTTAATACACGTTTTCATATTTGACATTTAAGGCTTATTTAGATTGATGCCCAATACATTCATTCCATTGTGTTGTTGCAATTCTTATTGTAAACCTATCTTATTAATTAGCTAGACACTTGTGACTTGACATTGGAACTTCATCAATCTAAATCTTCATATATGCTTATATTGGTTTAACTTGTAACTTGTAGAATATATACGTTATCATTTGACTTCAACAATAATAGCATGGACAAGTCTTGGATGACAACTTGTAGGACCAACAAAGAATATATTGATGGAGTAGCATCGTTTATTAAGTATGCACTACACAACTTTCATAAGATGAAGAACAACGACCCACGAGTTAATATACGACAACTTAAGATGCCATGTCCGTGTACCACATGTTTAAACAAAAGAGAGCAAACAGTGGATGACGTGGAGTACCATTTATTCTACTACGGGATTAATCTTAGATACACAAAATGGGATAAATATGGAGAAAAGGATGAGCAAGCAACAACAGCCCAAATACCTGATAATGCAGAAATAGAGTTTGTTGACGACACGGATTGCGACATGGAGTCACATTCAGAAATTCCAACAGATGGCCCAGCAACAGTAGAAATGGTTAATGCTATGAAAGAAAATTTTGATGAGGATGACCTTGCCAAGTTTCAAAATCTATTATTAGACGCGGAGAAGCCACTTTATAAAGGATGTCCTGACTTCACAAAGTTGTCCGCAATAGTTAAACTACTCAACTTGAAGGGTAAGTATGGAGCTTCTGATAAGTTCTTTACTGAATTACTAGGATTGATAAAAAAATGCTACCTGCTGGTTACGAAATGGTTGAAAAAACTTATCAGGCCAAAAAACTAATGAGAACGATGGGATCAGGATACGAAAAGATACATGTATGTAGCAACAACTGCATTCTTTACTGGAAGACTAACAAGGAGTTGACTGTTTGTCCAACTTGTGGGATATTAAGATGGAAGGTGGATAATAAGACACGTAAAGTGTATGAAAACATTCCGGCAAAGGTCATGTGGTACTTTCCAATTATACCAAGACTGCAACGACTCTTTAAGTTAGAGAGTATTTCAGAAGATCTAAGAGGGCACGCCACAAGGAGGGTAACAGATGGTGTTTTACGTCACCCTGCAGATTCACAGGCATGGCGTACCATAGATGAAAAATTCCCCAACTTTGCTCAAGATCCGAGAAATCTACGGCTAGGAATATCGGCTGATGGGGTAGACGTCAACTCAGGAACTAGGCATCACAGTGTATGGCCAGTTTTATCTGTCATATACAACCTTCCTCCATGGTTGTATATGAAAAGAAAGTTTATCATGCTTTCGGTATTGATATCGGGATACCCGGGAAATGATATCGATGTATTTTTAGAACTGTTGGTAATGATCTGCATACCTTATTCGAGGATGGGGTTGATACATATAATGCTTGTACAAAAGAAATGTTTAAACTGTGTGTCGCTGTGTTATGGAAGATAAATGATTACCCTGCACTTGGTACATTATGTGGCTGCCCATACAGTGGATTCAAAGGTTGTGTTGTATGTAGGAAAGATACATACTGTGTTAGACTTTCCGCCTCATCCAAGCAAAGTTATGTTGGACACAGACGATATCTACCATACAACCATGTGTTCAGAAAGGAAAAGGCGGCGTTTAACGGAAAAGAAGATTTTCAGCTTGCTCCAACTCCATTGACTGGGGAACAAATATACAACGAGGTACAACTAATTGAAAATAAGTGGGGAAAAGGAAAACGAACAAACAATAACACCTCGAATAACCAAGAAGATATGAGAGGCAGTGGTGGGAAGATTACAACGCAGAAAAGGAAAAGAACAGAAGCAGAGGGTAGTGCAAGCCAAGTAAATGAACCATATTGGAAAAAATTCAACATTTGGTATCGAAAGCTAAGGTATTGGAGACATAATGCTGTTCCACATTGTATTGACTTCATGCATGTAGAAAAGAATGTTGCTGAGAGTCTAGTCTGAACTTTGCTGAATGTTCCTAGAAAGACAAAAGATGGAATGAATGCTCGATTGGTTCTGGAAGAGTTGGGGAAAAAAAAAGAGTTGTTTGCTAGGAAAGAAGCAGACAAAACAACACTACCTCCAGCATGTTACACATTAACGAATGCTGAAAAAGACATATTTTGTGAAACGTTAAGCAACATCAGGGTACCACAAGGCTATTGTTCAAATTTCTCTAGTTTGGTCAGCCAAAATGATAAGAAGCTCATTCGCATGACTATCACATGCTAATGCAAGAGTTTTTGCCCATTGTTATACGTTCAATCATGCACCCACCCACACGATTTTCTATTTCTTTAAAGCTATATGTAGGAAAGAAATCATCTTGCAAGAACTAGATATGATGCAACAAGAACTTGTTGTGACGCTGTGCCTTCTCGAGAAGTTCTTTCCTCCCTCATTTTTTGATATTATGATACACTTGACAGTGCACCTAACTAGGGTGGTAGAATTATGTGGTTCCGTATGCTTTCGGTGGATGTATCCCTTCGAAAGATGTATGAAGGTTATTAAAGGACATGTGCGAAATAGAAATAGACCAGAGGGATGCATTGCTGAGGAGACTATCGCGGAAGAAACAATAGAGTTTCTTAGCGAGTATCATAAAACCATGAAAACTATTGGTATCCCACCTGATAAACATGTAACCAATGAAAATGAGGATGGAAAGCCATTGACGGCCGGCAAAACAAATGCACTTACCAGAGATGTCTTTCAGAAAGCACATTTGTATGTAATACAGAATATAGATGATATTGTGCCGTATATCGAGTAAGTATTACTAACACATGTGTATTTCGTTGCTTAAAATGTTGTATCAAATATAATAATCAAATACATTGTTTTGTTTCAGCCGACACAAGCGATTTTTGAAAACAAAATACCCGGATAGAAAAATGGCATTGCTGGAGAATGAGCACACTAAATCTTTTGCTAAGTGGTTACACGAAGAGGTAATTACTCGTATGTTGCTTATACTACTTGTTTGTTTGTTGATAAATATAAGTGAGTTGTTCCTGCAATTTAAAGGTAATATATACTTGTAATGAAATTCAGGTTGAGAGAGAGTTAGCGATATCCAAAGATAGTGTATCAGAAACTGTGAGGTGGATATCATTTGGACCACGCGCCAACGTAGTGAAATACGAGTCATATAACATCAATGGGTATACATTTCGTACGAAAAGTAATGATGGCATAGTTTACCAGAACAGTGGGGTTAGTGTTGAGGCAGCAGATCTTCACATATCCAAAGAAGTTGCAACCACAAGAAAAGAATTTTATTATGGGATTTTACAAGAGATATGGGTACTAGATTACCGTTTCAGGCAAATTCCTCTTTTCAAATGTGATTGGGTTAATTCAAAACATGGTGGGGTTAAACGCGATACTCTTGGTTACACATTGGTAGACCTGAATAATTTAGGCCACAAGAATAATCCGTTCATATTAGCCTCACAAGCACGACAAGTGTTTTATGTGAAAGACCAGGCAGACAAAAAATTGTCTATTGTCTTTAAAACACCTACCAAGAATTACAAAGATACGTATGACGATGTTGATGAGGAATTTAGTACAGTCATTCACGAGCAAAATGATAACATATTGCCGCGAATAAATCCACAAGCAAAAGATGCCTACCATCGAACCGACTGCGAAGGTTTTGTTATACGAAAATCAAAGTGAAGCACGTGTCATTCTCAAGCTGTAACACTCTGTTTAGGGATTTATTTTTGTCTGCAGAACCTATTTAAGCTTTTGTTTTGCTGCAAATACTCTTTTAAAGGATTTATGTTGTTGTTGTTGTCGTGTTAATTGTTTAGTTCGTACTTGTGAATACTCTTTTAAAGGATTCCAGATTATACAAAACTATAACTTCTGGCAGCATAAACTGTGTACTAGCAATATTAACTACGTACTAGCAGTAGTAAACACCCTGCATATTTTTGTTACAGTTGTCATGTATATGCAATTTTCATGTATGTGGTTATGCCTTTATATAGTGCAGAGTTGAAAAAAAACAGTGTTTGGTATGAAAGATTTTCAATTTCAGGCACAATTTGTTGAAAAAACAGTGGTTGAAAAACTAGTCAATATGCAGTCATGACTAATAGACTGAACTCAATTAAGTGAATATCAAACTACATAAGTTATCAGAAATGTGTGACCATATTTATCGAATTGTGACTACGCTTGATCAGTGTTGAACCGTCAGATTATTATTAACCAAGGTTAATAAGTCAAAAACAGCTTAGACTAATGCTCCGTGGAGTACAATGTATCCTCGGGTCGTATTTCCCAACGAGGCGTGAAATCTGTAATAAAACAAAATTTGGGATCGGGTGATTATGAATGGGCAAAGGTGAGTTTGATTTATACTACTGATTTATACAATTTAAACAAATAAGAAAATAAACTTTAAACAGTTACGGGAACTTAAAAACGTATACAAATTAAAACTTACGTCTACGTACAGGGAAAAAGGTGAGTTTTAATGCAAATTTAAACTACAGGGGGCAAAATTGAAAATTCTACAAACCTAAACTTAAAAGAAAATCTAATTTAAAAAGAAAATTATTTTTTAGATTATTTTATTATTTAATATTAATTATTTAATTAAAAATGTATTTAACTATTTATTTTAAACTAACTTAATTAAAACTAAAAATAATAAACACTACAAATTAAACTAAAAATTTATAAAAATAATTTCTAAACTTAAAAATGAACTTGAAGAAAGTATAAAAAATTAAAATAAATATTTTTGTCTTTTTATAGTTTTTCTTTTGATTAATTACTAATTATTTTAACTAAACTATTTAAACTATTTTAAATTAATAATAATACTAAAATGACTTAGAAAATTATGGAAAAAATTATAAATCTAATTAACCATCACGGGAATCCTAAAAAAGTATAAAAACTTTATTTTATGTATTTTTAATTTAATCTATTAATTATTATGCTATTTATTAATTAATATCTAATTAAACTAATTAAATTATGAAAACTAGTAAATGAACAGTATAAATCACAAGAAAATTTCTAAAATTATTTTATGACTTATAAAATCTAGGAAAAATATAAAATATAGGTGTTACCTTATAAAAATTAATTATGCTATTTAATCCTTATTTATTAACTAATTATTAATTAAACTAATTTTAATTATAATAAATACTAAATGGAAAGTTAAAATTATAAAACTTTTTATATAACTATATTAAAGTAATATAAACTTTATAAAAATATAAAATTTCACAAAAACTGATTAATAAGCTATTTTAATAATTAAATACTAATTATTATTAATTACCTATTTAAACTACTTTTAATTTTAATAAATACTAAACTATATTATAAAAATCTGAAAATTTTTATATAACTACTAATTAATGACAGAAAAGTATAAAAAATATAAAAAGCTAAAAAAACTAAAAAATAAGCTGTTAAATAAGCTAGGTTGTGTGGAATAAGCTATTTGGACAAAAACCCATATAAAGGTATATGGGCTACCCCTTCCAACGGAACTGGTGCCCCAGAGCAGTTGGAAGGGGTGTGGGGGTTAAATGCATGCTATCTATCTTGAGGTCCCAGGTTCGATTCCCACCCACACCCAAATTTTTTAAACTTTTTATTTTTTTTTATTTTCTTTTTACACAACTGCTTAATAAGTAATAATAAGCTTATTTAATAAAGACAAACTTTTTAGAACTTGCAAATAAGCTCAGAATAAGCTTAAATGCTCAACAGTGAACAAAATAAGCTAAAATGGATTTTAAAAGTTCAATAAGCTTTAAATAAGCTACAAACTAAAAGCTAATATGAAATAAGGTCATAATAAGTTAAATAAACTATAACTAAGCAAGAACAAACTTGATTATACACTAAATAAGCTGATAAGCTAGAATAAGCAAATCCAAATAACCACAGTCCAAACACAGGCTAAATCAAGCACCTTTTGACCTCTGTGGGGTCCACAGAGGTGAAAGGAAATCCAATTTGAAACTTGACCCTCAAAGTTGACCTGGTCAACTTGGAAATAAGCAAATAAGCTAGGCTTATTGCTTATAAATGCACCCTTGGTGAGCCTTGGTACTTGGGTGCAAAAATCTGAGTGCTCAGGTTTTAGCTTCTGAGATAGGTCACAAGGGAGGTCAAATAAGATAGGTTCTAATAAGCTGAAGCCCTAACTAAACCTAGGTCTGAGTAGATGGGGTAATAAGCTAAGAGACAGGGTGTGGGGTCCACTGAGTCAGACTCAGTGAGCTTGTGAAGTTTGGTGTATCAGCTCAGTACTTAGTATAATGAAACAAATGGGATCAGCTAAGAGCTTGATGCAGCCCTAGTAAAGAAGCTGTAAAATGGAAAATAAACTTTGGAATCTTGAGTTGGGTGGTTAAGCTTTGCAAAAAGCATAAACACACAAGCTTGGGACCACTGAAGAGCTTATTGAGAGCTTATGAAAATGGCTCACCTACACTGAGTAATCAGTATATCTATTGGATTGGACCAACAAAAAGCTATGAGTTGCCCTATTAATTAAGCTAGGAATGATGAAATAAACCCTGATTCAACAAGTAAAGCTCATGGACATGCCAATAAGCTAAGAAAATTATGGTGGGGTCCACTGGGTAAGTTACAATAAGCCCAAGAAAATGGCTCAACACCTGTGGTGCAGGGCACACTTATGTGAAAACAGACAAGTTTGGATAAGCTTTTTTATAAGCAAATGGATTCCACAGTCCAATTTTCTTTTTGAAAAAGATACACAAGCTAACAAAGAACTCAAATCCACAAGAATTTCTTATTTCCAATCCCTAAATATCTTTGTGCATGATCTGAGATATTTGTCCATTTTGACAGTTATGCATTTTGACTTTTTAGGATTTTACATAAGATTGACTTTCTTGAGATACTAATCATACTAGATTACTAGAGATGTTGTTTTAAGCTAAATTATGACTGGATTGAGCTATTTATAGCACTTATGTATATACACCTAGGATTATACAACCTAAATCTCATGACAGTTAAGTTAAATGAGACAACAAGCAATTTTTGACTTATTTTGCAAACAAGACCTATTTTAGTGACCTAACTGAGCTATTGTTGCCTATTTAGACTTGTTTCAATAACAAACATTGAGAAAATAAACCTAAAACCCAGGGAAACAACCTGAGCCAAACACCCCCTTATCTAAGCTGTCTTGGTATCAAAAGTTAAAGGACATGATTTTTGCAATGAAACTCATTCCCAGAAGTTGAAACATGTATTTAAGCAATAAATAAGCAAGTTTAAAGAGTAATTAGACTAGTTAAATAAGCAATTGACAATAAGCAGGTTTAACAAGTTAACTAGATAAACAATGAACCAAAATAATTTAAACTACCAAATAAACATATGTTGCTACACTAAATAACTAATAAGCATACATAAGTATGAAAAGACAGAAATAAGCAGTTATAAGCAATTTAATAAGCTATGCTACAGTAACTATGCAACAAAAACTGAAAATGTGCTTACAAGTTGAACCTGTGCTGAGAATAAGGAACCAAGAATCAAGATCACTTCCTAAACCTCCCATGAGGTACTACAACCATGTCCATCCAGATTTAAGCATGCTCCATTATTTCTTCTTTGCTGTGTACCACTTTTTATTTTTCAACTATTTAAGATGATTTTTTTTTTTTATGAACTAATACATACAATTAAAGTTTTCTAAGACTTATTCAAGCTTTTTTCAGAGCTTATATAAGCTTATTACTCCAATATAACAACACTAATATTGATATTGATCAAACTTGAGAATTTTGAATTTTTAAGAAATTCATAAACTGAGAATGAACTGAGAAACTGAAATTAAAGCTTGTAAATAGTTTTATTACAACTCTAGAACATTAGTACAATATTTAGAAACTGGAATTTGAACTGAAAGGATAAATTATAATTTAACGACATACATTAATACTAAACTAAAAACTAACTGACTAATCCTTCTTCATCTTGCTCCTTTTATAGCCTCCACATGATCCAGGTGTCTTCCTAAGCATTTCCCACCTATTTCCAGCCTTGATACGTGTCCAATTGATGTACAGGTGTTCAAAAAGCATTTTGGCACCAAAAACCACCAAGGTTGCTTGCAGCCGAATTTTTAGCATTAAATGCGATTGATGTGACAATGGAGGGTTAAGGGGACAATTTGAGGTGTAAGGGGTGATGTTGGTGTAGTATGGTGTGTAGGGGTGATGCAGGGATGGTGGAGTAGTACGTGTCCAATTGTGGAGCAAAGCTAAGGTTTTGGAACTCTTGGAGAGGGTGACAGGTGGAAGATGATATGGAAAGGTGATGGCAAGTGGGGGTGGTGTATGGTGGATGGTGATGCAGCAGGTGAGGAGGGGGGAGAGGTTGAAGAAGGTGGATGTGGAGTCAATGCGGGTCAATGCCCGTGATAACAAAAAGGGGAATGGGCTCAGGTTCTTTTGGGCTTGGGAAAGAAATAGCAGGCCTGGGTTTTGGTTATTTTGGATTTGGAATTGGATTTTGTTATTTTTTTGATCCGTTTGGTTTTGTAAAGTTTAGCCCAAGGACTAAACTTGTAAAATCTGAATTCCAGGGACCAAACTTGAAACTTTTCCAAATTATATCACAAAGGACCTTTCTTGCCATTTAAAATATTATAAGGACCTTTTTTAATTTTTTCCAAAATAAAACAACCGGGGACCATTTTTGCCAAATTTATAAAGTTTGAGGGTAGAAAGTGTAATTTTCCAAAAGTTAATCAAAAATGACTTGATTTGTTAATTATGAATAGTACAAGGGTATATTTTGATAATTTTCCATTTTTAAATACCCAGGGACTATTTTTGCCATTTTTGAAACTTCAGGGACCAATTTTGTAATTTCCTCAAACTTTTTATCCAGGGATTAATTATGATACTTTTTGAATTCCCAAGGACTAAAATTGACTTTTCTTTCCAAAATAAACTACCAGGGACTAAAACTGACAAGTTTTGAAACTTGGGGGACCTGTTTTGCCATTTGTGCAAATTTTGAACTTTCAAGGATAAAATTTGTTATTTCATGATTCCTGGGGGACTTTTGTTGACATTTCTTCAAAATAATTTTCCCAGGGACCATTTCTGACATTTCTTGAAAGTTCAGGGACTGATTCTGCCAATTGTGCAAACTTTGCACGTTTTTCATCTGTTTTCAATCCTTTTGCACCTGAAACATATAAAAACATATTTCAAAGATATTTATAGTATTATGTGGTGTTTCTGTGTGTTTTTAACTGTTTTTTGTATTTTAAACAGGACAAAAATGATGAGTTTTTATGAACTCATCAATCCCCTACACTTAACTATTGCTAGTCCCTAGCAATCTGGCATCCACTAAAAACCCATTTTTAAAATTTAATGGATTTTTGATATCTCTTTACCAGACAGCCATTACTTCTGGAGTAGCCAGGTGTGAAAACTGTGGTACACCTGATAACCGTGTGATTTTGAGCAAACCACCAGCTGTCAACGGATTTGATTAGTCTTTACCAAAAGCCGTTTGCTTCTGGACTAGCCAACTCTTGATGGACTAAGTCAACATCTTGGTGAGCTGATTACCAATTATGGATTTTCACTGCCTTTACCACAAGCCATAACCTTGCGGGCTAGCCAACTCATTTGCTTTATGGGATATGGGGAGTTGAGGAACCATACAATTTTTGGCAAATTGCAAGCCATAAACGGGTTTGAGTTATCTTTACCAAGAGCCGTTTGCTCCTGGATTAGCCAGTCCTTGTGTGGATTAGACATGGTGGACTAATAACCATTTGTTGCGTTAATGCCAAGTACTTCATTAAGTGAAAATTTTGAAAAAATTTTTAAATTTTTGGCAAAAACGGGGGTACTAGATGTATAATGTGATTAAATTCGCTAGAATTTCCCCCCCTACACTTAGAAATGAATATTGTCCTCAATATTCAAAGTTCCGGCTATTATGCCGATTCTTTGAACGTAAAAAGGTAATATTACAAGCTAAATGTAGGAACAACTTTTATTTTATTTTTGTATTTTTTTTATTTTTATTCTATGTACTTTATTTACAGTAGGGCAACTCCCCTACACTTGGGTGATACACACGGGTGAAAACCCATGTTTATACTACTGTTTTTGATTTTTTTACTTTTATAAATGTTTTTGTATTTTTAAATTTTATATATATGTGTACAAAAGAAAGAAAATTCCTTACAACCGCCCGTCGAAAGGGAATCTGGGTCTGACAGAGCTCAGTAACTGTAAACAGCCAACAACCGAATGTTGTAACTAAGGGACTAATCAAACTGGGCAAGTTGTGTGCAAAGGAAAAATATTTTTGTATTTTATATTGTTTATGTAATCACTACCTCCCAGGCTTGTGTCAGGTTTACCACGCTAGCTAATCACTTGTGAATGATTAACTGTAATAAATATGTCCTGACAGCTAGGGAGTTGAATGATAAAGTATATAATATACATACAAGAATAGATATTTGAACAAAATTTACAAAATTTCATTATTATTTATGTACATGATACTAATGTTTTTGTTTTCCGAGTCACTAGCTTGACTCGACCCCGTATTAATTAGTCCGTGGGGAAAGTTTGGAGATCTGGGACAACCACTTGTGGTATGTCCCCTCCAAAGTAGTGTTTCAAACGATGTCCATTTACTTTAAAGTTGGGACCGTCAGGTTGCGATAACTCAACAGTTCCGTATGGGTATACTTTTGCTACAGTAAATGGTCCAGACCAACGGGTTTTTAGCTTGCCCGAGAAAATTTTCAATCTTGAATTGAAAAGAAGGACTCTGTCACCAACGTTAAAAAGGCGGTTCTTTATTTTAGAGTCATGTATCTTCTTAGTCTTTTCTTTATAGATTAAAGAATTCTCGTAAGCTTGATCACGTAGTTCATTTAGCTGAACCTTACGGTGATCACCCGCTGTCTGAATGTCAAAGTTTGCATGTTTCAAAGCCCAGTAGGCTTTGTGCTCTAATTCGATCGGAAGATGACATGTCTTTCCGTACACCAACTTGTATGGAGTACACCCAATGGGTGTTTTATAAGCCGTACGAAAAGCCCAGAGTGCGTCGTCCAATTTGTCCGACCAAGAGGCACGGTTTTCACCAACCGTCCTCTCCAGAATTCTCTTTATGCCTCGATTTGAGACCTCCACCTGCCCACTAGTTTGGGGGTGATATGCAGTAGAAAGACGGTGAGTTACACCATATTTCAGCATTACTCTTGCAAATTGATCATTGCAAAAGTGTGTACCACGATCACTGATAATGGCACGAGGAGTTCCGAAACGAGCAAAGAGAGACTTCAGAAATTTTACAACTACTCGGGCATCATTGGTGGGTAAAGCTTTTGCTTCAACCCATTTAGATAAATAGTCAACAGCCACGAGTATATACTTGTTACCTCTTGAAGATGGGAATGGGCCCATAAAATCAATGCCCCAGATATCAAATATTTCACAGACTTGGATGATGTTTTGAGGCATTTCATCCTTCTTAGAAACATTCCCGTGATGCTGACAAGCATCACAAGTTTTGACAAGTTCTTGGGCATCTTTATAGATGGTGGGCCAGTAAAATCCAGAATCAAACACCTTTTTGGCGGTGTAGTTTGAGCTGTGATGTCCCCCAGTGGGTCCATCATGACAAGCTTTGAGGATTTCCATGGCTTCATTACCATGGACACACCGTCGGATGACTTGATCCGCACATATCTTAAAGAGGTAGGGGTCGTCCCAGAAATAGTGTTTAACGTCTTTGAAGAATTTTTTCTTCTGTTGGGACGACATCCCTTTTACAACGAAATTACCCGCATGGTAGTTTGCAAAATCTGCAAACCATGGGGTAGAAGTATCATCCCTGGTAGAGATTAGATTGAGAGTCTCCAGAGGAAAAGTTTCATTAATTTCTTTTCTCTCGAGAATATCTTGATGAGGATTCTCTAACCGGGATAAGTGATCAGCAGCAAGGTTCTCTGCTCCTTTTTTGTCTCGTATGAGTATATCGAATTCCTGAAGGAGCAGGACCCAACGGAGCAGTCTTGGCTTTGCATCCTGTTTAGTGAACAGGTATTTCAAAGCCGAGTGGTCCGTGTACACCACGCATTTGGTTAGGATTAAGTAAGACCTAAATTTCTCAAAGGCATATACCACAGCTAATAATTCTTTTTCTGTGGTGGTATAATGTACTTGAGCTTCACTCATGGTCTTACTTGCGTAGTGTATTGGCTGAAAATGTTTGGATTTGCGTTGCCCCAGAACTGCACCAATAGCGAAATCGCTAGCATCGCACATAAGTTCGAAGGGTAAGTCCCAGTCGGGGGCAACAAGGATTGGTGCCTCGGTAAGCTTTTTCTTTAAAGTAGAGAAAGCTTCGATGCACTCGGGGGAAAAGATAAAAGGAGCATCCTTTTCAAGAAGATGAGTCATGGGCCGAGCTATTTTGGAGAAATCCTGAATGAATCTCCGATAGAACCCGGCATGGCCAAGGAAACTCCTAATTCCTTTAACAGTGGTGGGATGAGGCAGTTTAGCTATAACATCAATTTTGGCCTTATCGACCTCAATCCCACTTTTTGAAATTTTATGGCCGAGGACAATGCCCTCCTTAACCATAAAATGGCTCTTCTCCCAATTTAGACAAAGATTAGTGTCTTCACAACGTTGAAGCATCTTTTCTAAATGGGAGAGGCATGAGTCGAAAGAATTCCCAATGACTGAGAAGTCATCCATGAATACCTCCATGGTTTTCCCGATCATGTCGTGGAAAATAGCCATCATGCACCTCTGGAAAGTGCCCAGAGCATTGCATAACCCAAAAGGCATGCGACGATAGGCAAATGTTCCGTAAGGACATGTGAAGGTAGTTTTATCTTGATCCTGTGGATCAATGGGAATCTGGAAGTAACCCGAGAAGCCGTCGAGGAAGCAATAATACTCATTCCCCGCTAGTCTCTCGAGCATCTGATCCATAAAGGGTAGAGGGAAATGGTCTTTGCGGGTGGCTTCGTTAAGCTTTCTGTAATCGATACATACTCGCCACCCTGTAACCAAACGAGTTGGTATCAACTCGTTATCCTCATTTGTGACAACCGTGATGCCACCCTTTTTTGGAACACAATGTATTGGGCTAACCCAAGGACTATCTGATATAGGGTAAATCAATCCCGCATCGAGAAGTTTGATAACTTCTTTCTTGATAACTTCGTGGATTTTTGGATTTACCCTTCTTTGATGCTGCACGGTAGGTTTAAAGTCCTCTTCCATTAGGATTTTGTGTGTACAAAAATCCGGGTTAATACCCTTTATGTCTGAGAGTTTCCAAGCAATTGCTTGCTTGTGGGACTTTAAAACCTTATGCAGCGCGGTTTTCTCCTCATCCTTTAAGTCTTTGGCAATAATGACCGGTAACTTATCGTTACCTTCCAAGAATGCATATTCTAGATGAGGAGGCAGGTCCTTAAGTTCGACCTCGGGGAAATCATCAGTTTTCTCAACATATTTGACTTCCGTGTTATGAAGTTGTGGAGGTAGAACAGGAATGGGAGAGGGATCTTTGTTCAATAACTTCTCGAGGAGAAGTATATCCCTTTCCGGGTCAATCTCTTGGTTATCAATCCCCTCGGGAACTGAATTACTTTTGAGAAAGGCCTTTAATTCCTCAAGGACGAAATCACTTCCCTCAAACGGAGTGAGGGAAGGAGAAGAATTAGCGATTATGGGGTGAGAAGAGGGAGTGGAATTTTCACTCAGAGAACTATCAGCGAAACCAAGGATTTCCTGAGCATACTCCTCGGATACAATGTCAATGACATCAATTCGGTTTACCGATTCAGCATCATAATTCGAGGAGTATCTCGAGGTTTGATCAAGATTGAACGTTATCGCTTCAGTGCCAACTCGTAACGTGATTTCCTCATCGAAAACATCGATTAATGCACGACCCGTCCTTAAGAATCCCCTCCCAAGAATGAGAGGAACTCTTGGATCCGCATCGAAATCAACAACGACAAAGTCTGCCGGAAACTGGAACTTTCCCACTCTTACAAATACGTCCTCGGCAATACCAAGGGGACGTGAAATTGAACGGTCTGCAAGCTCGAGAGTCATGCATGTGGGACTAAGTGCCTGAAGAGAGAGCTTTTTCCAAACTGAGTAGGGCATTAAGTTGATGCTTGCACCAAGATCGGCCAAGGCAAAGCAGTCAACCATTCCTGGAAATACGCAAGGTATTAGAAATTTTCCAGGATCTCCTAGCTTCGCGGGAAGCTGTTTCAACAGAACTGCAGAGCAGTTCTCGTTGAGTGGAGTTCGTGCCATCTCAAACAGTTTTTCTTTATTGCTCAACAGATTTTTGATTGTCGATGCGAATTTGGGCATTAAAAGAAGAGCATCAGCGAAGCTAATATCGAAGTGTAGTTCTTGAAAAATCTGAAAGAATTTTTTCATCAGATGATTAGCTTTTTAACGGAGCTTCTGGTCTTGCAATCGTGAGGGATATGGAATTGTTGGTTTTGGGTTGGCTTTTGGGTTTTCAACAGGACCTTCGGTAGTTTCAAATACGACTCTTTTAGGAGGAGTCGGGACCGGGATAACTGGAGGTGGGACGTCGTCGGTACTTCCATTATGAATAGGAGGTATCGTGTCCGTTGTAACCTCAGCTTCTTTTTCCAGTACCTCAGGAGAAGAGAAAGAGGTAGATGGAGTTTTAGGTCCTTTATATGAAGCTCCACTCCTTGTGGTGATCGCCTTAACATCGCCCCTCGGATTAGCGATCGTGTTGCTAGGTAAAGTACCTGAGCCCGAGGGTCGATCATTTAAAGATTTCTTTATGTCAGAAATCTGGCAGATCAACAACCTGTTGGTTTCTTCCTGTGCTTTCATGAATTGTTTTAACAATTCATCAGAAGAGTTAGGGTTTGGAACAACAACTGGTGTTTGAACGAGAGGGGTTTGCCCTCGAATGTTCTGCTGAAACCCTTGATTTTGGAATTGTCCCTGATTAGGGTTTCCATGAAAGTAGCCAGGATTATAGTTACTCGGTCCCTGATTTCTATTCCCCTGATTTTGAAAGTTTTGGGGATAACCTTGATTAAAGTGACCTTGGTTAGAATAACCTTGGTTACTTCTGTTTGGGTTTTGGGGACGGTTTTGGGTGTTCTGGTTAAAACCAGGTGGTACAGAGTTCGGACGCCATGGTGGCTCAGCAGGAGGACGGTATGGATTGCCTCCTTGGCTAGAGCTACCAGCAATCGCGTTGGTTTCAAATGTGTTATTGTCTGTGGCAGTACAATTATAGTAGGCATGTGGTCCACCACAGGTAACACAAACATCCACTTTCTTCACTTCAGCATGTGAAGGATTCTGTGGGAACGAGACTTTCTTCTGATTGGAGTGAACCAAGGCTTGTATAGCATCCGTGAGTTTATCAATCTTAGCATCGGTACTAGATTGATTCATGGTAGAAGAAGAAGGATCGACCTGTTTATTACGTATGGTTCGAACCTTGGACTTATTTTCAATTATTGCTAAAGCTTCCTTGACAGTACGACTCAAAAAATTCCCTCCTGCTGAGGCATTAAGGGAATCTTGGTCTGCTTGGCTTACTCCGTTATAAAATGTGTCGAGTTGCATTAACTCAGAAAATCCATGGTGGGGGCATTTGCGAATCAACTCTTTGAATCTATCCCATGCTTCACTGAATGTCTCACCAGGTCTTTGTGAAAACTTGGTGATCTCATTCCTCAGATAGGCAGTTTTGGATGGTGGATAGAATTCATTCACAAATTTCTTAACTAGATCTTCCCATGTTTCTATGGATCGAGGGGGTTGTTTCTCTAGCCAGATTCTGGCTGCTCCCTCGAGAGAAAATGGAAACAGAAGTAGTTTAATAGCCTCCGATGGGACATTCTTATATTTGATGGTGGATGTAATCTTGTTAAACCATCTTATATGTGAATGACGATCGTCCCTTTCGAAACCATAGAACTGATTAGAAGTAACCAGATTAAGTAATCCGGTTTATAATTCGAAATTATCAGATACTATGGCGGGTACAATAATAGCATCTCCATAACCCTCGATGGGTGCCTGGAGAAGCTCTGACATTGGGCGTTCTTCTGCCATGATGACTGTAGGTTTAGGTTCAGTCTGTATTTGAGTTTCAATTTTCGGGGCAGATTGTGTACGTTTTCGAGGAATACTAACAAGCTCGCGATGAGGACTTGTAGACCTAGAATAACGTGTGTGCATGTACTAAAAACAAAATTTTCAAAATAAGATCGAGGCAAAACCACAGTAAACTTAACCCAATAATCACAGGTAAAATGGCTTCTTTATAAAAGGTACACCACTTACACGGATATTACGTTAAATTTTTTATATCTTATGTTTGGGAACTTATTCTGAAGGTTATTTAATTTATTCACAAGAAAATGTTTTTGGGTATATGTGTATGGGTGAAAACTTGGAAAATATTTTTGGAATCGATTCGTTAACCGAAATCGTTCCTTTAAAATCACTCGCAGGCTAGCGGGAGGAAATAAATGGATTCCTCTTCAGTTCGCAATTTAATGTCAGAACTTACCTTATACCAGCTGTTTCAGGTTGTGATTTTAAAGAAAACGAAGTAATTTAACTTCACGATTTATTTTGTTGTTTATTTAATTTTTTTGGTGTTTTTAACACTTTAGGAAAAGTGTTAGTGAACTTTTCAGTTATGATATTTATTTTTACAAAAATTTACAGACTGATGGTATTTGTACAGTGAGTTGATATTCAGAACCACGTATGCTTCCAAATTCGTTGTACGCAGCACACCTCCCCGGCAGCGGCGCCAAAATTTTGATCAGTGCTGAACCGTCAGATTATTATTAACCAAGGTTAATAAGTCAAAAACAGCTTAGACTAATGCTCCGTGGAGTACAATGTATCCTCGGGTCGTATTTCCCAACGAGGCGTGAAATCTGTAATAAAACGAAATTTGGGATCGGGTGATTATGAATGGGCAAAGGTGAGTTTGATTTATACTACTGATTTACACAATTTAAACAAATAAGAAAATAAACTTTAAACAGTTACGGGAACTTAAAAACGTATACAAATTAAAACTTACGTCTACGTACAGGGAAAAAGGTGAGTTTTAATGCAAATTTAAACTACAGGGGGCAAAATTGAAAATTCTACAAACCTAAACTTAAAAGAAAATCTAATTTAAAAAGAAAATTATTTTTTAGATTATTTTATTATTTAATATTAATTATTTAATTAAAAATGTATTTAAATATTTATTTTAAACTAACTTAATTAAAACTAAAAATAACAAACACTACAAATTAAACTAAAAATTTATAAAAATAATTTCTAAACTTAAAAATGAACTTGAAGAAAGTATAAAAAATTAAAATAAATATTTTTGTCTTTTTATAGTTTTTCTTTTGATTAATTACTAATTATTTTAACTAAACTATTTAAACTATTTTAAATTAATAATAATACTAAAATGACTTAGAAAATTATGGAAAAAATTATAAATCTAATTAACCATCACGGGAATCCTAAAAAAGTATAAAAACTTTATTTTATGTATTTTTAATTTAATCTATTAATTATTATGCTATTTATTAATTAATATCTAATTAAACTAATTAAATTATGAAAACTAGTAAATGAACAGTATAAATCACAAGAAAATTTCTAAAATTATTTTATGACTTATAAAATCTAGGAAAAATATAAAATATAGGTGTTACCTTATAAAAATTAATTATGCTATTTAATTCTTATTTATTAACTAATTATTAATTAAACTAATTTTAATTATAATAAATACTAAATGGAAAGTCAAAATTATAAAACTTTTTATATAACTATATTAAAGTAATATAAACTTTATAAAAATATAAAATTTCACAAAAACTGATTAATAAGCTATTTTAATAATTAAATACTAATTATTATTAATTACCTATTTAAACTACTTTTAATTTTAATAAATACTAAACTATATTATAAAAATCTGAAAATTTTTATATAACTACTAATTAATGACAGAAAAGTATAAAAAATATAAAAAGCTAAAAAAACTAACAAATAAGCTGTTAAATAAGCTAGGTTGTGTGGAATAAGCTATTTGGACAAAAACCCATATAAAGGTATATGGGCTACCCCTTCCAACGGAACTGGTGCCCCAGAGCAGTTGGAAGGGGTGTGGGGGTTAAATGCATGCTATCTATCTTGAGGTCCCAGGTTCGATTCCCACCCACACCCAAATTTTTTAAACTTTTTATTTTTTTTGATTTTCTTTTTACACAACTGCTTAATAAGTAATAATAAGCTTATTTAATAAAGACAAACGTTTTAGAACTTGCAAATAAGCTCAGAATAAGCTTAAATGCTCAACAGTGAACAAAATAAGCTAAAATGGATTTTAAAAGTTCAATAAGCTTTAAATAAGCTACAAACTAAAAGCTAATATGAAATAAGGTCATAATAAGTTAAATAAACTATAACTAAGCAAGAACAAACTTGATTATACACTAAATAAGCTGATAAGCTAGAATAAGCAAATCCAAATAACCACAGTCCAAACACAGGCTAAATCAAGCACCTTTTGACCTCTGTGGGGTCCACAGAGGTGAAAGGAAATCCAATTTGAAACTTGACCCTCAAAGTTGACCTGGTCAACTTGGAAATAAGCAAATAAGCTAGGCTTATTGCTTATAAATGCACCCTTGGTGAGCCTTGGTACTTGGGTGCAAAAATCTGAGTACTCAGGTTTTAGCTTCTGAGATAGGTCACAAGGGAGGTCAAATAAGATAGGTTCTAATAAGCTGAAGCCCTAACTAAACCTAGGTCTGAGTAGATGGGGTAATAAGCTACAAAATAAGCTAAGAGACAGGGTGTGGGGTCCACTGAGTCAGACTCAGTGAGCTTGTGAAGTTTGGTGTATCAGCTCAGTACTTAGTATAATGAAACAAATGGGATCAGCTAAGAGCTTGATGCAGCCCTAGTAAAGAAGCTGTAAAATGGAAAATAAACTTTGGAATCTTGAGTTGGGTGGTTAAGCTTTGCAAAAAGCATAAACACACAAGCTTGGGACCACTGAAGAGCTTATTGAGAGCTTATGAAAATGGCTCACCTACACTGAGTAATCTGTATATCTATTGGATTGGACCAACAAAAAGCTATGAGTTGCCCTATTAATTAAGCTAGGAATGATGAAATAAACCCTGATTCAACAAGTAAAGCTCATGGAGATGCCAATAAGCTAAGAAAATTATGGTGGGGTCCACTGGGTAAGTTACAATAAGCCCAAGAAAATGGCTCAACACCTGTGGTGCAGGGCACACTTATGTGAAAACAGACAAGTTTGGATAAGCTTTTTTATAAGCAAATGGATTCCACAGTCCAATTTTCTTTTTGAAAAAGATACACAAGCTAACAAAGAACTCAAATCCACAAGAATTTCTTATTTCCAATCCCTAAATATCTTTGTGCATGATCTGAGATATTTGTCCATTTTGACAGTTATGCATTTTGACTTTTTAGGATTTTACATAAGATTGACTTTCTTGAGATACTAATCACACTAGATTACTAGAGATGTTGTTTTAAGCTAAATTATGACTGGATTGAGCTATTTATAGCACTTATGTATATACACCTAGGATTATACAACCTAAATCTCATGACAGTTAAGTTAAATGAGACAACAAGCAATTTTTGATTTATTTTGCAAACAAGACCTATTTTAGTGACCTAACTGAGCTATTGTTGCCTATTTAGACTTGTTTCAATAACAAACATTGAGAAAATAAACCTAAAACCCAGGGAAACAACCTGAGCCAAACACCCCCTTATCTAAGCTGTCTTGGTATCAAAAGTTAAAGGACATGATTTTTGCAATGAAACTCATTCCCAGAAGTTGAAACATGTATTTAAGCAATAAATAAGCAAGTTTAAAGAGTAATTAGACTAGTTAAATAAGCAATTGACAATAAGCAGGTTTAACAAGTTAACTAGATAAACAATGAACCAAAATAATTTAAACTACCAAATAAACATATGTTGCTACACTAAATAACTAATAAGCATACATAAGTATGAAAAGACAGAAATAAGCAGTTATAAGCAATTTAATAAGCTATGCTACAGTAACTATGCAACAAAAACTGAAAATGTGCTTACAAGTTGAACCTGTGCTGAGAATAAGGAACCAAGAATCAAGATCACTTCCTAAACCTCCCATGAGGTACTACAACCATGTCCATCCAGATTTAAGCATGCTCCATTATTTCTTCTTTGCTGTGTACCAATTTTTATTTTTCAACTATTTAAGATGATTTTTTTTTTTTTATGAACTAATACATACAATTAAAGTTTTCTAAGACTTATTCAAGCTTTTTTCAGAGCTTATATAAGCTTATTACTCCAATATAACAACACTAATATTGATATTGATCAAACTTGAGAATTTTGAATTTTTAAGAAATTCATAAACTGAGAATGAACTGAGAAACTGAAATTAAAGCTTGTAAATAGTTTTATTACAACTCTAGAACATTAGTACAATATTTAGAAACTGGAATTTGAACTGAAAGGATAAATTATAATTTAACGACATACATTAATACTAAACTAAAAACTAACTGACTAATCCTTCTTCATCTTGCTCCTTTTATAGCCTCCACATGATCCAGGTGTCTTCCTAAGCATTTCCCACCTATTTCCAGCCTTGATACGTGTCCAATTGATGTACAGGTGTTCAAAAAGCATTTTGGCGCCAAAAACCACCAAGGTTGCTTGCAGCCGAATTTTTAGCATTAAATGCGATTGATGTGACAATGGAGGGTTAAGGGGACAATTTGAGGTGTAAGGGGTGATGGTGGTGTAGTATGGTGTGTAGGGGTGATGCAGGGATGGTGGAGTAGTACGTGTCCAATTGTGGAGCAAAGCTAAGGTTTTGGAACTCTTGGAGAGGGTGACAGGTGGAAGATGATATGGAAAGGTGATGGCAAGTGGGGGTGGTGTATGGTGGATGGTGATGCAGCAGGTGAGGAGGGGGGAGAGGTTGAAGAAGGTGGATGTGGAGTCAACGCGGGTCAATGCCCGTGATAACAAAAAGGGGAATGGGCTCAGGTTCTTTTGGGCTTGGGAAAGAAATAGCAGGCCTGGGTTTTGGTTATTTTGGATTTGGGATTGGATTTTGTTATTTTTTTGATCCGTTTGGTTTTGTAAAGTTTAGCCCAAGGACTAAACTTGTAAAATCTGAATTCCAGGGACCAAACTTGAAACTTTTCCAAATTATATCACAAAGGACCTTTCTTGCCATTTAAAATATTATAAGGACCTTTTTTAATTTTTTCCAAAATAAAACAACCGGGGACCATTTTTGCCAAATTTATAAAGTTTGAGGGTAGAAAGTGTAATTTTCCAAAAGTTAATCAAAAATGACTTGATTTGTTAATTATGAATAGTACAAGGGTATATTTTGATAATTTTCCATTTTTAAATACCTAGGGACTATTTTTGCCATTTTTGAAACTTCAGGGACCAATTTTGTAATTTCCTCAAACTTTTTATCCAGGGATTAATTATGATACTTTTTGAATTCCCAAGGACTAAAATTGACTTTTCTTTCCAAAATAAACTACCAGGGACTAAAACTGACAAGTTTTGAAACTTGGGGGACCTGTTTTGCCATTTGTGCAAATTTTGAACTTTCAAGGATAAAATTTGTTATTTCATGATTCCTGGGGGACTTTTGTTGACATTTCTTCAAAATAATTTTCCCAGGGACCATTTCTGACATTTCTTGAAAGTTCAGGGACTGATTCTACCAATTGTGCAAACTTTGCACGTTTTTCATCTGTTTTCAATCCTTTTGCACCTGAAACATATAAAAACACATTTCAAAGATATTTATAGTATTATGTGGTGTTTCTGTGTGTTTTTAACTGTTTTTTGTATTTTAAACAGGACAAAAATGATGAGTTTTTATGAACTCATCAACGCTTAAGTAATGTGTGACAAAATATGACTATGATTTAGTCACGCAAAAACTCAATGCGACTAATATCAAGGTTAATGATAACTCATGACTTTACACTTTGCTATAAATAATAGTCACATGAATATTTCACAATGTGACTATTTTGAATGTATTGGTCACATAAAATACCCTTATAATGTGGCCATAAACATCATTTAGATGCACATTTGTGATATGGTGTGACTATTGTAAAGCCTATAGTCACATGATCGTGCTTCAATTAAGTGTGACTATACACATTAGGATTTGGCAAGCAAACACACACTAAACTTTAGACACACTTGTTAACTTACGTGACCATATGTATCGAATTTTCGTTACACTTAATCATGTTTCTATGGTTTAGTGTGACCATATATGACATTTAGTCACACTCGTCAACTGTGTGACATATATTTGTCACTATTAAATGCATATCGTGACTAACGCTTCAAACTTACTTTTTCGTTGTCACACAT
Source organism: Artemisia argyi (assembly GCA_030686995.1). Taxonomy (NCBI): domain Eukaryota; kingdom Viridiplantae; phylum Streptophyta; class Magnoliopsida; order Asterales; family Asteraceae; genus Artemisia; species Artemisia argyi. The sequence continues at coordinate 234,458,349 of CM060700.1, read as the reverse complement.
TTCAGACGCTATGTGGCTAAAATATTCAGCAAAGAATAGCAGTCACGTTTAAATAATGAGTGACAAACTTGACTATATAATTTAGCCACATACACAATTACCTCATGTGACCATATATCTATTTTGGTCACACTTTTAAATTGTGTGACATATATTTGTCACATATGTATATCTATAGTGTGACTAATGTTTTGAGCTCATTTGTATCTGTCACACGTCTCAAATTAAAAGTGACTAAATAATCCAATTTTTTTTTCCAGTTACCTCTAGTCACATAAATATTCAAATGTGTGACAATAGAATTCCGAAATGGTCACACAAGTCGGATCAAGTGTGGCTGTTCATTTTATTCTGGTACATTTAGTCACGTATAAATGTTACAGTGTGACATTTCAAAATCGACCATGCGTGACCAATAGAACTTTTTGTACTAGTGATTCAAATGGGTTGAAGGGTTCAATTCTTTAGAACACCCTTATTCTCAAATATTTGAACGTGCAATGTACTAAGATGGAAATTCAATCCTCAGGATATTTTCGTTTATGCATATGTTTTGTTTAATGTTTGTTTTCATGCAAAGGAAGTGAACTAAATTTGGGGATGATTGTTGGAAAATTTAGTACACTTGAGGGTTCAGTTCACACCTGGTAATGAGTCAGGAGGTACGGAGTGTACACCCATCAGGTCCCTGAACACCCTGACTCTGATAGTGGTTAAGTGTTATTCAGTATCTGATGAAGTTCAGTGAGTTCACTCCTTCAGGGAGTGATACTCTGTACTGAATGGTATTCATCAGGATGATGAGTTTAGCTCAGGCTGAAGGATCTCATCAGGGAGTTGTCATGTCCTCAGGGACTAGCTCATCAGTAAGTTTAACGAACTCACTGGACTGAATTCAAACTTGATTAGTAACTATTTTGACCTATTCAAGTAGCAGTTATAACTGCATTAATGACAACGTTTAATTGGTCATGTAACCACTAATACCTATTATTATGGAGGCTAATTAAGTGGGATTAATGGGCCGTTAATCACTCTTAATTCCATTGACTAGGGTTGAGTTATCTTACCTATAAATAGGAAGATCAAATCATGCATGGAGATTGGAGAGAGACAGAAAACATACAACACTTAAATGCAAAGGGTTATTGATTTGTGCCAAAATCATTAACAAACATTTGGTCTTATCCCAAGTAGATGTTCGTGATACCCAGGCATTAGGGTCGAATAGTTTACTTTGGAAAGTGATAACACGATTCCAAGTGATATCCGATAACCATTCATTTGGTACGTAGTTAGGCTATTGATTATCTTCACCTTGTTCTGGGCAATAACCACCATCACAACTGTCACTACCTTCGCTTAATAAAGCCATGTTATCCACCTTTTCGGAAGTTTCAACCACGGTTGTTGTTGGGACATCTCTATGATAGGGTATATCATCAACACGAGAGAATTTTACTCCTGGTTGACACGAGCAATGACAGATTGCCTCCGGTACCGAGTTGGAATCTCATAGGTGGCATAGACTTTCTCGATTCCGTTGAAAGGGGTCAGCATATTTCAATTGAGCTTGGTAGATAAAGGCAACTACCTAACAATGCAAATTCCAAGAAATAATCTTAATTGAGGTGATCTTGACGTGGTTAATTAAGGGACACCTCCTATGGGCAATTTAAGGCAAGGGCTAGATAAGCTAACCCAGCGTGAACTACTCAAGCAATACACACCATTCCCAATTCAACTACACCAAATCTCGGGCGTTAAAACGGAGAATAACCTAGCGCGAGAACTAACCTAGATATGCAATTCCAACACGGGCGTCACAACTAGCTTAGGTTTACTAAGTGATCAATATATAAACCTACTTTAAAGCAGATATAGACTAATAGCATATATTTGGTTAATCAAATTTATAAATGAATTACCAATTCGATTCCCTAAATAGGATTAGATCTAGGTGGCGAAGATTAAAAACTATAATACTAGGGCAAAAAAAATCAGAATATTCAACATTGATATGAATTAAACGGTAAACACATTTATTTGCATAATTATTAATCAAGTATTGAGATCATTCTACACAATTACCATATAAAAAGTTAAAAAATCATGATGAACAATTAATCACTATCAAAGATAGAAGATAAATCACGACATGAGAATCAAAGTAATGGTTAAACAAGCAAACCATAATCAATAAGCGTTGTGGAGTGATTACCCCATCAATATTCGACCAGATTTTGTTGAATATTATCCCTATTGTTTTCATATACACGTCGTGAGCTACCTCCGGAAAAGGTAAAAACACATTCTTGTCACAACAAAAAAATAGTTCAATTTCCTCACTTTTTTCTCCACACTTCTAAAAAGTGTGTAAAATTTTACTAATTTCTTAACACTTAATAGTGTATAAAATTTGGTTACATTAATAAGTATAGGAAAAATTGTAAAACAATAGTTTTTTACACTTATAGTTATCTAAAAAAGATTCACACTTTAAGTGTGAACATTTATAAGATTTCTCCACACTTCTAAGTATTGATGTTATTTTGTAACACCCAAATTCCCCACACTTTGAGGAAGTGTGGAGAATTTGGGCCTCCACACTTTAAGAAAGTGTGGAAAATTTGAGTCCACACCTATAAGTGTGGATATTTCTTAGATTTCTCCACACTTAAAAGTGTGAACCTTTTTTTTTGACACATGAAAAATTTATTATTTTATAATTTTTTCCACACTTAGGGTATGTTTGGCGAAAGTAACTGTTGCTGGAACTGGTGCTGATGCTGGAAATGGTGCTGGAGATTATAAAAAGAGATTATTTTTATAAGCTACATGAAGTAACATTTGGTTTTAAGAGATTATGAAAGATTATATTTTTTAGAATCTCTTATAAGTTATGTCTGCCAAACAAAGATTATTTTTAGAATCTCTTAACAATCTTGTGTGCCAAACATAGCCTGTAATCATTTTTTATACATTATTAAGTGTTAATAAATCAATAAAATTTTACACACTTTTTAAAAGTGTGGAGAAAAAAGTGTGAAGATTGAACCAATTTTTTGTAGTGTGTTTAGACATATCATTAGACACTTATTGTGCAAAACCGTGAAAGATAGCTTTAATTACTACCATGAAAATTGAAGCTTTGTATCCGTGGGATTGAATGTGATTAACAAATATTGCCCCCTATGTAGACGGTTTGAAATTGCAAGGTACTTGTCTTTTCACCCATATTTTTCCCATTATACAACACCTTCACTTTAACCATTAACCTTCTTCTTCTTCCTCCTCCACTTTCACCACCGCACTTTTGCCTGCCAAATCACTAGCGAACCCCTGTTCTTCTGCAAAACAAAAATTATTAACCATAAATCAACAATCATGACAGAATCAATTGGGAGATAGAGTAAGAAATATTTGTGTTTCTATTTGAAAACTGATGTGCTAAAATTATTTGAGGATTGTTTGTGGTGACGGTTTAATTGAGAGAAAAAGGAGTAACATAGTAAGTTGTCAATCCGCCAACACAACCCATTGCCTTATCAGTAACATGTGTAATTGTACAAACACCCTGTTAGTCAAAACCCTAACTGAAAAGTTCAAAAGTATAGAAAAAGATATTACAAATTGCAAAGTCTAATCAATAAAGACGTTGTACGTTCTAAAGATATTCCAAATTTCGCACTAGTTAATCTTCAAATTCATCTCTAATTGTTTACTCATTAAACTTATAAAACAGTGCTTGTCAGCTTATGGGGTATTTGATCCACATTTCTTACTCAAACCAATAATTGTGTATATCATGTTTGATTGAATATATGATTCTCCTACAGATTATTTGAAGACATATATATCATCTTTACTTTCCATGTTAGTTGTCGAGAATAACACGAGGTTAAATCTATGGTCATAGAAATAAGCAGAGCATAACATGGGCATGTAGCAGGACTTTCACCCGTGTTTGGGTGACAAAATTGATGCACTTAGCCCAGTTTTAACAGACATACATACATAATACGTCAAATTTGTGGCTGAAATAATTGAAACAATACAAAGAGAAATACTTTACTCATTTCACCTAAAATTTTACACCCTTTTTACCCGTCGTTTTATTTGATAACTTCATCCCCTGTTCCCAGCTTCACACTTCCGTCCGAATGACTTTCAAAATCATTCTCTGATGACTTCATATTCCTGAAAGAGATCATTAGCTTGTATTAATACGAATGAACACTATAGAATATATGTTCGTTTATAGTTATCCTTTGAAAAAATCAGTGAACTTGATGAAAGTCAATAGTTTGACTCAAAAGTAAAATGTATTCAGATGATTTGAGGAATTTAACCCAATGTGGATGATATTCATGCGAGTAAAATATTCTATATTATATTAGAACACAAAACAAATTTATGCAACTTATTATATCATGGATCATCTCCAACATAAGGTCTAATCTCTATCAATTATTGAATCTGACATAAACTGTTTATTGAATGCTTTGATCTTAAAGTACTCGTATTTTTGTACAAAAATTTTAGTATTAATCTGATATGAAATCATGAATAGCAGCACAATTGAAAACAAAACAAACTCTTTAAGTTAGACTAAAACGATTTAGATTACAAATTAATATAGGTATAGTGCTTTATATGAATTTATATAAACCAAATAGATTTTATGAAGTTGTCCAAGCTTCATAATCATGGATCATCTCCAACATCATGTGTGATTTCATCATATTTGTCATGAACACGACTTGACTTTCTGAAGAAGTCAACTGTGATAAACTGTTTATTGAATGTTTTGATCTTTTAATGTACATGAACTTTTGTACAAAAAGTTTAGTATAATTCTGATATGTCATGAATAACAGCACAATTGAAAACAAAACAAACTCTTTAAGTTAGACTAAAACGATTTAGATTACAAATTAATATAGGTGTGGTGCTTTAAATGAATTTATATAAACGAAATAGTAGATTTTATGAAGCTGTCCAAGCTTCATAATCATGTTCCAATATTTCATTATACTGAAAAACGTTCAGTAACTTCCATAAAAGCCAGTTGAACCCCACTATATTCATTAAGAAAAAAGTTAGAAAAAACTTCATGTATTTAGTTATAAAAAAAATGATTATTGCCAATATCTTAGCAATTTCTCGTGAGATAGTAACATAATGTGATTATAATTACCACATAATTTTTATGAATATATTTATTATATTGATTGTACACATTAATCATCACATTCATATCTCCTAATGTGTAACCTTCACCTTTATGATTAACCTTGTAACCTACATCATTGTACTTAATATCATTCATGTTAAGGTACCTATAAATAGAGGCATCTAATGTAATGTGAAGAGACACCAATAACAAGTTCTATCTTTCCCTCTCGTACTCTTTTATGTTCCTTTGATTATTGTTCTTATTGTGCTATTAGGCCGTTATTTCACAACACGTTATTAGCACGATAGTCTCAAAGTGAGAACTTTGATTTTGATCGGAGATGATCTCATTAGTTACGATTGAAGATGGAATCTTATTTGGTTTTCTTTGAAGTTGACTGTTCGAGTTGTAATGTGAGGTTTGATTTCAAGAGGTAAGTCTAAAACTCTAATCATATATTAATGTTATTTTACTTGTTAGTTGCCTTTCGAAAAAAGAAAAAAAGAAAAAAAATACTTGTTAGTGCAAGTTAATTACGTTAAATATATAATATGTATTATAAATACTTTGATAGATAAGATTGAAACTGTTGAATGATTAATAGGTAGTAGAAACCTTTTAATAATAATTCAACCATGTTGAGGATGAGGTTCTTAACACGTTCGACGAATCAGCAAATCTTTTTGGTGGTGGTCATGAGCGTGAAGATGAGTTTGATGACTATGATGATTACTCGAAGCAAATTTATGATCTTCCAGGGAATTTGGATGCTCTTAATGCCATTTATGGCTTTAATCTCCAAGGTCGTAGGAAGTAGTTTATTTTTTTGTCTAGAAAATAGGAAGTATCTTGTTATGTAAGCTTTTCGCCTATGTAACGGTCTGAGATATGGGATTCACCCATATCCATTGTTCTTAAATGCTTTTTGGAGTAATATATTTTCCGGGTCGTTGACCTTTTACCCAAAAACCATGTTGTCCATTTTCTCTAAACACATCAACGTTGTTTTTAGAATGCTTGATTGGATCTTGTTTAGTAACATGGTGATGTTTTTCCACTTTGAATTGTTGAAACATGGATGTATTATTTGTTATATACCGTGGATATATTGTTATATGTTACTCATTAATTAGTGCTTGACGAATAAGTAATATGAGCAGAACTTTCGCAATTCCCATCTTATGTTTTGGATCTCAATTTATTCTTAACATGGGGATGTAAACCAAGGTTTGATTTGGTCCAATATATAGAATTTTTCTATCACAACGTTTTAGCATATTAACCATGGTCATATTAGTAATAGCTTTGGAACATCAATTATAAGCATGATTTTTATCGCTAAAGTTAATTTAATATCTTAAACTTTGAAGTTAATTGTTGGCTACTATAATAAAAGTTAGAATGATGTATTGCGAAAGCTGAATTAATTGTTGGCTAATAGAGAAAAACTTTGAAGGTGGCGTATGAATTGCCCTATCTATATCAACTCTTAGACGATAATGATTTTAGCATACTACTATATACAAGTATATGATAACATAGGTAAGTTGAAATCTAAACGCTAGACATACACAACATGTACAGTTTTGTTAGTAAATGTTTTAGGGATGATTATGGTTGCATCTTAATTGATTTTGTCACTCATCACATGTGACTGATATCATAACTTATAAAAATTCTCATATAAATGATTTTGATACTTATTCCAAGTGATTATCTCTCCCTATGTGAGCATGTTTCTTTTGCGAATCTAGCTTAATCGATTTTAATTTGTCTATAGTTTTGACATGCGTATACTAAACTGAGTAATTCCCTCCAACCTATTATGATTTGTTCAATATTTGACATATGCTTCCAAATGACATGGTTTTATTTATTATGATGTCAAACTGTGTAGAATTTGTATATTGCTTTTTATGTATTACTAGTTATAATGCCCGCGCAAGCGCGGGTTTTTTTAAAATTTTTTGAATCATATATTTTTATTTATTAAAAAAACAAATAATTTAATCTTTGTTTTGTTTGATTTATGATGTTTAATTATAATTTTTTATTATTAAATATAATTATTTAAAAATTTTAATACTAATATTAATTGCATATTATCTATATTTTTTGATTTTTATCTTCTACTTGTCTTAATTGCATCTTATCTATATTTTTTGTATTTATCTTCTACTTGTGTTATGGATAAATATAAAATATTACCTAATAAGAAAATAACCTTTTTTTAAATAAAATTATTACTAAATAAGGTATGAATGCATTTTTTGAAATAGAAAATTCCCAATAAGGGTTTTATTGTATTATATAAAAGATTACATGTTTGAATTATATTTGGGACTCATGAGATTATTGTAACATAAAGTCTTAACTAACCTAAGGACAAATATACTTGTGTGATGCGTTTTGTTTTAACAATGGAAACATGTGAATTTATATTTTATGTCGTGGTGTTCAATTACAAATCTTGGTTTGGAATTACAAAGATTTTATTTTTGTTTTATCTATCTTGATCCACCTAATGGACAACATAATTAAACCATATAATCATGCATAGGTTATATGAATAAATTGAAATGTGTAATTGCAAAACAATCTTATGGCTTGATTTGTCTATCTTGCGTTTCATACGTTAATCCACATGTTTAGTACCCCTCGCATGAAAAATACAAACTTATCTAAGTTCTCAAAATTTCAAAATGTTATATACAAACTTATCCTGGTTTTGAAGTTGATGAAAACATCACACTATCTAAGTTTTCATGCAAATTGTTTAGCATCTACGGTCTATAACAGCAATATAATAAAAAAAAGTTGTCTCATTGCATGTGGTTGAAAAGAAAAAGCAATTCAGCTCCTAATCTAATTTTATTAATTTCTTCATATTATTCGACTTTACATAAAAAGTCAACTGCAATTAAAGTGCATGTGGTCATAAACTACAAGTTTATGAGCCAAGATTATTGTATTAATTGGCATGCCGGTTGGACCATCCAGAGTCAATGATGATGCGAATGTATAGAAGAACCATAAGTTTCTTCAAAGATGGATTTGATTGTTCTCATTGGAAGTTAATTGTTCATCTATCACCATCAAATTTTAAAAAGAAAGGATTTTGTCCTATAAAGTTTTGGAAAATAATATAAAGGAGATGTATTCAGGCCTATACATCCGCCATGTGGATCATTTTGAGTTTTAAAATCGATGCATCGTTAAAATGATCATCAGATACGCAACTTAAGGTTAGCATGATTAATGGCTCGACTTATAAAATGCGGGCATGGTTTTCCAGATTGTATCTTTGGAATAGGTGGTAAATACTTCCATATGTTGGATAATTATTGGAATAAGTATTGATCATAAAAGTAGCCCATGTTCATTCGCGAATTGCTTTTATTGAAACGTTTATAAAACGTCTTCAGTTGATTGCAAAGCCAATAATATTATGAGAACAATAGTCTTAGTTTATGGGACATGTTATAAAATATGAATTCACATCTTGCCAGCAATTTATAATGAATCCTCCCCATTAGAATGGTTTTGGTCACGAACCATATGTTGCCCATATAAGAATTTTGTAAATGTGCGTTATATATTTCTTGTAAATCCACCACAACGCACAATAATGGGGATGTTGAAATGGATAATTCATTCAAGGGGAGAGAATGAGCAGCGAGGGATATGGAATGAATTATAATATAGATGTTGATCCTCACATTAATAAAAATGAACCTAAAGTTCAAGGGACAAATAACATTCCAGATCTAGTAAATGTCAGACATGTTTAGTGTCCTAAAGAAATGACTAAATCATATATACGCTGCTAGTGCTCCAATGATAATGTATGTCCCAACATGACAACCAATGATTGGTAGTAAGTCTATGGCCTGGCTGCAGCATGATAGACTAATCAATCCCAAGTAAAAGTCCTCGAATGAATAAATAAAATGGAGCAAGAAAATGAAGATGGGCAAATCGAGGTAATAAGACCCCATAATAGTCAAGAGACACTAGACACGAAGGTTATTGAAAAATCCAGGGTACATGAAAAACTGTGAGATCTCAATAACTGATATATAATGTACAGTAAAGTGTGGAATCGAAAAGAACTGAATCGACGTCGATAATACTATTGTATATAATAATGCGCATGATAAATATAAGGTGAGGTTCTTGGATACCTGCAAGAAGTGCAGTTGTATAAATGAATGGCCAAATAATGCAAAGATGCAAGTAGCTAATGAACTATGAAAGTCTCTTGCGATGAGACATTGTTAATGAGACTTGAAGTCCATACATATGAATATGTAGACTTATTGGATATGCATTGGTCTTTATGAGAAAGTGAAATTAAATTAAGCATATGTTACAACTAATCTGTAACACCCCCAAAATTTGGTACAGCGGAAGACTCAACAAGCTTTCGGGGTGTTACGGGGGATTGGTATCCATTCCAAGTCATGAAAGAATGAGATAAAGTAAACATAAGAAAACACAACCCAAATGGAGTTTTAAGGTTTACATTTATCCCAAATTTTATCCAAAGCAAGGTCCAAAAGAAATACACGTAGGTCCACAATAATATATCAGAGTTTTAGAAAAATAGATCCATAAACCAGGTGCCAAAGCCAAGCCTCCAATCCAAGCATCCAAGGGCATCACTTAATTACCTTAGAAAACGCGCTAAAAGTCAGCTTTCACTGGTGAGATCATAGGTTTAAATTCATAACTAAATCAAGTGGACATATACGCTAAACGCTTGCTAGGCCTCTATCAACCAATCCAAAATGAACCAACCAAAACTAACCAACCCTATAGGTGCACACTATAGTCCAATAACCAAATCAAATCAAATCAATCTGTATGTGTAAGGATACGACATACCCAACATTCGTAAGGATACGACATGTTCAACTTACCTAGTTCTAGACTAGGCCTCGTGGCATAGCTTACCTAGTTCTTGACTAGGCCTCGCTCCATAACCAATTCAATAGCTTACCTAATTCAGGACTAGGCCTCGCTTTATAACCAAATCAATAGCTTACCTAGTTCGGGACTAGGCCTCGCTCTATGACCTACCTAGTTCTATAAGCATAGCAAGTTTTAAAATAAACAAAGCGATAATAGTCCACATAAAATAATTTGCACGTTTCTCACCCAATTATTGAAAACAAAGTTCAAAAGTAAAAGTAGAGCTATGACCCACCTCAAGTCCAGCAATTAGCAGAAAAAAATCGATAGAAGTAAGATGTATAGCAACTCAAATAACGGCAACTACAGACTCGGCACCTCCTAACAATATAAACTCGTTCAGAATTATTTCCTCAAAATCAATTTTTCCCAATCCCGAATGTATTCCTTTTTACTTTCCAAAAATCCATTTCTCGTATTATTCTCATAATAGTTTGGAGTTTGGTATCCATACGGGTGGAGGGTCGACACAACTCAAAACAAGAAGTCACAACGAAAAGAATAATAAAACAACCTATAGGTCTAATATTATCCTATTATATTATTTAAATAAATCATCGAAGTTTATCAAATCCGTCGATTTGGTAATCCCCCATATTTATTTATTTAATAAATCACTCTAAGATTATACCCAAAACCTAAGTCACATAGCACGTAAAGTACTATATGGTAAGTATCAAAGTTTAATAAATTCCCTAGATATATCGTCAAGCTTACCAAATTCGTCAATTTGGCAAACCTCGCGAGAAATTTAGTAATTCATTATTCCCGTACACATAGCACAACCTATGGGCGTCGTAGGATACAATGCCCATTAATATGCTCATTTTATATAACTAAATAGATCCTATTTAATCCGTCGATTAAATAAGTTACGTAGTTATAGAAAATGGACGTACTAACGTCACATATCCGTGACATGCACGAAAGTCATAAAATAAATAATATAGCCCACTTGGACTCAAGGGACCACAATCCCGTATAACTCGATAGTTTCCTCGTTTTATTTTTAAAAAAGTATTTCATTTAATATAATTATCCAACGTTATAAATTTCATCGGCATTTGTAGTTGTTTTAATCATAATAACCCTTTCGACATTTATTACACTATTTATATAGTATAATATATATCATTGCGTTATTATAATATACTCGTGATCGTTTAATTTTTAATATACTTACTTATATAGTTATATATATGTTTTTCACGTCTATATACCTATATAAACGTTTATATTACCAATAATATTATTATGAGTTTTGTTATTAATGTTTGATTATAAATAATTATCGAGTTATATAGGTGGTCACATGTCCGAGTCATCACTCTCGGCTCATTGTCCAAGTCCAAATAAAAATAACCAAGTCATAAACAAGTATCCATCTCCGTCCAATCAATACCCATAACACGTGCTACAACAATAGGGTCCGACTACGGCACCCGACTAACCTATCTCCGTCAATCTAATAAACCGTCTCACATACGGTTCCCATTCATCCATATCATCATCAACACTTCACCAAAAATAGTCATATACCAAACAATAATATTCGGCCGAAAATAATATATACCAAACTACCACAACATTAAAACAATAAGAAAGGCATCAAACATTCACGAGTTCCGGGTTGATTTACCAAGTCAAACCCGGGTCAACATTATACCACAAGAATCATGGGTCCCACCCGAGACCTCTAGGTCTCGGCTTGCTCTATACAAGCCAAACCAAACCAAACGGACCCCTTGGGTCGTCGGCTTCCTATCCAAACAACAACAACAATGCAAGACACAAGAATAACAAGGACAATCATGACTCAATGGTTGTTGCCAAACCCATGAGGGTCTCGGCTCACCATTGCCGAACCGCATATAAACCAAGCAACCACTAGTGGGTCTCGGCTTGCAACAAGAGTCACCAAATGAGACACCGAGACCACAAGGGTCGCAGTTAGGCTCAACCGAGCCACAACCCACTCCAAAACACTCCTCAAATATTCGAAACCAAGCACAAATCCGAACCCAATCGACACCACCCGGATACCAAAACATTTCTTTATCAAAACATTACCTTTCATTTTAAAATCCACTTGTATTTCATGTTTATAACCAAAACCCAATCGAAAATATTTAAATTCGTGACCCATAGGTCACGTTTTCACCAAAAATACGAGTGAAAACTCATCTCACCTTCGATTTTCATGACCCAATACGTGTCAACTTCAAAAACAATAAGATGGTGACGGTTTTAGGGTGATATCGAGATGAAAATGAGTGGAAAGGGCGCGTATGTGTAGATCATGTAGAGGGTGAGATGGGGAGTCAATTGGTGGTGGTGGTGTTGATGGTGGTGTGGCGGTGTGACTGTGGTGGCCAGAAATGGTGGTCGGCGGCTAGGGTTTTATGAGGGAGGTGGTATATTTTTAGAGAGAGAGAGATGAGGGTGATGGTGTTGTGTTTGTATGTTTTTGGTTTGTGTTTGTGTTATAACCGGCCACAAGGACGATTTTTGTACACTCCCTCACAAAAAAAAATATAATAACAATAATAATAATAATAATAGAGATATTATTAGTAAGGTGGGTAAGGTAACCAGGTGTAAAATACACGGACCAAACCCGAAACCTTTTAAAATAAATCAACTCTCTCGTACCAAACTCAAACCAAAAAATTATAAAATACCATAATACGTTCCAGAATATATCAACCGAACCAAACATTCAAAATATTAAACTTTTCGTTAGGTTATCCTAGTGCCGGAGTCAATGTAGTGCCTAATAAATATCTCAAAAATAATTCACCACAAATATACCAAACCAATAATAAAAATCAATTTCCATAAATATCATGGAGTTCAAAACCACGGTTCAACGTTTACAATTCCCATTACGAATAAACTTTTCAAATATTCCAAAAATTATTAAACTTAAAGTAATGCGGGTTTGTAAATTATTTCCCTAAATTGCCAGTTGTCACATCCTCCCAGCCTCAGAAGAAACCCGTCCCGGGTTTCACTCGGAACAAACCATCTACGAAGTAAAAAGCTTCGGATATCTCTTTCGAAACTCATCCTCACGTTCCCACGTAAATTCCGGTCCATGCCGCGAATTCCAACAAACTTTGAGGAGTGGAATACGACTTCGCTTGAGTCGTTTAATCTCTCGATCCAAAATCTCAATCGGCTCTTCCACAAAGTTCAAACTCTCATCCACACGAATATCCTTTATCGGTATAATCGGTGTCTCATCTGAAAGACACTTCTTCAAATTACTCACATGAAACACATCGTGAACTTTACTCAATTCCTGTGGTAGTTCCAAACGCTAAGCTACGGGCCCAATCCTTTCCAAAATCAGAAATGGTCCAATGTAGCGGGGGTTGAGCTTTCCATGTTTCCCGAAACGTATCACTCCTTTCCAAGGCGAGACTTTCAGCATCACTTTGTCTCCAACCTGGAACTTTAGGGGTTTACGTCTCTGATCGGCGTAACTTTTCTGTCTATCTCTAGCTGCTTGTAATCGATCACGAATTTGAGTCACTTTCTCAGTAGGCTCCAATATGAGCTCGGGGCCTGTGAGTTGGCTATCTCCAACTTCAGCCCAACCAATAGGTGAACGGCATTTACGACCATACAAAGCCTTGAATGGTGTAGCTTTAAGACTTGTGTGGTAGCTATTGTTATAGGAGAATTCCGTAAGGGGTAAATACTTCTCCCAGCCTTTACCAAAGTCTATTATACATGCGCGAAGCACATCCTCCAAAGTCTGAATAGTTATCTCACTTTGTCCATCAGTTTGGAGATGATATGCAGTACTCATATCAAGTCTCGTCCCCAAATCGGTTTGAATTGATCGCCACAAAGCTGACGTGAAACGACTGTCACGATCAGAAATAATCGATATCGAAACTCCATGTCGAGAAATAATTTCTTTCACATGCAACCTCGCAAGTTTGTCGACACTATCATCTTCACTAATCGCTAGGAAATGAGCAGACTTAGTCAATCGATCCACAATTACCCAGATAGTGTCACAACCGCTAGCTGTCCTCGGCAATTTGGTAATAAAGTTCAAATCGTAATCCGCTCCCACTTCCAAACCGGGAGTTCTGGCTGAGTCAATAATCCTGACGGTCTTTGATGTTCGGCCTTAACCTTTGAACATGTCAAGCACTTACTAACGTACAATGCTATATCTGCCTTCATGTTTGGCCACCAATATAACTTCTTCAGATCCTGGTACATCTTGTCAGACCCAGGATGGATAGAATACTTTGACTTATGCGACTCACGCATAATCAACTCACGAATTCCTCCATACAATGGTACCCAACTTCTGTCTCTAAAACATAATATTCCATCAGAACGCTTAACAAATCCTTTCTCATTTTCCGCCATCCCAAATACTCCCTCCGTCCCAATTTATTTGTCCAGTTTTGACTTTTTGAGTCTTTTTTTGTCAACTTTGACCGTAAATATTCTAATTTGTGTTATATAATACTTGATGAAAATTATACAAATTAAAAATACACTTAAAACTCAATCTATTCATATATTTTGCATCAAATATTAAATAACACAAACAAACATATTTAAGGTCAAAGTTGACATAGAGAGACTTTGAAAATCAAAAGTGGATAAATAAATTGGGACGGAGGTAGTATATTCTCAACAGGTCGGTTTTATGCCTTCAACGCTTCCGTTTGAGCTTCTAACATTTGAGACAGTAATGGCGATACGATAGTCATTCCTAATGACCTAACTCGTAGCGGTGGTATTCTCTCCTTTCGACTAAGAGTATCAGCAATGACGTTTGCTTTACTAGGATGATAGCGGATTTCGCAATCATAATTGCTTAACAGCTCAATCCAACGTCGCTGTCTCATATTGAGCTCTTTCTGATTCAAGATGTGTTGTAGACTTTTGTGGTCAGTGAATACAACACACTTGGTTCCATACAAGTAATGTCTCCATATTCTCAAAGCAAAAACCACAACACCTAACTCCAAATCATGGGTGGTGTAGTTCTTCTCATGCTTTTTAAGTTGTCGCGAAGCATAAGCTATCACTTTCTCTCGTTGCATTAACACAGCTCCTAAACCTTTATGAGAAGCGTCACAGTAAACAACAAAGTCTTCGCTACCTTCAGGCAACGCCAAGATAGGAGCACTACACAACATCTCCTTAAGTAATTGAAATGCTTCCTCTTCCTTATCTCCCCATTCGTATTTAACATTCTTTTGAGTCAATTTGGTCAACGGCTTTGCTATCTTCGAAAATCCCTCAATAAATCTTCGGTAGTAACCGGCTAAACCTAAAAATTGACGAACTTCAGTTGGGGTAGTCGGTGCGGCCCAATCTTTAATCACTTCAATCTTAGCAGGATCTACATGAACTCTTTGTCTATCAATCACATGACCCAAAAGTTGTACCTTCGGAATCTAAAATTCACATTTGGAGAACTTGGCATACAACTTCTCCCTCCTGAGCAATTCTAAGATGAGTCTTAGATGCTCCTCATGCTCTTTCTTACTCTTCGAATAGATTAGAATATTGTCGATGAACACGATCACAAACTTGTCTAAGTAAGGTTTACACACTCGATTCATGAGATCCATGAATACTGCTGGTGCGTTAGTCAACCCAAACGGCATCATTCGAAACTCGTAATGCTCGTAACGGGTTCTGAAAGTCATTTTCGGAATATCTTCCTCGCGAACTCTAAGTTGATGATATCCCGATCTCAGATCAATCTTCGAATACACACTCGATCCTTGGAGTTAATCGAACAATTCGAATACACACTTGTTCAGCTCTCGGTAGTCAATACACATACGAAACGATCCATCCTTCTTTTTCACGATAGAACTGGGGCTCCCCAAGGTGAAGAAGTTGGTCATATAAATCCCTTTTCGGCTAACTCCGCTAATTGTTTCGACAACTCTTCCAGTTCGGTAGGTGCAAGTCGATAAGGTACCCGTGCCACGGGTGCAGCACCAGGTATCAACTCAATCTGAAACTCTACATGTCTAGTGGGCAGGATTCCCGGCAAATTATCGGGAAATACATCCGGAAAGTCACGAACTATAGGCACATCTCCAATGCATTTTTCTTTCTTCTCCTTCTCTCCTTTTTCTGAGATTTGAGCTAAGAAAAAGTAACATCCTTTTTCCATTAGCTTCGGTAATTTAGTGCAAGAAATGACCGCTAATCTAGATGGGTTCCACAAACCTTTTCGATCTCCTTGTATATTTAAAATCTCCATGCCGTAAGGCACACGCACGATCTTCTCATCGCAAAGTATATGAGCACGATACTTCGACAACCAATCCATACCAATAATGACATCAAAACTTCCTAACGTGACGGGTAGAAGTCTATATTGAAAGAGTGATTCAGGAAATTCAACGTGCAACCGCGAATGATAGCCTTAATCCTTTCTATATTTTCGTTGGCTAACTCTACATCATAACCAATTCCTAAGGCCATCAGGGGTTTCTCTAGTAAGGGTGCAAAAGTAGTGGACACAAAACTCCTATCGGCACCAGTATCAAATAGTATTGAAGCATAACGATTATTGAGAAGGAACGTACCAGTAACGACGTTCGGGTCTTCTCCTCTCTTGTTCCCAAGTGCATACACTCTCCCATGAGTAGCTCCTGCTTCCACACGTTGGTTCTCATTGTCTTGTCGTCCACGGTTTCCTCCAGCTCCACGATTCACATGATTGTACCCATTACCACCCGATCCTTGATTTCATCGGTTCCACGATTCTCTACACTCATTCCTATAGTGTCCTATCTTTCCACATCCAAAACAGGTAACATTCGCCTTACTCATAGCTTCAGGAGTAGCTTGAACCATAGCAAGTGGTCGAGCTCCACAGTCCTTAGCTACGTGTCCCATCTTTGAGCAATTCTTGCACACCACATTACATCGTCCAGAATGATTCCTGCAACAACGGCCACATTTGGGCGCGTCTCCATTGTAATTCTTCCTATCTCCATCTCCCATAGCATAAGCTCTAGTAGTTGCCTGTCGTTTGTTTCAGTGATCATTACCCTTAGAGTGATTATCCCTCTTCCTCTTTCCATTCTTATCTTTCTCAACCCCTTCTAATACCAACGAGTCCATCAATTGTTGAGCGATCGTGATAGCCTCATGAATATTAGCAGGCTTAACAACAATCACATCGTTCCTTGTAGCTACCGGCAACCCATCGGTATACCGCTCAATCCTTTGAGTCTCAGTCCTAACCATATCTGGGCAAAGCAAGGCTAACTCTCGGTAGCGGCGATTGTAAGTTGCCATGTTGGTACCTTTCACCTTGTGATTCCAAAACTCAATCTCCAGCTTCTTAACCTCATTCCTTGGGCAGTAAGTCTGAATCAGCAAAGACTTAAATTGCTCCCAAGTCATGGCATAGGCCACATCACTCCCAACCGAATTTCGGTAATTGTTCCACCAAGTTAATGCTTCATCCTTGAAAGTAAAAGAAGCAAACTTTACCTTAGCATTCTCCGCACAATTGCTGACATTGAACACTGACTCAGTTTTCTCTATCCACCTGACCAAGTAGACCACTTCTTCAGTTCCACCAAACTCAATAGGTCCACAGATTCGGAACTCCTTGTAGTTACATTGATTAGTACGAACAGGTGGAAAAGTTCCAGCAGAGTTGTTGGAATGATTTGACTCTGCTAGTAGCTTAGCAACTCGTTGCTCCATAAGTTGATTGATCATTGCTTGATCCACGGTAGGTGCATTCGATGGAACATGATCATTGTCTCCCTGAACATCAACATTTTGATTCCTGTTGTTGCGGTTAGTAGTGTCCAGGTTATCAGGAGTAGGGGTTTCAACATTTCGAGTAGGACGGCATCCTCCGCGACCAGGAGTAGTCGCGGCAGTTCCAGTTCGGGTAGCTCTAACAGGGTTTCGTCGTACAGCCATTGATCTGAAACATCATACAAGGTTCGTAAGTCTCCGATAGCACTTATTATACGCTCAACAAGAATTGAATAAATGAAGCTAAGTCATGGAAAGAATATCAATCATGCACCACAAGACATCAATACGACGAATAGGAACTCATTTTCCATAATATCTAAAACAACATAACATCATGTAATAATAACCATCATCCATACAAATACTGATCCAAACATCGTTCCAACTACGGAAGACACAGAAGATACTAATCTTTCCAAACGAGACGAATAACCAACGGAAAATACATCAAAATAAGATAACTAGCTTTTCTAACCGAACACTCCTCGGTGTAGAAAGCAATAAGACAACATAACCCAACTATCTAGCCACCATGCTGGCGTAGGCTCCTCAACTCATGCCACTAAAAAAAAAAGGGATTTTTGGGACGAACCTTTTGGAACAGTAATAAAATATTGCCAAATACGAGTATTTGGCACAGTTTGGATAACTGATGAGTGTGCAAATACTCATCATTTTTACCTTCTTTGAGCTGCCAAAACATCTAAAAACACTCAATATTGTAACAAAATAGTGAAAATATCCCAGGAATGTGTTTTATATGTTTCAAATGCAAAACAATCAAAAACAGCTTAAAAACGCACAAAGTTTGCATAGTTGGCAGTTTCAGTCCCTCAACTTTCAAAAGTTGGCAAATCTAGTCCCTGGTTGTTCTAAAAACTTGAAAAAGTCACCAAAGGTCCCTTTAAATCAAAAAGTTACATATTTAGTCCTTTGGTACAAAGTTTCACAAAATGTCAAGTTTAGTCCCTGAAGTTTGGAAAATTGTCAAAAATGGTCCCTGGGATATTAAAACTTTGAGAAAATCAATTTTGGTCCTTGTACTAATAATCTTTTGCAGGAATGGTCCCTGGTGTGAAATTTGGTGAATTTACATAATTGGTCCCTGAAGTTTCATAAATTACAGAAAAGGTCCCTGGAGATATCAAAATGGAAAATAATATTCATTATTGGTCCTTGGGGTATTCAATCTTGGCAAGTTTAGTCCCTTGATTAACTTTGGAAAATTACACTCCAAACCCCTCAACTTTCTGCAATTTACACTTTTGGTCCCTTGGGTTTACAAACTACAAATACAAACCGGACCCTATGTATTATTAATAAAACCAAACACCAAGCCCATCTTTTTTTTATTATTCTCACCAAAAGCCCAAAGCAACACAGCCCAGTCCACCCCAGAGGTCAACTTTGACCCCTTGGTCAAAGTTCGGTCAAAACCACCCAAACCGCCATCACCTTCCCATTACCACCCTCACCACTGAACCAATACCATCCCTGTTTTTCCCCCTCCACTTGCACCTCTGCCACCATCCACCTTATCCTCTCATTTCCACACCCCAAGACACCAATCACATCTTACCCTACCCAATTTGGTACCACAGACCCCAATTGGCTTAAAAAGCCTTTCCCGCCAAAATTGGAAAGAGAGCAAGAGGGTGCAAAAAGTTAAGCAAGTTGGTGGGATATGACCCTGTGGGTCCCACAAGACCCTGGGATGCTATAAAGAGCAAGAAGAAGCTGGGGAGAAGAGCCATTAGTTTTAGGTAGTGTAGTCTTAATGTCGAATTAATGTACTTTCCAATTTCAGTTGTTAAATTTAGTTTAAAAAGTATGTATTCAGTATTGCTAGTGTAATCTCAACATCATTTAATCTTAATTTCAAGTTTCTTAGTTAAATTCATAATTTGCAATAATTTGATGAATTTCCCATATTGGTCTTAAATTTGTGAAAGTGTTGTTTTACTATTCCATTGAGTTCATGTAAGCAGTTGGTAAGCTTCCATAAGTTCAGAAAGCAATCAAACCAGTCTTTAATTCAAAAACTCAAAAATCCTTAAGAAAAAAATAAAAAAGTGCAAAATCAAAAATAAAAGAAAAAGAAAGAAAGAAGATAGAAGCATGGTTCAATCTGGATGTTCATGGGATTAGAGCTCAGTGGGAGCATTAGGAGTTGTTCATGGTTCTTGGATCATCATTCTGAGCATTGAAAGCTTCTGTAAGCCCTTTTTCTCATTTCTTGCATATTTCCTGTAGCTAAGCTTATTATTTGCTTATCTGTGCTATTTAATGTCTAGTTGGTGTATGTTAGTGTAATTAATGCTTAAAATTGCATGCTTGTTTAGTAATTTCTGAGTTGCTCAGTTTCATGTGCAATTGCCATTTTAGCATTTTAGTGAGTATTAGGCTCTTGTAGTTATCAGGGGTTACTTTGTGCTTCAAATGATTTCTTTCATCATTAAAAGTCAGGACAACTTAGTTTCATGGATCAAATCTCTTTAAACTTATGAAAATCTTAATTTCATTCTGTTAAAGGGGTGTTTGGAATTGTTAGCTTGAAGGTGTTGTGGTTGTCCTTTGTGACCAAAACCTGTGTAGACAACTCACCTGAGTCCTAATTAACCCCAAACAGTCCTTATTTTGCTCATTTTCATAGCAACAGTCAAAATCCATCTCTCAAACCCTTGACAGTTAACTGTCAAGGATTTAAGAACCCAAACCCATCCATTTCATTCCATTAGGTATAATTGTAGCTTAATTTCATTAAATTTTAGCTTAAGTTAACTGTTTAAATCAGTAAGAGTGATTTCAAACTCAGAAAAGTCAATTTTCAAGATCATCTCAAACACTCAGTTCTCGAGTTTTAAGTGAAAGGAAATGGAAAAGAATTGGAAAGAGAAAAGAAAGGGAAAAGGAAAGTAAGTGTTAGTTGTTATGTTCTTGAGATAGAGGAAAGGAAAAGGAAAGTAATCATATTTATGTTCTTGAGTGGAAGGAAAAGAAAAATAACTTGGTGAAATTACATATATGCCCTTTAGTTGTTAATGTAAAATGTTTTAAAAGGGGTATATTAGTCTTTACACAAGAATAAGTTCCATTTCCTTTCCCTTTCCTCCCAAAAGTGGGAGGAAGATTTAATTAATAAAACTTCCTTCCTATTTCCTTTCCATTTCCTTTTCCTTCCTTAAAAAAAACTCAAGAACACAAAAAACTATCAATTTCCTCTACTTTCCTTTTCCTTTCCAACTTGAGAACTGAGCGAAAAAGTCAAAAGTAGCAAATCTCAGGTTTTTCCAAAAATTGTAGGAAATTTATAGAATTTTGAGTTGAGTTTTAGGACTTGTACTTTTCAGATTAGTTAGTCTCCTAGCTTAACTTCTAAATC
Source organism: Artemisia argyi (assembly GCA_030686995.1). Taxonomy (NCBI): domain Eukaryota; kingdom Viridiplantae; phylum Streptophyta; class Magnoliopsida; order Asterales; family Asteraceae; genus Artemisia; species Artemisia argyi. The sequence goes on along the minus strand of CM060700.1, from coordinate 234,437,026 downwards.
CCATTGTCATACTATTTTTGCAAATTTTTGTGTGGGCCCCACAACCCTCCAAAGAGGGCTGCAGGACTGAGTGGCTGCTCTGTGCAGCAGATACCACAGCCACCACACCACCTTTGGTGGTGGTTTGTGGCCACCACAATGGGCCCCACACCCTAGAATTTGGTTCTCCCAACCCCCCTCCTACCAGGCTTCCCCCTTTGACCTTTAGTTTGACTTTAGGATCCCTGGGACCCACCTTATTTAGCTCTTAGTTTCTGTCCCCTTTTTTAGTTAAGATTTAGAAATCCAAGTGCTTATTTGTACCCATACAGCTTATTTGTGTTCATTGCTTGTTATTTCTGGCTTATTTTAGCTTGTTTAACTTATTTGTATCTGTTTTCATCATTGTGGGACCCACACAAGCTCATTTGAGCTCATTTTCCTTTTCAGTCAACTAAAGTCAACTGTCTTAAGTAAAGGGGGTGTTCTCAGCTTATTTTTAAGTTGTAAAAAGTTTGTTTTCACAAAAAGTCTTTGTTTTTAGGTGTAAAACAAGTTTGTAAAAGAAAAATCCAAAAAAAGTTAATTTAAAATTAAGTGATAGTTTCTATTTAATGTAATTTAAATTTGATTTTTCATTTTTAGGTTTTTATTAAGTACTTGTCAATTTTATATTTTTATTAAATACCTTATATAGTAAAGTAATTTTAATAAATTTTTCAGATTTTTATTTTGTCATTTGGCATTTATTAGATTTAATTTTAGTTTTCTTAATTATTAATTAATATTAAGTATTAAATATCATATTTAGTTTTTATAAAGTAAAACCTAGATTTTATATTTTTCCTAGCCTTAATATAGTATAATAGACTTTTAGAAAATATAATTAGAGTTTCTACTGTTCATTTTCTATTTTTCTTATTTTAATTGTTTAAATTAGATTTAAGATAATTAAAAGGTAAATAATTAGTGGATTAATCTTAATACATAATTTTTAGAGTTTTTATAATTTTGTAGGATTCCTGTGATGGTTAAGTAATTTTATAAATTTTCTCTTAATTTTCTAAGTTAATTTAGTATTAATATTAATTAAAAGTAGTTTAATTAGTTTAATTAAGTTAAATAGTTTTTAATTAATAAAAAACCCACAAAAAGACAAAAATATTTATTTTTATTTTTTGTACTTTCTTCAAGTTCAAATTTAAGTTTAGAAATTATTCTTGCAAATTTTTAGTTTAATTTGTAGTAGTTATAATTATTAGTTAATTTAAATTAGATTTTAAATAGTTTTATTAATTAAATAATATTTTAATCATTTTCATAATTTCATTTTCATTTTTAATTTTAAGTTTCAAAAAGTGTCAAAAGCACCCCCTGTAGTTTGTTAAATACCCAAATCCCACTTTTTCAGTCCGATTGCGTAAATCTGAATTGTGAATACGTGCATATATCTGTATATCTGATTTTTGTGAATATTATATCTGTGTACCAATACCAAAATAACAGTAGCAAAATCAATTCCACATCATCTGGGCTACTGTCCTCAGTGCCACTCTCTCATAAACGATTCCCAAAGCACCATTTCAATCTCGCTGGGACTTTAACGACCCGGGGAAACACTATACTATCACCGGAGTATTGGGACGAGGCTGTCTTTGACTTGTTGACCTTGGTCAATAATATCTGACGGTTTAGACCCAATCAATAACCGTATCAAAAAAATAGGTATTTGGAACAGCTACTGTAAGGCCGTTCCAAATGTGTACACTGTCTAATAGTTGTGCCAAATGCATGTGTATTTGGAACGGTTTGCATTAGCAGTGCCAAATACTTATGTATTTGGGACAGCCGGTACCACCAGTGCCAAATACGTATATGTATTTAGAACGGCTTCTAGTACTTCTATTCTTGTGCCAAATACTTGTGTATTTGGAACGACTTTTTTAGAGTGTGGAAAATATCAATATATTTGGGACGTTTTTTATAAACAATTTTGAATGCATGTGTATTTGAAACATCTTTTAAATAGGTTTCTTTTGTTTATTCTTACATTGCATGTGAAATTCTTATTACATTGTTTATTTAACATCATACCATTTCTAAAATAATTGACGCCAAACTTTGATACATTCCATCCATTTTTTTAACTAATTATTTAAAACTACTAATGTAATTAAAAATATTTATTTAACATCAAATAATATCATAGTATTTGGCACCACATACACTCCCTCGGTCCCTCCCATTAATTTCCCAATTCATTGGTTTGAACCTACTAACTACTAAGAGCTCTAGGTTTCGTACCACCATAACACCAAAAAAGTATCGTCACCTCTGCGTCACATTGCTTCAACACCAAAATATTTAAAACAACCACCTTTTTTGTACCTACATTTTTTAAAATTACAATTTACAAATTAACCCTTAACTAATATTTCATTATTAAAAACCCTTAACTAATATCTCATTCATTAAATTAATACACAAATAACATTAAAAAAAGTTAAAATGTTGTTTGGTCCAATAATTTCCAGCTGAACTGATGCGTGGGAATTGCACCAGGCTTTACCTCTCGAGGGATCTCGAGAAGCTTACAACCCCCACCAGGCAGTGTACCTGATCGTTGTAGTATAGTATAGTGACAAGTACCGGGGGGTTGATCGTTCAACTCAGGAATAGTATCGTTAGGATTGAAATTAATCCAACTAGGTCTAAAGGTGAAGGATGATTCTTTTTATGTTTTTATATTTTATGAAAAGCAGGTAAAAATCTCGGGTATTGGAAGGAGGGGCGGAATTAGTTGCTAATCAACTAACCCAAAAGCTACTAATTAAACTAATGTGCAAGAAAACTAAACTAAGGTTCTACAAGGGATGTGAAGCATGTCTACCCATGATATGTTACTCCTTGCTAGCTATCCAATTCTACCTATTTAATTGTCACACCTTGTTTTAATTGACGGGTTGTATTCCTTAATACCATTCGTGGGGTGGCGTATGTACTTCCCCAACTCTATAAGCTCCTACTTCACTCCTATGTCGAGCCTGCAAGAAGCTCCTAACATGGGATCATTAGAATTCGCTCATGCATTAAATACAACCATAATAACCTAGTACGCATTGGTTCATGTCTCTTAAGACGTTCAAGCATGTTACCCTATGGAAGTCTGCCAGTTTTCTTAAGCCTAACATCGAATACAATTAACCAAACAAGAGATAATAGGAATCAAGAATTATAAGCTAAATCAACTAGACCTATCGAAGTGTCACACCCCAATTGATGAAGATAGACAAAAACATCAACAAGGAATCAATAAGATCTAATCAATTATATACAAGTTTCACACAATCATAAGTAGACACAAGGTGAATTAGCAAAACATCATCAAAGAAGAGCAAGCAACAATGATAATGGAAAACATGATTAAGATAGAATCAACAAACCAATACATGATGTTTATAGAGTGATTGAAACCCTCTAAGTTGCTGGAAAAACACCTACCTAAACCCTGTAACACCCCCAAAATTTGATACAGCGGAAGACTCAACAAGCTTTCGGGGTGCTACGGGGATTGGTATCCAACACAAGACAATATAGAACGAGATAAAGTAAACAAAACAAAAACACAACCAAAACGGGGTTTTAAGGTTTACATTTATCCCAACATACTTCAGAGTCAGGCCCAAAATAAAGTATCAATAGGTCCAAATTTAATTATCAGAGTTTAGAAAAATAGATCCATGAACCGTGTACCTTGGCCGAGCCTTCCATTCCAAGCATGCATCTCAACACTTAATTACCTGAGAAAACGTGCTAAAAGTCAGCTTTCGCTGGTGAGATCATAGGTTTAAATTCAACTAACAATATAGTGGACATATACGCAAAACGCTTGCTAGCTAGACTAAGGATTCGCTAAAAGCCTGCGGATACCCTCCGCTCTCAACATAACACACTGATACCCTTCCGTACTAACATAGATATTCGGGTAGCCCCCGCAATACCAATAATAACTCGGATAACCTCCGAAGTATTAATAACCTATAGGTGCACACTATAGTATCTAAATAAGTCAACCTTGAATAGTACACACGAAACTATGTGACTAAAGCTGACAATCCACCAATAACCAAATAAGCCAACCTTGAATAGTACACACAAGACTATGTGACTAAAGCTGACAATCCAACAATAACCAAATAAGCCAACCTTGAATAGTACACACAAAACTATGTGACTAAAGCTGACAATCCAACAATAACCAAATAAGCCAACCTTGAATAGTACACACAAAACTATGTAACTAAAGCTGACAATATATCCTAGTCCATACGCATAGCAAGTTTAGAAAGCATATAAAAGCGATAATAGTCCACATAAAATAATTTGCACGTTTCTCACCCCAAGTATTGAAAACATAGTTCAAGATTGAAAAATGGGGCTATGACTCACCTCAAGTCCAGAAAATAGCAAGAAGTAGTCAGTAGAAATAAGATGTATGATAACTCACGACACAGCAACTACGGACTTGGCACGACCTAACAATATTAACTCTTTCAAAAATCATTTCCTCAAATTTATAATATTCCCAAACCCGGACGAGAATCCGTTTTATTTCCGAAAATCCATTTCGTATTAGTTTGGTGTATTTGCGTTTGGTATCCATACGGGTAGTGGGTCGACTCAAAACAAACCAAAAAGATCACATAAGAATAATAAAATAAACTATAGATCTAATATTAGCCCAATATATCATTTAAATAAATCGCCGAAGTTTACCAAATCCGTCGATTTGATAATCCTCATATTTATTTACGTAACATACCGTTCCAAGATTACACCCAACCTAAAGCACATAGCACATAAATACTATATAGTATATATCATAGTTTAATAAATTCCTCATATATATCGTCAAATTGGCCAGATTTCCCGATATATACACTCGCAATTTATTACACTCTACATATACTACATCCTATGGGCGTCGTAGGATACGATGCCCACTAATATATTCATTTCATATAGCCAAATAACCCGGTTCAACCTTACGGTTAAGTGGTTATTTAGTTATAGAAAACGTCTATATTAATCGTCATATATCCGTGACAACACGAACGTCACAAATAGTAACTTACCTAGACCCGAGTGACAACGATTTCGCATAACTCAATAAGTTTATCCGTTATATATCCGAAATGACATTTTTATTAACCGTTTAATAATTGTCGGGAGTTTCCCGTTTTATGTCACAATTTTTATAATAATAATACGTTCAATAATATTACGCCACTTTCGTAGCCTAATATATATCTAGTTGTATTATTTATAATACGACTCGTGATTATTATTATTATTAATATACGCGCCTATATAATTATATATACGTTATTCACGTATATATATTCATATAAACGTTCATATTATCAATAATTATTATTACGAGTTTTATTATTTACGTTTTATTTGTAATAGTTATCGAGTCATACGAAATGGTCACATGTCCGAGTCATGACTCTCGGCTCATTGTCCAAGTCCAAAATAGTAAGTAAAAGTCATAAGATAATACATCTCCGTCCAAACAATCTCAAACCACGTGCTACAACATGAGGGTCCGACTACGGCACCCGACTAACCTATCTCCGTCAATCTAACGACCGTCTCACAATCGGTCCCCAATCACAGTTACCCATCGACAACAACTCCACAATACCAATATCAATATCCAATGTCGAGACCAAACACGGTCTCGACCCGCATGTATTCGGCCAAAACAAATCAACCAAAGCCAAAACTAAAACCAAAGCCAAGTTACCAATACATGTTACAAGTAAGTAAATATAACCAAGTCACATTCGGGTTGGTTTACCAAGCCAAACCCGGGTCTATACGACTCAATTGAGTCTCGGCTCCAAACCGCGAGTCACATGGACTCGAGCCAACATACAAATCATCACATAGCTCACAAGAGCATAACAAGGTAACCATTTAGACCCATTCGATCCAATGGTCAATCGGCGACAAAATAATAACGCGGCTAAAAGCCGCGACCCACAAGGGTTGAATCACCACAAGTCTACGAGCTCGAGGCTCGAACCACGACCAAACGAGAACCCCCATACGGGTCTCGGCGTGGCCATACGAGCATCAATGGAAACCCCGAGACCTCATGGGTCTCGGTTAGCTCGGATCGAAGAGCACAACACCCTCGACAATAACCAAACTACAACACCAAGGAACCAAAGCCTCACAAAGGCTCGAAACAAAATAAGCCGAGAGCATAAGCTCTCGGTTCCGAGTCAACCACAATCAAAACCAAGAAACCCGGATACCAAACGTAATATTAATCATCAAAACATCATTTCCCATTAAAAATCAATTCGATTCCCATCGAAATAATCCGTGTAGCCACGGATTAGTACCAATTCGTGGCACCCAAAACCCGAAAATAACTTCTTCTCACCTTCTTGGACCTCCAAATGAACGGATCTAGTAAAGGTAATAAAAACTCGAACGAATTATTAAAAGTTTGGTGGTGTTAATGGTGGTTCTAGGGTATGTATGATATACCAAATGAAAGAGGATGGAGAGAGGAAGAAGATGGTGGTATTTATTTTGTTGGGGGGTCGGAGTAGCGGTGGTGGTGGCCGAGTTTGGTGGTCGGCGGCTAGGTTAAAGAGATGGGGGAGGAGATGTGTTTTTGAGAGAGAGAATGAAAAGTGGTGAGGGTGAGTGTGTGTGTGGGTGAACCGGACCACACAACCTTATTATCTTTTTATTTATTTATTTTTTTTTCTTTTCTTTTAAAAGGGGTTAATAATAATAATAATGATAATAATAATAATAATAATAATAATAATAATAGTAATAATAATATTACTATGGTGTCGAGCGGGTAACGTGGGTAAATGTAGAAACATGTGGCCCAAACCCGAACTCAATTCAAACTTTCAATATCTCTCGAAAACATCTCGTAAATAATTAAAATATAGTCGGACTCGTTAAGACGAATCACAAACATTTGTTAGGTAATCCTAGTGCCAAAGTCAAGGTAGTACCAAGTGAGAATTCAAGAATACATCATCGAGCATAATATCAAAAATGAATTATGAAAATAATTCACGAATTCCATAACGTCATTAATTATGAATATCCATAAAATAGGTCTTACAAGTTCGTTGTGAAATGAAAATTTCAAATAAAAATTATAAACGAACTTAAATCGTAATCCGGGTTTTTAAAATAGCTCCCTAAACTGTCGATTGTCACATCCTCCCAGTCTCAGAAGGAAACCCGTCCCGGGTTTCACTCGGAAAAATTCATCTACGAAGTGAATAGCTTCGGATATCTCTTCCGGAACTCGTCCTCACGTTCCCACGTGAATTCTGGTCCATGTCGGGAATTCCAGCGAACCTTGACGAGCGGAATGCGACTTCGCTTGAGTCGTTTAACTTCACGATCTAAAATCTCAATAGGTTCTTCCACGAAATTTAGTTTCTCATCAACACGAATGTCCCTCATTGGAATGACGGGCATCTCATCTGAAAGGCATTTCTTCAAATTACTCACGTGGAACACGTCGTGAACTTTACTCAGTTCGGATGGTAATTCCAACCTATAAGCCACGGGCCCAATTCTTTCTAAGATCAAGAATGGTCCAATGTAGCGTGGGTTGAGTTTACCACGTTTCCCGAAACGTATAACACCTTTCCAGGGTGAGACTTTCAACATTACTTTGTTTCCAACCTGGAACTCTAAAGGTTTACGTCTCTGATCGGCGTAGCTCTTCTGCCTATCTCTAGCCGCTTGCAACCGATCACGAATCTGAGCTACTTTCTCTGTAGTTTCTAAAATAAGCTCAGGGCCTGTAAGTTGGCTATCTCCAACTTCCGCCCAACCAATAGGTGAACGACACTTTCTGCCATATAAAGCTTCGAATGGTGCAGCCTTAAGACTTGTGTGGTAGCTATTATTATAGGAGAATTCCGCAAGGGGTAAATACTTCTCCCAGCCTTTACCAAAGTCTATGATGCATGCACGAAGCATATCCTCTAATGTCTGAATGGTCCTCTCACTTTGACCATCGGTTTAGGGATGATATGCAGTACTCATATCAAGCCTCGTCCCCAAAGCCGTTTGAAGTGATCACCACAAAGCTGACGTAAAACGACTATCACGATCCGAAATAATAGATATCGGGACTCCATGACGCGAAATAATTTCCTTCACATATAACCTCGCAAGCTTATCCACACTATCATCTTCACTAATAGCTAGGAAATGAGCAGACTTTGTCAGACGATCCACAATTACCCAGATAGTGTCACAACCGCTAGCTGTCCTCGGTAATTTGGTAATGAAGTCCATAGTAATTCGCTCCCATTTCCAGACTGGAAGTTCTGGTTGCGTTAGTAACCTTGACGGTCTCTGGTGTTCAGCTTTAACCTTAGCACATGTCAGGCACTTACTAACGTACGATGCTATATCTACCTTCATATTTGGCCACCAATAGAACTTCTTAAGATCCTGGTACATTTTATCGGAACCAGGATGAATGGAGTACCTTGACTTATGCGACTCATGCATAATCAATTCCCGAATTTCTCCATATAAAGGTACCTAAATCCGATCTCCAAAACATGATAATCTGTCAGAACGCTTAACAAATCCTTTCTCATTATCAGCCATCCCAAATATATTCTCGGCAGATCTATTTTCTGCTTTTAACGCTTCCGTTTGAGCTTCGAGTATTTGAGTTGGTAATGGCGACACAATAGTCATTCCTAATGACCTAACTCGTAATGGTGGTACTCTTTCCTTTCGACTAAGAGCATCAGCAACAACGTTTGCTTTACCAGGGTGGTAGCGAATTTCACAATCATAATCGCTTAGCAACTCAATCCAACGTCGCTGTCTCATGTTGAGCTCTTTTTGATTTAAGATGTGTTGTAAACTTTTATGGTCAGTAAATACAACACACTTTGTTCCGTACAAGTAATGTCTCCATATTCTTAAAGCAAAAACCACAGCACCGAGCTCCAAATCATGGGTAGTGTAGTTTTTCTCATGCTTTTTGAGTTGTCGGGAAGCATAAGCTATCACCTTCTCTCGTTGCATTAACACGGCTCCCAAACCTTTATGTGAGGCGTCACAATAGACGACGAAATCCTCGTTACCTTCCGGTAACACTAAGATAGGAGCACTACACAACATTTTCTTAACCAATTGAAACGCTTCCTCTTCTTTATCTCCCCATTCATACGTAACACTCTTTTGAGTCAATTTGGTCAATGGTTTAGCTATCTTCGAAAATCCCTCAATGAATCTTCGGTAATAACCAGCTAAACCCAAAAATTGACGAACTTCGGTTGGGGTTGTAGGTGCAGCCCAATCTTTTATCGCCTCAATCTTAGCAGGATCCACATGGACTCCTTGTCTATCAATCACATGACCCAAAAATTGTACCGTCGGAATCCAAAATTCGCATTTCGAAAACTTGGCATAAACTTTCTCCTTCCTGAGCAATTCCAAAATGAGTCTTAGATGCTCCTCATGCTCTTTCTCACTCTTTGAATAAATCAGAATGTCATCGATGAATACAATCACAAACTTGTCTAAGTAAGGCTTACACACACGATTCATGAGATCCATGAATATTGCCGGTGCGTTAGTCAACCCAAACGACATCACCTGAAACTCGTAATGCCCGTAACGGGTTCTGAAAGCCGTTTTTGGAATATCTTCCTCGCTAACTCGAAGTTGATGATATCCCGATCTCAAATCGATCTTCGAATACACACTCGATCCTTGAAGTTGATCGAACAAGTCGTCGATCCTAGGTAACGGGTATCGATTCTTCACCGTTAACTTATTAAACTCTCTATAATCAATACACATACGAAACGATCCATCCTTCTTCTTCACAAATAAGACTGGGGCTCCCCAAGGTGAAGAACTTGGTCTTATGAATCCTTTTTCGGCTAACTCCGCCAATTGTTTCGACAACTCTTCTAGTTCGGTAGGTGCAAGACGATAAGGCGCTCGTGCTACAAGCGCAGCACCAGGTATCAACTCAATCTGAAACTCCACTTGTCTAGTCGGCGGGATTCCCGGCAAGTCATCGGGAAACACATCAGGAAAGTCACGAACTATAGGCACATCTCCAATGCACCTTTCCTTTTTCTTCGTCTCTCCCTTCTCAGAAATTTGGGCTAAGAAAAGGTAACATCCCTTCTCCATTAGCTTCGGTAACTTTGTGCAAGATATAACTGCTAATCGGGATGGGCTCCTAGAATCCTTTCGGTCTGCTAATATATTTAGGACTTCCTTTCCGTATGGTACACGCACGATCTTCTCGTCGCAAAGTATGTGAGCACGATACTTCGACAACCAGTCCATACCAATGATAACGTCAAAACTTCCTAACGTGACGGGTAGAAGATCTATGTTGAAAGGATGGTTCAAGAAATTTAACGTACAACCGCGAATGATGGTATTAATCCTTTCTAGGTTTCCATTTGCTAACTCAATATCATATCCAATTCCTAAGGCCATCGGGGTTTTCTCTAGTAAGGGTGCAAACGTAGTGGACACAAAACTCCTATCGGCACCAGTATCGAATAGTATGGAAGCATAACGATTATTGAGAAGGAACGTACCAGTAACGACGTTCGGATCTTCTCCTCTCTCGTTCCCGAGTGCATACACTCTTCCCTGAGCAGCTCCAGCTTCCACATGTTGGTCCCCATTATCTTGTCGTCCACGGTTTCCTCCAGCTCCACGGTTTCCATAATTGTACCCATTACCACCCGAGCCTTGATTTCCACGGTTCCGCGATTCTCTACACTCATTCCTATAGTGTCCCTTCTTTCCACACCCATAACAAGTAACATCTGCCTTATTTCTCATCTCAGGAGCAGCTTGAACCATAGCAAGAGGTCGGGCTCTACAATCCCTAGCTGTGTGTCCTTTCTTTGAGCAATTCTGGCATTTCACACTACACCATCCAGTGTGATGCTGGTGGTAACGATCACACTTGGGTGCATCACCGTTCTGATTCTTCTTATCTCCATTCCCAATAGCATAAGCCTTAGCTTGTCTCTTGCTTCGGTGATCATTACTCTTAGAGTGACGGTCTCTCTTTCTCTTTCCATTCTTCTCCTTATCAGCTTCTTCTAATTCCAACGAATCCATAAGTTGTTGAGCAATTGTGATTGCCTCATGGATGTTTGCAGGCCTAGCAGAAATCACATCATTCCTCGTAGCTACAGGCAACCCATCAGTATACCTCTCGATCTTTTGAGTCTCAGTTTTCACCATATCTGGGCATAACAAGGCTAATTCCTGGTAACGACGATTGTAAGTTGCCATGTCAGTACCTTTCACCTTGTGATTCCAAAACTCAATCTCTAGCTTCTTGACCTCATTCCTTGGGCAATAAGTCTGAATCAGCTAGGACTTAAATTGCTCCCAAGTCATAGCATAAGCTACATCACTCCCAACTGCGTTTCGGTAGTTGTTCCACCAAGTCAAAGCTTCATCCTTGAAAGTAAAAGAAGCAAACTTTACCTTCGCATTCTCCGCACAACCGCTGACATTAAACACTGAATCAGTCTTCTCAATCCATCTGACTAAGTAAACCACTCCTTCAGTTCCACCAAACTCAATGGGTCCACAAATCTTGAATTCCTTGTATTGACATCCATTAGCACGAACAGGTGGAAAAGTTCCAGCAGAATTGTTGGAATGATTTGACTCGGCTAGTAGTTCAGCAACTCTTTGCTCCACGAGTTGGTTGATCATTGCTTGATCTATAGTAGGTGCATTAAGTGGAACATGATCATTGTCTCCCTGAACATCAACATTTTGATTCCTGTTGTTGCGGTTAGTGGTGTCCAGGTTGTCAGGAATAGGGGTTTCAATATTTCGAGTAGGTCGACGACCTCGGCGACCAGGAGTAGTCACAGCAGGACCAGTTCTAGTAGACCTAACAGGGTTTCGACGTTGTGCCATTGATCTGTAACATCATACAAGTTCATGAGTCTCCAATAGAACTTATCGATATGCTCAACAAAACATCTCAACGAAATCAAGTCATGGAAAGAATAGCAACAATACACCACGTAACAACAACTAAGCGAATAAGGACTCAATTTCCATAACACCCAAAATCACATAATACCATATACTAATAATCATCAACCATATAATAGCGATCTAACATCGTTCCGACTAACGGATAACACAAAACATACTAATCGTTCCAAAAGAGACGAATACTGAGCAAAATACATCAAAATATGATAAATAGCTTTTCTAACCGAACACTCATCGGTTAAGAAAGCAACAAGATAACATAACCCAAGCAACTAGCCACGTGGCTGGCGGAGGCTCCTCAACTCCTGCCTCAAGCTATCAAGATCCCTCCATAACGATCCTAACTCCACGCTATGGGTGTCTCGGTCTCTCTTGAGGTCAGCCACCTCCTTCTCTAGCTCGGCATTCCTTTGCCAAAGCTTGCGGTCGGCCTCACGAGCAGTAACAAATCCTCGCTGCAAACTATCGATATGCTCATGGACATCCATCAAAACTCTCCTCAACTCAGTAGCCCTGCCCACAGCGACAGTCAAGTCAACTCTCAAATCCGCTAAAAACTCTCCAATAACTCTCTCAAGTCGATCAGATACACGTGCAACTCTCTCACTAAGCTCAGTAATCCGAGCCCACAACCTGCCAATCTCACCCAACTCTGCATGCTCAGCAGAAACCTCAGAAGATGCATCCGACTCAATGGGACTACCAGGTGGCAACTCAAACAAGAACGGATGATCAGGTGAATCAGGCTCAATCGGGTATACAGGTGAATCAGGCTCCTCAGCCTGAGCTGGTGGTAATAACTCATCATCATCATCATCAGGCATCTCATCCTCCTGAGGGTCATCCTCCTCCTCAGGGTCATCATCATCACCCTGCTCAGCCTCCTGAGGGTCATCCTCCCGCTCAGGGTCATCAGCCTCATCCTCACCCTCGTACTCCTCCTCCTCCTCATCGGAAGAGTACCTCATTACTCGTCGTCTCCTACTAGGTGAACCATGTGGGGATGTAGTAGGTGATCTAGGTCGACGACGCAATGATGTGGGTGGCGCCTCAGACAGAAGGGAATGAGCATCAATCTGTAAAGGTGATGGAGTAGGGCGTACCGACATGCGTGCCTTAGCTCGGTGGGCAAAACGTGGTGCCACACGAGCCAAAGCCTGATGAAGAGTAAGCTGCCTCGATGTACCAGGGAGCCCTGGGGGTCCCTGCGTAGATGCAGCAGGTAGTGCTGAAGTAGAAGCTGCCTGTGATACAGTAGCTGAAGACATGGCCATCTGGTAAGGGTCATCAGATGCCATAGTGAACTGTGCAGGTAAAACCGGTGCAGTAAGAATATCCTCGACGACATCGGGCATATGGGAGGCCATGGTGTGTGACAACGGCGTAGGGTAGGTGTAAGTGTTTCAAACCAACTAAATCACAACTCATAATACCATACTAAAAATACTCATCAAATAGTTCCATCATATAATCTCAATAAAAAGAATTTCAAACACCGCATTACTAAAATGTTTATAAAACATATAGACCATATAAATCCTCGAGAACGCCATCTTATTGCTAAAATCCATAAACCTCAAATCATCTCAATAAATTCCAAATCTAATAATCATCTCAAATATCTCATAATACCTCAAATAATAGAAGATGCTTCGGCTTGGCGGGCTGGCGGGCGGTGGTCAAGGATCATTTTCTATAAAAATACGGTTATAGTTTAGGCGTTTATTTACCTATTTCTCTATAACCTTGGCTCTGATACCAATCTGTAACACCCCCAAAATTTGATACAGCGGAAGACTCAACAAGTTTTCGGGGTGCTACGGGGATTGGTATCCAACACAAGACAATATAGAACGAGATAAAGTAAACAAAATAAAAACACAACCAAAACGGGGTTTTAAGCTTTACATTTATCCCAACATACTTCAGAGTCAGGCCCAAAATAAAGTATCAATAGGTCCAAATTTAATTATCAGAGTTCAGAAAAATAGATCCATGAACCGTGTGCCTTGGCCGAGCCTTCCATTCCAAGCATGCATCTCAACTCTTAATTACCTGAGAAAACGTGCTAAAAGTCAGCTTTCGCTGGTGAGATCATAGGTTTAAATTCAACTAACAATATAGTGGACATATACGCAAAACGCTTGCTAGCTAGACTAAGGATTCGCTAAAAGCCTGCGGATACCCTCCGCTCTCAACATAACACACTGATACCCTTCCGTACTAACATAGATATTCGGGTAGCCCCCGCAATACCAATAATAACTCGGATAACCTCCGAAGTATTAATAACCTATAGGTGCACACTATAGTATCTAAATAAGTCAACCTTGAATAGTACACACGAAACTATGTGACTAAAGCTGACAATCCACCAATAACCAAATAAGCCAACCTTGAATAGTACACACAAGACTATGTGACTAAAGCTGACAATCCAACAATAACCAAATAAGCCAACCTTGAATAGTACACACAAAACTATGTGACTAAAGCTGACAATCCAACAATAACCAAATAAGCCAACCTTGAATAGTACACACAAAACTATGTGACTAAAGCTGACAATATATCCTAGTCCATACGCATAGCAAGTTTAGAAAGCATATAAAAGCGATAATAGTCCACATAAAATAATTTGCACGTTTCTCACCCCAAGTATTGAAAACATAGTTCAAGATTGAAAAATGGGGCTATGACTCACCTCAAGTCCAGAAAATAGCAAGAAGTAGTCGGTAGAAATAAGATGTATGATAACTCACGACACAGCAACTACGGACTTGGCACGACCTAACAATATTAACTCTTTCAGAAATCATTTCCTCAAATTTATAATATTCCCAAACCCGGACGAGAATCCGTTTTATTTCCGAAAATCCATTTCGTATTAGTTTGGTGTATTTGCGTTTGGTATCCATACGGGTAGTGGGTCGACTCAAAACAAACCAAAAAGATCACATAAGAATAATAAAATAAACTATAGATCTAATATTAGCCCAATATATCATTTAAATAAATCGCCGAAGTTTACCAAATCCGTCGATTTGATAATCCTCATATTTATTTACGTAACATACCGTTCCAAGATTACACCCAACCTAAAGCACATAGCACATAAATACTATATAGTATATATCATAGTTTAATAAATTCCTCATATATATCGTCAAATTGGCCAGATTTCCCGATATATACACTCGCAATTTATTACACTCTACATATACTACACCCTATGGGCGTCGTAGGATACGATGCCCACTAATATATTCATTTCATATAGCCAAATAACCCGGTTCAACCTTACGGTTAAGTGGTTATTTAGTTATAGAAAACGTCTATATTAATCGTCATATATCCGTGACAACACGAACGTCACAGATAGTAACTTACCTGGACCCGAGTGACAACGATTTCGCATAACTCAATAAGTTTATCCGTTATATATCCGAAATGACATTTTTATTAACCGTTTAATAATTGTCGGGAGTTTCCCGTTTTATGTCACAATTTTTATAATAATAATACGTTCAATAATATTACGCCACTTTCGTAGCCTAATATATATCTAGTTGTATTATTTATAATACGACTCGTGATTATTATTATTATTAATATACGCGCCTATATAATTATATATACGTTATTCACGTATATATATTCATATAAACGTTCATATTATCAATAATTATTATTACGAGTTTTATTATTTACGTTTTATTTGTAATAGTTATCGAGTCATACGAAATGGTCACATGTCCGAGTCATGACTCTCGGCTCATTGTCCAAGTCCAAAATAGTAAGTAAAAGTCATAAGATAATACATCTCCGTCCAAACAATCTCAAACCACGTGCTACAACATGAGGGTCCGACTACGGCACCCGACTAACCTATCTCCGTCAATCTAACGACCGTCTCACAATCGGTCCCCAATCACACTTACCCATCGACAACAACTCCACAATACCAATATCAATATCCAATGTCGAGACCAAACACGGTCTCGACCCGCATGTATTCGGCCAAAACAAATCAACCAAAGCCAAAACTAAAACCAAAGCCAAGTTACCAATACATGTTACAAGTAAGTAAATATAACCAAGTCACATTCGGGTTGGTTTACCAAGCCAAACCTGGGTCTATACGACTCAATTGAGTCTCGGCTCCAAACCGCAAGTCACATGGACTCGAGCCAACATACAAATCATCACATAGCTCACAAGAGCATAACAAGGTAACCATTTAGACCCATTCGATCCAATGGTCAATCGGCAACAAAATAATAACGCGGCTAAAAGCCGCGACCCACAAGGGTCGAATCACCACAAGTCTACGAGCTCGAGGCTCGAACCACGACCAAACGAGAACCCCCATACGGGTCTCGGCGTGGCCATACGAGCATCAATGGAAACCCCGAGACCTCATGGGTCTCGGTTAGCTCGGATCGAAGAGCACAACACCCTCGACAATAACCAAACTACAACACCAAGGAACCAAAGCCTCACAAAGGCTCGAAACAAAATAAGCCGAGAGCATAAGCTCTCGGTTCCGAGTCACCCACAATCAAAACCAAGAAACCCGGATACCAAACGTAATATTAATCATCAAAACATCATTTCCCATTAAAAATCAATTCGATTCCCATCGAAATAATCCGTGTAGCCACGGATTAGTACCAATTCGTGGCACCCAAAACCCGAAAATAACTTCTTCTCACCTTCTTGGACCTCCAAATGAACGGATCTAGTAAAGGTAATAAAAACTCGAACGAATTATTAAAAGTTTGGTGGTGTTAATGGTGGTTCTAGGGTATGTATGATATACCAAATGAAAGAGGAAGGAGAGAGGAAGAAGATGGTGGTATTTATTTTGTTGGGGGGTCGGAGTAGCGGCGGTGGTGGCCGAGTTTGGTGGTCGGCGGCTAGGTTAAAGAGATGGGGGAGGAGATGTGTTTTTGAGAGAGAGAATGAAAAGTGTTAAGGGTGAGTGTGTGTGTGGGTGAACCGGACCACACAACCTTATTAGCTTTTTATTTATTTTTTTTTCTTTTCTTTTAAAAGGGGTTAATAATAATAATAATAATAATAATAATAATAATAATAATAATAATAATAATAATAATAATAATAATAATAATAATAATAATAATAATAATAATAATAATAATAATAATAATAATAATAGTAATAATAATATTACTATGGTGTCGAGCGGGTAACGTGGGTAAATGTAGAAACATGTGGCCCGAACCCGAACTCAATTCAAACTTTCAATATCTCTCGAAAACATCTCGTAAATAATTAAAATATAGTCGGACTCGTTAAGACGAATCACAAACTTTTGTTAGGTAATCCTAGTGCCAAAGTCAACGTAGTACCAAGTGAGAATTCAAGAATACATCACCGAGCATAATATCAAAAATGAATTATGAAAATAATTCACGAATTCCATAACGTCATTAATTAAGAATATCCATAAAATAGGTCTTACAAGTTCGTTGTGAAATGAAAATTTCAAATAAAAATTATAAACGAACTTAAATCGTAATGCGGGTTTTTAAAATAGCTCCCTAAACTGCCGATTGTCACAAACCCAGGCATCGACCTTAGGGTTTAGGGCTTTCAAAAAGTGAAGTTATGATGTTATATTTATAGGCAAGTTTTCTGTCGGCAAGGCTTGACGGCGTCACCCCGTAAAAAGTGACGGCGTCATGACCAATTTTTCTTCACCAAATTGTAGATTTCTTCGTCCTCTTCGCGTGGGCTTTTGAATCACCTAAATCCGAGTTCGTATGCAAAAGTTATGACCAAAACAATATCAGCTACTTCGCGCGCAAGTTTTGACAAGTTAACACGTGACGGCCTACGTGACGCCTTCAGGAAATTTTCTAGGCCATCACTCTTTAATTTTACATGTGATGGCCTTTGGTGACACCATCACCAATGCACAAAACTTTCTAGACCGTCACGGACTTTATCGACTTCCACCTCTTGTATTACTCTTGACGCCGTCATGAAGAAGCTTGTGACGCCGTCAGGTACTATTCACACCAAGGAATATTAAGACTTTGCCGTTTTCTTCACTTTTATGCTCCAAAAACGTCCAAAATGCTTCCTTTTCCACAATTCACTCCAAAAGTACCAAAAATCACAAAAGGAACAATTTAGGGCAATATTTGATCAAATAAATTCAATTCCTCAAGCAAATGCGCTTTTATTCTAATCAAAATACAAGTTAGGGGTCATTTAACACTAATATAAAAGTAATTACAACAAATAATCATTCCACTAAAGACCAAAGACAAGCACGGAGGTCATACACTAGCACCTCACAAATAGTGTTTAAATACTCACATCTCTCAGGTGTAATAAAGTATATATTACAATATGGAAATGGAAAACATCTCTCACTACCTGTCATAGCAAAATAGATTACCATAGGCTTGGGAAAGGATCAAACCTCCACCACTTGGCGTAAGCACCTAGGATAAACTATCAAAGAGGTCTTTTAAAGGGTTATAACGTTAGGTGTAGGGATATGGAATACACGGTTTTGTTGGATAAAGGCAATCTTTACTGGTGGCGAGTTAATCATCTTGGTTAATTACATGTACAATATGGCGTTGCTAAGCCAAGACTTGACTCGACTTAAGCTAATAAATCAAAAATAACAAAAACATAAAATAAACATCGAATGAAACGAGATGGTAGTCCGTATGTTTTTTCTCTTTTCTTTTTTTTTCTTTTTTTCTTTTTCTATTTTTTTTTTCTATTTTTTCGATTATTTTTTTTTTTTTTTTTTTTGCATACACTCTTACCCTACCATCCAAAATAATACATCATAGGGAATGTACATTCCCCTTACACTTGAATTTTTACATACTTTACAATAAACTAATCTATTGACTCGAATCAAGATAATCAAAAAACTTGGAGTACTTTTAAGATTAATGCACATATGGGGGTAATAATAGATGTTCTTCCCCATTACTCCATAACATAAGTACTTTACCCATGAGTCCCAATCGTCCCAAAACAATATGTACAAGGATATGACTCGACTTAGCAACCATGTAATCAATTAGATAATTAACTAAGGGTTTAACAAATAACAATAATGCACTAAAGATGAGCGCATACATGGAAGGCTAAGGCGATTTGGGTGTACATTTAAGTGGGTTGTAACAAATTCTTCCTTTAAGTAAGATGCTTAAAGTTAGAAACGAAAAGATAGGCTCGGAGGGGTGCACTAGGGGTTTCGTGTACTGAAACTGAGTACAATGCTAAGGTGTGGGAAAAATTAGTTGACATTACTAGCCAAGTAATATGACTTAAATGGTCAAGTAATTATGATACGGGTTTAACACAAGGGTGATCCTAATGCCTCTTATCATGTAGTAAATCCTACTACACGAATGTAGTCTCACTAGCGGTTTCAGGATGCATCACTAAAGCAAGTTCTAGAATCTAAATGCTACCGGTACACTCATAAGCACTAATAGTAAATGCTTTTCCTATCAAATCTAAAGGCGAACCTCACATATTTGGGTGGAAATTTTTTCTGAATGGTACGGTTTTGTGCTAGTCATACAATCTCCAACCATGAGACTGATGAGTGCTCAAACACTCATCATTTTTGGTCAATCTGAACTGCAAAAACATACAAAAACACTCAGAAATGTATCAAAATACTGAAAATATTCCAAAATTGTGTTTTATATGTTTTAGATGCAAAATGAGTAAAAACAGTTGAAAAACGAACAAAGTTTGCATAATTGGCAATTTCAGTCTCCCAACTTTCAAAAGTTGTCAAAATCAGTCCCTGAGCATTTGTTTTGTAAGAAAAGTCACCAAAGGTCCTTTTGAAATCATAAGTTATCTTATTAGTCCTTTGGTGAAAGTTTTGAAAATTTACAATTTTGGTCCCCGGAGTTTCACTTTTTTGCAGATTTGGTCCCTGGTGGGATATTTTTTGAAGAAAAATCATTTTTGGTCCTTGGAAACTCAAAGGTTATCACAAATAGCCTTTTGATGAAAAGTTTGAGAAAAATGCAAGTTTAGTCCCTGGACTTTCAAAAATGACAATTTTGGTCCCTGGTGTTTTAAAATGGAAAAATAAATACATGGTCCTTGTATTATTGGAATATGGCAAGTTTGGTCCTCAGGAGTACTTTGGGAATGTTACACTTTAGCCCCCAACTTTCTGAAAATTACAAAAATGGTCCTTGTGTTCACTAGTTACCAAACCAAATGGACCCTTTTTTAATATCAAACCAAAGCCCAAGCCTGATCCAGAAATACTCCCAAGCTCATCTCACCACAACCAGGCCCAACCTCCAAAAGCCCACTCCCCTTCTAATACTACTCCCAGTCAAACACAGGGTCAAACCACTGTGCACCCTTCCCTTTCCCCGTATTTCCCTCCTCCTTGTTCCCCCCTCCTCTCACCTTTTCACCAAACTTCACCAACCCTCATTAATATTCTCACCAACTCAAACCAACCTCCCCCCTCCTCATTTATTACACCCACCTGTTCCACTCAAAACTACCCCGCCCCTTTTCCCGCCAAAATCAATTTGGAGGGCTGAGATCAAATTGAGCCAATCTAATGGTTCTGTGAGAAGTGGGAAGTCAAGGGATTCCACCAAGGTCTATAAAAGAAAAGAAGAAAGAAGGATAGGGCAGTAATTAGTTTAGCTTAGTTTTAGACAATGTCGATTTAGTATAATTTTAATCCTTAGTTGTTCTTTTCAGTTTCAAAAGCTTGTAATCAGTTAAATTAGTGTAATAAATACTTTGTATCCCCTTAATTTCCAATTATTCAGTTCCACTTTAGTGTTTGCAATTTTAAATTTGAAAATTCCATTTTAGCTTGTTAAGTTGTTAAAACAAGTTGTTTTCTGTTTCCTTGTGCTTATTATAGCTAACTTATAAGGTTTGTAAGGTTTAGAAAGCTTTCAATTCAGTTAACTTAAAAAATCAAAAATATAAGAAAAATAGTCTAAATTCAAGAATACAAAAAGAAGAGTGGAGGAAGTAATGGAATCTGTGGAGTTTGGATTTTTATGGGTGTAGTGTCTCATGGGAGACCTTAGGGGGTGATTTGATTCCTTGTTTCTCATGTTTCAGTTTGATTCAATGTAAGCTTGTTTCTATACAATTATTTAGCAAATCGAGATTAGTATTACTAAACTACTCATCCTGTTGTTTTGTGTTTATATAAGTTTGTTGCATTATATTACAGCTTGTGAATCAGTTTCATTGCCCATTTCACTCTATTCATTTGAAAATCACAAAATCAATCCAATTAAGGGAATGTTTGGATTTATTGTTTAAACTATGGTGTAGGTTGTTTGTAATGTTGTTCTTGTTAGATGTACATCACAAATAGGTCTAATACCTCAGTTAAAGCTTGAAATCCAGTAGTCTTTTGGACAAAAGTCAAAATCACACATAAACATCTTGTTCTTGTTCACTGTTTGATTTTCAAGTTTCATAATCATCACTTTAGCTTCTAATCTTGTTAAGTTTGTTAAATTTAGTTTAATTATAGCTTAATATAACATATTAACTTAGTAAATTAGACTAGAAGTTCATATTAGTCAAACTTGGTAGTTTATTTCAAAAGTCAAAATTGCACACCTCAGATTTTCCAAAAATTGCAAGATTTATTGTGAATTTTGTGAGAAGATTCAGGGCTTGAAACTTGTTTCTAATTGTAACCCCCCAGCTAAACTGTTGAATCCTACCTTCTTTATAATTTTGTGAATTTTATTGTGAGTTCCTTGGAGCCTCAAAGTCAGCTGCAGGGGGACTGACCTCCCCTGCTGCAGCAGCTATTCCCAGCTCACCCAACTTCTGTGGGCCCCACATACCTCGCCAGTGGGCCCCACAGGGTAAATCTTGGTTCTTTTGAGAGCTCACCCAGCTGTCTATCTTGTTCTTAGTTTTATTTGAGCTCAAACCCCCTTGCCCCCTCCTAAATTTGGCCTGCAAATCAGCTGAGTTGGACTGTTTGGGGGACATGATTTAGATTTGATTATTTGGCCTGTTTCAGCTTATTTTGAATGCTTATTTGTTCCTCTTGCCTCTGTTGTTAGCTTATCTTTCTCTGAGGTACCTTAGTGTAGCATTTCAAGTAGCTTTTTCTAAATCAACAAGTCCTAATAAGCTTTAACATTAAGCTGTTAAGCCCATAAGCTCTCATTGTGCTTATTTCTAAGTTCTGATCATTTTGTCTTTATTAAAGTTTCATTTTTTAAGTATCTAAATAGTTTTCAAAAAGAAAAACCAGAAAAAACCAATTTAATTATAAGTGATAGTTTCTATTTAATGTAATTTATCTTTTTAATTTTCCTTTTAGATTTTTAGTAAGTAACCTGCATTTTTATATTTTTCTTAATTTTCTTTTATATTAAAGTATTTTTGAAAATTTTTCTAGAATTTAGTATTGTCATTTAGTATTTATTAGATTTAATATTAGTTTTATTAATAATTAATTACTCCCTCCGTCCCAAAATTATAGTCCCCTTTTGACTTTTTCGGTCTTTATTGTTCAACTTTGACCTTAAATATTTTTGTTTATATTACATAATACTTGATGCAAAATATATGAATAGATTGAGTTTTAAATGTATTTTTTATTGGTATAATTTTCATCAACTATTGTATAACACAAACAAAAATATTTAAAGTCAAAGTTGAGAAAAAAAGACCGAAAAAGTCAAAAGGGGACTATAATTTTGGGACGGAGGTAGTAATATTTAAGTATTAAATAGCATAGTTAGTTTTTATAGATTAATACCTAGTTTTTATATTGTTCCTAGCTTTTATATAATATAAAATAATTTTATAATTTTTTCTATAATTTCTACTGTTCATTTTCTAATTTTCTTAATTAATTGAGTTAAATTAGATATTAATTAATAAATAAGTAAATAATTAGTAAAATAGTCTAAATATAATTTTTAGAAACTTTTTATAATTTTTTAGGATTCCTGAGATGGTTAATTAGATTTGTAAATTTTTCTATAATTTTCTAGTCATTTTAGTATTATTAGTAATTTAAAATAGTTTAAATAGTTTAATTAATATAATTAGTATTTAATTAATATAAAATCCACAAAAAGACAAAAAGACATATATTTAATTTTAAAATTTGTTTTAGTTATTTGATAATTTTAGAAATTTAATTCTCATTTTTCTAGTATTAAATTAATATTATATTGTATTTAAGTTATTTAAATATTAATAATTAGTATTAAATAGTAGTTAATTAATATTAAATAAGTAATTAGTGTAAAATTTTATTTTATTTTTCTAAAAATTTTCTTTTATCCTTAGGTTTGTAAAAAAGTCATTTTCACCCCCTGTGGGTTTTCAGATTTCAGTTTTCACTTTTTATTTTGTACGTTTACGTTATTTTAAATATAAACGTACGCATTTTTAGATATTAAACGTTTTTAGGTATCTAAGTTTCACGTAACAATCCATATAGCTTATTTAAGCTAGTTCTTCTTATATTCCTTAGCTTAATCAATCACAAACCCCCTTTCCTGTCCAAATTCACCTGATCACAAACCTGCTAGAATACAATCCACACCTCGTCGGGACATAACGACCCGGGGAAACACTATATTCCGCTGAGCATTGACTCTAGGCAGTCTGACCTTGTTGACCATTCACCTGGTCAATTTAGGTTGACCGTTTGGAGCCAATCAGAGACGCTTGCTATGGCTAAAGTTTCACTCCTAAATGTTGTAAAAAATTTTAAATTTGGCGCTAAAATTACACTAACAAGTATTTCTCTTAGTTTTATTACACACCTACCATCAAACAAACAAACTCAAGTGCAATTGTATCCTATAAGGTATCATCATTTACCCTCCCCTTACACTTAGGATGAACATTGTCCCCAATGTTCAATTAAAGAATGTAAAAGTGAAATAGGTAAAAGAATGAAATCAAATACTCCCCTGATTCGTTCGGTGTGGATAGTGTGGTAACAAGGTTAGATCTTCCTCCAAGAAAATGAACAATCAAAGCTTCCCTTCCAGAAAAATAAATCATCTTCTTGTCATACATAACCTGTTAAACCTGAGAAAACAATCACAAAAACCCAAAGCATCAATCCGAACAAAGGAAACTCACAACTAGATGTAATTCCAGACTTAGAAATAAAAACAAAATAATTAAAGATATAATGCTTGTGGAATGAATGTTTGCAGATTTCTTGGAGTTTATAAAACTAAAGAATCAAAAAAAACTTTAAGAGTCTGGTATAAACAAATCTCGCAAAATTTTTCCGAATCTTTGTACCTGACGCCGTCAGGTTATAACTCCTGACGCCGTCAGAATGTTCCTGCAAAAATCTCATGTTAAGTTTTCGGAAAATTTCTGGAAAAACTTATGCCTTACTTCCTGGAAAATCCTACAAAACATCACTATGACACGATACAAGCATTTGACTCAAACAATTACTAATACACATGTTCATTTAATATTGTTGTGGTTCATGCTCAATTTCATTCATATAAAGAAATTTGGATCTCCCTTACACTTATCTTTTGCAAAATACCTTTATATGCAATTAAGACGAAGTTAAAAAAATAAAGCATTTTCACAATTTACTTTGAAACATGAGCCACAAACAACAAAAATAAAACATGCATGCGGAAATAAATAAAATCAAATAAACAAACAAACCAACAAATAAATAAATAAGGCTTGGGTTGCCTCCCGATAAGCGTTTGTCTTTGTTCGAGTCACGAGCCTGACTCTACCCTTATTTAAAGGAAATAGGGGAGGTTTTTCCTACACTTTGAATTAAGTGCAGATGGAAGTAGCGATACACACCCTTAGGGTGGAAATATGCCACGTGAGGTGAAGGGGGTGAGTGAATGGCTTCCTTCATCCTAAAACTACCCGGATAATATTGGTTGATGGGTGGGTCGGTTCCTCTTTTGTCTCCTAGAAATATATATAAGGATGGAAAGGTGTGTAAAGATTGAGGTTCCAGTTCATCAACACTAGGAAATTCCCTAGAACTAGGAGTAAGGTTATCACTACAAGTATTCAAACCTATATCCTCAAGTGGTGCCTAGTCCAAGGTATCTACCTCCATCGGAATTCCTAAAGTTTCTTCTACTTCTTCCGGGTAAGTCACGGGCGGTGTGTGTGCCTCAAATGATGGTTGAATATTTTGTGGGCTTATGTTATTGACATCATCATTTCATGTGTCAAGATCACCTATATCATCATCATGTGTTTTGGTAGAATCTATCCTAAGCATTCTCCTAAGTATCTCACGTGCTTCTCTAGGCATCTCAACTTCTATGTCCGAATCATAAGGATCTTCCTCAATAATCTTATATTCAATTTGCCTAAAGGATTCATCATGTGTTCCTTGAGATTCAAAGTCATTGGTCATAAAACCTAGGTCTTTTTGATCAATGTGATAATGCTCGGCAAAATCCTCCTTAATTGTTTTCTTATGTAGTGATAATAGCAAACCTAGTGCTTCATCTAACTTATGGTTTGTTGCAATGGCTCTCTCCATAATTCCTTGGCAAACTAGGTCGCATTTCCTATTGGCCTTACTAAAACGAGATCTTAAACATGGAGGTTGTTCATAAAAATCTAACCTAGGCAAAGGCTCATATGATGCATAGGTGTCTCTAAATGAGGTATTTTGAACTCTTTGGTGTTCTAGCCGCTCAACCTTATCTTGCAATCTTAGAAGTCTAAGTGTAAAGTCCATTTGAAGCAAAATACAAACAAAATCACAAAGAAAAGATAGACTACGAGAAAGCTACAAAATAAAAAGAAAAAAAAATCTCACTTGATAGGAATTTAATGAGTAGACCTAATAAAAATAAAATTCAACCCTAAACAGTAACTATTCCCCGGGCAGCGGCGCCAAAAACTTGATGCGTGGGAATTGCACCAGGCTTTACCTCTCGAGAAGCTTACAACCCCCACCAGGCAGTGTACCTGATCGTTGTAGTATAGTATAGTAACAAGTACCGGGGGATTGATCGTTCAACTCAGGAATAGTGTCGTTAGGATTGAAATTAATCTAACTAGGTCTAAAGGTGAAGGATGATTCTTTTTATGTTTTTATATTTTATGAAAAGTAGGTAAAAATCTCGGGTATTGGAAGGAGGGGCGGAATTAGTTGCTAATCAACTAACCCAAAAGCTACTAATTAAACTAATGTGCAAGAAAAGTAAACTAAGGTTCTACAAGGGATGTGAAGCATGTCTACCCATGATGTGTTACTCCTTGCTAGCTATCCAATTCTACCTATTGAATTGTCATACCTTGTTTTAATTGACGGGTTGTATTCCTTAGTACCATTCGTGCGGTGGCGTACGTACTTCCCCAACTCTATAAGCTCCTACTTCACTCCTATGTCGAGCCTGCAGGAAGCTCCTAACATGGGATCATTAGAATTAGCTCATGCATTAAATACAACCATAATAACCTAGTACGCATTGGTTCATGTTTCTTAAGACGTTCAAGCATGTTACCCTATGGAAGTCTGCCAGTTTTTTTAAGCCTAACATCGAATACAATCAACCAAACAAGAGACAATAGGAATCAAGAATTATAAGCTAAATCAACTAGACCTATCGAAGTGTCACACCCTAATTGATGAAGATAGACACAAACATCAACAAGGAATCAATAAGATCTAATCAATTATATACAAGTTTCACACAATCATAAGTAGACACAAGGTGAATTAGCAAAACATCGTCAAAGAAGAGCAAGCAACAATGAAAATGGAAAACATGATTAAGATAGAATCAACAAACCAATACATGATGTTTATAGAGTGATTGAAACCCTCTAAGTTGCTGGAAAAACACCTACCTAAACCCAGGAATCGACCTTAGGGTTTAGGGCTTACAAAAAGTGAAGTTATGATGTTATATTTATAGGCAAGTTTTCTGTTGGCAAGGCTTGACGGCGTCACCGCTTAAAGAGTGACGGCGTCATGACCAATTTTTCTTCACCAAATTGTAGATTTCTTTGTCCTCTTTGCGTGGGCTTTTGAATCACCTAAATCCGAGTTCGTATGCAAAAGTTATGACCAAAACAATATCAGCTACTTCGCGCGCAAGTTTTGACAAGTTAACACGTGACGGCCTACGTGACGCCTTCAGGAAATTTTCTAGGCCATCACTCTTTAATTTTACACGTGACGGCCTTGGGTGACGCCGTCATCTCCAATGCACAAAACTTTCTGGACCGTCACGGACTTTATCCACTTCCACCTCTTGTATTACTCTTGACGCCGTCATGAAGAAGCTTGTGACGCCGTCAGGTACTATTCACAACAAGGAAAATTAAGACTTTGCCATTTTCTTCACTTTTATGCTCCAAAAACGTTCAAAATGCTTCCTTTTCCAGAATTCATTCCAAAAGTACTTAAAATCACAAAAGGAACGATTTAGGGCAATATTTGATCAAATAAATTCAATTCCGGGCTTAAATGACCCCCTAAAAACGGATCATTTTTCGCCTCATCACGAACCCATACCCACCTACTCAGTGTTTTGAAACCGGGTCGACCCAGCCGGGTTAACCGGTTCGACCGGTTCCGGCCTAAAAAACGGGTAAGAAAAACCCGGGTTTCTAAAACCAGAATAACCGGTTAGACCCGCCGGGTTTTGAGTGACCCGGGTCAACCCAGTTCTTCGAAACCCGGCCGAGTCTCGTTTTTTCAAATTTTTTTTGAGTGACCCGGGTCAACCGGGTTTTGAGTGACCCGGGTGGTCGAACCGGTTGACCCGGCGGTCGAACTGGTTGACCCGGTCGAAAAAATTAAAAAATAATAAATTGAAAACCGGGTTGACCCGGTGCCCGGTGACTCGACCGGTTCGATTTCGAACCCGGTTTTCAAAACATTGCACCTACTATTAAATGTTAACAAAAAAAATAATAATAAATAAAAACAACTAATCTTCTTTATCGTGACCTGCACACACACAAACCCAAACCCACACACACTTAAACACACAAACAAACATAAACCATCTAGCCGTTATACCACCAGGGGTGGGTTTTGTAAATATTTTTGTCCGGACGTGCGTTTCAATATACGTTGTAGTAGTAACTCAAATCATAAGGCAACCCCAACGCGCTCCACCTCAGCATAACATGCATTGAAACGTTATTATACCCAACGCTCTAATGGACGGTCATAAATAAATTGGTGCCAAAATTGCTAGTTATTGTACATTCCTTTCATGTCCTTATAGAGTAATATTTAGGGAGATGATTTACACATTCCTTTCATGTCCTTATGTAGCTTGAGGACCGATCCACTGTGACTAGCGTTATGATAAAGAAGCCTAAGGATCGGTCCACAAGCTCGGTCATCGTCAAGTCCCCCGTTGTGGGGTATTCGTCGTGGGTGCCATTTTGGACAAACTAGGTCGTTTCAACGGCCAAGTTCAAACACACTAAAAAAATATTAAATAAAAAAAAAAAAAAAAAAAAAAAAAAAAAAAAAAAAAAACCTTTTTTCACATAATAATAATAATAATAATAATAATAATAATAATAATAATAATAATAATAATAATAATAAAGTGAAGTTTAAAAAATAATAGTAATAATAATAATAATAATAATAATAATAATAATAATAATAATAATAATAATAATAATAATAATAATAATAATAATAATAATAATAATAACTTGGTCGGCACTATTGCAACTTGGTCGTCGTCAGGTTGCCGGAGAAAGGAAACTGATGTGGTATACGATCGTGTTTGGTCACCACTGTGTTCAACCTAAGCCATCTAATAAGTTTGTAGACTGATATGTAAAAATGATCAAGAAAATAATAATGATGCTAGCAAATTGTATCCATTTACTAATTCATTATATCAACTAAGGGCCCGTTTGGTTTGTAGATGGGTTTAGAATTAGAATTTGGATTTAGATTTAAATTTTGATTAGAATTTGGATTTAAATTTTATGTATGAGAGAGAAAATATTATATTTAAATAATAATAGTTAATTTATAATAAAATAAATGAATTTTAATTTAAAAACTACACTTTTATAATTTAAAAAAAATGGAAAAGATAGAAAGAGACAAGAAGAAAATATAGGAGGTGCCACAAATTTTTAAAAACCTACCCACCTCCCCCACTTTTGTACAACCCCAATTTTGTGAGTCTCAAACCCAAATCCTAACCCTTAAAGCTCAACCAAACAATTGTTAAGTGTCACATCAACTCTAAACCCAATCCAAAGTAGGATACCAAATGGCCCCTAAATTTGTAAACAAATAAAATAAAAACAAAAAACGCAGCTGACCCTCGTAAGTTCAAAATTTAGTAAAAGGGACTTTTTACTTTTTAGCAATTGTAAACTCCTTCTATGAAGAAAAAAACTTGAGATACAAAATGCTATTGGGTTCAGCGCTCAAATTTCCCTTAAAATATCATGATTTCATCCAGCGCCAAAATCCCTACATCTAAAGATTCAAATCATAAATTGACATTTACCTATCCATAATCCCAGATCCGCATTTTTTTCTCCCAAACCCTTCTTTTTCAAAATCCCAGATCCACATCCGCCATCGAAAGTATATGCCTTCGAGCGATCTGGGTAACGCTTAATTCCGAATAATTGGGTATTGTTTTTGTGATATTTAGATTAAATTCGTGTAATATTTGTTCTACAATTTAATAGTTTATTGGTTCGATCATAAGTTGTTTAACAACAGGGTATTTTTTGTGTTTTGTTTCAACAGGTGCATCAACTTCTTATACATGGGTTTCTCATTTGTTCTTGATTTGGGGTTTGTAGGTGGTGATATTGCTATTTTATTAGGTAAACAATATATATTTTGATTAATTTGTGTTGCTTTATTATAAAATTGTTGTTTGGTTTTAGTCTTTAGAGGTTTTGATGTCTATTCATGTATTATACTCCATTTTATTAAAAAAAATCATGTTTTTGTTTCATTTTGTTTGATTATTATAGGAGTTTTGACTGCTTATTGGTTTACTTTGTTGGTTAAATGGACATTTATTTGTTTAACATGAAATTGAATAGAAAAGTTCCTATTTATTATATGTAATTATCTTAAAGGATAGATCACTATTAACCTATGTTGTTATCTCGGTCAAAAATCTTGTATCGTTCAAGGTACGATACACGAGATATCGGTTATCGTGGTGAGATATCGGTTTTTATATTTCTAGGATATTAAATCTATACTACCTTATAATGTATTTAGGACATCTATATTTAGAAGTCTTAAAATGTTTAAGACCAAAAATATTTCTTTAATAGGAAAGATGCATACACATATAATTAAAAGCCTAGAAATTTAATTGTCATTAAAGAGTCTTGATTGTTACAAGTATAGATTTCAATGCTTGTAATTTTCTAAGACTTACAAGAAAATAAGCATAGTGTACACCACTTTAATGCACATAATTTTCAGACTTACAAGAGAAGAAGCATAGTGTACACTACTTTAATGCACATATTAAAAAAACAAAACAAAACATCACATTAATGCTATTTAATGTAGTCAATTAATTAACTGGTCAATAAATACAATTAATACAGTTATTAAAACACCCTTTACATAAAAATACAAATTATCAAGCATATTGTACAACCAAATCAAACACAATTCCTGCATTAAATGTCACTAATACAAATAATAAAGCACATTATACAAATATTCAAGCCCGAACTGGCAACGGGCCAAATGGGCTTGAGCCCGAACGGGTTGCGGGCCAAACGGGCTCAAGCCCAAACGAGCATGGGCTAAACGAAATTTTTGATATCCGTAAATTTAATTTCAAAAAGAACATGATAAACTAAAATACATGATTCATCGGAAAATTTAATTTTAGGGTACCCGCCGCCGCAACGCGCGGGTACCCTGCTAGTATATATACATACATATATTATACATATAAAAATTAAAAGCATAAACTCATAAAAGATCAAACAAGAAACTAGCATAAATGTTAATAAGGGTTCACCATAATAGAGCATAAAAGTATTCATAGCATAAAATTAAAATCAAGAAAGCTTGAACAAAAAACATAACAGAAAACAAACGGAATTTAATTACAGTCCACGGGTTCAACATCTGAATCAACATCGTCTAAATCATTCACTTCTTTGTCCAAGTTACCACCTAAACCAAGATCGTCCTCTTCAATACTAATCTCATCATCATCATCTCTATAGCGCTCCCTTTTACTTCTTGTACTTGGTCCGATGTTTTCATTTCCTCCCATCGCTTCTCTCACATCTGACCAAAGAAGACCATCACCTGCATCCACAAAGTCTTGAAGCTCAGTCTCCGTTGGTACCGTCCACTCATCATTTTCATCTACATCTCTCAACAAGATAAGGTCTAAAGACTTGTTGTTTTTTATAGACTCGAATCTCCTTTTTAGCCTTGTGTTGTATTGGATGAATACAAGGTCATTGAGCTTTTGTTGCAAAAGACGATTCCTTTTTTTCGAGTGTAAATTGTCAAATACACTCCAATTGCGTTCACAAGGTGAAGCAATACAAGTTTGACTGAGGACCGTGATAGCAAATCTTTGGAGCAAAGGTGTATCGATCCCATAAGAACGCCACCATATATATGGTGCAAATTTTGTTCTAGTCCTTATAGCGGAATCAGATCCAAATTGGCCCAAAGCATCAATGTACCTATTCAACTCTGTCCTCACAGTATCATTTTCTTCTGGAACGGGAACAAGTTTGTCAATGGCAGCATAAAGACTTGTCGTAAGGTCACCATTGGTTTCAAGGTTTGCATTTTCTCTATAAAATACAGCGGGGTTAAGGAAACATCCAGCTGCACGTTTACATCAGAAAGTTTCAATCAGAAACTTAGACATCAGAAAGTTTCAATCAGAAACATTCAAAGTTTAATGCCTGCATGTAAAGGATTATGGAGTTGGTCGCTCCACCTTGTTTGAATCATAGACAAAACTCTATTGGCTACTCTTTCATTCGACCCACCTTTCAAATTTTTGGTTATTTGCTGTTTTGCTCTACTCATCGCATCATAGATATAACCCATGCACGGCTTCTCTTCCGTATCAACCAACTGAACCACATCCACCAACGGAGCGAGTACTTGACAAGCTAGATAAACATTGTCCCAAAATTCTTGTTTTGCAACTATTCTCTCAACTCTCTTTGCTGCTGCTTTCTTTGCAAAGTCACTTTTGGTCCATTGTTCGGACACAAAAAACACTAGCAAATGATGTCGATTCTCATGCACACTTTGTAGAGTATAGAACTGGGTTGCAAACCTAGTTACACAAGACCTGTGCAACTCCTTGTTATTTGCCAATCTCCGCATCATATTCAAAACCCTTCTGTGGTTATAAATGTAAACCACGACTGCTCTTGCATCCGTTAAAGCACTCTTTATTTTCGGTATTTCTCCCCTATATCTCCTATCATAAGGTTCACACACTGTGCTGCACATGGTGTCCAAAACAACTTAGGATGTTGTTCATCTAAAAGTTGTCCCGCAAGTTTGAAGTTTGACCCATTATCTATAATAAACTATAAGAAAAAAAAAAGGAATTTAATTAAATAATATGGTTAAAACTTGAAAAGTAATTCAGGCTATGAAAGTGTGAAGTAATTCAGGCTATAAAACTTGAAAACTTTGAAAGTGAAAGTACCTGCACTATGTTTTCTTCTCCAACATCTTCAATCACTTCATTAATCATGTTCACTATTAAATTAGCATTGTGGACATACGCCGATGCATCAATTGACTTGAGAAATACCGTGCCCGTAGGACAATTGACTAAAAAGTTTATCAAACTCCTCTGTTTCCCGTCTGTCCAAAAATCAGACATAATGCTACACCCGTATTTCTTCCATTGTGGCCTAAACAAATCTACAAACTTATTCGTATCTTCTAAAGCATCTTTCAGCAATGTTACACGAAGATTATGATAACTTGGAGCAGGCATACATCTTCTATAGTCTCCAATAGCATTAATCATATCTTGTAAGCTCTCTTCACGTACGGCATTGAAAGGTAACCCAACCACATAAGCCCAAGTTGCAAATTTTTTCCAAGCAACCATCTTCAACTTCTATTTTATTGGATTGTTTTTATCCAATGTACTTTGATTTGTTTTTTGATGATCACTCTTAAGTATTGAATCAAGAGGACCGCGGACATTACTAGTACCTACGGACTTTTGTTTCTTACTTTTCTTCCTCTTAACTTGTACCTCATCATCCACATCCTCGTCTTCTTCTTCTAATAAATCTATCAGACTTGATGACCTTAGAATTTCTAAATTTCTCTTTTTTTTTTCCTTTGTTTTCGCATCCTTTTCATGCATTGATTCAAGAACCCTCTTTGTTATTTCTGTTGTGACCTTACTACAACCAGTTACATCTCCTTTTGTATGAGTAAGGTGTTGTTTTAACCTTGTGATCCCTCCCGACATTCTATTGTCACAAAGCTTACACCAAACAGTTCCTCTTTTTGTGGGATCTTTCAAAACCCCCCATTCCCAAGCTATATCCCCACTTGCACGTTTCAAACTAGTACCAGCATTCGATGAAGTATTAGCACTAGCACTAATATTCGGATTTATGGAAGCATGCGAAGATTGACCCTCCATTCAAAAACCACAACAAAATAACTACCTAAGTACCTAGTAGGCTAGTACCCTGCTATTCAATTCAAAAACCACAAAACAAGTAATCAACTTAGCAGCTAATCAACTACGTGTTACTTTCCTTAAGTATAAATTGAACAAAAGAAGAAAAGAAGCATTTACTTACCTTTTATGTGTTGTAGGATGAAGAAAAAAACCCAGAAAAAAAAGCTATTGTCGATGTGTTTATCTGTTTATCTGTTAAGTATGCGGCATATTTTAATTAGGGTTAGTAGTTGGGTTATACTCTAATTAAGTTGGGCTATTATCTAATTGGGCTGCCAAAAAAAAAACCCAGAAAAGTAAAAGTCAAAATATCGCCGATTTCAAAATCTCGCGATTCCAAAATATCGCAATATTATCGGATCCGATATATTGGACCGATATTTTGATCCGATATTTTTTTTGGTCTGATACACGATATATCGATGATATATCGCCGATATATCGCGATATTAACTACCCAGCTATTAACGATAACAGTCACTTCATTGTTCAAAATATAATTTTAATTATGTATATAAAGTCTATTTTCTATGTACTGTATATTGGATAAAAGTCTTGGTAAATCCTCATTTAAGAAGCTTGATAAATTGTACCAGGTATATTTATTTGGCAATCATGTGCTACTTAGAGCCTTAGGTGTGGTTTTCGTCGCCGTTCGCCACTCCAACGTTGCAAGCTTGCCTCAGCTCACCATCACACCGAGGTGGTTTGTTGTCCTTCGCCAAACCCCACCTTGTTGTCTGCACGACGAAGGTAAATCTTGTACGGAGGAAGTGAAAGTTGCAGGTGAATGTTTGTAAACGTTTAAAAATTTGAGTTTACTTCCTTTTTTTTCCAATAAACATAATGTATACACTATAAATACTACATTATTTCGTGTATCTTTCGTGTAGCTAATTCATTATCAAAAGGGAAGAAAACATATGTGGAAGTTTGACGAAAGAAATGATGAAGGTCCACCATGGAAGCATAACAGGTAATTCTCGTGAACAATAAATTTTAAATGACTTGTTTTTGTGACAAATGCTTTAAGTGGTGTTTTGTTTTGCACATAATCTAAAGTTTGTTTGATTGATCGGGTTAAATGAAACACCTTAAAGTTGTTACATTCGTTCAGTATGAAATTTTTAAAACCTTGTTTAAAATTTTTGTCATCAATTTTTTTTGTTGTAAGCCAGTAACAGTTGATAGCTTTGTAGATATGCTTACTGAACGAATGTGAGATCCTTGTTGTTTTTGGAAAGAATTAGTTATATTAAGGGATATGATTCACTCGTATGACCCAAACTCAATAGTATAAGAAGAAATACTTTAACCTGGTTATAGCTTTTAACATTTCCCTACAAACGTCAGTTTTCTAGTCATTTGGCTTTCTGTCTAGGAACTCTAGTTGATGGCTAGTTAAAGTACACAATTCTTTGTTTGTTGTGTTTATTACCAAACGAACAATGATTAGAAGCAGCCATACTTTTTATTTTGTAGTGTCTAGGGATAATTAATAACGTACCATGTATCTGCATAACTTATCGCTCTAGTATAACCTCACAAACATGAAATGGTTCTTTTCAGTTTTACGTGTATATGCTTAGCTTGTTACTTGATGATAGTATCGAGACCTGTTTTAGAATATTGTTACTTATCATTTGTGCCTGCAACCCCTTTCTATTGCTATTTTCCATATCAAACCTTTTTTCTTGTTTCATATATATTTTTAATGTTGGAATATTATATTATGCAAGGTTCATGAAGACGACGTGATCTGATGAGCTTTATGCATTTCCGTTATTAATGAATCATCATTAGTAATTTCTTTTGAGTTTTAGTATGACTTTTTCATTCTAAAGTCTATGGTTTACAATGATGTTAGACGTATTCTTTTTTTACTTTATTGTATTCGAGTGACCATGTTGATTTGATTTTATTGGCGAGTAATAAAAATTGAGTTCAATTTATTTTTAGCATTGACTGAATTATATTTGCGAAAAATTGAGATGGTTTGTTGCTACGATGACTAACTAACTGACGAATGCAAATCCGTGCCAAATGACTTCTATAACAAACAAAAAAACATGTCAAATGTTTTTTGGCAAGGCGGATAAAAACGTGCAAATACGTTTGGCACAACAATGGAGACCGTGCCAAATACGTTTAGCACAACAACGGAGACCGTGCCAAATACATTTGTCACAGTATATAAAACCGTCCTAGTTAATTTTGGCACGGTAAAGAAAACTATACTAAATAAGCATTCGGCACGGAAAATGAATTGGTACCAAATACGCATTTTGGTACGGTAAATAAAAAACTGTACCAAATAAGCATTCAGCAAGGGAAATGAATTGGTACCAAATACACATTTAGCACGGGATATAAAAGTGTGACGAATACCCATTTGGAACGCAAGATTATCAACTGTGCCAAATACCTCACTTATGGCACGCAAAAATTAAACCGTCCCAAGAACTGTGCCAAATACTATTTAGCATGGTTTCAACCCGACCCAAATGTATTTGGCACCCTCATATTTAAGACGGAGCCAAAAGTGTGCCAAAGCCGTGCCAAATAGCATTTGGCACGGCTTTTTGAGTATTTGGCACAGTTTTCCACCCTCCCAAATACCACTTTTTCTTGTATCGCTATCTCTCTTTCCACAATGATCCCAACCTATGGGCGTCGTAGGATACAATGCCCATTAATATGCTCATTTTATATAACTAAATAGATCCTATTTAATCCGTCGATTAAATAAGTTACGTAGTTATAGAAAATGGACGTATTAACGTCACATATCCGTGACAAGCACGAAAGTCATAAAATAAATAATATAGCCCACTTGGACTCAAGTGACCACAATCCCATATAACTCGATAGTTTCCTCGTTTTATTTTTCAAAAAGTATTTCATTTAATATAATTATCCAACGTTATAAATTTCATCGGCATTTGTAGTTATTTTAATCATAATAACCCTTTCGACATTTATTACACTATTTATATAGTATAATATATATCATTGCGTTATTATAATATACTCGTGATCGTTTTATTTTTAATATACGCACTTATATAGTTATATATACGTTTTTTACGTCTATATACCTATATAAACGTTTATATTACCAATAATATTATTACGAGTTTTATTATTAATGTTTGATTATAAATAATTATCGAGTTATATAGGTGGTCACATGTCCGAGTTATCACTCTCGGCTCATTGACCAAGTCCAAATAAAAATAACCAAGTCATAAACAAGTATCCATCTCCGTCCAATCAATACCCGTAACACGTGCTACAACAATAGGGTCCGACGACGGCACCCGACTAACCTATCTCCGTCAATCTAATAAACCGTCTCACATAGGGTTCCCACTTCCCATTCATCCATATCATCGTCAACACTTCACCAAAAATAGTCATATACCCAACAATAATATTCGGCCAAAAATAATATATACCAAACTACCACAACATTAAAACAACAAAAAAGGCATCAAACATTCACGAGTTCCGGGTTGATTTACCAAGTCAAACCCGGGTCAACATTATACCACAAGAATCATGGGTCCCACCTGAGACCTCTAGGTCTCGGCTTGCTCTATACGAGCCAAACCAAACCAAACGGACCCCTTGGGTCGTCGGCTTCCAATCCAAACAACAACAACAATGCAAGACACAAGAATAACAAGGACAATCATGACTCAATGGTTGTTGCCAAACCCATGAGGGTCTCGGCTCACCATTACCGAACCGCATATAAACCAAGCGACCACTAGTGGGTCTCGGCTTGCAACAAGAGTCACCAAACGAGACACCGAGACCACAAGGGTCGTGGTTAGGCTCAACCGAGCCACAACCCAATCCAAAACACTCCTCAAATATTCGAAACCAAGCACAAATCCGAACCCAATCGACACCACCCGGATACCAAAACATTTCTTTATCAAAACATTACCTTTCATTTTAAAATACACTTGTATTTCATGTTTATAACCAAAACCCAATCGAAAATATTTAAATTCGTGACCCATATGTCACGTTTTCACCAAAAATACGAGTGAAAACTCGTCTCACCTTCGATTTCAAGACCCAATACGTGTCAATTTCAAAAACAATAAGATGGTGACGGTTCTAGGGTGATATCGAGATGAAAATGAGTGGAAAGGGCGCGCGTGTGTGTAGATCGTGTAGAGGGTGAGATGGGGAGTCGATTGGTGGTGGTGGTGTTGATGGTGGTGCGGCGGTGTGACTGTGGTAGCCGGAAATGGTGGTCGGCGGCTAGGGTTTTATGAGGGAGGTGGTATATTTTTAGAGAGAGAGAGATGAGGGTGATGGTGTTGTGTTTGTATGTTTTTGGTTTGTGTTTGTGTTATAACCGGCCACAAGGACGATTTTTGTACACTCCCTCACAAAAAAAATATAATAACAATAATAATAATAATAATAGAGATATTATTAGTAAGGTGGGTGAGGTAACCCGGTGTAAAATACACGGACCAAACCCGAAACCTTTTAAAATAAATCAACTCTCTCGGACCAAACTCAAACCCAATAATTATAAAATACCATAATACGTTCCAAAATATATCAACCGAACCAAACATTCAAAATATTAAAGTTTTCGTTAGGTTATCCTAGTGCCGGAGTCAATGTAGTGCCTAATAAATATCTCAAAAATAATTCACCAAAAATATACCAAACCAATAATAAAAATCAATTTCCATAAATATCACGGAGTTCAAAACCACGGTTCAACGTTTACATTTCCCATTACGAATAAACTTTTTAAATATTCCAAAAATTATTAAACTTAAAGTAATGCGGGTTTGTAAATTATTTCCCTAAATTGCCAGTTGTCACGTAATCGCACACGATAATTTTCTCAAAGACTTGTAAATGATCATGCAGATGCATGTTCACATGTGGTGGATCCAATAATCTAATTTAATATTGTATAAGTCTGGCAATGTGAGATACAATTGATATGCGTCTAAAATATAAATGAATAGAGCTCATCTGATGTTGAGATTTTAGGATAAAAATGCATGAAGTATGCTGGTGATTTTTTAGTGTTTAAAGCATATAAGAAAAGTTCTCGAGAACTCTACTTGATTGTATTGAATTAATCATGCTTTTGGCATATGTTTTATAATCTCATTAGTGTATAGTATTGTGCCAAATAAAGAATTATGTTTTCCTATGAAACTTTATAAAGAGATCTTGATTTGAATATTGGTTAAGTTTCATACAGTTTGATTTTATGAATATAAAGGCAAGTGCATGTATAAAAATTGAATTTGAGTCAAAAGACACATTTTGTCTTAGCTTACGAATTGAACATCAGAAGGATGAAATATATGTGCATCAACTAAAGAAAGATGTTACTATCCTTATACGGATAAACGACACTCATGTTTATGAGGTCACATGATGTTGAAAAGACCCCCTTGACTTATAAAGATGGTGATCACAATATCGATTAACATAGGCCACACTAAAATGTGTATATGTGAAGTACAAGGATCTAGTTAAATGAGATGTATGATGTATCTTAATCCATAAATTGGATATGCGAACAAAATGTAAAGAATATTTACTCATGTGATTCTATCAAGACACATTAAGTTGCATTTCACTAATTCAATGAGCTTAAGTGATGTGATGTTCGGGGGGAGAAAAGATACGCGTTGCATTTTTTTTCCTTGAACACGGTTTTGTCCCCACAGGGTTTTCCGGCAAGGTTTTTAATGAGGCAACATCCCCGAGCGTATAAAGGAGTTATGTACTCTTTTTCCTTCAATAGAATTTTGTCCCACTGGGTTTTATCTAGTAAAGTTTTAACGAGGCATAATCCTCAAATGGAGTAAAACAAATATTTCGGTATCTTCAAGGTACAAAGGATATGGGTTTATATTTTACTAACCCATCAAATACAAGTTTATTTGGTTTTGCAGATGCATGGTATACATCTGACCCTCACAATGGTTGATCTCAAACTGGATATGTATTTACAAGTAGAGGAACAACAATTTCATGGAGTTCAATAAAGCAGACAATCTCAGCAATGTAATCTAACCAATGCAGAAATTCTAGCGATCCATGAAGGAAGTCGAGAATGTGTTTGGTTAAGAAGTGTGATACAACACATACGTAGATCATGTGGTATTTATGATGAAAATGAGGGACCAACAATTTTATACGAGGACAACGCAGCATGCATTGCTCAACTGAAGGAAGGGTTTATTAAAGGTGACAGAACCAAACACATTTCACTGATGTTCTTTTTTACTCATTACCTACAAAAGAATGGCGCTATTATTGTTCAAAAGATTCGTTCAAGCGACAATCTAGCAGATTTATTTGCCAAGGCACTCCCTACCTCAACATTTAAGAAATTGGTATATGGCATCGGAATGCGGCGTTTCAGTGAGCTCAAGTGAAGTGATTATGAGGGGGAATAATACGCACTGCACTCTTTTTCCTTTAGCTATAGTTTTTCTCCCACCAGGTTTTTCCTAGCAAGGTTTTTAATGAGGCAGTATCCAAAGCGTATTTTAATGATGTACAATCAAGGGGGAATGTTATGAATATGTTTATTATATTGATTGTACACATTAATCATCATATTCATATCTTCTAATGTGTAACCTTCACCTTTATGATTAACCTTGTAACCTACATCATTGTACTTAATATCATTCATGTTAAGGTACCTATAAATAGAGGCACCTAATGTAATGTGAAGAGACACCCATAACAAGTTCTATCTTTCCCTCTCATACTCTTTTATGTTCCTTTGATTATTGTTCTTATTGTGCTATTAGGCCGTTATTTCACAACAAGAATGCATTTAACTTCTTATTTTTTAGTTTCATGTAGTCATTTTTTCTTATTTTTATTTTTTTTTATTTTTATTTAACTTTTTAACATTTCCAAACACTCCACATGACCTTAATCATCTCTTGTTCTTAACTTTTGAGCCAAACACAAGTCTTCTTCTACATAACCATATCAGCCATCATCCACCCTTAAGTTCTTTCAACTAATACTTTTATCAACATATCCACTTTAAAATATCAAATCCTTTTCAAACTAACAATGGTTAAATAACATATTTCTTGTCACACCATACCATCACCACAACCCCAACTAATCACCATGAAATCGGCCTACCTTGACCTCTGGAAACCAACGTCCGGCCACCAAGACTGTGCATATACGATGGTGTTGTCGGGGTTCTGCCACTCTTGGTGGGTGATTTAAAGGGGTTATGGTGGTTGTTACAAAGGTGGAATTTATTCCCTAAACTATAAAGATTTTCTTAGTTATGAAAGATGGTGGTGGCATTTGGCAACAGGGGTTGCAATGGTGGTTGTTATGGCAGCTATGGTTGTGTTAGATCTGAATTCATACACTACTGATTTTGCATATATCAACGTATAATGTAGTAAAACATTTATACCTGTGGATTTCTTTCAGGTAGATGCAATGCATGCTTTAAGCATCATTGATCTAATTTTGATATTAAGTATATTCATACATTTGTATGCAGGGAGCAGGCATAAGTCATGTAACCGAAGTAATAGACCTGGCCAAGTCTTTTGCTGCATTAAAGTTGAGCTGAAAATAGAATGCAACTGTTTTTAAAACAATCAATTGAGGTCTCATTTCCCCTCTTTAGACACAGTGATTGATATGAAAAGAATAAGAGTAAAAGCAGAGAAGATAGAAGAATGTTGAGAGTATAGTGCATTAATGCTAATTTATGCAGTTGAAATTACTAATATATATGTCATTGACATATGATAGAGAACGACGGGTATAACTTTAGCATATTGTTTGTTCAAGTAAATTTAAATTTTATACTTTTGTTACGGTTTTTGGTTTGAATGGTACTCAAATATCTTATCCTCCCACACAATGAAATGAAGTAAATAAAATGACCTTCACTAGTTTGATGTTCAGGTCAAGATACATCTAACAAAGTTCACAATTGATAGAATAAATTCTGAAGGATAAGAGTTTGATAAGTTCATCTGACTGTTAGTAGTTTAAAAATACTTAGAGGCAGTGAAAAAAATCTTGCATGCGTTATGAAACCTATCTTAATTTGAATTTTGAACAATTACATATTTGACTTTGACTTTGAGAGTTAAGTTATTATGATCCATAAATATGACATGATCATCAGTGACAGAAAAATGAAAGCTTTCATATCATTGACAAAAATGTTCAATACTCAGTAGCTTCCTTGCATAAAAAAACATATATATGCTTGATAATACTATAAACTAATTTGACTCAGAAGTCAACTATGTTGATGTCTAATGATTTCATCTGAGTTTAGAACATATTTATGTACTTGAACTTGTTTAAAGCCAAGATCATCTATAAGCTATGAAGAAGTCCCACAATGAAGGAACATAATTACAGATACGGTATTTATTGAAAATTTTATGCATGGGCAATAGTTTGATCTGAAACCAAAACATTGAAGCTGGATATAAAACATGTGTGAAGAGGGCATGATCCTTCTGCCCTTCTTTCAAATGAAGTGCCAAAATGCAAAGCCTAACTAATAAGAAATATAAACCATAAACTTATTATTACATCAATGCTCATTAAGTAAACCCCCCCCCCCCCCCCCCCCCGGCTTAGTGGGACCTTCTTAATCTGTGAAATGGAGCAAATGCAGAATTGTCATATAAGTGTCAAATTGGGCCTTTGGGTGCCATTGTTATTAATGGCTATATGTCACAGACCATTTCATCATTAAAATCAGAATCTTCATCAGACATTCTTCGTCTCTTGGTTGTCAAACCACATGACTCGAGAAGCCATCTATTCCCAATAATACGTAGACCTCTCATACCATATAGGCTATGCGGAAGATGACTTATACCTGAACCTCGTATGTTTAACTCTTTCAAACATTCTAAACGACCAATTTCTTCAGGTAATTTCTCAACTTGAAAACAATAAGTAAGTTTTAAACATTTCAGATGTTTCATCTCAAAAATGCTGTTCGGAAAATCTTGCAGGCGTGTACACGTGGATAGAATTAGACTTTCTAAACTTTCCAGTCTTCCAATATCCACAGGTAACTTCTCAAGAAGCAAACATGACTCAAGTTTGAGAGATTTCAGATGTTTCAACATACAAATACTATCTGGAAGAGTTTTAATATCTGTAGACCGCAAACTTAGCTCCTCTAGACAATCTAACCGGTCAAGGTTCTTGGGCGCTTCTGGAATACCACCTTCAAGTGTAAGCTTTCTTAAACATTGTAAACCACAGATAATATCTGAAAAAGAATCGACGTTTATGTGAGCACTGAAACCTAGAGAAATAAGTCTCTCAAGATTTCCAAAAGATGAAGCTGGGTCTTCTTTATAAAAACAGGAAAACTGAAACTTAGGCCGAGTATCATCTGCAATCAGATGTAACTCAGATAAAGAAACAACCTCAGGTGAATCAAGCTTTTTGTCAAACTGAAAGGATTTAAACCTCCCACAATTTTTAAGATATAGCCGTTGCATATTTGGAATCAGCCCGAGGTGAAGGGTCCCCAATTTTAAATTACTGAGGTCGAGATTAACGAGATTTGGACATTCAGCTGGAATCTGAAGTTCGACCAAATCAGTACATTTGTTGACTCTTACCGTCTCAAGATTGGGAGTAACCCCGAGGTGAAGGGTCCTCAACTTCTTTAAATAACTGAGGTGGAGAGATCTGAGTTTTGGACTTTGAGCAGGCATGTGTAATTTTTTCAATCTACAGCAATCATTGATACGTAACTCCTTTAGATTTGGAGTAACCTGGAAATGAACTTCTACCAAATTACCACAATCTATAAGAATTAGTGTCTCAAGATTCGGAGCCACACTAAGGTCAAGGGTCCTCAAATTTGACCAGGTGAAATTTAGGAACCTGAGCTTTAAAAAAGGCTGTCAAAAGCAACAAATTAAAAATGGAAAGATAACTGTTAATTGCAGCTGTAATGAGTAACAAAAGAGGGAAAGATAAACTACCAATTAATCAATTAATTATTCTACGTACCTTTTCTTCTCCATCTTTCCAAAGTTTAACCATTTTGTCGCCATACATTTGAAGTCCAACAAGATTATTTGGTTGAAATGTTTTGGGTAAACTTGAAAAAGGATAAAAATCCCATTTCAGAAATCGTAAGGCATTTGGAAGGTGTAGACTATCTTCATCAAACTTCCACTCCTCTCCCCTTACATGTTGGGTCATCAGGTGAAGAAATCTAAGTTCCTTCATGTTTGCGAGACCGTTCAATAAAATTTCAAAATTGAATTCATCTGCATCTGCATCCAGTTTTATACATTGTGTTGCTTGGGTAGCCTGTAGGTAATTCAAATAGCAGTCGAGACCATGAGATAATTTGTTTCATTACAAAACAAAATGTGAAGTTAATTTCTCGAATTTAAATGAAATGTTTAGGTTAGGGTTTCTATTAAATTAGTGGAATTGGATGAATGGTTTGTGTTATTTGAGTGTGAATTAAAAAAGTGGAAAGAGGGGAGTGACTGAAGGTGGTGGTTGATAGGTGGCCGTGGTTCTTAGGGGTGTTGGTTTTGTGACAGTGGGATGGTGGATGGGTTTGATGACTGTTGGTAGATTATCATAATGAGATAAGA
Organism: Artemisia argyi; assembly: GCA_030686995.1. Lineage (NCBI taxonomy): Eukaryota > Viridiplantae > Streptophyta > Magnoliopsida > Asterales > Asteraceae > Artemisia > Artemisia argyi. Next base: position 234,392,583 of record CM060700.1, on the reverse strand, counting down.
ATGAAGATAAAAGTGAGAAAATCTATAGCGAGAAAGAAAAAGAAAAGTGTATTTGACTGGTGCTGTTGAGTGGCTTGTTGTCATGAAAGCCATTTGTGTATATATAATAAGACTATCACGGTACCCGCCACTGCGTAAATAATATATTTACAGAGTAATTTTTTTATCACATATTTTTCGTGACATAATTTAGCGATAATGATCATTTTACGCTAAAATAACTTTAGACAATAACAAAATTATTTCATTACATTTTATATGGTGTAAATTTACACCAAGTAATCACTAATATGATAATTTATTTTATAATATTAATATTGAATTTTTAAAAGTATTGCACCATGTTAGGAAATAGCAGGGTACTCGCGCAATGCAGCAACGGGAACCGTGTGACTATATTTTGCGGCGAGCAAATGTTGTTTGGTTCCACATTTTTCTAACAATAACTTTACAAATGAATGCTAATTTAAATTAAAATAACTTTAAGCAATAACATTGCAAATTATTTCATATCCAAATAAATATAAGGTCAAAATGAAAGAAAAGAACATAAGTTAATTTTTGAAATCCTTCCATAATAAACAAGTTTTGGAGTCCGAATTTTTAAGATTTACTAATAAATAGTTTCAAATGGTTTATATATCAGTAGTAAAGATAGAGATAACCCAAACCTAAAAAAAATCTTTATAACACTTAAAGTCCAAATTGTCGGCCCAAGCAAAAGTGTAACAAAAAATCGTCCCTTGTTGGAGTCACCAGTTCAAGCACAGCAAAATGGATATGAAGCCAAGGTCCAACTAACCTAAATATTAGCCATAAAACACTAACCCTAATGTCAATACCTAGTATTATTCCTACTAAACTTATGCGGTCACTCTCACACTCTCATGAAACGCATACCACACACAAAAATAGATCTACTTTTTGTTCTTCCTTGTACAAATCAACTTAAGCCACCAAAACTAAATAACAAATCACCCTTTTTAATTCTTACACTTCCCTTTAATTTTTTTAACTCTTTCTTTATGTCCCAAACTAAATAAACACGAAAAAAAAACACCCTTGTTCTTCACGGTACCCCTTATGACGAATATTTCAAAGAAGTTTTTTGGCTAAGATGTTACAACACAAGGTCTCAGTTAGGTTGTTTTTGTTATTGTGTACGTATTAAGGAAAGAAAGAAGGAATGAAACTCAGATCTTGTTTAGTTGTTGTTTCTTTTTTATTCGATAAAAGAAAGAAGCTAGGGTGTTTAGTAGGTTCTTTTTGTTATTATGTAAGTTTTCATATCTCTTACAAAATAATAGAATTCAAGCCATCCTTCATGATGGGAACAATCTACAAATATGTTTTGGAATTGGACTGATGGCCGTGGAAGCAAAAAAGTTTTCTCAGATTTACGTTTTGGAATTGGACTGATAGATTTATGTTTTCTCAGATTTTTTAGTGTTCTCATATTCAGATTTATTTTTTAGTACTTGGCTTATAGAAGCTTAATTATATTGTACATTGTGGTTAAATAGTTGAATATTTTGGTGAAGAGGTGAATTAAATTGTGTATTAATTGTATGTGTTAAATAGTGTTTTTTTAGTTTTAGTTGTGCTTCAAATACTTGTAAATGATGCTTATTTACTTGTATTTGTTGATACGTGTGGAAGCAAAAGATTTTATTGTGTTTCACATACTTGTGCATTGTGTTTTATAACTTGTATTAATTGGTGATGGGGTGTATTAATTGTACGAATGTAAGAAATATTGTTGACCTTAAAATCATTGTGCTTTACATACTTGTGCTTTGTATTTTATGACTTGTATTTACTTAAAATCTATATAAGCAAATCTTAAAATTTAAATAGGAGAGAGGGTCTAATATGTATTATAAGCAGTATATATATAGAGTAAATTGTAGAAATCAACTTTTGTGATTTGTTGAGATTTCAAAAATTGTTCACGGTCTTTCATATGTGCAGTGGCCTCCTTACGAAGAAAACTTGAGTTTGATTTCGTCCTTTATATATGAAATACTATAGACGATTTTTGCAATCTTGGCAAAACCAGAAGGAGGCCAAATTTTCAAACCACATGGACGTTTTTTGCAATACATTCTAATAAAATATATCAAAAAGTCAAACATACTTCACTTTTAATAGTTAATGTAAGTTAGCGTTAGTAAATTTGGACCAATCTTGTATCGAGTGTTTCATTGTAGGACCACAAGGGCCATTGGGTTCAAAAGAATGTTTAATGATGGAATGAAACAAAATTTTATTTTTTTACAATGATTAAATTAAACTTTTAGAAAAGTATAATGACTTTTAGTTTAACAAGAATAACTTGATACTTACCGAGCTATTAGCCAATATATTTTCAATTTCCTCCGTAATCCATAACCGGCTATGCCTTTCAGGTTTATTGGGGTTCTCACGACGAACAATATTCTTGCCCATTTCTTCTATATGGTCATGCATCCCCAACTTATCACCTCCAGAAATATTTATAAGAGATCTCTGCTTAAGAACTCCTAAGCCAACTTTAGCAAAAAAGCCACAGCTTTCAAGCACTATGACTGCATCCTTTTCCTTCCAACCTTTCAGAAAGCATGCAACATCTAGAAACATTTCTTTGTGATCATCCTCAAGACCATCATAACTGAGTTCCAATTTTTCCATAGTTGCCTTCAATGGGATTTTTTTTAGTCTTGCTAGGGTATCTTTCCATTGAGGCACATTTTGATCACAAAGAAGTGAACCCAAAACTTTGATTGTTAATGGAAGACCATCAGCGTATTGTACAACTTCTTCTAAAAGCTCTTCATACCCTACAACCGGAATATCTCTATTAAATGCATACTTACTAAAAAGACAAATCGCTTCCGCACGCGATAACAGGTTGACGTTGTTAATGAACTTTACTCGTTGGGATGACAGAACTTGCTTATTTCGTGTGGTAATGATAACTCTGCTTCCCAATTTGAACCAGTCAGGCGAACCTGCTAACGCCTCAAGTTGTTCTCTATCATCAACATCATCTAGAACAACAAGAACCTTTCTCCCACGCAACAAAGTTTTCATCATGTTTGTTCCTTCATGAACACTTCTTACAGTGATGTTTTCGTCACTTAGCACACTGCGAAGAATTTGTTGTTGCAACTCTTTCAAACCATACGAAGAGGAATTTGAAACTTCCCTTACATTTTCAACAAATGCTTTACCGTCAAACTGAATGGATATTCGATCAAAAACCACTCCTGTCAAAGTTGTCTTCCCCCCACCTCCCATCCCCCATATACCTATCATGCGGACATCATCAACATCAAGTTCTAAAGATGAAAGGACAGGTTCTATTCGTGTTTCCATGCCTACTAAATTTCCATCAACACTCGAACTACTCAAACATTTCTTTTTGAAAATAAAGTCAACAATTTCCTCGATCAATATGGATTCATCCCTGTAACATTCATGAAGATCTAAATAATTAGCTCTCAATTAGTTTGATATAATATTAATTCATATAGCAAAGAAATTACCCTTTCAACTCTGACCCAGCAAGTTTGCCTGCTTCGTTCAAAGCGTCCCTCCATTTTGTTGCAGCCTCGTCATTTTCATGTTTTTTAAAAGCTTCTCCAACCGCCCCACTTTGGTTGCGGATTTCCCTGGGCTCCACATGATAAAAGACTGGGTAAGCAATCCGCTCATCACCAGTATGCTCACTTGTCTTCTGACATTCTATAATCTTGACAAGCTCATCTAAGCACCAACGCGAAGATGCATAGTCCTTAGAAAACACAATGATGAAGAATCTCGAGTCCTCAATAGATTTGATGAGTTGCTTGTCAATCGTTTTTCCTTTTTCAATTTTCTTATCATCCTTGTAAGTTTGAATCCCTCGTTGCACAAGAGCTTTATAAAGATGACTAACAAAGTTGTTACGTGTTTCACCTCTAAAGCTTAAAAAGACATCATACTTGAAGCTCTTTTGAGTGCAAGAAGTTGAAGTTGAAGCCATTGAAGTTACTGTTGAAGGATTGTCTGAAGCAGCTGGATGAGATGAATAACCTTTAATTTCTAGAGCAATGGTCAACTAGACAATCGTAATGTGAAGGCAACTGTGGTTTGGTGGAAATAAAATTTTGAGTAACGTGAAGACAAAAAAACCACTTATTTGGTCAAATGAAATAATGTTTCATATTCAAAAAAAAAAGTTGCAATTTTTATCCTCGTATTTTTTAAATTAACGAATATGATTAAATAGCTAAATCTTAGCAATTCAATTTTTTATCACAAAATTAAAATTGTTTTTTCAAAAGAAAATATCTCAAAAACAATTTATGTTTACGCAAAAAAAAATGATTAATTTATCAAAACATGAGCGTGGTCATTTCTTTGTTTCTTAAATAACATCATTACCTAACATTTTAAACTAGTCTCTCAAGAATCTTAATCATGCTAATATTAAATGTGTTATTCACATGAATCCTCACTACTACACAAAGAAACCATATAATCCGCATTGAGGCCGGAGGAATATTATTTTTAAACTTCAAATTGCACATCTATTTATTTATTTTATTCCAACCAATAAATTATTATTTTCTTATTTATTTATTTTATTCCAACCAATAAATTATTATTTGCTTATTTATTTATTTTATTTCAACCAATAAATTATTATTTGCTTATTTATTTATTTTAAACTTCAAGTTGCACATCTATTTATTTTATTACAAGCCATAGATGAAATTTTAATTTGTGATGTTAATTTTTGAAGGAAAAAAAAAACGCAAAATTTTCTTAATAGCATTCGGACAAAAAAAAAACGTATTTCTAAAACTTGCTTTGATGATCTCTTAATAAGTGAAAAATAGACTCAATTTATGTTGAACTCAATCTTTTCATTAAAGTCGCAATTTTTGTTTACATTTTTTTTCTTATACGAAGAGTATAACTTTTAAACCGATCACTTTCAATCCTGATTCCGCTACTAATGATAACAGTTAGTCAAGATTAATTGGCTACTATGATTTCTTTATTATAAACAACCACAACTAAACCGGAACATCACTACTCTCGTTAAGTCAACAACCTGCGTGTTTGGGTTTACAATTTACTTAATTCACTCGGATAATGGTGAAGGGACATAGTGTGTTTTTATCATTTAAGAATTGCTATAAAAGTAAATATAAAACAGGCAACAGAAAACAATAGATCAGTTTATGTGTAAAATAACATTTTTAAGAGAATACCTGTAAGATTGCTTTCTTTAGATCCTCTCCTTTGCAAAAACAAATGTTCAAACTTTAATTGATATGTATGAAAGTTGTGAAGAGAAATGGGTTTAAGAGAGTAACATATATATATATATATATATATATATATATATATATATATATATATATATATATATATATATATATATATATATATATATGGCCATGTATAAAATATAGTAATTTTTTTTCAAATTTGATGGCTGTACCAAGAACCTACGCGTTTGTTTATTTCGGTTGACGCAAAAAGTCCTCATCTAAGCTTTTATTGTATTGTTGAGTCAATTTCATTTTTGGTCCTTCTAATTTGGCCAATGTTTTGGTCGCCATGCGAATTGCGAATATCCTTATTTTAAACTTTAGGCTGCATATGCAGTCCTTCGCGAAAGTTAAATGATTAAAATACCCATTGTCTTCTTCCACTTTCATTTTCAAATATTATTTTTTTCAATTTATTTGATTATCATATACCCAAAAACATGAACAATGACCATATAAATAAAAATGTTATTTACTCTTAAAACAAATCCACTCCCAGTTCCAAACACAAATCAATAACAAAACCACAAATACTTCCAAAAACTATTCCAGATTTAGCAAAGTTTAACAAAATACAAATTACAAAACCCCATTAGATTTCACACGAGAATACCAAAACAATAGATCTAAAAAACCCTAAACTCATTTCACATTCACCCACCTTTTCTCTTTACCCAAAAACGCAGTCACATAAAAAAATGTCTCATGTTTTCTCCCTTATGATTTTAAACCCAACACAAACCATAAGATCTTCTTTGTTTCTTTTATATGTTAATCAAAATACAAAAACACCCTTTTTTGGTTGTTTTGATTTCGAATCACAAACCCTCTCTTAGTTATTTATGATTATCGAGATCTTTGATAAGGTCTAGGGTCAGTTGTTTTCTTTGTTTTTTGTGTTGATTCGGTTATTTATGAACAATTATTTGACCTTCAATTTGCCCAACAAAAATAGAAACTTGTTTCAGGGCTTTAAAGTTTTATAACATGTAGCATATTTCTATAGCCATTTACCAGTGCACTTGCTTATACAGTACTGTATTATATTTATATTTTTCAAATCTTAATTATGTATAATGCATCTATAGTCAAAGTGAAATATTGAGTTTTCAACAACGGTCAAGTGTGAGAGAAAAGAATTGTTGAAAATTAAGTAAGGAAATGTTGAAATTAAAGTTCATTGTCTAATTAACCCTTTAATACCCCTTATAGTTTCAAATGAAAACTATAAAAACTAAGTAAGCCGGTAGAAAATTCATTTGCTATGCACGGGTACAACCGTTTGCAAATTATATTTTGATCTTTTCACGTTTTATTTTGAACGTTATACAAAATATTTACCACAATATCGCATATTGTTAATTGTCTGCTGCTATGAACCTCCATAGCTATGCACGGGTAGTCGTTTAGTATATATTTAAGTACTTATAACAACTTTCCATGTAACTTCAGGTTCTTGAATTTTTATGGGTGTTAGGTGTGTGTGTACATCCAAATGGATGTATATTTGAATTTAAACTTAAACAACCATTATAATAATTATGAGAATAGAGTGTGGTTGTAGAAATAGTCAAATAGGCTATATTAGAAATTTCATACCTTTATTTCAGTTGCTGCATATATTTTCCCGGTCTTTACACTTATATAACTTTGACTTTACTATTCTATGTCCTTATTGATAAAGCGAGATCTTGACAGTTCCTGGCTAGTCGATCCATCGAAGAACTTTTGATTTAACATCAAATATATAACTTCAATATTGACAAAATGATATCTCAAAAAAAAAAAAAAAAAAAAAAAAAAAAAAAAAAAAAAAACTGCTAGTTTTATGTTTTTAACAAAAGCACTAATTGATGGAGTATGAAACTCTTTTTATGATGCAAACCGCAGAGAAAATAAAATTGAATACTAACATTTTGTTCATTATAAGAGGTGTTTGGCTTATTGCATCCTAAAAAACACAACGGCCTGTTGCACACAATTAGGATCCGGCTCCACAAATACATAAAAGTATAAAACAACCACTGTTACATTGGCAGTGACGCAATAAATCAATCAACTGATAAGTATTTAGTAATTAAGCAAGATTAAAATGCTACTTTATCTTATGAACAATTAATTAACCTTCAATTTGCCCAACAAAAATAGAAACTTGTTTTAGGGGTTTTAAAGTTTTAATATGACATAGTAGGTCCTTCATCTATTTCCTTTTATTTATTTCTCACCTCTTTAAACATTTTATCAACTTGTTTAAACTCTCCAATGAGTAGATAGCTTTAAGCCTTTAAGGGACCAAACATGTAAAGAATAGTATTGATTTAGTCAATTAAGTAATAAATACACACACACACACAAATTTAATAATATGCTATAAAGATATTACAAATTGCAAAGTATAATCAATAAAGACAGTGTACGTTCTAAGAATATTCCAAATTTTGCACTAGTTATAAACTACTGTTTAAAACCTTGGTGCCAAAGTATAAAAACCAAAACTTGAACACCACCGTTACATGAGAGTACCAAATAATGAATCAATTAATTGATTAGTATAAAGTATTTTGACCCTTCAAATTTAAGAAAAATTACTGCTCATGAGCTCATCAATTCCCTTGACACCAGTATAGTTGTCGAAAGTCAATGATCTGACATTCTGACACAAAACTCAACTTTTTCATGTTAAACAATATCCATCCTAATTTAGAACATATTTATACAAATTGAAACATGGTTATAATAAGTTTATCACTTGAACAATCTACCATGATTATAGTCAAACTCGTATCAACATTCTACCATTTTCATCAAGATAGCAGTTTGACTTTCTGAAGAAGTCAACTCTGTAAGCTGAACATCATGCATCAACTTATTAACTCAAACATTGAATGTTACAAGCTTCTAAATCATGTTTCGATATTTTGTTAGTACTGAAAAACGTTCATTAACTTCCATAAAAGCCAGTCAAACCCCACCACTTTACTTGTATCTTTACACCATTTTTACCCCTAGTGCTACATGGAACAAGAAGTAATGTGGATTCATATGTTAGCTTCTTCCATTGTTCCCGGCTTCAAATTATGTCAGAAAATTGTTATTCCCATATGATTGGCAGTGAAGTAACTTTGTATTCCTGAAACATGTTTAGTAGCTTTTCTCATAGCAGTAAACACTTTTTAACATATGTTCTTCAATAGTTTGACTCAAAAGTCAACTCTTCAATAATTTCAACCCCTTGTAGAAGATATTTATGTAAATCAAAACTTTTCTTGAATTTATTTAAAATACAAGCATCTTTAATATCATGTCAAGTCTCATTATAGAAATAATGAACAGATTTTGACTTTATGAAGAAGTCATAGTAAGAGTAAACTTCAAGTTCAGTATGTCATATAAAATGTGTGTTTTTTCATTGACTTGGAGAAAAATTTACCTCTAGCTTGATATATCAGACCAATGAAATAGAATGAATCTTTCTATTACAACCAGAAGCTATAGCAACAAGAACAACTGGTGCACCACCTGCAGACAAGGTGAATCATCTTGCTTCCTGAACCATATATTGATAATCTTTTAAAAATAAAGTGAGGAACATCATTTACATCCGACACAGAAATCATTGCAATCTTCATCAAACATAAGACAACTTATAGAGAACTGAGAAAGTACCTGTTAAAAAAGTTCTTAATGCAGTGACTTTCTTCGGGCCTTTGGAGCTGTTCAAAATCATCACTCGACCTCAGTACAGGGGACTTCTGCTCTTGGTTTAAATCATCACTCGACCTCAGTACAGGGGACTTCTGCTCTTGGTTTTTATCAGAGGTTTTTATCTCGGATGTAGAACCACATGACCCAACAATACGCAGACCTTTCTGATACGACCCGGTTAGGGGTTGTATCGGGATAAGGCACCACTTCAAGCGTGTGCTGGCTCCGTCAAAAAATAGAAGAAAAAAACTAGAGATTTGTTTATCTTTAACTTTGATTGATTGAATATAATGAATGGTTACAATAGTATTTATAAGACAAAGTAGGGTAAAACCCTACGACCTAAATAGGCCATGGGCTCGGCCCAGGCGTATCATTTCCCACTCCTTCAAAACCACCTTGCCCTCAAGGTGTTTTCTTAAAACATTCTTAATTGACTTTCCTAAATAAACATGAAAACGGTCCTAAACAAAGACACGTAAATAAAGATATATTATATGACATAATCTTTATGCCATACATTTGGACTTCTTGAGTTGTTTGGGCAGTCCGTCCTCCTGCAACATTGGAGTAATCCGGGATCCCATAATCTTCTTTGAATTGTAGCCTTCACCGTTTCCTTCTTTCGTATTCCTTTGCCTTGGACATAACACAACATCATTCTTCCGTTTTCTGCTACACATGCCATAACACTCCCCACTCCTTCAAAAATCACCTTGCCCTCAAGGTGTAACCACCGGTAAATTTCCACTTAAATTAAACTAATACTTAACCATTTCTCACATCTATTTTTTTTTTAAAACTAATCACAACAATCAACTATGGTATGACGTAACTCATATTTTAAGTAAACGAGTTCACTTAGTTTTGTTTTGAATAAATATTTTTATATGTCAAGTACCAAAGTTTTTAATTTCTTATTTACAACTTTACGTTATATAATACTTAACGTTCAAACTAAACACTAGCCATTTAGAGTTTTAACGAAACTTTTCCAGTTATTAAATTAACTATTAACTTCTATTTATTATCACTATAAATTTTTAGTTTAAATAACGTTAAACACTCCGATAAACCCACGGCTCATTTTAAATATAAAAATTGAGTATGTCAATTAATCTTAACATTTTTATAAACTCTATATTCTTACGTCAACCGGTTTTAAATTTTGTGACTTAAACAACTTAACGCTAGTAATTACCAGGATCAAACTATACTCTCTAAACATTAAACTAATAAATATTGTTACAAAAATAATATATCCATGTTCTTAGGCCACGTTAACTACATATTATAAATAGAAAATGAGTGTCTCATAATCAAGCAACATAACAATGTCAAAATATCACACTTTCACTCCAATTTTAATAAACTTGCACTATATATATGTTACTAATAATTGTTCGTGCAGAAAACGGAAATAAAATAAATCTAACAATGCAAACTCATAACAAGTCACTACTTAAATTACGCATCATCATCTACAACTCTTAGTCAAATTTAGCAAACTAAGCTTATGTGGTTCCTTAATAACCATTCGAATTACAAGAATTAAATTTGAACAAGTATATTACAAGAAGTGTTTCATCTTAACACCATTCGAAGCAATGACCTGAAGCATGGCCATCTTGTGAACACATCACCTTGTCCCTTAGGATTTCTACCATGGTCAAGGTTAGTCGGTAAAATTTCTGGCTAAAATTCGAACACCATGCATCACTTTCATCTCCATCACATGTCACCTTATAAACCTCAAGCTGCACCTCACCATCTCTAACATGATGAGCTAGTCACTCTTGAAGCCTAGCTTCTCTATAAATAACGAGCCCCAATCCCTCATTCTTACTCACATTCGCTCGAAAACACACCACACAATCACACTCTCAAATACTTTCTGATCTTGAGGTCCAAATAGAAGTAGAAGAAAGTTATATAGAGTTAGAAGCTTGGAAGCTTTGGTTACAACTTGAAGGTTCATTGTGTCGAGTTCTTTTCATAACGAGCATATCAATTTCTGTAAGTCTCTAATCACTTACAATCTCTTTTACTCATGTAGATAACACATAAAATATAATACCAAGCAAGTGCCAATTTGAAACCAAGGTCAAATGCATGTTTCCTTTTTCTTCCTGTTTTAACAAGACAAACAAACACCCTCTCTATTATATGAGCATATATAAACTTAACAACTAATTAGGAGTAATAAAAACGAGAATCTAGGCTTTTGAATCACCCAAAACGAGTACACGAGTCAAAAGATACGGCCAAATGAAATTATCAAAAACTTGCCGAAAAGCTGTCAACAAAGTTTCTGTGACAGAAACTGAAAACACGCAAAACGAGCCATTTCTGGTCCGATTTATCAAAAAGTTAAAACACGAAAGTTGTCCGGAACGATGTTTTCTTTAAAAACTCAGGAGCACGGGTCTTAAAAACGCACGACAAGAGCTGTAGGTTCGGACTGTTTTTAAACTCGACATTTGAATTTCCAAAAATCTTTTCTTAAACGACCTAGTTCCCGAACTTCATAATTTACTAAACATTAAGGGTATAAATTGTCATTTTATGTGGTATAAAGTGTAACATTTTAATATTATTTCAAAAATGCACTTTCAACTCATTTTGGCTCGGTTTTGATAAAAATCAACACACGAAGTACTTTCATTTCATCAATCAAACATTATAAAATAATAATTTTAATTTTCGAAGAAAATTCTTATTATAAAATAGATATTATGAATATTATCATCCACTAAGTTTTGAAGAAACTTCATATTGTCTCATTCAATCCTTAAACACCGACAAAACACTTGCGATACAAATATTAAAATCACGTATATTTGAATACGAATACTGAAACTTGACATACCAACTCAGGTCAGGTGTTGAAGCCGTTTATTTCCTATACCTAATTTATTTTCCATTAAGACTACTGTAACATCGAGGTGAGTTTCATAGCCCCTACTTTTATATGTGTTGAAATACTTTTGGGGGAGATACATGCTCAACTATTTTCATTTACTTTCACAAGTACTCTAAACTTTTACGGATTACCGTGAGTCATAGCCCCACTTTTACTCATTTAAATTCTCTATAAACTCTTTGGGGGAGATACATGCTCAAATACTTGTTTTATACTCAAAATATTTATACTCTTATGCTACGCTTTACTTATGATACTTTTGGACATGAAATGTAGTTACGATATGTGCCTTAATGTGTTACACTTATTCTACACTTTATTCTTAGCAACTGTTTAACTCCTGGATGGAGCCGATGAAGAGGTATTGATAGTACTATCGGGTTGACACCCCCACCCCTGTGTCCAACACTTATTCGAGACCTTGGGTGAATATAATCCAACTTACTTATGATACTTATTTATTCTAGTCACGAGGTTCAGTTTGCTGTTATGCTTTACATTAAGTGCTTACATATATCGTATACAACATTCTTACTCATTCTATATTTTAGCAGTGGGTTGTAAACACACAGGTTGCAAGTTTTGTATGGGCGGGATTTGCAACTGAGTGGATTTATAATGCATTTGCTGTGAAAACATTCTTACTCATACTATATTTTAGCAGTGGGTTGTGAACACACAGGTTGCAAGTTTTGTATGGGCGGGATTTGCAACTGAGTGGATTTACAATGCCTTTGCTGTGAAAACATTATTTAAAACCTTTTCAAATTATTTTCAATAAACTCTATGAACTCACCAACCTTTGTGTTGACGCTTTTAGCATGTTTATCTCAGATCCATAATAAACGAGGATGGCACGGAGGAGCACGGATACTGAAAGAAGGCTGAAATTTTATTAATCATTGATAACTTATTTGACAAACTGTAAACTACTGGGACCTCATTTTGTAAACTCTGATAATTGAATAATAAATATTTCAAAACGGCTAATTTAGAGACCGTTTTCTATTATTATAATTGTTGTGCCGTCGAGTAACACCCAGCTTTAATTCCGCTGCGTATCCCAAATTTGGGGGTGTTACAGATTGGTATCAGAGCCATAGTTATAGAGAAACGGGTCTAATTGAGATCCGAACTATAACCACTTTTTCACCAAAATGTTTTATTGCCTTTCGTTGTCCGTGCCTTCCAGCCTCCGGATGATTATGTGACTTCTAGGTAATTATGTTACTCAAAAACTTTAGTAAACTGGTATATACATTTATGATATACTTCTGATCACTTTATACAAATAAACGTATCTCCAGATGCCTATTCTAAGGCATTACGTTTTAATCCTATTTCCATGAGCATGTATCTACTTCAATATTTCAAAATTTACAAAACTTTCCTAAGACGTTGTGGTTTCTACAATTCTTATCCTATTTGTGTTAAAAATATACTCTCCACTATTTTGAAAAACTATGTCAACTCACCTTGATTATCTTACTCCCATATCCAAAAATGAGTGTAAATACCCTCTCCGTACTCCCAGAATACTTAATTTATCGATTAATTACGAATGTTAAGTCAGAAATTCTTAAGTAGGATGATTTGTAATGTCTTTATTTAAATGAATTGGGACGCCTTTTATTTAAATAAAGAAATTATGAATCACCGAACCATAAGTTTATACTTCTTTGTTTACATTGTTTTGGGATGCCTCGCTATGTAAATAAAGAATTATAAATAAGTGGGCTTATTTGTATCTGAAATTACATGAGTATAAGATCCAAGAATCACTAAAATTCATAAAATATGAATAACGTCAAATTTCATTAGAACCCATGAATATTAATACACAACGAAATAATTAGCATTGGTAGTGCTAATGTTACAAAAATCACTAAGTAAATAATAGAATCACCAATAGGTTGATCCACTAGGCTAAAAAAAAACACAACTACAACTACGAGAACGAGAACTACGACCAGATATAATACCTTGAATATTTTGTACACAAATTATCAACGCAAAACATGGTTTTATACATAAAACAACCAAATCTTATTACACATTCACTAAAGATTACATAGAAAATTTATTTCAACGCTCCTACCACGATACTGTCTATTACTTCCAAACCTCATCGATAACGATTGCTAGAACCAAGAGTGGTATAAGAAACGCTAAAATCCCGGCCAAGAATGCATAATCTTCTTCTGGAACGTAGGTCATGTAGATAGAAGTAATAACAACGTACACGATCGCAATGATAGTAATAGGATGCGGCATTTTGTAAGGAATATAGGTGAAGAGATTAGTAAGAAAGAATGAGGATTGAAATGGGGTATTTATAAGATAAAAACTAGCCGTTGGAACACTATTCACGACCGTTGGGTCACTATTCACGACCGTTGGGATCACTGTTCATGAACATTTGAAAATTTTAAAAATTTTTACTAAGGAACAAACGGATTCATCATCTACAAAAGTTTAAAATTTTCTTTACATTCATCAAGTTTTCATCAGAAAGTTTCTTATTTAAAAGACATTTTTTTTTCGATGCCAAAAATTTGATTTTTACAAAACGAGAAACTAGAAATCATGATATTTTCAAAAATGATTACTGAAATAGGATAAATAACAATCTTCATGTAAAATAAAGTTTTTCTTACATTTATATGACCTTCGGAATAATGTTTACACATGGAATTCTAAATTATAGGTTTTCACATTTCGTCCTCATCACTTCAACACCTAACATAGATTGAATCTCGGGACGAGATTCCGTTAAGGGGGTGAGACTGTAACCACCGGTAAATTTCCACTTAAATTAAACTAATACTTAACCATTTCTCACATCTATTTTTTTTTAAAACTAATCACAACAATCAACTATGATATGACGTAACTCATATTTTAAGTAAACGAGTTCACTTAGTTTTGTTTTGAATAAATATTTTTATATGTCAAGTGCCAAAGTTTTTAATTTCTTATTTACAACTTTACGTTATATAATACTTAACGTTCAAACTAAACACTAGCCATTTAGAGTTTTAACGAAACTTTTCCAGTTATTAAATTAACTATTAACTTCTATTTATTATCACTATAAATTTTTAGTTTAAATAACGTTAAACACTCCGATAAACCCACGGCTCATTTTAAATATAAAAATTAAGTATGTCAATTAATCTTAACATTTTTATAAACTCTATATTCTTACGTCAACCGGTTTTAAATTTTGTGACTTAAACAACTTAACGCTAGTAATTACCGGAATCAAACTATACTCTCTAAACATTAAACTAATAAATATTGTTACAAAAATAATATATCCATGTTCTTAGGCCACGTTAACTACATATTATAAATAGAAAATGAGTGTCTCATAATCAAGCAACATAACAATGTCAAAATATCACACTTTCCCTCCAATTTTAATAAACTTGCACTATATATATGTTACTAATAATTGTTCGTGCAGAAAACGGAAATAAAATAAATCTAACAATGCAAACTCCTAACAAGTCACTACTTAAATTACGCATCATCATCTACAACTCTTAGTCAAATTTAGCAAACTAAGCTTATGTGGTTCCTTAATAACCATTCGAATTACAAGAATTAAATTTGAACAAGTATATTACAAGAAGTGTTTCATCTTAACACCATTCGAAGCAATGACCTGAAGCATGGCCATCTTGTGAACACATCACCTTGTCCCTTAGGATTTCTACCATGGTCAAGGTTAGTCGGTAAAATTTCTGGCTAAAATTCGAACACCATGCATCACTTTCATCTCCATCACATGTCACCTTATAAACCTCAAGCTGCACCTCACCATCTCTAACATGATGAGCTAGTCACTCTTGAAGCCTAGCTTCTCTATAAATAACGAGCCCCAATCCCTCATTCTTACTCACATTCGCTCGAAAACACACCACACAATCACACTCTCAAATACTTTCTGATCTTGAGGTCCAAATAGAAGTAGAAGAAAGTTATATAGAGTTAGAAGCTTGGAAGCTTTGGTTACAACTTGAAGGTTCATTGTGTCGAGTTCTTTTCATAACGAGCATATCAATTTCTGTAAGTCTCTAATCACTTACAATCTCTTTTACTCATGTAGATAACACATAAAATATAATACCAAGCAAGTGCCAATTTGAAACCAAGGTCAAATGCATGTTTCCTTTTTCTTCCTGTTTTAACAAGACAAACAAACACCCTCTCTATTATATGAGCATATATAAACTTAACAACTAATTAGGAGTAATAAAAACGAGAATCTAGGCTTTTGAATCACCCAAAACGAGTACACGAGTCAAAAGATACGGCCAAATGAAATTATCAAAAACTTGCCGAAAAGCTGTCAACAAAGTTTCTGTGACAGAAACTGAAAACACGCAAAACGAGCCATTTCTGGTCCGATTTATCAAAAAGTTAAAGCACGAAAGTTGTCCGGAACGATGTTTTCTTTAAAAACTCAGGAGCACGGGTCTTAAAAACGCACGACAAGAGCTGTAGGTTCGGACTGTTTTTAAACTCGACATTTGAATTTCCAAAAATCTTTTCTTAAACGACCTAGTTCCCGAACTTCATAATTTACTAAACTTTAAGGGTATAAATTGTCATTTTATGTGGTATAAAGTGTAACATTTTAATATTATTTCAAAAATGCACTTTCAACTCATTTTGGCTCGGTTTTGATAAAAATCAACACACGAAGTACTTTCATTTCATCAATCAAACATTATAAAATAATAATTTTAATTTTCGAAGAAAATTCTTATTATAAAATAGATATTATGAATATTATCATCCACTAAGTTTTGAAGAAACTTCATATTGTCTCATTCAATCCTTAAACACAGACAAAACACTTGCGATACAAATATTAAAATCACGTATATTTGAATATGAATACTGAAACTTGACATACCAACTCAGGTCAGGTGTTGAAGCCGTTTATTTCCTATACCTAATTTATTTTCCATTAAGACTACTGTAACATCGAGGTGAGTTTCATAGCCCCTACTTTTATATGTGTTGAAATACTTTTGGGGGAGATACATGCTCAACTATTTTCATTTACTTTCACAAGTACTCTAAACTTTTACGGATTACCGTGAGTCATAGCCCCACTTTTACTCATTTAAATTCTCTATAAACTCTTTGGGGGAGATACATGCTCAAATACTTGTTTTATACTCAAAATATTTATACTCTTATGCTACGCTTTACTTATGATACTTTTGGACATGAAATGTAGTTACGATATGTGCCTTAATGTGTTACACTTATTCTACACTTTATTCTTAGCAACTGTTTAACTCCTGGATGGAGCCGATGAAGAGGTATTGATAGTACTATCGGGTTGACACCCCCACCCCTGTGTCCAACACTTATTCGAGACCTTGGGTGAATATAATCCAACTTACTTATGATACTTATTTATTCTAGTCACGAGGTTCAGTTTGCTGTTATGCTTTACATTAAGTGCTTACATATATCGTATACAACATTCTTACTCATTCTATATTTTAGCAGTGGGTTGTAAACACACAGGTTGCAAGTTTTGTATGGGCGGGATTTGCAACTGAGTGGATTTATAATGCCTTTGCTGTGAAAACATTCTTACTCATACTATATTTTAGCAGTGGGTTGTGAACACACAGGTTGCAAGTTTTGTATGGGCGGGATTTGCAACTGAGTGGATTTACAATGCCTTTGCTATGAAAACATTATTTAAAACCTTTTCAAATTATTTTCAATAAACTCTATGAACTCACCAACCTTTGTGTTGACGCTTTTAGCATGTTTAGCTCAGATCCATAATAAACGAGGATGGCACGGAGGAGCACGGATACTGAAAGAAGGCTGAAATTTTATTAATCATTGATAACTTATTTGACAAACTGTAAACTACTGGGACCTCATTTTGTAAACTCTGATAATTGAATAATAAATATTTCAAAACGGCTAATTTAGAGACCGTTTTCTATTATTATAACTGTTGTGCCGTCGAGTAACACCCAGCTTTAATTCCGCTACGTATCCCAAATTTGGGGGTGTTACACAAGGTGATACGAAGAATATGCAGATTGAGAGTCCGCTAATTCCTCACTTAAATTCAAATTTATTTCATCCAAACGACTATCAAATTCACCACCTCCATCTTTAAGTGTCGATATCACTCTATTCAACTCATCCTCGCCAATCTTAAGCGCTTCGCCACCACCCACAACCTCTTCAACTCCAATATACTTATCAACATTCAATGACCCTTCGGCCTTAGGTGAAGCAAATTCACCCTCTAATGGTAGAATGACATCTATTTTCTTTTCAACGATGTGTTCTTTCTCTTCCTTTGCAATTGTCTCAAAATGAACCTCGGTGATACGAGCTTTGAAGAAGTCTTCTCCCAAAGTTAAAGGATTGGACCTCAAAAAATCCCAAATATCTAGGTTCGCGAAGCGTGTTTCCGCCGCACGGGTCAATGAAAAAGCTTCGTATAAAGTTTTGGGATTTGACCGTAAGAGTTAATATTGTAGATCTAGTTTAAGTCCGGAGATATAAAACGATATAAGTAAAGACTCCGAGATCCCCGTTACTTGATTTTTAAGAATCTTAAAATCATTCTCATATTCGGCCACCGTACCCATTTGCAAAAGCTTAGATAGTGCATATTCCGCGTCCCGATCATATCCGCTCGATGCCATGAACATTAACTCGATAACAGGAAAAAAAAATTCTAATGAACAGCGCCAATGAACAGTAACGGTGAATTGTACCTGTGAATAGTGTCGATGAACAGTCCAGTGAATAGCATCGATGAATAGTACCGGTGAACAGTGCCGATGAACAGTGTCGTGAACAGTACGTGAACAGTAGCTTTTTTTTTTTTTTTAATTGGAACCTTAATCGTAAGCCCTCTCTACGAGAGCACCAATTGATACGACCCGGTTAGGGGTTGTATCGGGATAAGGCACCACTTCAAGCGTGTGCTGGCTCCGTCAGAAAATAGAAGAAAAGAACTAGAGATTTGTTTATCTTTAACTTTGATTGATTGAATATAATGAATGGTTACAATAGTATTTATAAGACAAAGTAGGGTAACCTAAATAGGCCATGGGCTCGGCCCAGGCGTATCACTTTCACTCTTAAAATACTCTCTGGAAGATGACGAATGCCTGTTCCAGTGATATCCAACTCTTTTAAATATTCTAGCCGTCCAATTTCCTCAGGCAATTCCACAACTTGAATACAATCACGGAGGTTGAGAGTTACGAGCTTTGGACATTCAGCAGGAATTTGAAGATCGACCAAATTTTTACAATCCCTGACTCTTAGCGTCTCAAGATTTGGAGTAACCCCGAGGTGAAGGGTCCTCAACTTCTTTAAATTCCAAAGGTTGAGAGATCTGAGTTTTGGACTTTCAGCAGGCATCTGTAGTTTTTCTAATTCAAAAGAACAAAAGATACGTAACTCCTTTAGATTTGGAGTAACCAGGAAATGAACTTCTACCAAATTATAACAATTTCCAATAATTAGTGTCTCAAGATTCGGAGCCACACTAAGGTCAAGGGTCCTCAACTTTGAAAAGGTGAACTTTAGGAACCTGAGCTTTAAAAAAGGCTGTGAAAAGCAACAAAAAATGGAAAGATGAATGTTAATTGATGTAATGACTAACAACAGAGGGAAAGATAAAACTACCAATTAATGAATCAACCATTAATTATTCTACCTACCTTTTCTTCTCCATCTTTCCAAAGTTGAACAATTTCGCTGTGAATCATTTCAAGTCCAACAAGATTATTTGGTTGAAATGTTTTCGGTAAACTTGGAAAACGATAAATATTCCAGCTCAGAAATCATAAGGCATTTGGAACGTGTAGACTATCTTCATCAAACTTCCATTTGCAAACTTCGTATTCATCAAAATAGTTGTCATTCACTTGAAGAAATCTAAGTTCCTTCATGTTTGCGAATCCGTTCAATAAAATTTCAAAATTGAATCCATAAGCATCCAGTTGTATACATTGTGTTGCTTGGGTACCCTGTAATTCAAATAGCAGTAGAGACCATGAGATTTGTTTCATTACAAAAAAAAATGTGAAGTTAATTTCTCGAATTGAAAAGAAAAATGTTTAGGTTAGGGCTTCTAATTTTTATTAAATTTGGGAATTTTTTGTTTTTCCTATTAAATTAGAGGAATTTGATGAATGTTTTATGTTATTTGAGTGTGAATTAAAAAAGTGGAAAGAGGGGAGTGACTGAAGGTGGTGGTTGATAGGTGGTCGTGGTTTTTAGGGGTGGTGGTTTTGTGACGGTGGGATGGTGGATGGGTTTGATGACTGTTGGTAGATTCATAATGAGATAAGAATGAAGATAAAAGTGAGAAAATCTATGTATGTGGTTTAAGTAAGAAAGAAAAAGTGTATTTGACTGGTGATGTTGAATGGCTTGTTGTAATGAAAGCTATTTGCGTATATAATAAGATATAGAGTAAATTGTAGAAATCGTCTCTTTTGTGATATGTTAAGATTGCAAAAATTGTTCACCGTCTTTCATATGTGCAGTGGCCTCTACGAAGAAAACTTGAGTTTGATTTCGTCCTTTATATATGAAATACTATTAGACGATTTTTGGGCAAACCAGAAGGAGGCCGCTTGCATTTATGAAATTTTCAACAGTTAATGTAAGTTAGCGTTAGTAAATTTGGACCAAACTTGTATCGAGTGTTTCATTGTAGGACCACAAGGGTCATTGGGTTCAAAAGAATGTTTACTGGTAATGAAACAAAATTTAATTTTTGTACAATGATTAAATTAAACTTTTAGAAAAGTATACTGACTTTTAGTTTAACAAATATAACTTGATACTTACCGAGCCATTAGCCAATATATCTTTAATTTCCTCCCTAATCCATAACCGGTTATGCATTTCAGGTTTATTGTAGTTCACACGACGAACAATATCCTTGCCCATTTCTTCAATATGGTCATGCATCCTCAACTCTCCATGTTCAGAAATATTTATAAGAGATCTCTGCTTAAGAACTCTTAAGCCATCTTTAGCAAAAAACCCACAGCTTTCAAGCACTATGACCGCAGTCTCTTCCCTCCAACCTTTCAGTAAGCATGCAACATCTAGAAATATTTCCTTCTGATCATCCTCAAGACCATCATAACTGATTTCCAATTTTTTCATAGTTGCCTTCAATGGGATTTTTTTTAGTCTTGCTAGGGTATCTTCCCATTCAGGCACATTTAGACCACAAAGAAGTGAACCCAAAACTTTGATTGTTAATGGAAGACCATCAGCGTATTGTACAACTTGTTTTGAAAGCTCTTCATACCCTTTAATCGGAGTATCTCTTTTAAATGCATGCTTACTCAAGAGACAAATCGCTTCCGCAGGCGATAACAGGTTGACGTCAATGAACTTTACTTCGTGGGCTAATAGAACTTGCTTATCTCATGTGGTAATGATAACTCTGCTTCCCGATTTAAACCAATTAGGTTCACCTGCTAACGCCTCAAGTTGTTCAATGCTATCAACATCATCTAGTACAACAAGAACCTTTTTACGACGCATCATCTGCACCATCTTGTTTTTACCACCAGAAACATTACTAACAGTAATGTATTGATCGCTGAAAATGTCATTGAGGATTTGTTTCTGCAGCTTCTTTAAACCGGACAATGAGTTTTTTGAAACCTCCCTTACATTATCAACAAGGCTGCTTCCTTCGAACTGATGGGATATTTGGTTAAAAATAGTTGCGGCCAAAATTGTTTTCCCACCACCTCCCATCCCCCATATCCCAATCATTCGGGCACCAGGAGCATCAAGTTCTAAAGATGAAATCAAAGCTTCGATACGTATCTCCATGCCTACTAACTTTCTGTCAATACTCAAATTGCTGGAAATTATCTTTTTGAAAATATCGCCAACAATTATCTGGATCAATTTGGATTCATCTCTGTAACAATGAAGAAGATCTAACTAATTACTAATTATCAAGAAGATCAAATATTAATTCATATAGCAAAGCAATTACGAATAATTACCCATTAGCAGTCTTCTTCGACTCCCACCCAGCTAGATCGGCTGCTTCTTTTAAAGCCTTCCTCCATTTCCCAGCAGCTTCTTTATTTTCATGTTTTTTAAAAGCTTCTTTAACCGACCCACTTTGGTTGCGGATTTCCGTGGGCTCCACATCATAAAATATTGGGTAAGCAGTCTGCTCACTCGCCTTCCGGCACTCCATAATCTTGACAAGCTCATCTAAGCACCAAGATGAACCTGCATAGTCCTTAGAGAACACAATGATGAAGAATCTTGAGTCTTCAATGGATTCCATGAGCTGGGTGTCGATCGTTTCCCCTTTTTCAATTTTTTCATCGTCTTTGTAAGTTTGAATCCCTTTTTGCACAAGAGCTCTATAAAGATGCCCAACAAAGGTGTTACGAGTGTCTTCACCTTTAAAGCTTAAAAAGACATCATACTTGAAGCTCTTTTGAGTGGATGATGTTGAAGTAGATACCATGAAGTTACTGTTGAAGGATTGTATGAAGCAGCTGGATGAGATGAATAACCGTTAATTTCTATAGCAATGATCAACAAGTCAATCCTAATGTGAAGGCAACAGTGTTTTTGACCACTTATTTGGTCAAATGAAATAATGAAATAATCAAACAAAAGTTGCATTTTTGATCCTTTTTGTATTAAAGTTGAGATAAACAAAGATCACAAAAAGATAACTCATTTTTCAAAATAAAATATTTCAAAAAATGATTTATCGTTACTCTAAAAAGAAAACATGTCTTTTTGCAAAATATATATTTGATCAAGGTCCAAATGATTTTATTTGTTATAGCAGATTGTAAGACAAGAAAAAGATCATTAATTTACCAAGACATGATCAAGCGTAATTATTTCTTTGTTTCTTAAATGATATCATTACCTAAATTTTAATGGATAACATTTTAAACTAGCTTCTCAGAATCTTTAATCATGCTAATAGTAACTATGTTATTCATATGAATCTTAACTACTACACAAACAAACCATATAATCAGGCATTGAGGCTCGAGAACTATTACTTTTAAACTTCAAGTTGTACATCTATTTATTTATTTTATTCCAACCAAGAAATTGTGAGCTCTCGTTGGGATTTTTATTACTCTGTATTATTATGTTTGTGTAAAATTGATATTTTTATATTTTTCGTTAGGTAGTGACCATAAAATGTAAAAAGAGATGAGTTTGGTGGTGTGATGAATAGTGATGTGATGCAAAGCTCACGTAAAGCTAGTGAAAGTGATGACCATAATATCTAGCCTAATCATAATATTCAAATACAAGTTGCAAACATGTCTCTTACACATCAAAATACAACCTGTCATAGTTACCGATGTGTCTTCTACACATCAAAATACAACTTGTCATATAGTTATGCACTTACACCTAAACGGAGATTTTTTGTTTGTGTTAAGTAAATATCAACACATATTTATATTTATATTCATAGTTATATATTCTGATATAATAAATTATAAGTGTCTTAAAATCACAGTAAACTCACTAATGATGATGTATCATGTATCATTCGGTTAATAAGTTTTCATAGTGGATGCGATGTTTTGAAAACCAGTTTGATTCGACCGGCTGAACCATTTTCAGTCGAAAAATAAGTCAATATGAACAAATTTGATTCTTGAGGTTCGAAAATCCAATTTGACCCGCGGGGTTTCATGTGATCCGGATTGACCCGATTCACTAAACGATTCGGATTTTGAAGCTTTCTTTTTAAAAATTATTTATATGAAAACCAATTTTTTTTCATAAGTGATTAACTCGGAATCGACACTACCACTAGTCAAGCACTTATGGCTTAGGAGAAAAACTAAGTGGATATTCTTATTGACGAGGATGAAGATTGTCGTGAACTTCGTTTGTTAAGTGATTGCAGACTTGATGCATATCATACTTCAATTACTTAACAATAAGGTGTTTATAATAATTTTCCATACTATATTTATAATACATATGGTACATTCAAATTAATCGAGATGGCGCATACTTTTTGTTTGATGTTGGAACTAATTAATTTTTACATTTGTAACATCTTGTATTAGATTATATGTTTTATAAATTTATGTTTGTGATTGCTATGGGACTCTTCAGAATTTATGTGTGTTTGGTATAAAATTGTGCATGTTTATACACGTTTGGGTATTTAAACTATTGATGTTGTTTTCAACTGAAGACCGGGTAGACCCCGTGATTGAACCTTTAAAACTAGTGACCCAATGACTAGACTATTTCAATTAAAGAAATGGTGTTTAAAAAATTGGTTTAATGATGCATCATACACGTAAATAATGGAGGCAATTTCATATCTCCCCTTCAAAATCTTCATAATTTAATATATACCCAATCCATAATTTTAATATCATATATACCCGTGTACCCTCTAAATTTCATATATGCCCATTCCAGTTTATTTTCTTCAAAACACTTTATATTATGACTAATATACCCTTCATCTTTTTAATACTTCCACAATTACATATTAACACAAATAACAGTACGAGTAACTGAGCAATAAACTACACTTTTCAAAAACAAACATACATCTACATCTGCAATTTCTACAATTTTATGTAAAATATCAAAAGTACAAAGACATGATATTTCAATCTTTTATTAGACGGTGTTCTTAATGATATAAAAACACAAACAATGATCCTTCTGTTATGACTATTTGATCTTCTATTAAAATTCAAATTTAATTCAATTTGATGACGTAGAGATTAGTTCCACAATTTGTAACTTAAATGACATGGGAGATATATACACCATCTTGACAATTTATGATGGTAGAATAATAATAATAATAATAATAATAATAATAATAATAATAATAATAATAATAATAATAATAATAATAATAATAATAATAATAAGAAAAGAAGCTAAATTACAAATTTCGCAAGTGGAAAGCAGTTCATAATATTGTGGACTTCAATATGAGATTTTTTTCTCTAATGAAATAAAAGGCTTGTTAATTCTTACGAGTTACGTATATTGAACAATAGTTTTGGAGGGTAAAACAGTCATAAATTTATAAACTATAGAGAATGGGCATATATGAAATTTAGCATGTAGGTTGGGTATATATGAAATTAGGGACTTTTTTAAGGGGATACATGAAATTCTCCCTAAATAATGTTATAAACAAGGATTTTGCATGGTGCACTTTATTGAAGTTTTTGTTACTTTTCCACTTCTTTAAGTTTTTACACTAGGGTAAAATAACACTCGTCACAATATTATTATATTAAGAGTAGAGTCTAAAATACATCGTTGTGGTTTGCTCATTGTCGCACAATATATTCATGTGGTTTTTTTGGCACACAAACATCCCTCCGTTAGTAAACATCCCTCCGTTTGTAAAGTCAGCCATACATCAATGAGGACAAACGGTGCAAATTATTTCTCTGTTATCTTCTAACGTGAGAGTAAATATTAGGTTAAAGGTCCTATAAACTCTTTTTATAGGACCCAAACAGGCGTTCTATAAGCCCCTTTTTCTTGTAGTGTATATGTCAATCTACCCTTGGTAGCTTACTATGGCTATGTTTGGCAAAAGTAGCTGTGAGCTGTAGCTGTGAGCTGTGAGCAGTAGCCACAGTTTACTGCTCACCACTCACAACTTCATAAATAAGCATTGGAAAAATGAGTTTTCCTAAAAAATAGCAAAGCCCACAGCTCTCATGCCAAACGAATACTAAAAATCAAAAAGCTCATTGCTCACCACTCATCGCCCTAAAAAGCTTCAAAAAGCTTTACGCCAAACATAGCCTATATCTGTATTTTCTAATTTTTATTCTTCGCAAGTTTAAACACCAACCACTAAGCTACTCAAGATAAGTTATGATATCTAGTGACGGAATTAGTGAGCCCCACACTGTTTTACAAGACATCGATGAAATTTTAATTTGTAGTGTTAACTTTTGTTAAAAAATCTCAAAAATTTCTTAATTGCATTCGGACAAAAAAAATATTTCTAAAACTTGCGTAGATGATCTCTTAGTATGTGAAAAATAGACTAAATTTACCTTAAACTCAATCTTTTCATTAAACTCGTAGTTTTTGTTTAATTTTTTTTTTCTTATACTAAATGTATACGGAGTAGTTATTTTTCGGGGATTTTACATATATATCCTTCCGAAAATGCAAAATTATGTATATATCCAAAACATGCATAAAAACCATCGTACTATGTGCATAAAAAACTTGTACAAAAAATATATATGCAATTGTTCACTTTGAAGGGATATATATGCAATTTGTCCTTTTTCTTTTTGCAACCGATCACCGCTACTAATGATAACGGATAACGTTAGTCAAGATTAGCTAATGTGATTTCTTTTCGTATAAACAACCACAACTAAACCGAAACATGACTACTCTCGTACGTTAAGTCAACAACATGCATGGTACGTTAGGTTTACTTAATTCACTCATGTAATGATAGAGAGACAGTGTATTTTTATCATTTAAGAATTGCTATAAAAGTAAATATAAAAAAGCAACAGAAAACAATTGATTGTGTAGAAGCAAGCATACATAACGTAAATGGTGATCAGTATATGTGTAAAATAACATTTTTAAGAGAATACCTGTAAGATTGCTTTCTTTAGATCCTCTCCTTTGCAAAAACAAGTGTTCAAACTATAATTGATATGTATGAAAGTTGTGAAGGAAAATGAGTTTAAGATACAGCATATTTATATAAATTTAATACTATTATCTTTTATGTCCATTCAAATTTGATGGCTGTTACAAAGGACCTACACGTTTTAATGTTGACGCCAAAAGTCTTTAGTTCAAGCTTTAAAATTATGAGAAAATAACCCAAGTAAAATTCCAAGCCATATATATATATCAGCTGCCATTTGATATACGTTATACGATTACATGGCCCAATTCAAGATAGGCTGTGTTTGGCACTGGCTTATAGGGGTTTAGGCTTTTAAAATAAGTCTGCTAATAAAATAAGTCTCGTTTGTCATGGGCTTATGAAAAGGCTTATAAAATAAGTCGGCTAAAAACTTTAGCTCCGTAAAAGGGGCTAAAAACTTTAGCCCGGGGCTTTTGAAGAATAAAGTACTTATTTACCCACAAAAATATATAATATATACAAAAAACTCATTTAATTATATCCTTTCTAGTAATTTTGCAATAATAAGCCATAGCCCTAGCCCATTTGCCAAACAAGTTTATAAAAATACAAATTTTAATTTTCGCTTATAATATAAGCCCCAGCCCCAGCCCCAGCCTCAGCCCCAACCCCAGCCCCACCCCATTTCGCTAAACATACCCATAGAATTACTTTTTTATTTTATTTTTTCCCCTATATTTATTGTTACAATTCTTTATATTATATGAAATCATCAAAACGAGTCAAGCTTTAACCAAAAACGAGTAAGAGCTTTTAACGAGCTGCTCGAGCTCATGCTCGTTTAGCTCGAGTCAAGCTTGACAATTTCCAAGCTCGAGGGGAGCTCAAACAAATTGTAAAGCTCGATTAATTTCACGAGCCAAGCTTTTAAAACTAGTATTTAGCTCAGCTCGTTCGAAAGCTCATTTAATTATTTAAGCCGAACGAGCCAAACGAGCTACTTGTACTAAACTAGCCGAACGAGCAAATCAAGCCACATATATAGTTTCAAAATATTTTGATTGTAAAATTTTAGTTACTTTTAGTATTATAGGTTAAATATAAAACCAAAACTAATAATATATTAACCTCCACATTTCCTTCCTTGGCGATGTAGGATAAATTCCTATGTCCATATTTTATATTTCAATTGGCTCACTTTGAGACACGATACCTCATTTATATTACCTCTATTTTGGACACACTTTAGCTCACAAATAATAATCTCTCAACGAGAACCAAAACTTCTAGTGCATCATTAAGCTGCAAATTTCCATTATTTTCCCCTGCAATGAGTATTTGGGATTAAAGGAATACATGTATCCGGTATCATATACAAAACTGATGATACTTATCCATAAATTACCATTGCCAACGAAAAGTATGACACTTCAAAGCAAAAGTTGATATATATTAATCAAGAAAGTAACAATATAAGAAATTTCACAATAATTAAGAAAATCATATATCAGATGACTTGTTACATATGCTTAAAATTTGTCTACTAATGTTTGTAGAACTGAATGCAAGTAAATGATAAAACGCTCACCTAATCTCACCTGCACTCAAAACAATCACGAAGACAATTACTCCAAGTGTGATGGACTGAAAGTTGGCAAGTTCAATCCATTTATAATCATCAGGGGGTTTGGGGCTAAATATTCTCCTAATGGGTCAAATGGGTTGAAACTGCTTTGACGGGTTACTTACCATCGCATATTCCCAGCTCTAAAAATCATTCGCTTTACAAATATTTAATCATTATAACAAGATAGTTTTGGTAATCATTTGTGACACAAACCGATTAAATCTGCACCACCCATTCCGACCAGAACCTGCTTTGATCTGATATGTTATTGTAATAAGGTAGTTTTTGTATTCATATTTAACCAGACCCGTTTGAGTGCACAAAACTACCCATTCTGACCAGAGCCTGCTTTGACCTATTTCTTACCGGCCAAAATGCCACCTTTAAACGTCATCCTATTCACATAAATTAAGTTAATGCAGTACAAATAGTTATTGTAATCTTATCTAACCAAACTGTTTTTATCCGTACGAAACCACCCATTTTAACGTGTTACTTACTCAACCTATTGGTCCCTCTAGTCCGAGAAGTCAAATTATGCAATATATAAGATTGAATAATGAAATTAATACATGAATTCTGCCTATCATTTCAGTTCTGTTCACATCTACCAAAAACTTTCTTAGCTAAAACAAGAAGGTGTCTAGGTAAAACTAGGGTTTAAAAATTGTAATTACAACCAAGTAAAAGACAGTAACTTATCTGCATACTATTTGAAACGGAGTTTTTAATAAGCAATCCCAAACACCCCTTAGTGAATAACTATGCATCTACACTACCACATTACATAAAAAATTTACATGTGACTAAAGATGCAGATATATCCGATTGATCAAAAACAATAACATAAGTAGCTTAATGTCACATAGATACATCCTTATCCTTAATTCACTATTCCTATTCATAAACTGACGATATAAAAAACAAAAACTATATACACATTAACATTCAATTATAAGATGGGATTGTTCGAGTAATCGAAATACTACAACTCACAAAAAGATCATATATATCGCTCAATCAATTTTACATTATTCAACTATCAGTACACATTACGCGCACTAAAAGGTAAAGCGTGATTAACTTTACAGATTATAGTTATCTTCTGCGTGTTAGTTTTGTTGTACGTTGACTCCTACCAACTTTGTTGAATGAGCTAATCAAACACTTAATCTGTTCAGAAAAACACACTAACGAAGGCTTCCAATCGAGTTACAGTATCAAGTTACGCGTAATCCAAAAGGTCAACGGTAATGTGTTTACTGTTTGAAGTTTAAAGTATACCAAACAAACAACATACAAACAATGGCATCCAAATTTAACAAGATGGTTAAGAAGTGGACCCACGAGCCAATAAGATACCAAAAACCAAACACGCTATTGCTGCAATAAATAGTGGCAGAATATTGTCCCAATTGTGCAGACAGCCTCAAATGCATCTCCACTTCCACCATTAGATGCAAGCCCCCAATATCACAAGTTAAACCGGACCCACGAGCATTTAGGCCAAACAACCCATTAGAAAAGCTCGATATGGAAGAGCAGACCAACAAAAATAATTGCAAACAGAGAGCAGCCCCACTGTGCCAAACACCCATATACCAGTAAAATTGCTGACAGTGAGAGATATCCAACTGCGCCAAACACCCAAAAACATGCAAAATTGAAAGCTGACACACTGTGCCAAACATCCTAAAACCTAAGATTGAACAAACAAATCAAAGGGGCATGCAATCCAACTGTTCCAATTCTCAGGCGTTGATGTATAGGCACTAATCAATATTTGACTAAAAAATCAACTTCTTTATGCTTAATGCTTTTATCCCAATTTATTTTTATTCAAAAAGAAACTTGTTTACGGTAGTTAAATTACTTATCAAATGTTACTGAACCTGTTCTTTAACATGATGATATCCAAACTCTTATCAAAATCCTACCTTTTTCATCAAAACACAGTTTGACTTTTTGAAGAAGTCAACTCTCCTACGCTGAACTCCATGTATTAACTTATCTAACTTCAATATATTAATTGATTTTATGTAAGTCTGAAGCACACCCATCAACACAGAAGTTGATATTTAAGCTGGGCTTATTTAATTTCTGAAACAAAACATGGTAGGTTTACCCTCATACGTCATCGAAAACAACATTTTTTGTGTTATTAGATAATCGCAACCTATGTTCCAGGCTTTAAGCGTGGATCTTACAATTCCAACAAAAGTCAAACAGTTATGAAAATGAAACTTTCTATGATATTACATCACATAGAAAAGACTTCCTGTATTTAGTTATAAGATGATCATCACCAACATATTCATTAAGAAAAGTAGAAAACAGTTTGACCTTCTAAAGTCCAAGAACTTAAATTATCTAACTTCAGTTTGGATAATTTAAAAACAAAAACTATCCTAATAACTTCATGTTGATAGAACTATCCTATTGACGAACAACGATCCTTCAAATCTATAAGAAAAGGAGCCTCTGAACTTCTGATATATCTCTAACCTCGAGAGACCTTGATTTAGAAACTACACTAAAGCTTGACATCCAAAAATGAACAGAGAAGAAAGTTTAACAATTGACGTAAGCTTGACATCCAAAAATGAATTAATATGTAGTTGGATAAATCACCTTTTGTGCCGATCTTCCCAGTCATCAGACCCACCTAATTTTCGGAATTGGTTTCATTGTTAGGATCAACAGTAAAACATGCATCATGTGCAGAAAATTTCTTAATTAGTGTCATATCAATTCGAAAGTTCCTTTAAAGCAACAATGAGTATTAGAAAAGTTAGAGTACCTGGTAAAATAGTTCTTTTGGCCTTTGCCGCACCTGAACTCATCCTTTAGGTGCGTGAACTCAACATCATCATTATAAGCATCCTTGCATGTTCATAATCACATTCATCATCATCACCATCACCATCACCATCACCATCAACATCCTCATCAAAATCCTCATCAACATCCTTGAAATCATCATCATTACCATCATCACCGTCACCATCTTCAATGTCGTTTTGTCTCTGGGTGTCATGACACATAATGTACTCAAGAATCTGTGTGGACCCTCTAATATTTAGACCTTTTAACCGAAAAATACTCGTCGGAAGACAAGTTATGTCTGTACCTGTTGTATCCAACTCTTCCAAACTTTCTAAACATCCGATTTCTTCAGGCAATTCCTCAATTCGAATACAATCAGTGAGATCTAAATAATGCAGACGATGCATCTCACAGATGCTGTTTGGAATATCTCGTAAAAATATACAATGCTTTACAATGAGCTTCTCCAAACAATGCAATCTGCCAATATCCTCAGGTAACTTCTCAAGCAGACAACAACACCTGATTTCAAGAGATCTCAGTTGTTTCAACATACAAATACTATCTGGAAGAGTTTTAATATTTGTTGACCGCAAACTTAGCTCCGCTAGACAATCTAATCGGTCAAGGTTCTTGGGTGCTTCTGGAATACCACCTTCAAGTGTAAGCTTTCTTAAACATTGTAAACCACATATGATATCAGAAAAAGAATCGATGTTTATGCGAGCACCGAAACCTAGAGAAATAAGCCTCTCAATATTTTCAAAAGATGAAGCTCGGTCTTCTTTATAATAACAGGAAAACTGAAACTCTGGCCAAGTATTGCTGGGATCACATATCCCTGTATCATATGCAATCAGATGTAACTCAGATAAAGTAACAACCTCAGGTGAATCAAGTTTTTTGTCAAACTTAAAGGATTTAAACCTCCCACAATGACTGATGTTTAAGTGGAGAAGCTTTTTCAGACCTTCTGCAGAAGCATTAATTTCTTCC
Source organism: Artemisia argyi (assembly GCA_030686995.1). Lineage (NCBI taxonomy): Eukaryota > Viridiplantae > Streptophyta > Magnoliopsida > Asterales > Asteraceae > Artemisia > Artemisia argyi. The sequence goes on along the minus strand of CM060700.1, from coordinate 234,360,517 downwards.
AAATCATACAAATTTTTAAGATCCAATCTTACAAGATTTGGAATCAGTCCAAGGTCAAGAGTCCTCAACTTTGCAATGTCATTGAGGTGGAGAATTACGAGCTTTGGACATTCAGCGGGCATACAAAGTTCTACCATATCAGTACAGTTTTTGAGGTTTAGCGTCTCAAGATTTTGAGTAATCCCGAGGTGGAGGGTCCTCAATTTTAAATTACGGAGGTAGAGATCTTCAAGGTTTGGACATTCAGCGGGCATACGAAGTTCGACCAAATCAGTACACTTTTTGAGGTTTAGCATCTTAAGATTTGGAGTAATCCTGAGGTAGAGGGTCCTCAATTTTAAATTACTGAGGTAGAGATCTTCGAGGTTTGGACATTCAGCGGGCATACGAAGTTCGACCATATCAGTACACTTTTCGAGGTTTATCGTCTTAAGATTTGGAGTAATCCCGAGGTGGAGGGTCGTCAATTTTAAATTACTGAGGTAGAGATCTTGGAGGTTTGGACATTCAATAGGCATGTGTAATTTTTCCAATCTATCACATTTATAGATACACAACTCCTTTAGTTTTGGAGTAAACTGGAAATGAACTTCTACCAAATCACGACAATTGTTGAGTCTTAGCGTCTCAAGATTTGGAGTAATCCCGAGGTGAAGGGTCCTCAACTTTAAATTATCAAGGTCGAGATTAACGAGCTTTGGACATTCTGCTGGCATGTGTAATTTTTCCAATCTATTACAATAATGGATACGTAACTCCCTTAGATTTGGAGTAACCTGGAAATGAACTTCTACCAAATTATAACATCTTTCAAGAATTAGTGTCTCAAGATTCGGAGCCACAACAAGGTCAAGTGTCCTCAATCTGTGTGAATCGGTGAAGTTTAGGAACCTGAGCTTTAAACAAGCCTGTCAAAAGCAAAAAAAAATGGAAAGACAAATGTTAACTGCTGTAATGACTAACAAAAGAGGGAAAGATAAACTACCAGTTAATCAACCATTATTCTACCTTTTCTTCTCCATCCTTCCAAAGTTGAACCATTTTACTATACATCATTTCAAGTCCAACAAGATTTTTTGCATGAAATGTTTTTGGTAAACTTGAAAAAGGATAACCTTGCCAGTTGTGAAAACGTAAGGCATTTGGAAGGTGTAGACTATCTTCATCAAAGTTCCAGTTGTGATTCAATCCATACGTCTCCACATAAAGAAATCTAAGTTCCTTCATGTTTGCGAGACCTTTCATTAAGATTTCAAAATTGAATCCTAATGCATCCAGTCTTATACATTTTGTTGCATGGGTACCCTGTAATTCAAATAGCAGTGACCATGAGATTTGTTTCATTACAAAAGAAAATGTGTTAACTAGATCGAGGTTAATACACTAGATGGTCAATCTAATTTTTCAAAATATACTTAAGTTAATTTCTCGAATTGAAATGAAATGTTTAGGTTAGGGTTTCTAATTTTTATAAAACTTAGGTATTTTTTTTTTCTATTAAATTAGAGGAATTGGTTAAATTCAATATTCTAAGGTTGGTTTGGTGGTGATTTAGTGGTGGATGAGTTTAATGATTAAGATAAGAAATAAGAAAAAGTGTATTTGATTCCTGGTGTTAAAAGGCTTGTTTTGTTATCATGGAAGCTATTATGATAAAACAAAATTTTGTTTTTTTATGATGGCTAAATTGAACTTTTAGAGAAGTATAATGACTTTTTAGTTTACCAAAATCCAAATAACTTGATACTTACCTTTTATTATTGAGAAAATATATATTCACAGTTTACCAAAAAAAAAAAAAAAAAAAAAAAAACAAAAAACAAAACTTGATACTTACCTTGTTGTTAGCCAATATGTCTACAATTTCCTCCTTAATCCACAACCGGCTATGCGTTTCAGGTTTATTGGGGTTCACACGACGAACAATATTCTTGGCCATTTCTTCTATATGGTCATGCATACCCAAGTACCCACCTTCAGAAATAGTTATAAGAGATTTCTGCTCAAGAACCCTTAAGCCAATTCGAGCACGAAATCCACAGCTTTCAAGAGCTGTAATCGCGTCTTTTTTGTACCAACCCTTGAGTAAGCATGCAACATCTAAGAATATGTCCTTGTAATCATCCTCTAGACTGTTATAGCTTAATTCCAAAATCATCATAGTTTCATTCAACGGAATTGTTTTTAGTCTTTCCAAAGCATCATTCCATTCAGGCTTCTCTTGAAAACAAAGAAACGAACCCAAAACTTTGATCGTTAAGGGAAGACCAGCACCATATTGTACAACTTTTCTTGATAGATGTTCGTATCCTTCATCCGGAATGTCTCTTCCAAATGCTTGCCTACTGAAGAGGAAAATTGATTCCTTGGGTGATAACAGATTGACTTCATGAATGAAGTTATGATTAAAGTTCAACCTGTGGGCTAATAGCACTTGCTCATCTCGTGTGGTAATGATAATTCTACTTCCCGGCTTAAACCAATTAGATGCACCAGCTAACGCCTCTAGCTGCTTTGTATCATTCACATCATCTAGAAGAACAAGAGCCTTTTTACGATGCATCATCTGCACCATCTTATTTATACCACCGGAAACACTACTAACAGTGATGTGTTGATCGCTGAAAACATCTGTGAGGATCTGTTTCTGCAGCTCCTTTAAACCGGATAACGAGTTTTTTGAAACCTCCCTTACATTTTCAACAAAACTGCTTCCTTCGAACTGATGGGATATTTGGTTAAAAATAGCTGTGGCCAAAGTTGTTTTCCCACCACCTCCGATCCCCTTGATTCCAATCATGCGAACATCTTCGGTACCAATTTCTAAAGAAGAAAGAACGTCGTTTATTCGCATCTCCATGCCTACTAAGTTTCCATCAACACTTGAATTAAGCGAACTTATGTTTTTGAAAATATTGGTAACTACTATTTGGATCAGTTTAGACTCATCCCTGAAACATTTCAAAAAATTCATTAGCTTGCTTACATAAATGATTGATTTCAGATTTCAGATTTCAGATATAGGAATATAACTACATTTCATGTTTGAGTTAAAAACTCAGAATAAAAAACATTAGATCCATTTAATAAGACTCAAATAACATACGAGAGATATAGATCAGCAATTACCCATTAGCAGTCTTCTTCAACTCCCAGCCAGCTAGATCGGCTGCTTCTTTTAAAGCCTGTCTCCATTTCCCAACAGCCGCTTTATTTATATATTCTTTAAAAGCTTCTTCAACTGCCCCACTCTGTTTACGGACTTCGGTGGGCTCCACATCATAAAAGACTGGGTAAGCAGTTTGCTTGGTAGTCTTCTGACACTCCATAATCTTGACAAGCTCATCTAAGCACCAAGATGATGATGCGTAGTTCTTGGAGAACACAATGATGAAGAATCTCGAGTCTTTAATGGAGTTGATGAGTTGGGTGTTGATCGTTTCCCCTTTCTTGATTTTCTCATCATCTTTATAAGTTTCGATCCCGTTTTGCTGAAGAGCATTATAAAGATGGCCAACAAAGGTGTTACGAGTGTCTTCACCTCTAAAACTTAAAAAGACGTCATACTTAAAGGTCTTATGAATGGATGAAGTTGAAGTAGACGCCATTGAAGTTGCCATTGAAGGATTGTATGAAGCAGCTGGATGAGATGAATAACTTTTAATTTCTAGAGCAATGATCAACAAGACAATAGTAATGTGAAGGCAACTGTGCTTTTGTGGAAAAAAAAATTGAATAACGTGGAGACATCAAAACCTCTTAATTGGTCAAATGAAATAATGTTTCATACTTAAAACAAAAGTTGCATTATGATCCTTCTTGTATTCAAGTTGAGATAAACAAAGATCACAAAAATATATAGATATAAATAATCTTAATTATTCATTTTTTTATCTTAAAATTCAAACTCATTTTTCAAAATAAAATATCTCAAAAATGATTTATCATTAGGCTAAAAAGAAAACCTGTCTTGGTAAATTACTCTATTTGCTCATGGATTATCTTTCTTGGAACGGTTTGAACCCATGTAAGATTTGTTGGTTATCTTTAGTCAAATGTAGTTCATTGTTTTTATTGTTATGTAGTTTTGACTATTTAGCAGGAGATGTAGGACATGCCCATTTCCTATGTACTTAACAATTTTTTAAATAATATATTTACCGAGGTAAAAAACCCTTTCAAAAAATAAAAAAAATAAGATATGTCTTCGTAAACAAATAAAGTCAGGCTACCTTTATTTAAATTAGGGATAATCATTTTTAAATGTATACGACTAACCATTATATTCTTTTGTGTGTATCCAACTTTTGTTTTTTCTTATTCTACATGTGAACTTATAGTAATTTCTATTGTGTGTATCGTAAACTTTATAACTTCTATTGTGTGTGTGTCATTACATTAAGATTTTTACGTAACACCAATTAATCCCAAATCCATTCAATATATACATGTTTCGTTTAAAACAAGCCACTATATATTGATTACAGGCAGTGTTGCAAAACAAGGCCTACAAGGCCGATTAATCGCCGATTAGGTGCTACAAGGCCACCAACCTTTTCGATTTGTGTAAATCGGTCAAACAACTCTGTCAACCGTGGTCAACGATGATTAATGAGGGTCAACGGTGGTCAAGCTTGTCCGAAACCTTCAAACCTTGCTAGAAATACCCAAAACTCGCCGTAAAATTGTTTAATAAGTTATAGTTGTTGTTTATATCTATTTCAAGATGTCTTTTTAAGAAATATCTTGCCAATAATTCCTAAAATTTGCTGAAAATACCTAAAACTTGCCGAAAATACAGAAAACTTGTCGAAAATGCCAATCCGATTAATCACCGATTAATCCCCGCCTAGACCGATTACAAGCTACAGGGGGGGTCGACCGCCCGACTACCGATTCACGATTTTTGCAACCTTGATTACAGGTGCCCCAAATACCATTCTCCAGATAAGGTGGACATTTGTGATTTTTTCTATTAATAAGAGATGACTTATACGTTAGGTGAGGGAAAAGTGGGTTAATCGAGGGTTAACCGAGAGAATGGGTGTTTAGGGTATCTGTAATCGATATATAACAAATATAATTTAAACGAAACATGTATATATTAGACGAAAAACGATTAATTGGTGTCATGTATTTTTAGATGTTATTAAAGTTAACAATACACTTAATAAAAGTTATTAAAAGTTTGTATATAGCATAAGAGCAAAAAGTTTGATTCACACAAAAGTATATAGCGGTTAGTTTGATACATTTAGATATGATTATCCTTTAAAATTAAGAATCTATTCCAAAAATATGCTAAAAAAGAGTCGGTATTCCACCAAATAGGCACTTTTTTTTTGGCTTTTCAAATTTAGTCTTATGCGATCGCTTAACTGTGCGACTCTACCATATTTTGACAAGTGTCCAGTGGATAGATAAATGTTTTTTGTTCGACCGAAGTGACATTTTGTGCAATCATGTTTTTTTGTGAGGCCGTTTTGTCTATCTCGAAAAAGAGAAAAACTTCTCCAGAAAAAAACAAAAATAATTGTTTTTCTTGAGAGATTTTTGTCTTTTTCAAAAAGACAAACACTCGCACAAAAAACACCATGGTCGCACAAAATGTCACTTCAGTCGAAAAAAAATCTACCTAACCAGTTGACACTTGTCAAAAATAAGGTAGACTCATACGGTCTAGCAGTGGCACAAGACTAAATTTGAAAACTTAAACAAATGTGACTAGTGAGGAATTTGGCTAGTGCGTTGCTGCGAAGTCATTTCAAGTATGATATTTGTTCAATTATTTGTTTAGGAATGCATTGCTTTTATTTCATTTTAATGCTAACACTAATACTTTAAAACATTAATCATGCAGTGGAGGCACAAAAACAATATATCTTTCAACACATTGCCTCTAAAATTAATGCTATCTATAGTATAATTCGTATAAATAAACACAAAATTTCGTTAATAAACCAAATAACAATGGCTAACAATCTATTTCTTTATCCCATTATTACATAAATTACAACAATTGCCTATCTTCAAAAATTCATTGCACAATGTGTTGTAAACAATTTAAGTCATAGTTGTTGTAAACTATTGATGACAAATCAAAATAAGATTAGCAAACAATATTGACATACAACAGATTGGCTTATTGATAATATAACATACAGTTATGTATACATACACTTTAAATTTAACATACTACACAAATGATTATAGACTGCAAGATTTGGAGTAATCCCGAGGTGAAGGGTCCTCAACTTTAAATCACTGAGTTCGAGCTTAACGAGCTTTGGACATTCAGCGGGCATATGAAATTCAACCATATCAGTACACTCCAAGAGGCTTAACTTCTCAGGATTTGGAGTAATCCTGAGGTGAAGGGTCCTCAACTTTAAATCACTAGCTTTGGACATTCAAAGGCCATACGAAATTCAACCATATCAATACACTCCAAGAGGCTTAACTTCTCAAGATTTGGAGTAATCCGAGGTGAAGGGTCCTCAAATTTAAATCACTGAGTTTGAGCTAAACAAGCTTTGGACATTCAGCGGGCATACGAAATTCAACCATATACACTACTACATAACAGGTCATTAGCAACAGATTTTTCCGTCAGAAATCCGTTGGTAACACCTGTTTCCAACAGATTAGTGACGGAAACAGGCTGTCGGTTATTCATGGTAGGTAATTACACTCCGTTGGAAATCTCTTGGAAACACCGACTGAAAAAATGCATCAGAAATCTGTTGGTAAATTTTAGGTCGGAAATCTATCGGTAAATTTTCTGTCAGAAAGTCGTCGGAAATAAGTCAGTCGGAAAGTGGTCGGAAATAAATCAATCGGAAATCCATTAGAAAAATACTAATAGTTACACTCACTAAAGCTCGTATGTATTTAATCACGGAAATTTAGCATTCAGATTACAAAAATTGTAGTCAAATCAAAATGCAAATCGAAGCAGTTTTGAACATTCAAGATGAAACTAGTGTAATTGATCCAAATATTTAAAATGATATGGCATTATCCAACTATGGAGGAGGGCGTGAATTGGTAAACTACTTTAACATCGAGTAAATGTCATTCATCCTTTGTTGCCATTCTCTCTCTCTCGAGCTTGTTCACGAGCATTCGCCTCCAGTTCTCGTTGTTGTGTGTGTTCTTACACTTGATGCTCCACTTGTCGTTGGACCTGAATTTGCATCTCTTTCATAACGTGATCTTATTTGTGTGTTGTCATTAAGCAATCTTGTCTCTTCCAAAGTTTGCACCTACACGTCCTTCGAAGTTTCGATTACCAAAGAGAGAACTGCTGATGCAATGATATATGCAAAAGTCACCAGAAGATCAATATAGTCAATCACCAGATCAGTAGCACAAAGATGTGAAGAAAATTGGAAGCAACAACTAGAGGAGGCAATAAAAGACGGGTTGCGTAAGTTCAAAACAGATAATTACTGTTGACAGGTCGAAATGGGTAAGGTCGGCTCAACACAGATCATTCTTGTGCAGGTTAATATGGGTCAGAAACATTCATTCCTATTAACACTAAAGTGTCAAAGATGATAACAAAAATCATATTATTAAATCTTTGAATTAAATAATTTAGGATTAAAAACACACTTTGGGCGACATTCAACCCGTTTGACAAATTTCTTTTAGGTTATGGTAAAAGAACTGACGAATAGACTGTTATAGTGGTTCTTGAAACATATACCTTTTGAGCAAATATTTTTGTAACTCCAGAGGCTGGTGCAAGACTTGTTTTAACCCATGGTTTGACCTAGCCACTAAGCATTAGATGAGAAATTAGATTAAATGGAAGTACACACATAATTAAAAATGTGACTAACCTGTAGGCCCAATTCACAGGCAAGAGTGCAAATCTTGTTTCATGTTTCAAAGTGAATCGGTCATGAGGTCTGCCAAAGGAAAACATGGTGGATAATTTAGCAAACACGGGTGGACAAATTGTATATATGAATGGTTATGTGGGGCCCTTTAAGCACAACAAAAACACACCTCTTTGGCCCAGAAATACAAGGTTCTACTTCTGAAAGGTCTAGATCCAGATAAGATGAGTAGACTCAACATATACAGCACTCGGCTTTTTCATTCAATATGACAGGAACTCCATATAATTAAACGTATGTGCAAATTATATTAAGTCACATTATATTAAGTCTTAGGCAAAACATTATATTAAGTCTTAGGCAAAACATAAATAGTCTAGGTACCACCTTCTTTTTACTATGTCACTAGTCTTCTCCATTAGAAAAACAGAAGTTGACATAAGAACCATTAACAGCGATAACACTTAAATACTAGCAATAATAAATGACTACTAAAATTTTCAAATGCTAAACTAACAGGTGCATTCAGGTATCGGTGTGAGAATAAACCTGGATTTCAAGAACCGCTTCACCCGTTCGTGTAGGCTGTCCTCCAGCTTCAGGTACCAAATTTTTGGCCTTATGACACTACAATCACAAGAATGTAAGGTCAATCAGAAACTGTCCCACATTTTACCCTTGTCTCTAAATTTTTTGTATATTTGGAAGAGATCCTCCTACACCTTCCAGATATATCGGATTCACAATGCAACTTGTAATTATCAAATATCAAAAACCATTACTAACCAGACTTCTCATTCTTACAAGATCATCAAGAAGTTTTTAGAACTAACTCATGTACATGTTATCACCCAAAATAGACAAACAAATTTGAAAAGGAAAGTAACCTAGCGGAAATCGGTTATCTGCTACTTGTACAAACAGAGTTACAGACCTGTTAACTTAATCATACAAGTGATCGCTAGTAAGAAGAAAAGAGGTTGGTACCTCATCAAACAAGATCAGCCCATCATAGTCTGATCCAAACCATTGCACAAGTTGCTGCAATTGAGAGCGACCCTTCTCAGACGATGCAATAAGGCTGCTATATGTTGAGAAAACAACACCCTCTTTAATTCCAACAGACTTAGTGTCAAGCTTGGAATAGGGGAGTTTGTTCAAAGCATGCACTGCAAGGAAATGATAACTATTGTAACCATGTTTGTGTGTCACATATATCAACTAATAGTCGTGACTAAGAAAGAGATAAAAGATACAGGGAGTACTCAAAGACAGATATGGTGCTCATTCAAACACGCAAATTGACTTAATACCTTCTATACACGTTGCTCCAACATCATCCAAATCCCTTCTTGCATCGAATTTCAAGTTTGAACCAACAGAAATCCACCTGGTATCATCATGTTTATAAGCATTAGCAGCAAGAAAATTAAATTTTTATTAGTCAACTGATTAACTTAAGTTGCTAATTAAATTTTGTGAATTAAATTTCTGAAAGGCCCAGAAATACAAGGTTCTTTACGGCTGCCACCTGCAATGCAAAAAGTTAGTGAAAAAGGATATATAAATGAAGTGAACTACTGGTTCATGTTCACAAACTTCATAAGTACTTTATTATGATGGTCACTAAATAGTTCTGGGCAGTGCTTTATTAGCAAAGTATCAACTCCTCGATGAAAAAAAAGTCTATGGCGCACTAGTACAACTGAAGAACTACTAAAGCACTTGAAGGGATAATTGGCTAAAATTTTAATACATCACATATCACATAGATACCAGTAACCTTAGCTCTGAACATTCACATATCAGTCCATTGTAGAACTTGACTATTTATAGCGGGGGCCAAAATCATTGTTAGTTTAAGGGGTGTTTGGGAGCATATTTTTTCTGGTTTGGTCTTACTGTTTACATGTATTAGAAATGTAGATAAGGACACACAGCTTAAGCAAGCTTTAATTGCATTAATTCACTTACCTCAAATAACATATGCATTTATTTATTTATACCCTGATGAACCCGTTGGATCACAAGTCATTCTTAACTTTCTTTGATACCGAAAAATGAATTCTGCATTTGGAACAGACATTTGATACGGAAAAATACATCACTTCCCAAAGTTCTAATTTCAACAACTCTTTCGATAGAGAACGCAAAGTTCAAAAGCTCAAATCACTTTCGATTGGTAATCAGAACAAAGAAGACTCTTACTATTTTTTTTTTCTTTTGTACATCCATCCTATGTCCCTACTTTCCGACATAATTAAACTCAACTTTATTATTCGAGCTCACATCAACTAGTAACAATCAACATATCATTAAGGAACTAACATGAACAAAATAGATCATTACGACTCAAAAATAGATGATTTCAGTAGGTACGCTTGGTTTCAATAAGCAATCCCAAACGCCCCCTACAATTGATTGCTTTTGCTTTTCACTTTTACGACTAATATAGCTTAAATCAAATATGTCCTCTTCTGTATTAATAAAAAAATAAAAATCTGAATTTACAATCGAGTACTTTTGCTACTCCGCGAACACACTTAGGATGCAAATATCGCAGCGATAACCAATATGAATCTAACAATAACTAATCAATGACGTCATAATTCAATACAATTGACATTAGTCAAAATCAGGTCAAAACTCGTGTAACAATCAAAAAGTAAATTAGGGCAAAATACAACATTCAAAATTGGGGCAAAACAAACCGACATCAATTCATCTCAATTAGCTCTAGCAAAATCAGAAACACAGTCGAAATGATAGTAAATTGATAGGGGAAAGGAAGAATTAAACCTTGACGGAACTGTTCGATGGCGGACGCACAGTGGCGACGTGATCGATGGTGGTAACGGTTTATGATCGACGGTGCCGTGGCGACGCGAAAAGTTTTGTGTGGTCCATAGGGAAATGTGAAAGTGTTTTTTGTAAAAGAGAAATTGATAAGTAAATCTAACACTCTGTTCCCGACATTATTTTTAGAGAGAAGGGGAAAGAAGTGGAAAGAAGAAGATATGGAGAAGAGATATTTTTTAAAGAAGAAGAGAAGTGATATGGAAATGTAAGGGGGGTGTTTGATAGCTACTGAACGACGTAATTACACTCTGTTCCCGAGTATAAAATGGAAAGAAAAGAGATAGAGAGTAAAAAAGGAGTGAAGTAAAGAGGAGAGTAATAAGAAATTATTTTTTTATCTTGTGTTCCCGAGTTGAAAAGAAAAGAGAAGGAAGTAACAAAAAATAGCTTTAAAATCAACACCACTCCATTTCATCCCAATTTGGGAAGTAAATTAGGAGAGTAATTTTGATATAATTTACTATCATTTACTTTCCTCTCCCTTCCTAAAAAATCTCAGGAACACAATTTTTTTTTACTACCACCCCAAACCTTTTGGGAAGTAAATTAGGAGAGTAATTTTGATATAATTTACTATCCTTTACTTTCCTCTCCCTTCCTAAAAAATCTCAGGAACACAATTTTTTTTTATTACCACCCCAAACCTTTCCCTTTCACTCCAAAAAATAAACTCGGGAACAGAGTGTAAGTGCCCATCTATGAATCGGTCAGAGAATGAATTGTTTGATAAAATTTTGATGTGCCTCTGAAAGATTCCGCATGACTCTGTATCATTTTGCCTGGGGTCCACGCCTAACCATTCAGTATGCACGTAAATCATCATTGCCCTTGCATTTTTCTTATTTTTTTAACAATTGCACTTCATTTATTTCATGGTGCCACATAGTATCTTATATTTGTTTATTACTTTATTTATGTAGTATCATTTTAGTATATTTGTTTATTATAATAATTATTCGTGGAGCATATCACTTAAATTTTTAGTGTAAATATCTAAAGCTTTTGCTCAAAAATTCGGAAATCGACAATATATAAATACAAATCGAATTATATTGATTTATATATTCGTAATTTATATTGTTCTATGATTTTTCGATAGGACTATTTACATTTTTTTTGTTTATTCCAACATTAATTTCTTTATATTATATTTTTATTCGAGTCAATAATTTTTTTTATCAAACGGTATATTTTGTTCAATATAAAATCAGATAGAAGGTTAAACTGGTAATTTCAGGCAACTCAGATTGCTCATTCAGAACAAATATCAAACAATCATTTTCATTTAGAATCAGGTTCACTCAGCATCTTTGAATCATTCAGCAGCTTTGATTCATTCAGCACTAAATCATATTTTTTTTATCAAACTCATGTGTAACTCCCACCTTTCAAAGGATGATTTGAAGAGAAGTAAATCAGAAGCCTGTTTAACTTTTTTTAATCACCCAAATACCCTTTAACCTAATATAGATCCTATATATAAGTCAACCTTTTATTTTTATCAAAATCAATCAATTGCAGCAGTTTCATGACCCACCTACAGGCTACCCCTATCATTTTCTTTTAATAGGTAAATTCATGATAACACTCCTCGTACTTATTTCTTTAATATACTTGTTAATCATGTGTTTTTTATGACTAGATGTATACTAGTATGTACTGTATGTTTTCTAGAAAGAAAAAATCATTGTTGTATACAATTTCCACAGTAAAGTTAATGTAAATTATGTTATAAATATGTTGTAGTATGCTACTGTAAGGTTTTAACAAAAAACAAGAAACCACTGTGATGGCCATTGATGGAGCTTTTAAAATAAATATATAAGAAACCACTGAGATTGAGCCATTAACAAAAAAACCAATGTGGTTTACTTGTCGCAACTTAGGTTTTTTACTTTCATGGTATATATTTTTCATAGACTAGTTTTTTCTTTTAAACATTGACATATAACAGCCAGATCATTTTTACATATAACAGATACAATGGATAACATGTTGATTGAGAGAATATTCACTATACGATGTGTAGTTAGAGCTCGACAATTAGCAGCAGTTCATTTGATTGTGCTATTGGTAACGACATGAACCGTGCTAATTTGCCTACCAAAGAACTTACTTTACATTGAAAAAATGTGAGGGAAGAGATGTTACACAACCTCTCAACAAGTGGTAAATGTCGTGATGTTATCCGTATGAGCATGAACGCTTTTAGAACATTGTGCGATATTTTAGTGCATCATGGTGGTCTTCGACCAACTCAACGTATGTCTGTTGAGGAACACGTTGCTAGATTTTTTGCACATTGTAGGAAATGACTTGAGAAACCGTTTTGCATCTTGGATTTATCGTCACTCCGCGTCAACAACTAGTAGGTCATTGCATAGAGTTTTAAGAGCAATTATATCCTTAGAAGATCGTTATTTTCATCAACCTACTGGTCAAATTGCTCCTAAAGAAATCCAGGAAAAAAAAAAGGTTTTATCCTTATTTTAAAGATTGTGTAGGAGCAATTGATGGAACACATGTCCGTGTGAGAGTACCTAATAAAGACGCTGCAAGATATCGAGGTCGTAAGGGATACCCAACAATCAATGTCTTAGCTGCTTGCACATTTGACTTAAAGTTTACATATGTTTTAACTGGTTGGGAGGGTACTGCATCGGACTCGAGAATAATGAAAAATGCCCTCACTATAAATGACAAGCTGCTCATTCCGGAGGGAAGGTACTATTTGGTTGATGCGGGTCTACCGCATAAAAGTACACTAATAACACCTTATAGAGGTGTGTGATACCATTTAAATGAGTACTCAACCCGTGCACCTGAGAACGCACGAGAGCTCTTTAACCTTCGCCACTCATCATTACGAAATTCTATTGAGCGAGCATTTGGTGTACTTAAAAAGCGGTTTCCTATCATTAGGAGCACAACTGAACCATTCTACTCTTGTGCAACACAATCAGACATATTTTTGGCGTGCTGAATCCTACACAATTTTTTACTTGAAGTAGATCGCGACAAAGATCTTGAAGAAGAGGTGATACAAGAAATTTTAAATGCACCACAAGATGAAGCTCGTCATGATCCGAGGGAAACAAGTGATGGCAGTTCGACAGGAGAACAACTACGCAACTCAATTGCAAATGAAATGTGGACCAATTACTTGCTGTATCCAAACAATGAAATTGATATGTCAAAATAGTTTCTTTATTATTAATTGTAGTACCTGGATTTGAATTTTATTAATAAATTAATACTTGAAGTTTTTATATTATTTAGTAGGTGTTAAGTTTTTTATTCTATTGCAGCTGCTTATCCAAACAATGAACTTTTTTTAGTTGATGTAGTCTATCATAGTTAAGTTTGTGATTGTGTTGTCTTATGCAGAAGCTTATCATGGGCAAAAAGGATGAAACTAATGGCAAAAATGATGAAACTAAGGAAAAAAAGGCCACAATTTAATCGGAGCGATGAAATGGAGTATGCATTTATTCAGGCTATGATCACACAACAAAATAAAGGCAACCGACCTGGTGGAAATTTCTCTTCTGAGGCATATACCAATATGGTGAATGAGTTGAGGCAAAATTAAAAAAAAAAAAAGATTTTACCAAAGCTCGTTTAAAAAATCGATTAAAAACAATAAAAGAGCACTTTTCTGAATGTTATGATGTATTTCGAGGAACTAAATTGAGTGGTTTTCTTGGAACTCGGTGACCGAACTAATTGAAGCAGAAGAAGAAGTATGGGAACAATTAATTCAAGTAAGTATCGACTTTATAAATTCACTCATTATGGTATTACTATTATAGGTGACGCCTTGGCCAAACTTGTTAAAAGTTCATGGGATACAAAATGAATGAATTCATGGGATACATATGAAACATGGAATGCTTATGAAATATGCACATAGATATAATGACCCTACCTTTCATAATGAGCTGTAAAAAATAAGCTTGGCTATGCATATCACATAGTATTCACTAAAATAACCTTCATGATGCTTGTGTACAGTAGAGGCAAACGGGGTGGTTTGGGTAATGGGTCAATACAAGTTTGGATCAAAACTGTAAACCACTTATATTATTAGTGTTACTTTTGATTTCTATTGTCATTAGGACAACTGATTGTTTGGAAATATATTAAAATGTGCAGGTTAGAATTTAGGTGAACGAGTTAGCTACTAAACTATATCTACATGCATTTTTTGCATGCGTAGTATGAACCTCATCAATAAAACAAGAGATACTGGCATGTTTTACAAATTTTACTTTATGTCATTGCTTCATATGCTTTCTTGTAGGCCTTTTTAACCACTTACATTATTATTTGTAGTATCATGAACTGATATTATAACTTTTTTTTCCTAGGCAAAGCCTCAA
Organism: Artemisia argyi; assembly: GCA_030686995.1. Classification (NCBI taxonomy): domain Eukaryota; kingdom Viridiplantae; phylum Streptophyta; class Magnoliopsida; order Asterales; family Asteraceae; genus Artemisia; species Artemisia argyi. Next base: position 234,345,429 of record CM060700.1, on the reverse strand, counting down.
GCTGCAATATGGAAGACCAAAAAAGTTTCAAACTACGACGACCTATTACTACTCTTTGCTAAAGATAGAGCATCAGATTTTTCTTCTAAAACCGCGAAGGAGAAAAACGCCAGGGAGAAAAAAGCTAGAGAAAACAAGAAAGCCGACATAAAAATAGAAACAATTGAAGACATGGATGAGTTACTAGCTAACAATGAAGTTACGTATGAAAATCTCATCAACCTTGATGATATTCAAATGGGATCTCCCACACCTTTTTCACCTGAGCAAAATTCGAATGCATCCAATTCTAAGGGTAAAAAAAGAAAACTTGAAGTAGAAGAAGACTCCAATTCAAAGATTATGGGTAATGTTGTTTTACAAGAAACTAATACTATATTGGATAGAGCTTTTCAACGTGACTATACAGGTGGTGAAATCCATAAAGAATTAGAGCCATTGGAATTGGAACCCGATGTCTTTTGTAGTGCTCTTATTTTTTTGGCTGACAATCCAAAAAAGCACAGCTGTTATTTAGTTGTCCGCATGACATGCGGAAGGACGTACTAGAAAAGATGATGGGTTCAAGCGAATAATTGCGTTTGATTCCTCCCGAACCAACCAACTTTATTTCCCAACCACTTGTGAATGGTTGGTACTAAAAGCCAGACAGCCCGGGCGGAAAGGCAATTATGAACGAGGAGTATAGAATATTCCTAGGTCGTTAAGTCCCAACGAGGTGTGAAATCTGTAATATAACGAATCTGTGTCTAGGTGAATTTAAATATAAAAACAGGAATCTGACTGACTAACACTAGCAATGTGAATAGTAAATAGCTCTTGTCACAGCTATTTCAGTAAAAACGTACAATCAGAAACCCTAAAATGTAAAAGGATAAACAAACGTACGTTTAGATTCAAATAAACGTAAACGTATAAAAACAAATGGGGAATTATAACAAAAGATGGATTTGCATGCCTTAGCGGCTTAAATGCAAATTAAACAAACTTAAAATATTTATTTATTAATTACAAACTTTATTTAAATATTAAGAAAACCTAAAAACCTAAAAATGTGAAAAGTAATAAAAATGTACGTTTAAATTAAATTAAACGTCTACGTACTAAAATAAAACTGAAAACTGATCAATACAAATCCCACAAATGTGAAATTAATATTTTTGTGATCCTAATAATATAAGAAAATTATTTATGAATTAAAATGATTTTTACAAGTACTTATGTAATTACTATTAATTAAAAACTATTTATTTAATATTTAATAATTACCTAAAAATAAGAAAAATCTAAAAAATGCTTAGAGAAATAAAATTAAAAGTTAGAAAAGTTTAAAATAATATAAAATAATTTTTGAAACTAAAAATATATTTTTTATACAATTATTCTATTTATTATTAATTATTTACTATTATCTAATTACTAATACTATTATTAAATTATTATAAATACTAAATGACTAAACAAAAATCTAAAACTTTTTACATAATTCTAAAATAAGTATAAGAAGCTAAGAAAAATATAAAAACTATATATTATTAATAAAAATAAGAAAACTTAATTAAAAAACTATTTAAACTTAATTAAACTAATTAAACTAAATTAATTATTATACATATTAAACTGATTTATAAAATTATGAAACTTTTTATAAACTTACTTAACCATCTCAGGAATCCATAAAAAATATAAAAAGTTTATAAAAATTATAAATAAGTTGTTTTAAAAATATATTACTTATTATTTACTAAAACATATTTAAACTATATTAATTATTATAAATATTAAATTAACAGTAAAAAATGTGAAAAAATTACAGGAAGTATATTTACTTATGAAGAAGCTAGGAAAAATAAAATGGGGTCATCAGCTTATTCCAATAAGCTGGAATAAGCCAAACAGTCACCACAAGCTTAATGCACTAAAACTACTATATGTATATTAATGTGGGAAAGACTTACGGAACTGGTGCCCCAGTGCAATGGAAGGGGTGTGTGTACATATGCATGTTACTAGCGAGAGGTCTCAGGTTCGAATCCCACACACACCCATTTTTTTGCCAATTATTTTATTTTTTTGATTTTCTTTTTGCAAAACTTTATAATAAGTAAAAATATACAACTTTAACAAAGACAACTTTTTCAAAACATGGAAATAAGCTCTGTGGGAGCTTATTTCCAACACAGAAGGCTTTTAAGCTTAAACTTCTTAAATAGAAGCTATCACTAGTGTTAAAGCTTCTTTTTGGTTTTTCTTTTTATGAAACTATATATATACAGATATTATACATATTTGATGAAAATGAAACTTATAAAACCTAAAAATAAGCCATACATGGGCTTATTACTAACTCAGTGGAGCTTTTGAGCTCTCAGAGGAGTAATAAGCTTGGAATAAGCTAGAAAAAGCTATACAGTGATATAAAAAGGTATAAGTGTAAATGTACAAGTATAATGGGTCTATATGAACAAGAATAAACACTTGATAGTGCTTATAAGCATGAGCTTAAGGTTTAGACAGTCGAGCCAAAGGCTTGACTTGGATGGAATTGAGGCTTGTAAAAGCCTAGTATAAGCTCCATACTAGAAACTAAAAGTAAAATATAAAATGCACAAGTTTTATAAACATAATTACACAAGCTTTATGCACTGAGATTCACTTATAAGCTTGAAATAAGCAAATAAGCAATTCTCAGATACATAACAATCCAAACACCCCTGCAACTAATTAGAGTGGCAATTTCAGCTTAGGAAATAAGCTTCAAAGGCCAAACCAAGTTTTTGAGTAGCAAGCTGAGGTGGTTGGCTTTTCAAAAAGCCAAAACTCATCAAGTGGGGTCCACTGATGAGCTTTTGAGAAGCTTATGAAATATAGTGATTATGGTAAGGTATGCTAAGGATTCAGCATAGCTTTTCACATGGTGATAAGTTAAAGCTACTTGTAGCCCTAGTTAATAAGCTACAAGGTTGATTTTAAACACAGAATCATAAAGCTGGGTTGCTAAGCTTCATAAAAAGCCAAGCCACACAAGCTTGTGATTACTAATGAGCTTTTTATGAGCTTGTGGAAATGGTGCATATTTCACTGATTACTCAGGAAATGTTGTGAATGGGCAAACTATCAAGCTCACATTTTACTTATCTAATAAGCTTCAACAAGCTCAACAAGCACTGAGACTATGAGCTGACTTGCTTGGCTTTGTAAAAAGCCAAGCTCACACTCTCAAGTCTCAGTGAGGAGCTTATTATGGGCTTATGGAATTGTGCTCACCTTCACTGTTTGCTTCAGTGAAGGGAGTAAGGTGTAACAAAAATAAGGGGTTGATAAGCTATCTACTTAAGCTATAAACAGAAAAATAAGCTTACATATAATAACTATGCCACAAAGGCTACACCAATAAACCAAGTGCACCAAGTTTGGTCAAGTCATGAGCTTGTATGAACCTCATGAACTTGATAGACCACTAGTGACACAGGGCAAAAACAAGCTACAATAAGCTAAGTGTTAAGCACTGAAACATAGTAAATAAAAATTAACAAAAATATATTAAGCAAGATGAGCAGCAAATCTAAAACATATCATAAGCACAAGTTATGAAACTTAATATTAAATCCTACACAAAATTCTAAGTTTATTCAAAAACCTGAAAAACTAAAATTTGACTTTTTAAGTTTTATGATCAAAGTTGACTTTGATCAACTTTGATCTAAATTTAAAGACTAAATAAGCTATATTAAGTTACAAGAACATGAAACTAATAGATATAAACAACATTTAAACACAATTGGTGAGTATGGCTATGCAAATCATCACAGTGATCAAATGAGTGATTCAAATTGCAAATTTTGACTTTTATATAAGTATGCAATAGGTTTGATAGGCTGTCAACCCTCAAAGAACTTAGTATACCATATATCCACCAAAAATAACAACTTAGGCTCATCTAATCACCCTGGAATCAGCAATTCCAAACACACCTTAAATATACCTAAATTAAGATTTTCCTTCCAAAAGTTTGCATAAACCAATTTTATCAAATCCAAAAGCTTTCATCTGTTAAATTAGGACCTTTTTAAGTTTAATCAAGTAGTCACACAAGGTTAAACCATAATTATCAAAAATTAAGATTATGACAGTCAAAATGAAAATCTCAAACTTAAACAAATTCAAAACACATATCACTAATATTAAGCTATAATATCATGAACAAACAACAAATAAACAGGAAAATATAAACATCAAAGCATAGTAAAGACTATAACCATGAAATGCAAAATTGAATGAAAAAGCTTACATGGTGAGATATGCTGAGACTGTGGAACCAAGGATCAAAACCAATACCTATAGCCTCCCATGAGTCATCTAAACCATGGCAATCCATTATGAACCATGCTCCAAGCAGAATCACCCAAGAACAAAGATTTTTGATTTATTTTCTATTTTCTCTATTTTTTAATGATTTTTTATTTTAAAAGATTAAAGCTGTATTGAGGTTTCTAAAAGCTAATTAAGCTTTGTCAAGAGCTTAAGTGACCTATTTGAGTCCAAATAAACAACACTAATCAAACAGAAATTTAAATGACATGAAATTAAAGGTGTTTAAGCTAAAACATGAAATTTAAAAGAGACTTGCAATTAAACTGAAAGATAAAGGTTCCATTACACTATATTGAGATTCATTACACTATTGAAAGCTTGTAAATGACATTAAGTAAAGGAAAGCAGTAAAGATTAAGCTATCACTAAGCTATTCTAAGTTTGACAATGGCAGAAGGCCAAGGTCAGTATTCCTCTGCTCCTCTTGCTCTTTTTATAGTCTCAGTGTTCCTTGGTGACCACTCAGAAGTACTATCTTCAATCTTGACCCTTGAATCTCTGTATTCAATCTTAACCGTTTAAGTGACTTTTGGCGCTAAAAGTCTCATTGACAGTTTGAGGCGGTTTGAGTTCATTTAATGAATCTTGTACACTTGTAGAGGTGGAGGGGACAAGATTATGTGGTTTATTGAGGCTTGGGGGTCAAGTTGGAGGAAAAACAGAGGAAAGGGGTGACGGTGGAGTGTATCATGGTGGGGAAGCATTAATTGCTTGTGGGCTGAGGTGATGTATGGTGTAGGAGAGTAGGTGGTGAGCTGGGATGGATAGGTGGAGGAGGAGAGGTGGCAAAAACCACCCTGGTTTGGTGTTTCAAGCGTGGGAGAGGAAGGTGAACAGTAGTGGTGGTATTTTGGCGGGGTTGACTGGGTTTGACCTGGGCGTTGACCCGTTTTTATAACTAAGGGTGGACTGGGCTGGGAGAATGGGCCAAGGGAAAAGGTGGGCTGGGTGAGGGTGGTTGGATTGGATTTGGTTTTGGGTTATTATAATAACAAGGATCCGTTTGGTTGTAGGAATTACACAAGGACCAATTTTGTAATTATTTCAAAGTTGAGGGGCTGTTGTGGCATTTTTCCAATGTTTATCATAAGGGTCTAAATTGCCAAGTATAGATAATACAAGGGCCACTTTTGATATTTTTCACTTTTTAATTACCGGGGACTATTTTTGCCAAACCTTCAAAGTTGAGGGATCAATTATGTAAATTCACCAAACTTCACACCAAGGACCATTCCTGCAAAAGATTATTAGTACAAGGTCCAAAATTGATTTTTTTCTCAAAGTTTTTACATCCCAGGGACCATTTATGTCAATTTCCAAAGTATAGGGACTAAACTTGTAATTTTATGAAACTTTGCACCAAAGGACTAAATATGTAACTTTGTGATTAAAAAGGACCTTTGATGACATTTTCAAGTTTTAAGAATAACCAGGGACTAGTTTTGCCAATTTATGAAACTTGAGGGACTGAAACTGCCAATTATGCAAACTTTGTACGTTTTTCATCTGTTTTTGCATATTTTGCATTTGAAACATATAAAACACACTTCTAAGATATTTTAAGTATTTTGATGCATATTTGAGTATTTTTGGATATTTTGGCAGTTCAGATTGGTATAAAATGATGAGTATTTAGACACTCATCAGCGTTCAACTGCATTTACATTTTTTAAAGTTATCAAGTTCTTTATCTTGGACTATAATCTTTTTCTAGACTACCATCATTTTCTTTGTTGCAGAATTTTTAATAAGTTTTCTTATGATTTGGAACATGTTTTTGGTTTTACTTGGACAATGTATTTGTTACGGTTTCAAGTAATTTTGTTATTTTCATTAACATATAAATCATTATGTATCTTTGTCCTTTGGTCAATAGGAAAATCGTATGGTATTGCTTTGTTAGCTGGGCTTGCAAAAAGCTAAGTCTAAAAGTTAGACTATTTGACTAGCAAAATACTACTCACTTCGATGCTCAATGTTATGTGTTTGTATTTAGTTTTTATATTTCAAGAAAGGGTATAATAGTAAAATTACTAATTTTCTTTCCCTTTCTTTCCAACTCGGGAACACAAAAAATTTATATTTCTCTTTCCTTTCTTTCTAACTCTGGAACACAAAAAAGAAAGCTATTATCACTTCTTTCCTCTTCTGTTTAGCCCCTCCCTCCCTTTTACACCTTCTCTTATTTCCCACTAAAACTAAGGAACAGAGTGTAAGAGATTAATTATATTTGTAAAAGAATGCTTCGTTTGAACCACTTCTAGTACCATGAATAATATAGTAAAATTTCACACATAAGTAGATTTAGTTGAGTTGCTTATATGAAATGATTTTAGAGCATGTACAAAAACCATAGTTGAGTACGTGGCGACAACGAAGTAATCAAATTTAGAGATAATAACAACTTAAATGAGTCGAAGTTTAAATGAGTTACAATCTTTTAAAAACTGAATCATTTTTATTAAGGTTCATTTGCCTTTTTGTTAACTCAACTGTAGTATAAAATGTATTAGTGAACAATGATGATCTTGATAATTTTATAAAGCACATTGAACAATAATAATTGTGTAGTTAACTCATTCCAATCCATTTCAACATATAACTAATCAACTTTCAGTATGACAAATTGACTTCTAATATCACCAATATATATGTGTATATTACCAATCGATCATTTGCTAATGGTTTTTGAGTTTTTTTTTTTTTTTATTTTTTTTTTTTATTTTTTTTATTTTAATATATATATTTATGTAGGAAATTTGTCAGAAATGGCATTTATTTCCGAGACATTACCAACGGAAAATTTAAAAATATAAAAAATAATAATAAGTTCTAAAGTTTCCGACAGCTTAACGACGGATATTCTTGGTTGTCGGTACGTCGTCGGAAATTCGACGATATGTTATGTAAATTACTGACGGATTTCCGACGAAGATACTATCCCATGGAAATCCGTCGGAAAATAGTCGGAAAATGGTCAGTCAAATTTAACGGCAATATCCGTCGCAAATCTGACAAAAAATCGTCGGCAATTACCGACGGATATATATCTGTCGGAAAATCTGTCGGTGAAAGTCACATTTCTAGTAGTGATATCAGTACAGTCCCTGAGTCTTAGGGTCTCAAGATTCGGAGTAATCCTGAGGTGAAGGGTCTCCGACCCTATAATACTGAGGTCGAGATTAACAAGCTTTGGACATTCATTAGGCATGAGTAATTTTTCCAATCTATTACGACCCTTACGTAACTTCTTTAGATTTGGAAAAACCTGGAAATGAGCTTCTACCAAATCATAACAACCTTCAAGAATTAGTGTCTCAAGATTCGAAGCCACACTAAGGTCAAAGGTCCTGAACTGTGAATCGGTGAACTTTAGGAACCTGAGCTTTAAACAAGCCGCCATGAGCAACAAAAGATGGAAAGATAAATATTAATTGTTGTAATAACTAACAAAAGAAGGAAAGATAAAATACCAATTAATCAAGCATTATTCTACATTTTTTTCTCAATCTTTTCAAAGTTGAACGATATTGCGTTTATACATATCATGTCCAACAAGAGTTTTTGCTCGAAATGTTTTCGATAAACTTGAAAAAGGATAACCACTCCGGCTCAGAAATCGTAAGGCATTGGGAAATGTAGACTATCTTCATCAAAGTTCTGATTGTTGATAATCAGTCCCTTCCCAACCCCGAACTCACACACGGAAACACCAATCAAAACACTAAGAAGATTGATGCATTGGTGTTATATTAAAAGGAAGGAAACTGAATACATAACTTACCGGAAACAAGGCATATATATAGCTTTTACAAAGAAGTAACATGGGTTCTATAACTTCTAAAGAACATGCACTACTACCAACCTACTCTCCATAACATACAGTCAATCCTAGACTAAATCATCCCATGATCTTTTACTATTTCAAACTACTTTATTTAATTCAAATACTAAGGTACTAATACTCAAAATAATAAAATACTTATTCAAGATTAAACCCGCCAGTCACAGTTATCTCTTTCTTTAATCACCACTACATCCTTGACCTTAAACTCCATCTTTCACTACTCGCCCACCCCATAAATGGATCAACCCGTTACGAGATCCACTTGCTCAAACTACTTGCTAAAGTTTCTTTCTAAGCTTTCAAGTTCCAAAACGGTATTGATTTCTTGCTAAAATACCGGTCTTGATCTCGTTCTTGCTTATTGCTTATCGATTCTTGCTTTCTTACACTTGTTTCTGTTAAAAGTATGTGTATAAATATTAATGTATGTATGACTATTATCGAACCCGAGACCTCGGGATTGCACACATTACAACGAGAATTAAAGTATAATAATTATATATATTAAATGTTATGTATATATGTAATTATTTAAACACTTAAGGGACTTAATGGTTGTTAGTTATTAAATGTACGGACTAACTATCGTTAAAAGGAAAAGAAAAGGACTAAGATGTAATTAGGAGCCAAGAAGGATCCGGAATCCTCTTGGACTCCTTGTGGCCGGTCGAACAAGGGTAGGGGAAACCCTAACCCACTCCAACTTGTCCTCCATGTTACATCAAGTATAAATACAAGGCCTAGGGACATGCATTCACATCTTTTGTGCACACACTCTATCCCTAAGTCTTTTCTTTTCTTTCTTTTGATCATAGCCGATCGAACACCCCTTTAACATTAGGGTTTCAATTTTTGTTTTCCAAACAAAAGTGTTTAACTAGATATTGCAATCTCTTTAATTCGGTAGTAGTTTGTGTATACAAGAACGAGGTAACAACTCACTATAGTTGTTATCAAGAGATCGATAAACAAAAAGGTAAGGGGTTTATCATTGATCTAATTAAGCCCTAATTAGGGTTCTTCAATTGTTCAAGAATTCAAGATTGCATACGGTACGTTCTCTTTTATGTTTATGTTAATAATTATGTGTTATACAAGATCCATTGCTTCCGCATACTTGTTTACTTTGAATATGATTGTCATGATATTAAAATTCTAACAGTGGCATCACGAGCCATGTATAACATGTAATTGATTACTAAAACATAATAAAAATCGTATCTTTAATAGTTTTAGATACATGTTTTGGATCTAGGGTTTTTTTTAATTAAAATTTTTTTTCGAAACCCTAACCCTAACTTTAGGGGGGGTCGATTTTTTCCATGAACCCTAATTAGGGTTTGTGGTTTAATTAATTTAATTGTAATTAAATTAGAAACCCTAGGTCATTAACTAGTTAATTGAACGTACTTGTGACCTAATTGTTAAGTGTTATGCTTTGATCCGTGATGAAACATGCATGTTAGTCATGGATTGTTAATTTTTTTAATTGTTAAGATTTGTCACATGTTTTAGATAGATCTAAAATTGAGGAAGACTCAAATCTAATGAATCAATTTATGTGCTATGTGGTGTGTATATTGACTATGGCCTACGCAATTGATTCGTCAATGTATGTGGCTCCACTTCCATTAAGAAGGGAAGGCCTTAGTTGATTACATGCATAATGAAAACCTAGAATTGATTTGGTTTAGGTTTTATAACCAAGTATGATGTTCAAGACAAATATCTGTTAGTTTGACTTTTCTGTTTGTAATTATAAAGAAGCGGAAGAATAATATGTTTGTCGTTGTGATTATATGTACGGATATGTGATTATAAAGAAGAGGAAGAATAATATGAATTTGATGATTAGGGTTTGTGATCGTGACCGGAGGTGGAGAGATGGTGGTGGGTGAAAATGAAATGAAGATGAAGATGGTAGGTAAGTGGTAATGGTTTGAAGATGAATAAGATGATATACTAATTGAAGAAGATGAAGTTTGTGGTAAAAAGACCAAAATACCCCTCATGCGGGTATCACGTAACGAAAGTAATTGAGGGCCGTTAGAGTGAAGGACAAACGGTAGATAACATTTTGCATTTAAGGCATTTAAGGACGAACGGTGCATGTTTTTGGGTCAAGGGACGAAGCTCGTCGGTCAAGTCAAACCACAAGGACGAATGGTGTAACTTACTCGAAATTTTAAATAGAATTCTTGGCTTCTTGCATTCTAAAATCTTAAAGTGTTTCAAGGTATGATAAAAATTTATTTGCACAACTTGATTACATGCACAATTTTCTGTTATAACTAACTCATAAAACTTTAACTTAAGCTAGAAATTTTTATTAAGCTCTGACTTTTATGACGTAATGTTATGATGTAATTTCGTTTATAAATTTTGTAAAAACAGATCATTAAACAAGTTCAAGGACTGCATATGTAATTTTCAAATTGACATATACCACTACTCGCATTACAAACTTTAAGCAAATAAATCATGTTCCACTTTCTTACATGCAATATACTACTACTCGCATTACAAAGTAAACAATGTTTTTGCCTTCAGTTCTTCCTTCAAAGTTCAAACAATGACTTTTGAGAGAAAAGATTTTCTGCATTTCACATGTTGATGTGGGTGCAGATACTAGTATTTAGCGTAGATGTAAATGCAAATAAGGCGTTGGTTTGTGTTTTGCCGAGAAATAAGAGTAGCCAACTCAATGTTTTAGAGTCGTTAAATGTTGATTTGAAACCTTTAGAAGGCAAAGATGGTGGCGGAAAAGGCGGTCTTACCCATGGCCAGGTTAGCAAGTCTCTTTGTCTATTAAATTTAGGTCTTTCTGCACAAACACCGAGGACTTTTTCATTAGTCCACTTTTTCCCTGGTATTTGAAAGTTTTTTGGCTAGACAAACAAGACAAAAAAAAGCCATCTTGTAATTACTTAGATATAAAAGAAGAGTACTACAATGTATAAAACAGTATAAATGAAAAAGTACATTGGTATCTTGTGCAAAAAAAGAACCCGAATTCTGTATTGACCTTATCGATATGAGATGTTATAGATCATGTTATTTTCTGTAGTGCTATGTGTGAACCAAGTTTAGTCCAGGTTAATTCTGTTTGTTTGTAAAAAAAAACCGTTAGCACTGATTGGATGAGCAGATCAGATGGATTCCATATTTTAAGCATCATGAACCTAATTTTGATATTAAGTATTTTCTTATGTTATTTGTATGCATAAGTCATGTAACTGAAGTAATAGACATCGCCAAGTCTTTTGCTGCACTAAAGTTGAGCTGAAAAAAGAATGCAACTGTCTTTAAAACAGTCAATTGCCATATGATAGGGAATGACAGGTATCACTTTATTCTTTTTTTTTTTTTTTTTTTTTTTTTTTTTTATCCCACACAATGAAATGAAGTAAATAAAATGACCTTCCCGTGTTTGATGTTCAGACACATTATTTGCCAGTTTGACTTTTCAGGTCAAAATATATATAACGAAATTCACAATTGATAGAATAAATTCTGAAGGATAAGAGTTTGATAAGTTCATAGGACCTGTTAACGGTTTAGAACTACTTAGAAACAGTGAAAGAATCTTTCATGTGTTATGAAAACTATCTTAATTTGAAATTCGAACATATTTGACTTTGACTTTGAGAGTTAAGTTAACCAGGATTATGATCCATAAATATGACATGATCATCAGTGACAGAAAAATGAAAACTTTCATATCGTTGACAAAAATGTTCAATACTAAGTAGGATCCTTACGTAAAAAAACATATATATGCTCTATAATACTAACAAACTAATTTGACTCAGAAGTCAACTATGTTAATGTCTATTGTCTATTGTATCATAACATATTTAAGTGCTCGAACTTGTTTAAAGCCAAATGATATATAACAAGATCATCTACAACTATGAAGAAGTCCCAAAATGAAGTCCCAAAAGTGAATTAGCTAGAGAATGGGTCTGATATTTTTTATGTAGAATTGGAAGCGTTTGTATATGATATAATGAGAGAAAAACGATAATAAGAAGTGGATGATGGTTAGTCACCGTCTGGAATGAAGGTCACATATCTGAATAGACTAGGTTTTTCTTTTCAGTTTTAACAAAAATGGAAAAGAAAGTAATGTAATAAATTAAATAGTTTCAAAAGTATTCAATTTTGTTAAATATATTTTTAAAACTAGCTTATAAGACCCGTGGAATCCACGGGTTTTTAGAAGAGATATTGCAACAAAATAAAAATTAGTGTGTAAACAAAATAACGAAAAGAACGAAAGTAAACAACTTGAATCATTATATGAAGTAATAAGTCAATGAAAGTATAGAGTACATTGCTTGCTTGTAACTAATAATATAATAAACGCCATGCACGTAGGGTCCAATCTTGACCGCTTTTAAAAAGCAAATGTATATAGTGGGAAGTTGAAGAAATGATAAGCCAATGGACATTTCATGGCCACCTAATGAGTATAAAAATAAAGTGTAAGTAAAATATTTGTGTGATTGATAATACATGTAAAAAAAGGGTAAGTAGGTTATTAATTAAGGAGTTACACGTGTGAATAAAGTAACAAACAACAACGAATGTAAATGCAAATGGAAAAAAACACTAATATGTTATTATAGAGTAATGTCAATCACATGCCTTTAACACATAAACTACATATAGTTGAACATATTGAGTACAGTAAACACAAAAATCACAAACCATATCCCATAAGAAGTCGTACCAGTAGAAGAAACTTACTGAGCTACGGGATCAATTAAATTCCATGAATAATTGCAGTGATTCCAGATTTGAAGATGACAAAAATTAGTGGGGTTTCAGTTGTTGACAACCCAATCACAGTCCATGACAGTGGATATCCTGTGAGCAATGCTAACGATAATAAAGTCAACAAAGTCCACTCTTATGATCTTTAGAATTACATCTATTTAAAAGTCAATAGAAGTCGTTGCTTCATCCATGAACAATAGATTCTTGTGCTTTGAAAACACTCTTCCCAAACAAAGAAGTTGTCTTCGTCCCATACTTGAGTTATAGCCATTTTAACAACTAAGAATGAATATCCCGAAACATGTAAGTGAAAAATATCACATCTTTATACTTATTCATTATTAGTAACAGTAAAGGGATTTGCTTAAGTACTTGTAAAATCAAGCTTACCACGTATTGCAGATACGACATCTTTAAGTAGGCATAGCTCGAGACTTTACAAAATAATGTAAGGTTAGTCTGAAAGGAACCAAGTAATACGCGTCAAACGGGTCGAAAGTCATTCAGAAAATATTATAATAATAGGACTAATTCTGTGAATACCTGGATACTCTCGTGATTTGCAAGATCGGCAGTTGAGTACCGATTGCATTTTGTCTTCTATACCAGTTATTGTCACAAAGTTCATTGAATTATAATAGGTCATGTTGAGTTATATCATGAATCAAATCAAGATTCGACTAAAGAATTACATAGTTGATAACAATGAATCAAATAAAGAACTGATATACTAATTACATAAATTATGAAAAAATAAACATCAAGTTATAATCAACTTGCATTGTTGTATATTTCCCTTACAGCAAAAGTTCAGACACCTTCATAAAGAATCCATGCAAACTTAAAAAGCGATGTAAAGCTAATAAACAAACTCAATTCTAAAAGATCAGATAAAAGGTATAGATTTTAAAAGCGCAGTGATTTAGGTAAACCGAGTCTATTTAAGTTTCAAAATTTGTCTTGACCATTTCTTTATGACTTCAATTGACACACGCTTGTGTTTCTTCCTGTGATCTCTTAAATTTCCTGATACGCATGCCCCGGTAATAAAGGTCAAGTGGTTGTTCTCAGTCAGTGCATCTCTAGAAACCATAAACAGCTACCAGGTTTCTTTAAATATTTAGGTGTTCACGGTAATAAAGTTTTTAGCAGTTTTATTTTTTAATAGTCTCCTTTTAGCATACCCGTACTTAGCAAAATATCTCGCGTTGTTTCAGGGTAAATATACATCATAATAATAAAGAAAGCCCGTATCAAGCATAAACACAAAACTTTTTATCAAGTTCATCCCTATGAAAATTTAACTTTAATTATTTCAAACAATAAATTTATCTTAACAATAATACTTGCTTTTTGAATGTTGCTATCAATAGCGTGACCTGCAACCCTCATTTCTTTTGACCACTTTTAGCTAAACTCACTTTTCATTGTCATCTTTCCTATAATTAAACCACCAAGACTTATCCTAAGGTTAAAACTAAAGAAAATCTGAATGGATTTTACATTAAATTGATATATAATCCGTTTATTGGTACATATATACTGGTGTGGTTCATCTATGAATCTTTCAATGTCACCAATAATATAATGATACGTATACTTATTGATAATAACCCAAACTTACGCGATATCAATGAGCGGAAGAGGTTTCATCTTTCCCGGAGTGTCATTCTTGTCGTAGTTATCAAACTCATCACGCAACTACTTCACCAGTCACATCTACAATAGCAATAACCAATCAGACAACGATAGATACATGTACGATAGAAGTATAAAAAATTGGGTTCATATATATTTTGACATGGTTCTGCAACTTTCCATGGTTAGTTTGAAATATTAAAACATTAGAATTGCATAGTTGTAAACGTATAAAGACATACCAAAATGACTCATGGCTCCACTTCCAAAGCCGTGCACCGAACGGTTGAAATCATGAAATTTGTTGACGAATATGTTTCTGTAAAATCTGAGCCGGGTTTTGAACAATAGGATATTTGGGCTAAATTTCACCAAGACTATAACATTGCAATTTGCAGAGTCACATAACTTCACTCTTCAAGCTAATGCTTGTAGCCATCTACTAATGTCGTCTTAACTGTGGCCTACATCTTGTTACTCTGCGCTTACAAAACACATATTAGTACAAACACATTGTAATAGAATTTACAAACACATATTGACTAAACAGGTTATGTGCAATGAACGCAAACTTTGGGTCAAAATAGGTGTTCTTAGTTCTTACATGGGCTAGTTTTAAATAAAACTATAAATAATGTACATACCAAAAACAAAGTGTTGGTAACTTTCCACTCATTTGACAGTAGGGATGGCAACGGGTAAGGGTCGGGGCGAGTTTTAGTGTACCCGTACCCGCACCCATTTATAATATCCAAACCCGTACCCGTCGGATACCCGGTTAATATTATCCATCAGCTTTTCGGGTTTCCCCGCGGTTCGGGTGATTTTACCATCCCTAATTTGACCCGTTCCAGTTTTAATTTTTGACCAGTTGCACCTAAAAGTCAAATCAAGCCATTAGTTGAAATTGCCACCTTTAGTTTATGCATATATAATATAATTTTATCTTAAAATTTTCTCGTAACGCATATGGTTCTTACATGTACAACATTGTTTAATAATACGTGGGCTATAGCTATATGCAATCACAAGGGGGTCACAAGACTTGCTCGAGGGTCTTACATTTGAGAAAGTCAACTCACATCCTTCAAAGCTACATCTAATCCTCTTGTTAGACACTCCTTTATCATGTGTGTGAAGGTGACGGTGCCTAAGTTGTTTGGTCCCACAAATCTCACACTCGATGTACTAATGGCAAGTTCGGAGGCGACCCATTAAACATTTCCTATTGCTGCAAGAATTCATGCAGCCCAGTTCTCCACAGAAAGCCCAATCTTACTTTATCATCAGATTCATCATCATACATACCACAATTCGCCTATCTATTTCCAACAAAAACCAACTAACATGAGTGGTTGATGAGAATTTATATGAAAACTTACAGTAAGCATCAAGACCTAAAAAAGGGTGCAAGTAAGAGCATCCACATGGACTTGATATGAAAAAAGACAATGCCTAAGTAAGTTAGCCATTTTGCACATTCTTTCATTTTAAAAGCAGTTACACAATATACATAAAAGATTACCATAATAATTTCACATTTAAGGAGTGTAAATGCACACGACTTACTAACATAAAAAAGCTATACCTTAATCAGCTTCTCTTTATTAACCCCTAGGTGATCCTTCTTCTGAGGAAGTGTCACTATTTGAATCTGCACAGACGACACCAAAAATCCAGGAAAAACCATTAATATCCACATCAATATAAACACCACCAACTCTATCATTATCGTTATATCATTATTTTCTGGAAAAAAATAAAAAAATAAATAAAAATAAACAATTACCACTTGAAGAGAAGTCACTACTTGACCTGCTGGCATTATCCCCTCTGTTCTCTCCTTGATTGACTGCAGTAGCAGCAGGCCTGCTCATCTATTAAAAACACACACATGCAAATGAACGTATTTGCATAGAGTAATCACATTTGAATAAAAATTAAAAAAAAAACTTAAGATAAAGTTACCTACTCTTTTTTCGTTTGGTGCATCAGGACACATACTACTGGATTCTGTAACAATATCAAATGATCAAAGATCATACATCACGAATAAATATTAATAAAACTACAATTCGGAATAAATTGTTTACTGTTCATACCTGTATCATGTCATTTCCAGCTAGTGCTCTAGCTTGTTGAATTTGTGCTCTCCTTTTAACTTTACTCAAATTCTTCCTATAATTTGTAACATACCGATCAAGTTCCCATAACGTTTCAATTTCAACACTCAATATCAATTTCAATCTCCTCATCATTCTGTGACAGCATATTATTCTTCTTAATAATCAGAACAACGCCATCAAGATGATCCGATGGTAAACTTTGAAGATTTGAGCTAAGCTTTTGTTTCTCTTCATAAGTCATGTCCCTTTTATTTGGCTCACGCGCTTTCGGTTTCTTAGGTACATGTGTCCTCCTAAAGGGAAAGATTGTCGCGGGTCTTGGTAAACTCATGTCCTTTCGGTTTCTTAGGTACATATCGTCTCTATATATCTGTCACACAGTGAATTCCATTTCTCAATCATTTCAAAAACTTGCAACTAATATCATGATCCTAATTACATAGCTTTTCCTATTAACAAAATTATGACTTTGCTCTATCTAGTAAACATATACTCAAAAAACTTCAATAATTACTGTGAACATATAATCAAAAGCATCAACAATTGCTGCAATTAATATTATCTTAAGAAATTCACGAATATCAGTAGCACATAAATGTTTAATTGTAGTTATCTTATTACAACACTACTTTAAATTGTAGTTATCTAAAGCACGTCAAATGGCATGCTTTAGATACCAAACATAAAGAACAAACTACAACTATGCAATTTAAGACACCATTATAATACTATAAGATATAAAAAGAGATAGAGATAACAGTTCGTATGTTTGTATCTATTTATCAATGAGTGAGTTTATTTATTTTACTAACACTAAGTGCTAAACACCATGTGTGAATACGACTACCTTTTAAAACGTGTATGTATCGTCTTCTCCAACTTGTAGTTAGTCTTGAATAGTAAATGTATGTGCCGATATTGAAAAAAGAGATAGAGATAATAGTTCGTATGTTTAAGCCCAAAAAAAAAGCTCGCAAGCTTATTATTTTAAAATGCATTTAAACCAAAAAAAAATGTTAAGAAAAGAGCATTTTATCACAATACTCCTATAGGTCTTATTGCATATCACATATGTGTAGAAAACCATGGCGCACACCAAACCATATAGAACATCATGACTTGAGCAGTGAAGAAACCACCTTAGTGGCATGAAGATCAAAATTTGAAGCAATAGGAAAATAGCTCAAGACATTTAAACGAAGCACCTTGGTGTCAACTGAATACCTATATTGACCACACTTAACCAACCCACCAAAGAATGAACCAAAATCCCTTGTGTCGATAAAAAAAATACTATATTAAAGCAACAACTTTAAACCAACAACAATGGACCTAGTATGTCTTTCAATATTGCCTAGTTGCTCTTGATTCTCATCAGTTTTAATATTATTTTATGCACACAATCAATAACAAAATCACAAATTCATATACATAAATATCATATTTTTCATTAAGTCAATTTATCAAACACATTTTAATCAAACACAACATATCATTCATATCAACCTCAATCCATACTGAAAGCCCCAAATTGTATGTCGGATAAAGTTGTTTCAGTATGCAATTCCAAAAACCTTATGAAAACTAAATTATTGGCGCTTATATAATCACATGGGTAAGTTCAGATAAACAATCCCGTACACCTTCAATTCCTAAAAACTGATTATCAGCTTAACTAAACGACAATAAGCCAAGCACTTTTGTGAAACAATCAGAGACAACTTGTATATAAGTTAAGCAATTTAAATAAGCAAATCCAAATAGCCCCCTAACTGTTATTTTAATAAGCATTCCTAAGCAACCCTTATAAGTTTATGTATTAATTAAACTGATGGAATTTTGAATTTACCAACCGATGGAAAACATGATCATAAGCATATACAATACCTCACATATACTAAACATGTATTGATACATGAAGGCGCTTCATTGAGTGTACCAAAGTCTGCATTCAAATGGCGACGTAAACGTCTATTCATTTTTTTACTACTTTAAAATGTGATTCAACGGGTCATTAGCTAATAAGTTAAACCACAATTAAAACTACAACAAAATAAATAAAAATGTTGTGCTACTTATATGAAACCTTGTATACATGTCTCTTTGAGGCATTTCATCAAACACATGTGGACACTTCATCAAGTATCTTTTTTTGCACATTTCTGCAATCATACACACATAAACCATGATTAATCAAAGTCTTTAAGTAACATATCGACATCAATTACAAATTATCAACACAACAAAATAATAGAACAAAGAGATGCGAATAATTACTAATCGATGTTAACACATATGGGATTTAAATCAAAACCCTAAAAAAACTAATAGATGCGAATACTTACTAATCGAATGATTATGGAGACTTTGAGATAGGGCATCGTACACCTGCATATCAAATTGAAAAAATATTAGAACAATCGAATCAAACATATCAAATTAATCGGCACCAAATTAAATTGAAAAAAATAATAGAACAATTCGTAATTGATTTTTTGTTTATTTTTTTAATGAATTGATAATTAATGTTAAATTGAGCCAACCAATTTGAACAACTCGAGAACAAATCTTGATATGAATCAGTATAAGGATTGATAGCGAGGAAGATGAATCAAATTAAATGTATTGAAACAAAAATTAAATTTAACATAATCAATGGAATTTTATATATTTGAATCGAAACAAAATAATCAAAGAACAATCGAAACTTACCAATGTAAAAATGTTGACAGGTGAATGACTGGCTAAGTGTTGTAACCCAAAAAGATTACTGATTATGTTTGAATCGGTATTAGGTGGAAGAAATTATTGTGTTTGAATCGGTATGGGGTGGAAGAAATTAGGGTAGACATTAATTGTTGATTCAAAACTTTTTTTTGATGAGTTTTTGATTGCGTTTGCATTAATTGTGGAGTTGAAACTGTAGATTTCTTTGAATGATGATAATGAAGAATCGTATAGAAGAAGTTTGATGCGTAGCTGAAGAAGAGTTGTACTTGACTAAAATATCAATGCCCTCTCCATCCAGACACATCAGCGCATTAAATTTTTAGACGCTTGAAAGGGTGGTACAAAAGTGCATTATATTAGAATACATAGATAGATACCATTGTCAACCAAAAAAACTCTTGAGTTTGCATAAATCGAGCTTTAATGTAACACATTTATACACGTGGATTTCATTTTTAAGGTAGATTATGTATATTTTTTGTACTGCAAAATATTTTAACCAGTTGTCCCAATGTGTGAACCAAATTTAGTCCAGGTTAATTCTGTTTGCTGGTGAAAAAGTTTTAATGCTGATGATTGGATGAGCCGATCAGATGGATTGCATGCTATAAGCATCATTGATCTAATTTCAATATTAATATTTTTGCTTCTATTTGTTTGCAGGTACGTGACATAAGTCATGCACTCAAAGCAATAGGCACGGCGAAGTCTATCGAGGCATCACTTGTAGTGACTTGAGTTAACGTTGGCAAGTTTGGCTACACAAGAAGCACAAAGTACAAACTCTTGAAGCTGCAATTGATAGTATTTATAATAAAGCTATTGGTACAAGTTGGAGTAGTACTTGTACATTTTAATTGTATTTGACCTGATCATATGGTAAGTGGTGGATTGGTTTGATATTAAACCTATAACCTCCCATTATCTCCATTTTATTTTGGAGTGGACTCTTCACGTCTAAAAAAAAATCATTTGCTATAAAGTGATAGCATGGTGTGCTTGAAGAACACACACAAAAAACGCCATATTCACTAAATAAATACATAGCTTTGTTCGCTTCTTTTCTTATCAATTCTGTTGCCACCATCGTGTTGTAATCGTGAGTTGTTGCTACTCAACGATTACGTGTGTAGAACTATATTAATCATGGGTTCTTAGGCTTAGAGACTCGAGTAACTTATGGAGTGCAGAAAGTACTTTAAAAGACTTTTGTTACATGTTTGGCAGATTCAAAGAAGTGGAATGATGATGACGTTGATGTTTGTTGCTGTTTTCTTTGGTTTTGAGTTTCACATGTTCGAGTCGAGGTTTGATGCTGCTCGGTTTGGCATTGTTATGCTGTTATGGAATCTCATAATGTTGATAAGGTATTTGCTTTTATCATGGTACAACGATTCCTTGAACTCATTTTGCTTGTCACATACATGTTGGTACGAGACGTTACTATAAGTTCAACATCACTTGCTCTTTCACACTGATAGTGGTTGCTATGTAAATCATACAAGAAAGAGCAAATAGGATAAAAGAATGTTGATAGTATAGTTCGTTAATGCTAATTTAAGTAGTTGTAAATACTAAAGATTTGACTTTGACTTTGACTTTGACTTTGAGAGATAAACTACCTCTCGAATTATATGAAAATCCATAATTTGACTTAAAAGTCAAACATATCAATGTTTAATGATTTCATCCCAAATTAGACTATATTTCTGTTAATGGCTAATAACATGATCATCTACAGCTTATGAAGAAGTCATACAAGGAAGGAACAGAATTACACATCTGACATTTGATTAAAAAAAACAAAAAAAAAAAAAAAAAAAAACAAAAAACAAAAAAAAAAAAAAAAAAAAAACAAAACAAAAAAAAACCATTGAAGCTGGAGATGAAACATGTGTGAAGAGGGCATGATCCTGCTGTCAAATGAAGGCCAAAATGCAAAGCCTAACTAATAAGAAATATAAATCATAAACTTATTATTACATCAATGCGCATTAAATTATTAACATGTAGCTTAGAAAATCACCTAGTGGAACTGATTGGCGATTACTCTCCGCTTATTGAGACCTTCTTGATCTGTGAAATGGTGCAAATGCAGAATTGTCATGTAACTTTCAAATTATAATAAAGTAAGACAATTAGTATAAAACCAGAGAAACTACCTGTTAAGATAGTTCTTTATGTATTCGGCCTTTGGGTGCCATTGTTATTAATGGCTATATGTCACAGACCATTTCATCATCAGAATCAGAATCTTCATCAGACATTCTTCGTCTCTTAGGTGTCAAACCACATGCCTCGAGAAGCCATCTATCCCCAATAATACGTAGACCTCTCAAACCATACAGGCTATGTGGAAGATGACTTATACCTGAACCTAGTATGTTTAACTCTTTCAAACATTCTAAACGACCAATTTCTTCAGGTAATTTCTCAACTTGAATACAATGAGTAAGTTCTAAACATTTCAAACGTTTCATCTCAATAACGCTGTTTCGAAAATCTTGTAGAAGTGTACACTCAGATAAAATTAGACTTTCTAAACATTCCAATCTTCCAATATCCACAGGTAACTTGACAATTTCCTATTGTTTAAAACCTTGTCGCCAAAGTATAAAAACCAAAACTTGAACACCACCGTTACATAAGATTAGAGTACCAAATAATGTGATTAGTATAAAGAATTTTGACCCTTCAAATTTCAGACAAATTACTGCTCATCAATTCCCTTGACACCAGTATAGTTGTCGAAAGTCAATGATCTGACATTCTGACACAAATTGAAACATGGTTATAATAAGTTTATAACTTGAACAATCTACCATGATTATATTCAAACTCGTATCAACATTCTAACATTTTCATCAAGATAGCAGTTTGACTTTCTGAATAAGTCAACTCTGTAAGCTGAACATCATGCCACTTATTAACTCAAACCTTGAATGTTACAAGCTTCAAAATCGTGTTTCGATATTTTGTTAGTACTGAAAAACGTTCACTAACTTCGATAAAAGCCAGTCAAACCCCATCATTTTTACTTGTATCTTCAAAATTATGTCGGAAAGTGGCTATTCACAAGTGATTGGCAGTGAAGTAACTTCGTATTCCTGAAACATATTTAGTAGCTTTTGTCGGTACCAGTAAACACTTTCTATAATATATGTTCTTCATAGTTTGACTCAAAAGTCAACTTTTTAATAATTTCAACCCATTGTAGAAGATATTTATGCAAATCAAAACATTTCTTGAATTTATTTATAATACAAGCATCTTTAATATCATGTCAAGTATCATTATTGCAATAATGAAAATATTTTGACTTTATGAAGAAGTCAAAGTAAAGAACTATACCTTGAATCAAGAGTATAGAACTACTACTTGATTCCTTGGACATATCTCCTTGTACTCTGACTTTAAACAGCTAGCTGAAACCAAACTATTGAGGGCGGAGATTAACCTTCAACTGAGACGAACTAAACTAATGTAAGATAATTCTGGTCTAAGTAATATCAATACGACCAGAAGCTATTACAAAAAGAACAACTGGTGCACCACCTGCATACAAGGTGAATCGTCTTGCTTACTGAACCGTAAATTGGTAATAATTGCAAGGTTTATCAAACATAATAGAGAATGGAGAAAGTACCTGTTATAAAAAGTTCTTAATGCAGTGACTTCTTTGGGCCTTTGGAGCTGTTCAAAATCATCACTCGACCACGGTACAGGGGACTTCTGCTTTTGGTGCCTGTGCTATTCACGGATTTATATGTAGCAGAATGTTTTATTATCATCAGAGGTTTTTATCTCGGAGGTAAAACCACATGACTCAAGAAGCCATCTAGACCCAACAATACGCAGACCTTTCATCCTAAAAATACTCTCTGGAAGATGACTAATGCCTGTCCAAGTGATATCCAACTCTTTTAAACATTCTAACCATCCAATTTCCTCAGGCAATTCCGCAAGTTGAAAACAATCACGGAGGTCGAGATTAACGAGCTTTGGACATTCAGCAGGAATCTGAAGTTCGACCAAATCAGTACAATAAGTAACTCTTAGCGTCTCAAGATTTGCAGTAACCCCGAGGTGAAGGGTCCTCAACATTAAATTATAAAGGTCGAGATTAACTAGCTTTGGACTTTCAGCAGGCATGTGTAATTTTTCCAATCTCTTACAACCATAGGTACGTAACTCCTTTAGATTTGGAGTAACCTGGAAATGAACTTCTACCAACTTTTCACAATATTCAAGAATTAGTGTCTCAAGATTCGGAGCCACACTAAGGTCAAGGGTGCTCAATTCTGAAAAGGTGAATTTTAGGAACCTGAGCTTTAAACAAGCTTGTCATAAATAAGCAACAAAAAATGGAAAGATAAATGTTAATGAGTAACAAAAGAGGGTAAGATAAAACTAGCAATTAATTATTCTACGTACCTTTTCTTCTCCATCTTTCCAAAGTTGAACCATCTTGCTCTCATAAATATCAAGTCCAACAAGATTTTTAGGTTGAAATGTTTTGGGTAAACTTGAAAAAGGATAATCATCCCATCTCAGAAATCGTAAGGCATTTGGAAGGTGTAGACTATCTTCATCAAACTTCCAGTTGCGATTGAATCCATATGTATCCGCATAAAGAAATCTAAGTTCCTTCATATTTGCGAGGCCGTTCTTTATAATTTCAAAATTGAATCCATAAGCATCCAGTGATATACATTGTGTTGCTTGGGTACCCTGAAATTCAAATAGCAGAGACCTTGAGATTTGATTCATTACAAAAGAAAATGTGAAGTTAATTTCTCGAATTGAAATGAAATGTTTAGGTTTGGGTTTCTAATTTTTATGAAATTTGGGTCTTTTTATTTTTTTCTATTAATAAATTAGAGGAATTGGATGAATGGTTTGTGTTATTTGAGTGTGAATTAAAAATGTGGAAAGAGGGGAGTGACTGAAGGTGGTGGTCGTGGTTTTTAGGGGTGGTCGTTTTTTTAATATTTCAAAAGTTTCATCATTTTTTTCTTTAGAAACTAGATATTCAAACTTTCCAATCATATATAACACATTATATTTCGAATTATATATTAACCCACTTAATTCATCAAAGTTGGATTCAACACATAAAATCACATGTGATTTTATCCACATGTGATCTCAATCACATGTGAGTTTTAACACATAAAATGCACGTGTTGTTATTACATATGATTATAGAAGTTCACGAATGAACTGCTATAATATATAATTCAAATACAATGTGTGATGTATTGTTAAAAATCCATAAATGTGTGTTTTTCACTGCAAAAGATGGGAAAAGTTTAGCTTTATAAAACAAATACTCATGTTTGTTTAATACATATGTTTAGTGTTCGAACTTCGATGTTAGTGTTAAATCACATGTGATATGTCATGTCAATTTCAATACCGAAAATAAAAGATGAAAAAAAACGACAAAATAAAAGTTTTTTAAAAGTATATCAAAATGTCCATCTATATGAACATAATTAAACTCCGTAGTACCTGTATAATTTGTTTCGTCTAACGATAAACCGTTTATAATATATTTAAATTATAAAAAATATGTGTAATTGAATTTTTAATTTAAAATTTACTAATCTCTGTCTTTTTTTTCTCAATAGAAAAATAAATTGCTGAAATTTGTCATTTGGTATATGATAAAAGTTTCTTCGTTTTAAAAAGAATATACATAATGATTAATTAGATATTTGAAGCAAAACTAATTAACAATTTCGTGATCAAAACTAATTGGATATCTCCCCAAAATTAAACTCGAGAACATAGTGTAACACTTGACGAGTAAAATACACCATTAGTCCCTGTGGTTTGGCCAGATTTCATTTTTAGTCTATTTTCAAGAAAATTCACTTAATTAGTCCCCAACGTTCCTGAATATTATGCATTGGGTCCAAATCCGCTAACGACGTTAGGTTTTCTCGTTATCTCCCATGTCACGTGCAATGCACAAGAGGGTAAGTTTGTCCAAACATTTTCTTTTTATCCTTTTCAACTCTTTTAAGTTTGTCCAAACATTTTCTTTTTGTCCTTTTCAAATCTTTTATTCACTGACATTTGTTATTTCAATGTGGCTTTTTTTTGCACTTTCATTTTCGCACTTTCATTTTCAAATATATTTATTTGTCCTTTTGTTATCCCCTTTCACCCAATTCCACACACACAGATGGCTAACTTAATACGCAATGAACATTTAGGATTAATTCATATTTGATTGTTTTAGTTAATATATGGCTAACGTGAAAGGAGTACCGAAGAGATATGAACTAGTTCTACTTGTATCAATTTCGAAGAATTTGAGATGAGTTCTTGCACTCTTTTGACCCTTCACATGAAAAAATTATCAGCATTGTGTTTCTTGTATATTTTAATTCTCTCTACACCCGACTTATAACTGTTTGAAAAGTTTCGATTCCAAAAAATCATTCTGTGATTAAGTTTTTACTATTTAAGCATGTCCAGTTTCATGGAAAACTCAGTGAAATGAGATGAAAATCATTAAGTAAAACATTATGATGTTTAATGATATCATCCAAATGTTAGAGATGGCTATGTTAATGAAAACTTGTTTAACGATATTAATGCAGATACTAAACCTTGATTGTTTTAACTATAGCATGATCACCTCGAATATCCTGTGAAATCCCACAAATTTCATTAAGAATACAGTTTGACTTTCTGCAGAAGTCAACTGTATAATAACTTACTGAACTTCATGAACTAACTTCTCTAACTTCAGTTCGGAATTATTTAAAGTAGTGTTGTTCAATAACAACAAACAAGTTACAATCTTATCACTTACTTTTTAACAACTTCATATTGAAATAACAATACTATTGACAACCAACGATCCTTCAAATCTACGTAATAAGAAGCCTTTAAATATCCGAATCAGCTTTGATGTATCTGTAACCTGAGACCTTAATGTCGAAAACGTATCTTGACACCACATTAAAAGTTTAAGAAATGGCAATAAAGATTCAACCAGAACAAACCAATTGATCACATCAGTTCTTTTGGTTCAGTAAAGTGCTGATTGACAATGAATCATGTAGTAGTTCGATTGTCATTATCATGCTCAAATTAAAGATTGACTGGTTAATAAAACAGAGAAAGTACCTATTAAAGTAGTTCATGTATGAATGGCTACATGAAGCAGATGTTTCATTATTATAGGTAGACCACACGATTCAAGAAGCCATCTAGACCCCTACGGAGACCTTTTAACCAAAAAATGCTTTGTGGAAGATGATTTATGCCTATTCCCGTTATCTTCAACTCTTCTAAACATTCTAAACGTCCAATTTCTCCAGGCAATTCCCCAACTCGAATACAATGAGAGTTCTAAATGTCCTAGATGGTATACTATCCGTCAATATTCTCTGGTAACTTCTGAAGAAGACAACAAGACTTGACTTCAATATATGTAGACCAGAAACATAGCTTCTCTGGACATTCTAACCGGTCAAGATCCTTGGCTGCATCTGGAGTACCCTTCAAGTGTAAGCCAAAAAATTGTAAACCACAAATGAAATCAGAAAACCATTCTAAGTTTATGTAAGCCTCTATTCGGCCTAAAGAATATAAGCCTCTTACTATTTAAAAAATATGAACCTGGATCTTCTTTATAAAAACAGTAAAACAAAAACACTGAACAATCATCATCATACTCACACGAGTCTATGAAATTCCGACTTGTTAATTTATTTAGTTTTGGTTGTTGCAACAACTTCACACATATAATATCTAATGACATTACCTATATATGTTCAATAGCTTAAGTTGAAAAAAGTAAATACACTTTAGATATGTTGTTCAGCATGATCCAATGAAAAAATCAGTGAAGTTATTGAAAGTCAATGGCTTGACTAAAAAGTCAGCTTTCATTATGCTTAAAGATTACATCCCCATTTAAACTTGTTAATGATAATCAAATCACTTATGAAACAATAATGTATTCATTTTGAACATGATGATAACAAAAGTTATATATAGAAGTATAAAACCCACCATTTGTATCAAGAACACAAATTGACTTTTCGAAGAAGTCAACTCTGTTAGCTGAACTCAACGCAATTAACCTTATGAAAAATCAAACACCTTTCAACATGAAAAATGTAAATAAACATGTTTAACCATCATTTACACAACCAATTATAAACATAATTGACCAACATTTGAGGTCGATCAATTGGTTACGATGTAATACAGAAGAAAAGTCAAACTAGTGAATGCTTTTCTGCTGAAGAGCAAAATAAAGATGATCAACGGAGTTCTCGCGGGTGTCTTCACCTCTAAAACTCAGAAACACATCATACTTAAAGTTGTTCTGAATGGTTGATTTTGAAGAAGATGGCATTGAAGGTATGCTTGGAGGATCATATTAAGTATTAACTCTAATCTTTGTCTCGGATAATTATAAAGATCGATTGCAAAGTTATTCATATGAGATGAATAAATCTTATGACCATATATAATAATAGTAAAGATAATGGTTTGAAAAGTTATTGTTTGGCGAAAACTATGGAAATAGGCAGATAAACCATAGTGCATCATTGTTTTTAACGTCTAATAATGATTTCTTTTTACACTTTAATCATTATAAAATTGCATAATTTGGCTACCGATATTCATTTTCCCACATGGCCACATGTACCTGATAATCTACATAGACTTCAATGGTAACTCATAGTCTGCCATCAGGCGAAAGTTACCTTTCATTCATATAAAGGTTTACCACGTATCTGAGATTGATAACTTCATATGTAAACTATCGACGATTGACAGGAATAACTAGTTATTGAACACTTTGGCTACAACATTTCGTGTTTATTACTGTAGTTCTGAAAGTATTACTACTGGTAATTAAACACAATGTTGCGAAAATGAAACTTTATTTGGTATTTTGAGACAAGGCCATTTAATATCAAGCTTCAATTTCTTTAAGCAATCTGACAAATAAGTACAATATCACTATTAATTCGCCGTTAAAAACCTTTAAGCTTCATTTAGGAAATGAATCGTTGGTTAGTTTGATGTTAACTTAACTCCTAATTACAAGTGGTGCCACCTTAATGAACCGTTTTCAGTTCTGCATGATACTAAATTTCATGTATCAATAGCATGTTTCATTCATGGTTCAAACTTTCAATGTTTATATATTTACAGAACCTTTGACCTTCAAAAGTCAACTTTGAGTCCATCTGGTGATACTATTCTGACTAAACTGTTATCAAAATTCTACATCCTATATTTTGTAGCCCAACACTAACAAACATAACGCAACAGTACAAAAACAAATAAGTAAAAATGTACTGATTTAACTTATTTTCTTACCGCCCTAATAACCCGCCGTGCCACATGGAAAAATAAGTAATGCTGCACCCCTTGTTTCCGACTTCAGATTCTGTCGGAAAATGGATTTTTGCAGATCACTCTCAGTGAAGTAGCTTTGTATTCCTGAAACATGTTTAGTAGCTTTTTTCAGTACCAGTAAACACTGTATATATCATATGTGCTTTGAAATCCATTGAAAAGTCAACAGTTGACTCAAAAGTCAATCTTTCAACAAAGTGAGGAACATGGGAGAAAGTACCAGTTAAAAAAGTTCTTAATGCAGTGACTTCTTTGGACCTTTGGAGCTGTTCAAAATCATCACTCGGTACAGGGGACTTCTGCTTTTGGTGCCTGTGCTATTCATGGATTTAAATGTAGCAGAATGTGCCCAAATAATCGGTTTTTATCTCGGACGTAAAACCACATGACTCAAGAAGCCATCTAGACCCAGCAATACGCAGACCTTTCATCCTAAAAATACTCTCTGGAAGATGACTAATGCCTGCTCCAGTGATATCCAAATCTTTTAAACATTCTAACCGTCCAATTTCCTCAGGGAATTCCGCAACTTGAATACAATCACGGAGGTCGAGATTAACGAGCTTTGGACATCCAGCAGGAATCTGAAGTTCGACCAAATCAGTACAATTAATGACTCTTAGCGTCTCTAGTAGAATGAATCTTTCTATTCTTCTTAGCAAAAGTAACATCAATACGACCAGAAGAAATAACAAGAAGAACAACTGGTGCACCACCTGGAGACAAGGTGAATCCTCTTGCTTACTGAACCATATATTGATAACCTTTTAAAAATAAAGTGAGGAACATCATTTTACATCTGACACAGAAATAATTGCAATCTTCATCAAACATAAGACAACATATAGAGTTGGAAGAAAGTACTTGTTAAAAAAGTTCATAACGCAGTGACTTCAAGCTTTTGGAGATGTTCAAAATCATCACTCCACCACAGTACAGGGGACTTCTGCTTTTGGCGCCTGTGATATTCACGGATTTATATGTAGCAGAATGTTTTATAACCAGAGGTTTGTATCTTGGATGTAAAACCACATGACTCAAGAAGCCATCTATCCCCAACAATACGCAGACCTTTCATGCTAAAAATACTCTCTGGAAGATGACTAATGCCTGTTCCAGTGATATCCAACTCTTTTAAACATTCTAACCGTCCAATTTCCTCAGTCAATTCCGCAACTTTAATACAATAACTGAGGTTGAGATTAACGAGCTTTGGACATTCAGCCGGAATAATCTGAAGTTCGACCAAATCAGGACAAGCCCTGACTCTTAGCGTCTCAAGATTTGGAGTAACCCCGAGGTGAAGGGTCCTCAACTGTAAATCGAAAAGGTTGAGAGATTTGAGTTTTGGACTTTCGGCAGGCATGTGTAATTTTTCCAATCTATCACAATGATAGATAATTAACTCCTTTAGATTTGGAGTAATCTGGAAATGAACTTCTACCAAATTATAACAATATTCAAGAATTAGTGTCGCAAGATTCGGAGCCACACTAAGGTCAAGGGTCCTCAAAGTACGTGAAAGGTAGAACTTTAGGAACCTGAGCTTTAAAAAAGGCTGTGAAAAGCAACAAAAAATGGAAAGATAAATGTTAATTGACTAACAAAAGAGGGAAAGATAAAACTACCAATTAATGAATCAATTCTACCTTTTCTTCTCCATCTTTCCAAAGTTTAACGATTTTGCTTTTACGCATTTCAAGTCCAACAAGATTATTTGCTTGAAATGTTTTTGGTAAACTTGAAAAAGGATAATAATACTAGCTTAGAAATCGTAAGGCATTTGGAAGGTGTAGACTATCTTCATCAAAGTTTGTCATATATGGGCCATTCACATAAAGAAATCTAAGTTCCTTCATGTTTGCGAGACCCTTCATTAAAATTTCAAAATTGAATTCCTCTGCATCATCTGCAAACAGTGTTATACATTGTGTTGTTGCTTGGGTACCCTGTAGGTAATTCAAATAGCAGTAGAGACCATGAGATTTGTTTCATTACAAAACAAAAAGTGAAGTTAATTTCTCGAATTCAAATGAAAAAGGTGCCGTTTAGTTGTAGAAAAATTTTCTTCCTTTTTCATTTCTAAATTCCTTGAGAAGGGAATAATTTTTCTTCTCTAGAAAAGAGTTGAGAATTTTGAAAACTCGTTTAGTTGGAGTTATATTTTCTTTTTTAAAAAATGATAAGAAGATTATGTGACAGCTGGCAAAATAGGGAGCCGTTTTATAAAACCCGCATTACATTAAAATTATCATTTGGAATTTTTGAAAGTTTGTTATGACGAGATATTTTACAAACGTTGGTACGTGAATTTTAATCGTACGATATTTATGAGATTTGGTTATTTATTTATGGTTTGATTTGATTCGGTCGTGATGATTTATTGTGAGATCGTTATTTTTGGCACTACATTGACTCCGGCACTAGGTTAACCTAACAATTTTAATTTCATTTTATTATTGGATCGGATATTATTATTTTGGAACGGGTTTGGTTTGAGAAGATATTTGGTTATTTAAGTTTCGGGTTTGGTCCGTGTATTGACACCAGGCTACTAAAACCCTTACACCTCTTACCACTATTATTATTATTATTATCAAAGTTTATTTTTTTTTATATAATAAGAGTAAAGCATGAATCGTCCCTGTGAATAAACACAACCCACCAACCTTATCTCTCTCTCTCTTCTTTCTTTACACAACATCACCACCGCACCCTTAAACCACCATAACGCTGCCACCGCTCCTCCCCTAAATAAACCAACACCACCATCTTCACCATCTTTTCGCGGTCTATCTTTTGGTACTAACCACGCGCGATTTGGACCACCCTAACACTATATATGAATCAAGATCATCACGTTATCACCACATACACCATCCTTTTCATCTCTTTCTTGTTGGGTTTTTGAAGAAACTTAGTTTGGAGTCGATTTTGAAGGTGAGTGGCCACGAATCTCACTCGTGTGCCTCGATTTGTGATTTAATCCGTGTCCACACGGGTTGTTTTTGTTGGGTTTCAAATTATAAGTGATGGGAAATGATGGTTTTGTCATTAAAATCCGTTTGGTATCTTGGGTGTAGATGTTGGAATCGAGTGGTGCTCGATTTGCTATATGGGTCGTGTTTGGTGGTGGGTTTTGGCTCGAATGGAGCTTGGCCGAGACATATGGTCTCGGTGAGACCCATTTTCTTGGCTCGTTGGGAGTCCAAGAGGACTCTAGTCCGATATTATTGATATTTGGTTGTATTTGGATTAGCCGATTTGATGTTTGTTTGTCTTGGGTGTGCCGCGACCATGTATGGTTCGCTTGGGCAGATTTGGTATGGCTCGTTGAGCCTATGTCGTGGCCTAGTGGCCTTGGTTTCGAGTCATTGTGACTCACGGTTCTAGCCGAGACCCAAGTGGGTCGTTTGTCTCGGGTTTGGCGTGGTAAACCAAACCATATTATATGTATCTTGGATGTTATATTGTTGTTGTTTATATGGTGGTTATTATTATTATTGTTGTGGCATTATTTTTGGACCGAAGCTTTTGGATGGGTCGAGACACTTTGTGGTCTCGACATGGTATACTTGTGATATTGGTTTTGGAGTTGTGTTGGCGAAGTGTATTTGGGGACCGATTGTGAGACGGTCATTAGATGACGGAGATAGGTTAGTCGGGTGCCGTAGTCGGACCCTATTGTTGTAGCATGTGAGTGAGATTGATTTGGACGGAGTTGGTTATTTATTATGACTTGGTTGTTTTATTTTTGGACTTGGACTATGAGCCAAGAGTGATGACTCGGACATGTGACCAAATTCTTATGACTCGATAAATATTAAAAATCAAACGCTTATAATAAAACTCGTAATAATATTATTAGTAATATAATCGTTTATATAAGTATATAGACGTGATAAACGTATATATATTATTATAAATGCGTATATTAATAATAAAACGATCACGAGTGAACGTTATAATAATATAACGATAATTATTGTACCATATGAATAGTGCAATAAATGTCGGGTATTATTATAAATAAATAACTATAAATAATGTCGTGAACCACTACGTCGGGTAAGTAATAAATAAAAACATGATTTCTTTATAAATTGGGAAAACTTATCGAGTTATACGAGTTGTGGTTACTTAAGTCCAAGTGGGCTTTATTATGTGACTTTTATGTTGTCACGGATATATGACGATTAATATATCCATTTTCTATAACTACGTAACTTATTTAATCGACGGGTTAAATCGAGTTTATTTAGCTATATAAAATGAGTTTATTTAGCTATATAATCGACGGGTTAAGCGTGCACCTATAGGGATGATTTGATTTGGTTGGATTTGATTTGGTTGGATTATTTTGGTTGGATTATTTTGGTTGGATGATTGAGCCCTAGTCTAGCTAGCAAGCGTTTTGCGTATATGTCCACTATATTGAATTAAGAATCTAAACCTATGATCTCACCAGCGAAAGCTGACTTTTAGCACGTTTTCTCAGGTAATTAAGTGATGCTCTGCGGATGCTTGGGATTGGAGGCTTGGCATTTGGCACCGGTTATGGATCTATATTTCTAAAACTCTGATAACTATTGTGGACCTATATTTGTTCCTTTTGGGCCTGACTTTGGATGTTTTTGGGATAATGTAAACTTTAAAACCCTGCGTGGTTGTATTTTATCTTGTTTACTTTATCTCGTTCTTTTATGTCTTGTGTTTGGATACCAATCCCCGTAGCACCCCGAAAGCTTGTTGAGTCTTCCGCTGTATCAAATTTTGGGGGTGTTACAGATTGGTATCAGAGCCAAGGTTATAGAGAACTAGGTAAATAGACACCTAAACTATAACCGATTTTTATAGAAAACGATCCTCGACCATTGCCCGCCAGCCCGCCAAGCCGAAGCATCATTGTTTATTATTGAGGTATTATGAGATATTGACATGGAATGAGATTATTGAGATGATTATTAGAATTGGGATTCTTGAGATGATTTGAGGATTTGAGGTTTATTGATTTAGCGATATGATGGCGTTTTGAGGAATTATATGCGTTTTGAGGAATTATATGCGTTTTGAGGAATTATATGGCTTAATTGTGTTACGAATGATTTTAGTAATGCGGTATTTTAAATCTTTCTTGATATATATGATTGGGAATTATATGATGATTTTTGATATGGTATTTTGAATTCGCGGTTTAGTTGTTTTGAAACACTTACACCTACCCTACGCCATTGTCACAAATCATAGCCTCCTTTGCACGTGTTGTTATTAAGAATTGTTATTGCTAGTACGCGTCGCCCCTCGTAGATCACTTTGGCCCCTGATGACCCATACGTGTTGGTCATGCGTTCGGCCACTAGTTTATCGTCTCTTTGACGCCCTAAGTCACCGATTTTATCGCCTCGTGGTTCACCTGCTCAGAGATGACGATTGATGGAGTACCCCTCCGACGAGGAGTATGAGGAGGAGTACGAGGGTGAGCAGAATGATAACACTCAGGATGAGGAAGAGAATGATGACCCTCGGGATGAGGAAGAGGATGATCGTCAGGAGGAGGAGATGCCTGATGATGATGGGTCGCTAGCACATTCAGCTCATTCTGCGAAGCCCGATTCCCGATACATCCGTTAGAGCCGGTTTCACCTGATCATCCATTTTGTTTGAGTTGCCACCTGGTAGTCCCGTTGGCTTGGATGCACCTTCTGAGGTTTCTGCTGAGCATGCAGATTTGGGTGAAATTGGTAGGATGTGGACTCGGATTACTGCACCGGGCGAGAGGATCTCGCGGATGTCTGACCGACTTGAGATGATTATTGCTGAGTTATTGATGAGTTTATTGCTGAGTTTGTTGCTGAGTTGAGAGTTAATTTGACTACTGTCATGGGCAGGACGACATTGATTAGGAGAGGTATGATTGAGATACATGAGCAGATAGAGAGTCTGCAAAGAGGTTTCCTCACGGCTTGCGAGAGAGATCGCAAGCTGTGGCAGAGGAACACGGAGTTGGAGAAAGAGGCAGCAGACCTCAAGAGAGATAGAGATATATACAGTGTTGAGCTGGAATCGTTATGGAGAGATTTGGATGGTTTGAGATCGGAGTTGAGGAGTCTACGCCAGCTTCATGGCTAGATGAAATTTGGATTTGTAATGTTGTTGTGTTGCTTCTTAAGTCAGGGAGTAATCGGTTATGAGAGCTGGTTATTCTATCCCTTAAGTCATGTTATTCGGATTGTACGTTCGTCTCGTATGGAACGATTAGTATTTATTATGCCTTTTGGTAGTATGGAACGATGTATTGATCGCTACTTATGGACGAGGGTGAGCTCGTATGATATTTTACGGTTTTTGGCGTACATGGAGAATTGTGTCTTACTTTCGTGGTTGATATTGTGTTGGTATTATATTAATGGCTATACGACGAAACCCTGTTAGAGCTACCAGAACTGGACCCGCAACGGCTACCCCTAGTCGTCGAGGACGCCGTCCAGCTCGAAATGTTGAGACCCCTACTCCTGATAACCTGGACACTACTAACCGCAACAACAGGAATCAAAATGTTGATGTTCAGGGAGACAATGATCATGTTCCACTTAATGCACCTACTGTGGATCAAGCAATGATCAATCAACTTGTGGAGCAACGAGTTGCTGAGCTACTAGCTGAGTCAAATCATTCCAACAATTCTGCTGGAACTTTCCCACCTGTTCGTGCTAATGGATGTCACTACAAGGAGTTTAAGATTTGTTGGCCGATTGAGTTTGGTGGGACGGAAGGAGTGGTTTACTTGGTTAGGTGGATTGAGAAGACTGAGTCAGTGTTTAATGTCAGTGGTTGTGCGGAGAATGCGAAGGTAAAGTTTGCTTCGTTTACTTTCAAGGATGAAGCCTTAACTTGGTGGAACAATTACCGTAACTCGGTTGGGAGTGATGTGGCTTATGCTATGACTTGGGAGCAATTTAAGTCTTTGCTGATTCAGACTTACTGCCCAAGGAATGAGATTAAGAAGCTGGAGATTGAGTTCTGGAACCATAAAGTGAAAGGTACCGATATGGCAACTTACAATCGCCGTTATCGAGAGTTAGCCTTACTTTGCCCCGATATGGTTAGGACTGAGACTCAAAGGATTGAGAGGTATACCGATGGTTTTCCGGTAGCTACAAGGAACGATGTGATTTCTGCTAAGCCTGCAAACATTCATGAGGCTATTACTATTGCTCAACAATTGATGGACTCTTTGGCATTGGAAGAAGCTGAGAAAGATAAGAATGGAAAGAGAAAGAGGGACGATCACTCTAAGGGTAATGATCGTCGAAACAAGCGACAACTAACTACTAGAGCTTATGCTATGGGAGATGGAGACAAGAAGAACTACAATGGAGATGCACCCAAATGTAACCGATGTTACAAGCATCATTCTGGTCAATGTACGGTAATGTGCAAGAATTGATCTAAGATGGGACACATAGCTAAGGATTGTAGAGCTCGACCACTTGCTATGGTTCAAGCTACTCCTGAAACTATGAGTAAGGCAAATGTTACTTGTTATGGATTTGGAAAGAAGGGACATTTATAGGAATGAGTGTAGAGAATCGTGGAACCGAGGAAGTTAAGGATCGGGTGGTAATGGGTACAATAATGGAAACCGTGGAGCTGGAGGAAACCATGGACGACAAGATAATGGGGACCAACGTGTGGAAGCTGGAGCTGCTCATGGAAGAGTGTATGCACTCGGGAACGAGAGAGGAGAAGATCCGAACGTTGTGACTGGTACGTTCCTTCTCAATAATCGTTATGCTTCCATACTGTTTGATACTGGTGCCGATAAGAGTTTTGTGTCCACTAAGTTTGCACCCTTACTGGAGAAACCCCCGATGGCCTTAGGAATTGGTTATGATGTAGAGTTAGCTAATGGGAACATAGAGATGATTAGGACTATCATTCGCGGCTGCACGTTAAACTTTTTGAATCGTCCTTTCAACATAGATCTTCTACCCGTCACGTTAGGAAGTTTTGATGTTATTATTGGTATGGATTGGTTGTCGAAGTATCGTGCTCATATAATTTGCGATGAGAAGATCGTGCGTGTGCCATACGGCAAGGAGATTCTGAGCATACCAGGAGATAGAAAGGATTTGCGAGGCCCATCTAGATTAGCGGCCATATCTTGCACTAGGTTGCCAAAGCTAATGGAAAGAGGAAGTTACCTTTTCTTAGCCCAAAATTCTGAGAAAGGAGAGAAGGAGAAGAAGGAAAGGTGCATTGGAGATGTACCTGTAGTTCGTGATTTTTCGGATGTGTTTCCTAATGAATTGCCGGGAATTCCGCCTACTAGGCAAGTGGAATTTCAGATTGAGTTGATACCTGGTGCTGCACCCGTGGCACGAGCGCCTTATCGTCTTGCACCTACTGAACTGGAAGAGTTGTCGAAACAATTAGCGGAGTTAGCCGAGAAGGGATTCATAAGACCAAGTTCTTCACCTTGGGGAGCCCCGGTCTTATTCGTGAAGAAGAAGGATGGATCGTTTCGTATGTGTATTGATTATCGAGAGTTGAACAAGTTAACGGTGAAGAATAGATACCCGTTACTGAGGATCGACGATTTGTTCGATCAGCTTCAAGGATCGAGTGTGTATTCGAAGATCGATCTGAGATCGGGATATCATCAGCTTCGAGTCCGCGAGGAGGATATTCCGAAAATGGCTTTCAGAACCCGTTACGGGCATTATGAGTTCCAAGTGATGCCGTTTGGGTTGACTAACGCACCGGCGATATTCATGGATCTCATGAATCGGGTGTGTAAGCCTTACTTAGATAGATTCGTGATCGTGTTCATTGATGACATTCTGATATATTCAAAGAGTGAGAAGGAGCATGAGGAGCATCTAAGACTTATCTTAGAATTGCTCAGGAAGGAGAAACTGTATGCCAAGTTTTCGAAATGTGAATTTTTGATTCCGACGGTACAATTTCTAGGACATGCGATTGATAGACAAGGAGTTCATGTGGATCCTGCTGAGATTGAAGCGATTAAAGATTGGGCTGCACCTACGACCCCAACACAAGTTCGTCAATTTTTGGGATTAGCCGGTTATTACCAAAGATTCATTGAGGGATTTTCGAAGATAGCAAAACCGTTGACCAAATTGACTCAAAAGAGTGTCAAGTATGAATGGGGAGATAAGGAAGAGGAAGCATTTCAGTTACTTAAGGAGATGTTGTGTAGTGCTCCTACCTTGGCGTTACCCGAAGGTAACGAGGATTTTGTTGTCTATTGTGACGCTTCCCATAAAGGTTTAGGAGCTGTGTTGATGCAACGAGAGAAAGTGATAGCTTATGCTTCCCGACAGCTCAAGAAGCATGAGACGAACTACACCACCCATGATTTGGAGTTAGGTGCTGTAGTTTTTGCTTTGAGAATATGGAGACATTACTTGTATGGAACCAAGTGTATAGTGTTTACTGATCACAAAAGTCTGCAACACATTCTGAACCAAAAAGAGCTTAACATGAGGCAGCGACGTTGGATTGAGTTGCTAAGCGATTATGATTATGAAATTCGCTACCATCCGGGTAAAGCAAACGTTGTTGCTGATGCTCTTAGTCGAAAGGAGAGAATTTCACCGTTACGAGTTAGGTCATTAGGAATGACTATCATATCGCCATTACCGTCTCAAATATTAGAAGCTCAAACGGAAGCGTTGAAAGCAGAAAATCATTCTGCAGAGAACATATTTGGGATGGCAGAAAATGAGAAGGGATTTGTTAAGTGTTCTGATGGAGTATTATGTTTTGGAGAGCGAAGTTGGATACCATTGTATGGAGGAACTCGAGAGTTGATTATGCATGAGTCGCATAAGTCAAGATACTCTATTCATCCTGGGTCTGACAAGATGTACCAGGATTTGAAAAAGTTATATTGGTGGCCAAGTATGAAGGCAGATATAGCATTGTACGTTAGTAAGTGTTTGACATGTTCTAAGGTTAAGGCAGAACATCAAAGACCGTCAGGATTGTTGACGCAGCCAGAACTCCCAGTTTGGAAGTGAGAGCGGATTACGATGGACTTTATTACCAAATTACCAAAGACAGCTAGCGGTTGCGACGCTATATGGGTAATTGTGGATTGATTGACTAAGTCTGCTCATTTCCTAGCGATTAGTGAAGATGATAGTGTTGATAAACTTGCAAGGTAGTATGTGAAGGAGATAGTTTCTCGTCATGGAGTTCCGATATCGATTATTTCTGATCGCGATAGCCGCTTTACGTCAGCGTTGTGGCGATCACTTCAAACCGCTTTGGGGACGAGTCTTGATATGAGTACTGCATATCACCCCCAAACCGATGGTCAAAGCGAGAGAACTATCCAGACTTTGGAGGATATGCTTCGTGCATGCATCATAGACTTTGGTAAAGGCTGGGAGAAATATCTACCCACCTTGCGGAGTTCTCCTACAACAATAGCTACCACACAAGTTTTAAAGCTGCACCATTTGAAGCTTTATATGGTCGTAAATGTCGTTCACCTATTGGTTGGG
The DNA here is from genome assembly GCA_030686995.1 of Artemisia argyi. Lineage (NCBI taxonomy): Eukaryota > Viridiplantae > Streptophyta > Magnoliopsida > Asterales > Asteraceae > Artemisia > Artemisia argyi. The sequence continues at coordinate 234,305,995 of CM060700.1, read as the reverse complement.
CAGAAGTTTGAGATAGCCAACTCACCGGCCCTGAACTTATTTTGGAAACTACGGAGAAAGTCACGCAGATTCGAGATCGACTGCAAGCAGCTAGAGATAGGCAGAAAAGCTACGCCGATCAGAGGCGTAAACCCCTAGAATTCCAGGTTGGAGACAGAGTTATGTTGAAGGTCTCGCCTTGGAAGGGTGTGATACGTTTTGGGAAACGTGGGAAACTGAATCCCCGCTACATTGGACCATTTCTTATTCTGGAAAGAATTGGGCCCGTAGCGTATCGTTTGGAATTACCTATCAAACTGAGTAAAGTTCATGATGTGTTTCATATTAGTAATCTGAAGAAATGCCTTTCAGAGGAAGCACCAGTTATACCTATCAAGGATATTCGTGTGGACGAAAGTTTGAACTTTGTGGAAGAGCCGATTGAGATAATGGATAGAGAGATCAAACGACTCAAGAGAAGTCGTATTCCGCTCATCAAAGTTCATTGGAATTCGCGGCACGGACCGGAATTCACGTGGGAACGTGAGGATGAGTTTCGAAAGAGATATCCGAAGCTTTTCACTTCGTAGATGGGTTATTTCGAGAGAAACCCGGGACGGGTTCCTTCTGAGGCTGGGAGGATGTGACAACTGGCAAAATAGGGAGCCGTTTTATAAAACCCGCATTACATTAAAATTATAATTTGGAATTTTTGAAAGTTTGTTATGACGAGATATTTTACAAACGTTGGTACGTGAATTTTAATCGTACGATATTTATGAGATTTGGTTATTTATTTATGGTTTGATTTGATTCGGTCGTGATGATTTATTGTGAGATCGTTATTTTTGGCACTACATTGACTCCGGCACTAGGTTAACCTAACAATTTTAATTTTATTTTATTATTGGATCGGATATTATTATTTTGGAACGGGTTTGGTTTGAGAAGATATTTGGTTATTTAAGTTTCGGGTTTGGTCCGTGTATTGACACCGGGCTACTAAAACCCTTACACCTCTTACCACTATTATTATTATTATTATCAAAGTTTATTTTTTTTTATATAATAAGAGTAAAGCATGAATCGTCCCTGTGAATAAACACAACCCACCAACCTTATCTCTCTCTCTCTTCTTTCTTTACACAACATCACCACCGCACCCTTAAACCACCATAACGCCGCCACCGCTCCTCCCCTAAATAAACCAACACCACCATCTTCACCATCTTTTCGCGATCTATCTTTTGGTACTAACCACGCGCGATTTGGACCACCCTAACACTATATACGAATCAAGATCATCACGTTATCACCACATACACCATCCTTTTCATCTCTTTCTTGTTGGGTTTTTGAAGAAACTTAGTTTGGAGTCGATTTTGAAGGTGAGTGGCCACGAATCTCACTCGTGTGCCTCGATTTGTGATTTAATCCGTGTCCACACGGGTTGTTTTTGTTGGGTTTCAAATTATAAGTGATGGGAAATGATGGTTTTGTCATTAAAATCCGTTTGGTATCTTGGGTGTAGATGTTGGAATCGAGTGGTGCTCGATTTGCTATATGGGTCGTGTTTGGTGGTGGGTTTTGGCTCGAATGGAGCTTGGCCGAGACATATGGTCTCGGTGAGACCCATTTTCTTGGCTCGTTGGGAGTCCAAGAGGACTCTAGTCCGATATTATTGATATTTGGTTGTATTTGGATTAGCCGATTTGATGTTTGTTTGTCTTGGGTGTGCCGCGACCATGTATGGTTCGCTTGGGCAGATTTGGTATGGCTCGTTGAGCCTATGTCGTGGCCTAGTGGCCTTGGTTTCGAGTCATTGTGACTCACGGTTCTAGCCGAGACCCAAGTGGGTCGTTTGGCTCGGGTTTGGCGTGGTAAACCAAACCATATTATATGTATCTTGGATGTTATATTGTTGTTGTTTATATGGTGGTTATTATTATTATTGTTGTGGCATTATTTTTGGACCGAAGCTTTTGGATGGGTCGAGACACTTTGTGGTCTCGACATGGTATACTTGTGATATTGGTTTTGGAGTTGTGTTGGCGAAGTGTATTTGGGGACCGATTGTGAGACGGTCATTAGATGACGGAGATAGGTTAGTCGGGTGCCGTAGTCGGACCATATTGTTGTAGCATGTGAGTGAGATTGATTTGGACGGAGTTGGTTATTTATTATGACTTGGTTGTTTTATTTTTGGACTTGGAATATGAGCCGAGAGTGATGACTCGGACATGTGACCAAATTCTTATGACTCGATAAATATTAAAAATCAAACGCTTATAATAAAACTCGTAATAATATTATTAGTAATATAATCGTTTATATAAGTATATAGACGTGATAAACGTATATATATTATTATAAATGCGTATATTAATAATAAAACGATCACGAGTGAACGTTATAATAATATAACGATAATTATTGTACCATATGAATAGTGCAATAAATGTCGGGTATTATTATAAATAAATAACTATAAATAATGTCGTGAACCACTACGTCGGGTAAGTAATAAATAAAAACATGATTTCTTTATAAATTGGGAAAACTTATCGAGTTATACGAGTTGTGGTTACTTAAGTCCAAGTGGGCTTTATTATGTGACTTTTATGTTGTCACGGATATATGACGATTAATATATCCATTTTCTATAACTACGTAACTTATTTAATCGACGGGTTAAATCGAGTTTATTTAGCTATATAAAATGAGTATATTAATGGGCATCGTATCCTACGACGCCCATAGGTTGTGGTACGTGTATTAGAATAATAAATTACTATATATCTCGTGGAATTTGGCTAAATTGACGAATTTGGCAAATTGGACGATATATATAGGGAATTTATTGGACTACGATATTTACCATATAGTATTTTGTGCTATGTGATTTAGGTTGGGTATAATTTTGGAACGATATATTACGTAAATAAATATGGGAGATTATCAAATCGACGGATTTAATAAGCTTCGATAATTATTTAAATAATATGTTGGGCTAACATTAGACCTATAGTTGGTGTATTATTTTGTTTGTTGTGGCTTTCTGGTTTGAGTTGTGTCGACCCTCCACCCATATGGATACCAAACGTCGAATTTCAAATTGATATGAAGTTAATTCGAGAAATGGATAATTTTGGAAAGTAAAATGAATTACGTTCGGGAATGGGAATATTTGATTTTGAGGAAATGATTTCTGAACGAGTTTGATATTGTTAGGAAGTGCCGAGTCTGTAGTCGCCGTACGTGAGTTGCTTGAGTTTGCTTACGTCTTTCATTTATCGGTTTCTTTTGATGAATTGCTGGACTTGAGGTGAGTCATAGCCCCACTTTTTACTCTTGAACTTTGTTTTCAATACTTGGGGTGAGAAACGTGCAAATGTTTTATGTGGACTATTATCGCTTTTTGATTTCAAAACTTGCTATGCTTATAGAACTAGGTAGAGTGAGGCCTAGACTAGATCTAGGTAAGCTATTGATACGGTTATTGAGCGAGGCCTAGACCTGAGCTAGGTAAGCTATCGATTTGGTTGTTGAGCGAGGCCTAGTCCCCGAACTAGGTAAGCTATTTGATTTGGTTATTGAGCGAGGCCTAGACCTGAGCTAGGTAAGCTATCGATTTGGTTGTTGAGCGAGGCCTAGTCCCCGAACTAGGTAAGCTATTTGATTTGGTTATAGAGCGAGGCCTAGACTAGATCTAGGTAAGCTATCGATTTGGTTGTTGAGCGAGGCCTAGTCCCCGAACTAGGTAAGCTATTTGATTTGGTTATAGAGCGAGGCCTAGACTAGATCTAGGTAAGCTATTGATTTGGTTGTTAAGCGAGGCCTAGTCCCCGAACTAGGTAAGCTATTGGATTGATTATAGAGCGAGGCCTAGACTTGAGCTAGGTAACCTATTGATTGGATTGATTTGAGCTATAGCGTGCACCTATAGGGATGATTTGATTTGGTTGGATTTGATTTGGTTGGATTATTTTGGTTGGATGATTGAGCCCTAGTCTAGCTAGCAAGCGTTTTGCGTATATGTCCACTATATTGAATTAAGAATCTAAACCTATGATCTCACCAGCGAAAGCTGACTTTTAGCACGTTTTCTCAGGTAATTAAGTGATGCTCTGCGGATGCTTGGGATTGGAGGCTTGGCATTTGGCACCGGTTATGGATCTATATTTCTAAAACTCTGATAACTATTGTGGACCTATATTTGTTCCTTTTGGGCCTGACTTTGGATGTTTTTGGGATAATGTAAACTTTAAAACTCTGCGTGGTTGTATTTTATCTTGTTTACTTTATCTCGTTCTTTTATGTCTTGTGTTCGGATACCAATCCCCGTAGCACCCCGAAAGCTTGTTGAGTCTTCCGCTGTATCAAATTTTGGGGGTGTTACAGATTACCTCAAATTGCGACGGTGGCGGCGACGGTGGGCGGTGGAGGATGACACGAGAGATTAGGGGTAGAATGGTGTATGTGTTTTTTTTGGAGTTTGAGAAAAAAATGAGAAAAAAAGTGAGAATAGTGGAATGGGCTTTTCAATTTCTTAGTTAAAATTTAGAAAATGACAATTTCATTTTCTTGAAAAATTGTTAGAAAAAAAAATGTGACTAAACGGATTTTCAATTTTTTCATTTTCACATGAAAATTTTTCTAGAAAAATGGGATATTTTCTCCAACTAAACGCACCCTTAGGTTTGGGTTTCTAATTTTTATGAAATTTGGGTCTTTTTATTTTTTTCTATTAATAAATTAGAGGAATTGGATGAATGGTTTGTGTTATTTGAGTGTGAATTAAGTAGTTATTTATGAAGTAAAAAAAGTAGAAAGAAGGGAGTGACGGAAGGTGGTAGTTGATAGAGTGGTCGTGGTTTTTAGGGGTGGTGGTTTTGTGGCGGAGGTGGTTGTTTGGTGACGGTGGGATGGTGGATGGGTTTGATGATTGTTGGTGGGTTATCATAGTGGTGAGATAAGAATGAAGATAAAAGTGAGAAAATCTATATATGTGGTTTAAGTGAGAAAGAAAAAGAAAAAGTGTATTTGACTAGTGATGTTGAATGGCTTGTTGTTATGAAAGCTACTCCCTCCATCTCATTTTATAAGTCCATATTTGAAAAGTCAAAGTCTTTTTCTTCAGAGTTTGACTGTAATTATTTTTTTTTCGTGTTATATAATACTTGATACAAAATATATAAATTGATTTGTGTTTTAAATGTATTTTCATTGGTATACTTTTTATCAAGTATTATATAACACGAAAAAAAATAATTACGATCAAACTCAAAAGAAAAAGACTTTGACTTTTCAAACATGGACTTATAAAATAGAACGGATGAAGTATTTGTGTATATAATAAGATAGAGTAAATTGTAGAAATCGTCTTTTATGATTTGTCAAGACTACAAAAATTGTCCATGGTCTTTCATAAGTGCAATGGCCTCTCTGTGAAGAAAACTTGAGATGGATTTGGTCCTTTATATATGAAAGATTATAGACGATTTTTGCAAATCTTGGCAAACTAGATGGAGGAGGGCCGCGTGCATTTATAAAAAGTTCAAACTGCACGGATGTTTTTTTTGCAATATACTCTAATAAAATATATGAAAAGACAAACATACTTCACTTTTAATAGTTAATGTAAGTTAGCGTTAATAAATTTGGACCAAACTTGTAACGAGTGTTTCATTGTAGGACCGAATACAAGATTATTGAAACTATCGCACTAAAAGGGATCACCCGGCAAATCACAAAGAAAAAAATGTAGTTATAATAAAACCACAAGGGCCATTGGGTTAAGAAGAATGTTTAATGATGCAATAAAACAAAATTTTATTTTTGTACATGATTAAATTGAACTTTTAGAAAAGTATACTCACTTTTAGTTTAACAAAAATAACTTTATACTTACCGAGCCATTAGCCAATATATCTTCAATTTCCTCCCTAATCCATAACCGGCTATGCCTTTCAGGTTTATAGGGGTTCTCACGACGAACAATATTCATGCCCATTTCTTCTATATGGTTATGCATCCCCAACACCCCACGTTCAGAAATATTTATAAGAGATCTCTGCTCAAGAACTCTTAAGCCAGCTTCAGCAAAAAAATCCACGGCTTTCAAGAGCTATGACCGCATCCTCTTTCTTCCAACCTGTCAGTAAGCATGCAACATCTAGAAATATTTCCTTATAATCCTCCTCAAGACCATTATAGCTGAGTTCTAATTTTTCCATAGTTGCCTTTAATGGAATTTTTTTTAGTCTTTCTAGGGTATTTATCCATTGAGGCAATTTTTGACCAACAAGAAGTGAACCCAAAACTTTAATCGTTAATGGAAGACCATCAGCATATTGTACAACTTCTTTTGAAAGCTCTTCATACCCTTCAATCGGAATATCTTTAATAAATGCATACTTACTAAAGAGAGAAATCGCTTCCGCGTGAGATAACATGCTGACGTTAGTGCACTTCACTCGGTAGGCTAATAGAACTTGCTTATCTCGTGTGGTAATGATAACTCTACTTCCCAATTTGAACCAGTCAGGCTCGCCTGCTAATGCCTCAAGTTGTTCTATATCATCAACATCATCTAGAACAATAAGAACTTTTCTCCCACGTATCATCCTTTTCATCATGTTTGTTCCTTCATGAACACTACTTATAGTGATGATTTCTTTACTTAACACACTGTGAAGAATTTTTTGTTGCAACTCTTTCAAACCCAAAGAGGATTTTGAAACTTCCCTTACATTCTCAACAAAGGCTTTACCGTCGAACTGAATAGATATTCGATAAAAAACAGCTCTTGCCAAAGTTGTCTTCCCCCCACCTCCCATCCCCCATATTCCTATCATGCGGACTTCTTGAGCATCAAGTTCTAAAGATGAAAGGAAATCTTCTATTCGCGTTTCCATGCCTACTAACTTTCTGTCAACACTCGAACAACTAGAACATATCTTTTTGAAAATAACGTCAACAATTTCCTCGATCAATATGGATTCATCCCTATAACATTCATGAAGATCTAAATAATTAGCTCTCAATTAGTTTGATATAATATTAATTCATATAGCAAAGAAATTACCCTTTCAACTCTGACCCAACAAGTTTGCCTGCTTCATTCAAAGCGTCCATCCATTTCGTAGCAGCCTCGTCATTTTCATGTTTTTTAAAAGCTTCTCCAACCACCCCACTTTGGTTACGGATTTCCCTGGGCTCCACATGATAAAAGACTGGGTAAGCAATCCGCTCATCACTAGTCTTCTGACATTCCATAATATTGACAATCTCATCTAAGCACCAACGCGAAGATGCATAGTCCTTAGAAAATACAATGATGAAGAGTTTCGAGTCCTTAATAGATTTGATGAGCTGCTTGTCGATCGTTTTCCCTTTTTCAATTTTCTTATCATCCTTGTAAGTTTGAATCCCTCGTTGCACAAGAGCTTTATAAAGATGACTAACAAAGTTGTTACGAGTGTCTTCACCTCTAAAGCTTAAAAAGACATCATACTTGAAGCTCTTTTGAGTGGATGAAATTGAAGTTGAAGCCATTGAAGCTACTGTTGAAGGATTGTATGAAGAGCTGGATGAGATGAATAACCTTTAACTTCTAGAGCAATAAAATTTGAAGGCAAATGAAATAATGTTTCATACTGATCAAACAAAAGTTGCATTGATGTTCAAAAAAAAAAAAAAATGCAATTATGAACCTTCTTGTATTCAAGTTGAGATAAACAAAGATCACAAAAAGATAACTCAAAATGAAAACTCATTTTTCGAAATAAAGTATTTCAAAAATGATTTATCGTTATACTAAAAAGAAAACCTGTCTTTTTGTTTATTAAATGATTTTACGACAAGAAAAAGATGATTAATTTACCAAGACATGATCAAGCGTGGTTATTTCTTTATTTCTTAAATGATATCATTACCTAAATTTTAATGGATAACATTTTAAACTAGCTTCTCAGAATCCTTAATCATGCTAATAGTAACTATGTTATTCACATGAATCTTAACTACTACACAAACAAACCAGATAATCCGCATTGAGGCTAGAGGACTACTACTTTTAAACTTCAAGTTGTACATCTATTCATTTATTTTATTCCAACCAAGAAATTGTGAGCATTATTTGGTGTTTTTATTATTATTTATTTGATTTGTGAGATATGTTTGTACAAAATTGATATTTTTATATTTTTCAATAGATGGTGACCATAAATGTAAAAAGGGGTGAGTTTGGTGGTGTGATGAATAGTGATGTGATGCAAGCTCACATAAAGCTAGTGAAAGTGGTGACAATAATATCTAGCCTAATCATAAGATTCAAATACAAGTTGCAAATATGTCTCTTACACATCAAAATAAAACTTGTCATAGTTACCTATGTGTCTTTTACACATCAAAACACAACTTCATAAAACTTGTCATAGTTACCTATGTGTCTTTTACACATCAAAACACAACTTCATATGGTTACACACTTACACCTAAACCGAGATTTTTTGTTTGTGTTCTTAAGTAAATATCAACACATATTTATATTTATATTCATAGTTATATATTCTGATGTAATAAACTATACGTGTCTTAAATCACAGTAAACTCACTAATGATGATGTATCATGTATCATTCGGTTAATAAGTTTTAATAGTTGATGCGATGTTTTGAAACCCAGTTTGATTCGACCGGTTGAACCATTTTCGGTCGAAAAATAAGTCAATATGAACAAATTTGATTCTTGAGGTTCGAATATCCAATCTAAACCGCGGGATTTCATGTGATCCGAGTTGACCCGATTCACTAAAACTGGTCGGATTTTGTAGCTTTCTTTTTAAAAGTTATTTATATGAAAACCAATTTTTTTTCATAAGTGATTAACTCGGAATCGACACTACCACTAGTCAAGCACTTATATCTTTGTAGAAAAACTAAGTGGATATTCTTATTGACGAGGATGAAGATCATCGTGAACTTCGTTTGTTAAGTGGTTGTAGACTTAATGCATATCATACATCAATTACTTAAAAATAAGGTGTTTATAATAATTTTCGATACTATATTTATAATACATATGGTACATTCGAATTAATCGAGATGACGCATAATTGTTGTTTGATGTTGGAACTAATTAATTTTTTACATTTCTAACATTGGGTAATGATCCAGTGAGAACAAAACTTAAAATGAGAAGAATGAGAAATAATTATAACCACATATTTGAGATGCATCGACTTGAATTAGATGCATCTTTATTCATTTAGATGTATCACAATTAGTTTGAAAGTGATTTTGAAGTGAAAATGATGTAAAGTAGTACTAGCAACAAATTTGACCCGCAGAGGACGAAAAATACATAGGATTCGTCTAACTTGACGAAATGCATCTAATATATGTACGTGCATCTAATTTTTAGTTAGAAAATATATTATGATGCATTGAAAAGATTAGGGATGCACCTAATTCAAATTGATGCATCTCTAATGTGTAGTTATAATTATTTCTCATCCTTCTTATTTTAAGGATTCTTCTCATTTGATCCTTATTCTTTTAACATTTTGTATTAAATTATATGTTTTATAAACTTATATTGTGATTGCTATTGGACTCTTCAGAATTTATGTGTGTTTGGTATAAAATTGTGCATGTTTATACATGTTTGGGTATTTAAACTATTGCAGTTTTTTCAACTGAAGACCTGGTTGACCCCGTGATTGAACCTTTAAAACTAGTGACCTAATGACTCGACTATTTCTATTAAAGCATGGTGTTTAAAAAATTGGTTTAATGATTCATCATACACGTAAATAATGTTATAAACAAGGATTTTGCATGCTGTACTTTATTGAAGTTTTTGTTACTTTTTCCACTTCTTAAGGTTTTACACTAGGGTAAAATAACACTCGGCGCAGCTTCTAGGGGGGGGGGGGGGGGGGGGGGGCGGCCGATCCCCCGAAATTTTTTTTGCGATGTAGGGGTATATAGTTTTCTTGTAGAAAAATTTCGGTATTTTCGGTTTCGCCCCCCCCCCCCCCCCCCAATTTAATTCGGTTTCGACCCCCCATAGTGTTAGGAAAAAAAAAAATTTAGATCCCGACCCCCCACTCGAAATTTCCAAGCTTCGCCCCTGCTCGTCACAATATTATTTTATTAAGAGTAAAGTCTAAAATACATCTTTGTGGTTTGCTCATTGTCGCACAATACATTCATGTGGTTTTTTTTGGCACACAAACATCTCTCCGTTTGTAAAGTCAGGCACTATACATCCCTCCGTTTGTAAAGTCAGTCATACATCAATGAGGATTTTTTTTTTTTTTTTTTTTGAAATAAATTAAAAAGCGGCAAGCAAGGCTTGAACTCAAGTCTCTTGCTTTAAAAAACAACTCCCCAACTACTGGACTAGGCGTACAAAGGTGTTAATTTCATATTTGTTTTAACCATTTTTTCAATGAATTTATAGTATATTAACCGATTAAAGTATGGGCCGGCCGGTTCATGGTGAACCGGTACATTTCTTGGGGTGGGGCCAGATCTGTTGGACTCGTTTTTTCATGCACTTTTTGATGGATTTATAATCGTTTTTCGTGCTCTTTACTTCAAAAAAAAAATTGTTATATGCCTCGATTAAAGGAGCTTGTGTATCCTTACTTTTGCAATTCATGCTTATTTACACCTATAAACAATCAAATTGCCATAGCATTCTCAAATTCACATTGATTCATGTAACAATGTATATTAATTAAAAGGTAGTAAAAATATAAGTATTTAGTAATTCAAAACCATCTAATAAGGAGTACGAGACAAATATAATTGAGGGGTTAATTTTGGATGCTGAGCTTATGGATCGTGTTTTCAAAGTTCTTACCACTACTATCAAATGTATTCCTCATGGTTATCGGCTCGTTTTTTCCTAGGCATTAAAAACATTTCTTTACAAGGTGGTTGTCTAGTCCGATGCCTGGTCAGATTATTTTTTCACGATGCACACTTCAGGTGTGTAGGCCCAAGAATAGATAAGAACGTATGTCCAGGAATAGAAAAGCATTGCAACAAAGTTCTATCATGAAGTCACTGCCTACATGAGGGAAAGATGATGGTATTACAATGTTAGTTAAAAGTATGTTAAATGCTTCTGGGTTGCGGTCCTTTGGCCAGGGTAGAGGTAATTTTCTAGAGGAGATAACAACAATTAACACCAACATCAGACAGTGTGTTCACAAGGTGTCAGATGGGCACTTTACGATAGCAGTGAAAGTGTTATCCTCCTTCAGTACAGCTCCATACTGTGTTGAAACCATTAAAGCCTTGGAGGCTAAGCATCCTTACAAGCCACCCCCATCCATTTCAAGCAACACATTTCTGAGCCTCCCTTGTAGCACAGATTAACGACAACGTCTTTGGTTGCATTAAATCATTCCCTAAAGGTACTTCATATGGGAGAGATGGTTTGAAGGCACAACATATTTTAGATGCTTTATGTGGAGAGGAGTCTCAATTGTTAATTTATGGTTAGCGGGAAGGTGTCTGCCTATTTTGGCCGAGTTTGTTGCATTTGCTCGTCTCACGACCTTCCTTAAACTAGATAATGGGATTCAACCTACAATAGTAGGCACTATATGGAGACGTTTGGTTTCCAAGGTTGCTATAAATGGTGCGGGTAAAGAAATGTCAAAGTACCTTAGTGATTTTCAGTTTGGCATCGGAGTGTCGGGTGGCGCCGAGGCTGTTTTACATAGCGTCAATAGGGTGTTGAGTGAATATCACAATAACGGGTCTCTTGCAATGCTTGTTTGTGGATTTCTCGAATGCATTTAACCTTGTGGATAGATGGACATTACTCCACGAGGTTAGGGTGGGGTGTCCCTCTATTTATTGGTGGGTTGATTTCTTATATGGGTATGTAGTGAGATTATATATAGGAGACACACATATATGGTCTGCCACTGGGGTACAGCAAGGCGACCCATTGAGACCTCTTCTTTTTGCTCTTATATTGCACCCATTAGTACATAAAATCAAAGACAGTTGAAAGTTTTCCCTTTATGTTGGGTATCTTGATGATGGGACCTTTACTGGAGGCTCAGAAGAGGTGGCAAGAGTGTTAGACATTATAAGGGCGAGTGGTTCAGGTTTGGGTCTTGAACTTAATACCAACAAAACACAGATATTTTGGCCCTAGTGTAATGGTATGAAGCTTTCTTAGGGTTTATTTCATGTCGATATTCGGAGGCCATCATTGGGTGTAAAGCTTCTTGGGTGAGCTGTTAGTAGAGATACAGATTTTATTAGTGGGTTAGCTATAAGGAGAGCTACGAATGTTGTTGATTTGACGAGTCTTCTTCTACGGTTACATGACACATGGAGTAAGCTCCTTTTGCTTCGATCATGTATGGGTTTTTACAAACTCTTTTTAATGACTTGTCAACTTGTAGTGGTTTATGGAGGAGCTTTCTTTGGAGAGTTACAATGGCGACTTGCTTCTTTACCCATTCGATTTGGTGGTTTGGGTTTGTACTCGGAAAAAGTGGTTTTCTCTTATGCTTTTGTGGCCTTGAGGCCCCAATATTGGGTGCTACAAGACCATATCTTACGTGACAATGACATATGTGGCATGGATGGTGATTATGTTTGTGTTATGGCTTATCTTTGTGATATGATTCCAAGCTTTGATTTTAGTGGTTTCATAAGGACATCGCCTCCTCTAAAGTCCAACAAACACTAGCGAGTGCTGATTTTAGTGAAATGGTCCAGGATATGCAAGTCACTTTGACATGACTGTGATACAAAAAGTTTTTTTTAAAAGTATACGCGCACCACATGCTCTACATTTTCTACTAGCTATCCCTATAGACAGGTTAGGTCAACATATGTCATCGGTGGAATATCATATTATCCTTAAGTATCGCCTCATGATTCCATTATTTTCGGTTGATGAGATATGCCCCGTTTGTCAAGGTATGCTTGGATTCCTTTGGCGAACATGTGGTTCATTATAAAGAGATTTCGGGCTTCAAGTACCGACACAATATGGTTAGAGACATCCAATTTTATGTTTGTAGGAGTGTCGGGATCTCCGCCTAGAATGAAGCACCTGTGAACTGTGAACTTTTGGCTGACTCGTCAGATGGAAGATCCACATTGAGACCGGCTGACATTTTGGTCTTTGGATGGGTGGGAGAGAAACATGCTTGTGTGGATCTGACTAGGGTTTCTCCTCTCATAGGTTTGAGTAGTCAGGGTCTTACAGTTGGATATCCTGCTTTGAAAGCCGCTTCATCCACAGTGACAGAACACAAGAAAACATGCATTGAAATCAACACGTGTTTATTCCTTTCACGTTTGATACATGTGGTTTCCTTTCTCCTAAGGCGGGGGAGATACTCAACAGAGTCCAACAAGTTATGAACAGTAATGTTATGACACTAGGATCCAAAAATGTTCTTGTTAAAATAATTAATTTTGCAATCCAAAAAAGGTTACGGCACAGCTTGTTGCTCATTTGCATTTCACCACTATATAAATTCTATTTTGATCGGACATTATAAAAGACACTAACAAGGATATGTATGAAATAAGTATAATGGATGATAGTAAGAGGTGTAAATTGAAATATTGAATAAAAATTATTAATTTATCTCAAGAATATAATAAAACGATAAAATTTATAATAATATTTAGTTCATTTTAGCCGTAATTCAATATCATTTTTAATGGTGGGCCTTGTTTGTAAACAAGGGATAATTCCATATACTCAATATAAATATGAAAAATTGTTATATATACTTGAAATACATCTTTTATATAATAAAAGAATTACATCATTTCGTAGTGTATTTGCAAAACCCTTCTCATTGAAAAAAAATTGGACTAATAGAAAAGCTCGATTTTGTCACGTAGGCGAAATTGAGCGACGTGATTGGTCAATTAAAAGTCAAAATTGAATTGATTTTGGTCAAACTTTAATAAATTTGGTTGAGAAATTTGGCTGAGAAAAAAATACATAAAAATATTTGTATCAAATTTGTGAAAACTAAAACTTAAAAAAAGAGGAAGTAATTAATAAAACTTTAGTGGTTGAATTTTACATAAGTTATATAGAGCTAAGTGTAAAATTACAAGTTTCTATATTTTTTAATAACTTTAGAAAAAGAACAAATAACCCCTTATACTTTATACCCCCTATATTTTATAATATGAACTTTGTTTAAAATTACATGAGTATTAGTATTATTTTCAAGTTTTCATCTATTAAAATTACAAAATTTTGTAAATACATTACTTAGTTTTAATATACGTTAAATATTTTTTTAAAACTAATATTAATTTTAGACTTTCTTGCTTTAAAATATTCTTTTTACTATATACGTTAAATAAGGACTTATGTTATTTTTTATTAAGTTTAATTTGTGGGTACACGGGCTTGAATATTAAATACGGCTAAACTGTTGTTAACGGAAATATGAATATCAAATGTAAGATCGGATTACTGCGATATGAAAATAAATATACGCTATTATACTTATAATAACAATTCATAAAATTCTTATTTAAAGTTTATATATGGATGTCTAGAAAAACATTTTTAAAAAACTTTACGGAGCATATTTTAAGTTCATCAACACTGATTATGTACTACTAAACTCGCACATTTTGTACAACATGATATGAATAGTTAAAGTTAAACAACAACAACAGCCTCAACATCTATGTCAGTTAAACAAGTTAAATCTTTCAACTAACAAATTTATTTACAAAATATTATTTCAATAGATATTAATACATAATAAAAAATCTTGAATAAACATTAGTTGTATTTATATCACAATTTTAACGGGTAAATTCTCATATGTACATATATTAAACTAAAAATTTAAAATAAATTTGATTTATGTGTAAACCCGTGCGTGCACGGGACTTATAGCAAGTGTTTTGAACGCATGATATACAATATATTTAAAGTATGTTTTGGATAAATATGTCATTATAATGTTTTAGTCGGGTATATTGACCCTAAACAAATATTTTATTGTGTTTAAGTATTTGCCGAATAATGATTACTCATGCAATTATTTTGTTATTTGTTAAATGTTGATAGTTATTTAGGTACTGCATTTTTTAATTTGCCAAACGTCAATGTTTTAAAAATCGTGAATCGGTAGTCGGGCGGTCGACCACCCTGCAGCGATTAATCGGTCAAGGCGGGATTAATCGGTGATTAATCGGATTAGCATTTCCTGCAAGTTTAGGTTTACTTGATTCACTCGTGTAATGATGAAGAGAGATAGTGTATTTTTATCATTTAAGAACTGCTATAAAAGTAAATATAAAAAAAAAGCAACAGAAAACAATAGATAATATAGGAGCAAGCATACATACTGTAAATGGTGATCAGTATATGTGTAAAATAACATTTTTAAGAGAATACCTGTAAGATTGCTTTCTTTAGCTCCTCTCCTTTGCAAAAACAAGTGTTCAAACTTTGATTGATTATGAAAGTTGTGAAGAAAAATGAGTTTAAGATATAGCCTATTTATATAAATTTAATACTATTATCTTTTATATCCATTCAAATTTGATGGATGTTCCATAGGACCTACACGTTTTAATGTTGACGCCAAAGCAAAATTCCTAGCCATATATATCAGCTGCCTTATCCGATTACATGGCCCAATTCTAGATAGAATTTTACTTTTTTTTTTTTTTTTTTTTTTTTTTTTTTTTTTTTTTTTAACAATTCTTTATATTATATGAAATCATCAAAACGAGTCGAGCTTTAACAAAAAACGAGTAGAGCTTTTAATGAGCTACTCGAGCTCGTGCTCGTTTAGCTCGAGTCGATCTTGATAATGTCCAAGCTCGAGTGGAGCTCAAACAAATTGTAGAGCTCGATTAATTTCACGAGCCGAGCTTTTAAAACTAGTATTTAGCTCTGCGCGTTCGAAAGATCATATAATTATTTGAGCCGAAATATTCAAATTAACAAGCTACTTGAACTAAATGAGCCGAACGAGCAAATCAAGCCACGTATATAGTTTCAAAATATTTTGATTGTAAAATTTTAGTTACTATTAGTATTATTGGTTAAATATATTATAAAACCAAAACTAATATATGTTAACCTCCATACTTCCTTCCTTGGGCGATGTGGGATAAATTCCTATTTCCATATTTATATTTCAAGTGCCTCACTTTGAGATACGATATCTCATTCATATTACCTCTATTAAATAGTATCCAAATTTTGCAAATGATCATTTTGCAAAACATTTTCCAGCAATTTCTTCAAGCCGAATTCAAAAAACTCACAAATAATAATCACTCACCGAGAACCAAAACTTCTAGTGCATCATTAAGCTAGAAACTTCCATTTTTTTCCCCTGCAATGAGTATTTGGGATTAAACGAATACATGTATCAAATCAAAACTGATGATACTTATCCATAAATTACCATTGTCAACGAAAAGTATGACAATTCAAAGCAAAAGTTGATATATATTAATCAAGAAAGAAACAATATAAGCAATTTCACAATAATTAAGAAAATCATATATCAGGTGACATGTTTCATGTGCTTAAAATTTGTATACTAACGTTTGTAGAACTGAATGCAAGTAAATGATAAAATGCTCACCAAATCTCACCTGCACTCAAAACAATCACTAAGACAATTACTCCAAGTGGGATGGACTGAAAGTTGGCAAGTTCGATCCATTTATAATGATCAAGGTGGGGGCTAAATATTCTCCTAATGGGTCAAATGAGCTGAAACTGCTTTGACGGGTTACTTACCATCGCATATTCCCAGCTCTAAAAGTCATTCGCTTTACAAATATTAATCATTACATAATTTTGTAACAAGATAGTTTTGGTAATCATTTGTGACACAATCCGATTAAATCTGCACCACCCATTCCAACCAGAACCTGCTTTGACCTGATAAGTTATTGTAACAAGATAGTTTTTGTATTCATATTTAACCTGACCCGTTTGAGTGCACAAAACTACCCATTCTGACCAGAGCCTGTTTTGACCTATTATTTACACGCCAAAATGCCACCTTTAAACGTCATCCTATTCACATAAATTAAGTTAAGGCAATACAAATAGTTATTGTAATCTTATCTAACCAAACTGTTTTTATCTGCACGGAACTACCCATTTTGAACTGAACCGGCTTTAACGTGTTACTTACCCAACCTTATTGCCACCTCTAGTCCGAGAAGTCAAATCTAATGCAATATATAAGATCGAATAATGAAATTAGTAGATGAATTCTACCTATCATTTCAGTTCTGTTCACATCTACCATAAACTTTCTTAGCTAAAACAAGAAGGTGTCTAGGTAAAACTAGGGTTTAAAAACTGTAATTACAACCAAGTAAAATAACTTATCTGCATATTATTTGAAATGGAGTTTTTAATAAGGAATCCCAAACACCCCTTAGTGAATAACTACACGTCTACACTACCATATTACATAAAAAATTTACATGTGACTAAAGATGCAGATATATCCTATTGATCAAAATCAATAACATAAGTAGTTCTTAATGTCACATAGATACATCCTTATCCTTATTTTCACTATTCCTATTCATAAACTGATGATATAAAAAAATTACCAAGTTATAAAAAACTATGCACACATTAACATTCAATTATAAGATGGGATTGTTTGAGTAATCGAAATACTACAACTCACAAAAAGATCATATATATCGCTCAATCAATTTTTCATTATTCAACTATCACTACACATTACGCACACTAAAAGGTAAAGCGTGATTAACTTTACAGATTATAGTTGTCGACTACGTGCTAGTTTTGTTGTACGTTGACTCCTACGGTCCTACCAACTTTGTTGAATGAGCTAATCCAACACTTAATATGTTCAGAAAAACATAAAAACGAAGGCTTCCAATCGAGTTACTGTATCAAGTTACGCGTAATCCAAAAGGTCAACGGTTATGTGTTTACTGTTTGAAGTTTAAAGTATATAACACTATATAACTGATCAATTTCAACGGTATTTAACCGAATTCAACGAATTGAGGAAAGTCAATTTCAACGGTGTTTGAACTTTGAAGTATATAACAGATGAAGTTATAAATGTTACATAAATTATCCGCCAACTATTTTTTATCTTCAACTTTTATTTGAAAGGCAAATTATACTAAACAAAACAAACAACATACACACAATGGCATCCACATTTAACAAGATGGTTAAGAACAACATAAAAGCTTTGACTAGATACAAAACTAACATAAGACAAACAACACAATAATGATACAAAACTACAATAGCCTAACTGACTCAAATGAAAAGAAAACCACAATGCCTCTGCCTCAAAATCATGCTGGACCCACGAGCCAATAAGATACCAAAATCCAAACACACTATTGCTGCAATAAATAGTGATAGAATATTGTCCCAATTGTGTAGAAGGCCTCAAATGCCGCAGCTCCACTTCCACCATCAGATGCAAGCCCCCAATATCACAAGTTAATCCGGACCCACGAGCATTTAGGCCAAACAAACCATTAGAAAAGCTTAAAAAAATTCCAGAGTTTTCTGTCCAACTGTTCCAATTAGCACGCATTGATGTATAGCGGGCTCTAATCCCACGATTTAGATATGCACAACCTTTTTTATGCGAATGAACCGAATCCACATTAGTATTGACCACTTTGTTACTCCATTTAGAAATGGCCCAAATAGCACATTGAAATACCGCATGCACAACCTTTTTTGTCCGATGACATCCATTAAGACTAATCCTACCAAGAGCAATATCCGATATAGAAAACGAAGGGAATGTGACCGGAGGGTCGAGACCCCCACCAACTCCAAATCTTCAGTCTCACATAATGGACACAAGCAGGAGGCAAGAGGGGCACCACTGCACGGTTTGACATTTTTATCTTCATTTTTAGATTACTAGTAACTGCACTTAACACATTTGGATAAGGTCCAACAATACTTGTTCACTTTTCACAAATCACATATACTTGAACTATTAAAAGAAGCAAAGCTGAACCCCTGATAATAAGCTGACCCTTTATTAGACCTTTTAAATTCATTTGAACGACCTTTTTGATACAAAACTGACCCTTTAGTGGTCCTCTTCAATTCATTTGAACCTGTCTTAATTAAATCTGGCCCTAATAAATTGATTTGAACCCTCTGTTTGTGCAAATAAACCTTTACATGAACTTGTTGTTTAATAATTAACCCATTTAATTAAGACAAATGTAAGGGGTCAAAATGAATAACATAATTAAGACAATCAATAGTGATGTGTGACAAAGACACAATATGACTACACAAATTGCAAAATAGAAACCGGTTAGGCGCTGGTAGTTTCTTATCACTGAAATGTGTTATCCGGTAAAGTTCAATTTAAATCTCAGCAAAATTTGATGAAAGCCAGTAGTTTGACTCACAAGTCAAATAATTTATGTTTGATGATTTCATCCACATGTAGAGCTTATTTGTGTGAATCAAAACTTGTATATGATATTACATCACTTATAACACTTTTTAAGTTTACTTTTATCATGGTCATCTCCAGTCTAATAGAACATTTTCATCAAAAAAAGAGTTTGAGTTTCTAATGAAGTCAACTGTGTTTATTAAACTCCATTGATTTACAGTAATTAGTACAAATCCAAGATAGGGATCATACTGTAATCTAAGAGTAATAAAAAGTACAAATATAGTAATACTAGAAGATAAAAGAAATCATAATTTGAAACACTTCTTTACAAATGATCGTACTTTTGGGAGTGTACCGGATAATTACTATCAATGATCAAAATGGATGCGCCAAGATCACTTGAAAATAATCAAAAATCAACAATGATCCTTTGATTCATTTAAGTTATGCGATGAAGAATAATTGGGCTAAGTATGGTTTGAAAAAGATCATGATGAATGACAAAGGTTTTTTCTTTTTTAAATTCGATACTCAAGCTGGTTTAGAATCTGTTTTGGAAAATGGACCTTGGATGATTCGTAAATCTCCAATCATTCTCAAGAAATGGTCTATTGGTACTAGCTTATGTAAGGAAGAGTTGACTCGCATTCCGATATGGGTTAAACTGCATGATGTGCCGCTCCAAGTCTTTGAAGATGATGGTATTAACTTGATTGCTTCATTTATTGGCAAACCTATTATGTTGGATTCGTACACAAGTTCTATGTGCAAGGATTCTTGGGGTAGAAGCAGTTTTGCTCGGTGTTTAATTGAAGTGGGTTCAGTGGATGAGCTCGTAGAAGTTATCACTATTGGTGTCCCCTCTCTTATAGGGGATGGTTTTACTAAAGAATCTATCCGGGTTGAATATGAATGGAGGCCTCCTAGGTGCACTTTATGTAAGATTTTTGGGCACATCTATGAGCATTGTACTAAAAAAGAGACTACTCCCCCTGTTGTTACTACTTCAAATGTGGTTCCTCCTGCTTATGATGGTTTCCAAAAGGTGAGTCGTAAGAAGAAAAAAGGTAAAAGCCAGTCTGGTATTGTTGGTACTTCTGTCAAACAGACTATCAGGTATGAGCCAAAGAAGACTACTAGTGAACCTAAAAAGGTAGCTACTAGTAGTGTGCCTACTTCGTCATCTAAGTTGAAGTCTAAAGGTCTCTCCTCTAAGGGGGGTGAAGTGTCTACATCCAACCCTTATGATGTTCTAGCTACTGATGAAGATGGTGAAGATGATTGTGTTGATAATGTGTTTGATGAATCAGCTAATTTATTCCCTAATGTTGCTTATGGTGGAAGTTCTTCTTTCACGGATGATGCTGCTGGTTAGCTTGATTTGTTTTTGTTTTTGGTTTAGGTTCATTTTGTTTCTAGAGTTGTCATGAGCTTTTGGCATGTCAGAAGCTCTAGGTTAGTTGTCTATCAAGCTGTATTTGCTTGAGGTTAATGTGGTATTCAGCCACATTCCATTTGTACTCAAACGTTTTGGTCTTAATATATTTACCAGGGTGCAGGATTACTCCCCTTTACCCAAAAAAAATAAGTTATGCGATGAAGAATCTAAGCACATGAAAGCAATCAACAATGCCTGGTGAAAAAAAAATCATAAACAATTGCATCAAATTAGAAAAAATAACGTTTCAATGGAAAACAATGTCAGGATTGAAAGTAAAAACATATATAAAACAGACACATTAGATGGGTCTGTCAACTGCGTCATTTATGGGCCGCTGCTTAAATTTCCCATGAGTATAGCGCTTGTAGACCTTTGGTGATATAACACATTTCATCTTACCCATGTCGTTTGGAATGTCTCGTAAACGGCTACAATTCGTTATAATTAGCGTCTCTAGAGATTCTATTCGGCCAAGATCATCGGGTAACTTCTTTAGCAGCAAACATGATTTAAGTTGAAGAGATTTGAGATGTTTCAACTTACAAATGCTATCTGGAAGATTTCTAATCTCTGTAGATGAAAAAATTAGCTCCTCTAGACAATCTAACCGGTCAAGGTTCTTGGGCGCTTCTGGAATACCACCTTCAAGTGTAAGCTTTCTTAAACATCGTAAACCGCAGATAATATCTGAAAAAGAATCGATGTTTATGCGAGCACCGAAACCTAGAGAAATAAGCCTCTCAAGATTTCCAAATGATGAAGCTGGGTCTTCTTTATAACAACAGGAAAACTGAAACTCTGGCCAAGTATTGTCGGGATCATCTGCAATCAGATGTAACTCAGATAAAGAAACAACATCAGGTGAATCAAGCTCTTTGTCAAACTCTAAGGATTTAAACCTCCCACAATGACTGATGTCTAAGTAGAGAAGCTTTTTCAGACATTCTGCAGGAGCATTAATTTCTTCCAAATCATAACAATTTCTAAGATATAGCCATTGCAGATTTGGAGTCAGCCCAAGGTCAAAAGTCCTCAACTTTGCATTGTCATTGAGTTCGAGATTTACGAGCTTTGGACATTCAGCGGGCATCTGAAGTTCTACCATATCAGTACACTTGTTGAGACTTACCATCCCAAGATTTGGAGTAATCCCGAGGTGAAGGGTACTCAACTTTAGATTACTGAGGTTGAGATAAACGAGCTTTGGACATTCAACGGGCATATGAAGTTCGACCATATCAATGCACTTTTGGAGGCTTAGCGTCCCAAGATTTGGAGTAATGCCGAGGTGAAAGGTCTTCAGCTTTAAATCACTAAGTTTGAGATTAAAGAGCTTTGGACATTCAGCGGGCATATGAAGTTCGACCATATCAATACACTTTTGGAGGCTTAGCGTCCCAAGATTTGGAGTAATCCCGAGGTGAAGGGTCTTCAACTTTAAATCACTAAGGTTGAGATTAAAGAGCTTTGGGCATTCAGCGGGCATACGAAGTTCGACCATATCAGTACACTTTTCGAGGCTTAGCCTCTCAAGATTTGGAGTAATCCCAAGGTGAAGGGTCTTCAACTTTAAATCACTAAGGTTGAATTCAAAGAGCTTTGGGCATTCAGCGGGCATACGAAGTTCGACCATATCAGTACACTTTTCGAGGCTTAGCCTCTCAAGATTTGGAGTAATCCCAAGGTGAAGGGTCTTCAACTTTAAATCACTAAGGTTGAATTCAAAGAGCTTTGGACATTCAGCGGGCATACGAAGTTCGACCATATCAGTACACTTTTGGAGGCTTAGCTTCACAAGATTTGGAGTAATCCTGAGGTTTAGGGTCTTCAACTTTAAATCACTAAGGTTGAGATTAAAGAGCTTTGGACATTCAGCGGGCATGTGAAGCTCAACCATATCAATACAACTGTAGAGTCTTAGCGTCTCAAGATTTGGAGTAATCCCGAGGTGAAGGGTTCTCAACTTTAAATTACTAAGGTCGAGATATCTAAGTTTTGGACTTTCAGCGGGCATGCAAAGCTCAACCATATCAATACACTTTTGGAGTATTAGCGTCTCAAGATTTACGAGGTTTGGACATACATCTGGCATACGAAGTTCGACCATATGAGTACAGTTATAGAGGCTTAACGTCTCAAGATTTGGAGTTATCCCGAGGTGAAGGGTCCTCAACTTTAAGTTACTGAGGTTGAGATTAACGAGCTTTGGACATTCAGCGGGCATTCGAACTTCGACAATATCAGTAAAGCCCCAGAGGCTTAGCCTCTCGAGATTTGGAGTAATCCCGATGTGAAGGGTCCTTAACTTTAAATTACCGAGGGCGAGAGATCTGAGTTTTGGACTTTCAGCAGGCATGTGTAATTTTTCCAATATATTAGAACCATAGATATGTAACTCCTTTATATTTGGAGTAACCTGAACTTCTACCACATCATCACAATGTTCAAGAATTAGTGTCTCAAGATTCGGAGCCACACTAAGGTCAAGGGTCCTCAACTTTGAATAGGTGAACTTTAGGAACTTGAGCTTTAAACAAGCCTGTCAAAAGCAACAAAAAATGGAAAGATAAATGTTGGTTAAATATGACAGACAAATAGGTGATATACCATCATAATGAATTATGCAAAACAACCAATCAACCATTATTCTACCTTTTCTTCTCCATCTTTCCAAAGTTGAACGATGTTGCTGTTATGCATTTCAAGTCCAACAAGATTTTTTGCTTGAAATGTTTTTGGTAAACTTGGAAAAGGATAATAAACCCATCTCAGAAATTGTAAGGCATTTGGAAGGTGTAGACTATCTTCATCAAAGTTCCAGTTGCTAGCATCCTCTTGACATACAGATGCGGATTGCAATTGAAGAAATCTAAGTTCCATCATGTTTGCGAGACCGTTCAGTAAAATTTCAAAATTTAATCTACGTGCATCCAGTGTTATACTTTTTGTTGCTTGGGTACCCTGTAATTCAAATAGGAGTGACCATGAGATTTGTTTCGTTACAAAAGAAAATGTATATGTATTATAACCACTTTTTCATATATCTACTTTATGAAGTTAATTTCTCGAATTGAAATGAAATGTTTAGGTTAGGGCTTCTTATTTTTATAAAATCTGGGTCTTTCGTTTTTTCTATTAAATTAGAAGAATTGTTTAGATTTGATATTCTAAGGTTAGGGTTTACAATTTTCGTTAAATTGACATTCTAAGGTTGTGGTTTCCGGGGGTGGTGGTTGAGTGATGATTGTTGGTGGATTATCTTAGTGAGATAAGAATAAAGAATAAGTGTATTCGACTAAGGGTGTTAAATTGCTTGTTATCATGGAAGCAATTTTGTATATATAATAAAACAAACTTTTGTTTTTATACAATGACTAAATTGAACTTTTAGAAAAGTATACTTAGTTCAACAACTAAAATAACTTGATACTTACCGAGTCATTAGCCAATATATCTACAATTTCCTCCTTAATCCATAACCGGCTATGCCTTTCAGGTTTATTGGGGTTCATACGACGAACAATATTCTTGCCCATTTCTTCTATATGGTCGTGCATATCCAGCTTGCCATGTTTAGAAGTTATAAGAGATTTCAGCTCAAGAACCCTTAAGCCAATTCTAGCACGAAATCCACAGCTTTCAAGCACTGTGACTGCATAGTCTTTCGACAAACCTTTAAGTATGCATGCAACATCTAAGAATATTTCCTTGTAATCCTCCTCTAGATCGATATAGCTTAACTCCAAAACTTTCATAGTTTCATTCAATGGAATTGTTTCTAGTCTTTCTAACGCATCTTTCCAGTCAAGATCATCTTTGCCACATAAAAACGAACCTAAAACTTTGATCGTTAGGGGAAGACCAGCTGCGTAACGTACAACTTGTTCCGATAGCTCTTTGTACCCTTCAACTGGAATCTCTCTCCCAAATGCATACCTACTAAAGAGACGCATTGCTTCCTCATCGTCTAACAAATGTACATCACGAATCAAGTTCACTTTGTGTGCTATTAGTACTTGTGCATCCCTAGTTGTTATAATAATTCTACTTCCCGGCTTAAACCAACTATGGTCACCGGCTAACGCCATAAGTTGTTCTATCTTATCAACATCATCTAGAACAATGAGAACCTTTTTACCACACATCTTCTTTTTCAGCATGCTTTTCCCTTCAAGAACACCACTTACGCTGACGCCTTGATCAGATAAAACATCCGAAAGTACTTGTTTTTGTAATAACTTCAAACCAGACATAGACGGTTTTGATTCTTCCCTGATGTTTTCAACAAAGCTACAACCTTCGAACTGAAAGGATATATGATCATAAACAGCTCTGGCCAAAGTCGTTTTGCCCGCACCTCCCATCCCCTTGATCCCTATCATGCGAACATCGTCAACACCTAATTCTAAGGATGAAACAGCATCGTCTATCCGGGTCTTCAAGCCTATTAAGTTTTCATCAACACCCGCATTAATAAAACGTAACTCTAATGATATCTCTTCAACAATCTTTTGAATGAGTTTAGCTTCATGCCTGTATGTTAAAGAGCCCGATACACAATCAATTTCAGATCTATAACACATAAAACCGTAAATGAGTTAATGACATACTAATATAATAATGAATCATTTTCGACCTTTCAAAAATGGATTAATTGTGAGTTAGAAGTTGACAATACAATAAGAGATGCCATGGGTAGGTTGGGTAATTTTCATTAAAAGTTGGTTAAAGATCGATAACTGATATAACTATGTTACAACAATAAAAATAATAATTTTTTGCTAAAAATACACCTTGATGACTTTCGACCCATTTGACTCGTTTCATATCTGGCTAAAGATTTCATGTGCCAATTTGACCCGTTGAGATGTAATGTGAAACAATTCAGCCAATAATAGATCAGGCAAATATTACATATGATGGAAGAAATTACCCATAAAAAATGTTCTTCAATTCCCATCCAGCGAGATCAGCAGCTTTTTTCAGAGCTTCTCTCCATTTCCCAGCAGATTCATCATTTACATATTTATTAAAGGCAACTTCAACAACCCCACTTTGCTTGCGGACTTCCGTGGGCTCAACATAGAGGAACACGGGATAAGCAGTATGCTCACTCATCATCTGGCATTCCATAATTTTCACAAGCTCATCTAAACACCAAGAAGAAGAAGCATAGTTCTTGGAGAAAACAATAATATAAAATTTCGAGTCTTCAATGGCTTGGATAAGCTCATCACTAATGGTTTTCCCTTTTCTGATTTTCTCATCATCTTTATAAATTTCAATGCCTTTTTGCTTAAGAGCATTATAAAGATGATCAACGAAATTCTTACGAGTGTCTTCACCTCTAAAGCTTAAAAAGACATCATACTTGAAGCTCTTTTTAATGGATGAAGTTGATGTTGACACCATTGAAGTTACTATCAAAGGATTGTATGAAGCAGCTTGATGATATGAATAACCTTTAATTTCTAAAGCAATGATCAACAAGACAATCGTAATGTGAAGGCAACTGTGTTTTTGTGGAAATAAAATTTTGAATAACGTGGAGACATAAAAACCTCTTAATTGGTCAAATGAAATAATGTTTCATACTTAAAACAAAAGTTGCATTTATGATCCTTCTTGTATTCAAGTTGTGATAAACAAAGATCACAAAAATATAAAGATAAATAATCTTAAACATTCATTTTTTAATCTCAAGATTGAAACTCATTTTTCAACATAAAATATCTCAAAAATGATTTATCATTAGGCTAAAAAGAAAACCTGTCTTGCCTTTCTAAAAAAAATAAAATAAAATAAAATAAAAAAGAAGAAGAAAACCTGTCTTGGTAAATTATTCTATTTGATCGAGGTCCATATGATTTCTTTAAACATTATTTGTTATAGCAGAAATGTAAGACAAGAGAAAGATGATTAATTTACCAAGACATGATCAAGCGTGGTCATTTCTTTGTTTCTTAAATGATATCATTACCTAAATCTAATGAATTACAATTTAAACTAGCCTCTCAAAATCCTTAATCATGCCCTAATAGTAACTGTGTTATTTACATGAATATTCACTACTACACAAACAAACCATATAATCCGCATTTAGGCTCGAGGACTTTTCTTTTTAAACTTCAAGTTGTACCTCTATTTTCATTTCCCTACATCAATAAGTTTGCTTCAATAAAGTTTGTTTTTATATGGGACCATTTCTTTAATTTCAGTCTCATTTCCCTACACCAATAATTCTTCAATAAATTTCCAATTTTCTATGTCATTTTATATATGAAATATCATGGCAATTTATGGCCAGATTAGTCCCAAAAAAAATCTACAAATGAGATATCTTAGGGAAAAAAAATGCTTTACTGTATTTTATATCTAACTTGAATTTTTTACATAAATTCTCTACTTTATAGTCTAAATGTCTAATATCAAAAAAATTCTACAAATGTTGATAACCATATCAAACAAATTGCTAACTGATAGACAACTTCTTTTGATAATCAGTGTTAGAATCGGTAAAGAGCTTTTGTTTTAGAATCCTTACGGATTGACTGTGAAAAACAAATTTCACAAATATAGTTTAACGCCAATATGCTCATGGATTATCTTTCTTGGAACGGTTTGAACCCATGTATAACATCCCGAAATTTTCCTATGATTAATACAATATCTAATAACCATTTTTACGGATAAAATTTTTCGTTTTATTCAACAATAAGACTAACCAATACGTTTTAACTTGATTCACGACCTTGGCAAGCAAACCCACCGACAAGTTAATATATAACTTGTACACATATTGATTTTCACTAGCAACCATTCTAAATGACTCCAAACGAGGCAACAACACCCAACCCATTTCTTTTCTATTATGGCCTTGTGTCCTACGGCTAACAAACATTTTTTTTTTATATATATTGTCACTTAAAGACTCAATGCACCCCTAGTTATGTTGTTTTTAAGTCGCGAGACATGTTTGCTTTAGCTCATTTATTTCCAAACTCGACACATGACATATCTATTTTATTACACGACCTGTCTAAGCTCACTACTAAGAATCAAGTGTGACAACTCACTATCATTTATTCGATCATTTGATGGCTTAATATTCGACCAAGCTTAGCTCAAAAATCACATTTTTGCCTAGTAATGTGCTTAGTTCAAACTCCACCTCCATACTCATATTTTTTTTCTTTTCCCTTGTTTCCTATCAGTATAACAGTCACAACCCTATAATACTTTTCCTAGTTTACTACACGAAGTCTATTCTTCATTTAATATCTAAACTAAACCTACAGGTACTATGAGCAAAAGCAAAAAGTAACATTTCCCCTTTTATCCACCCATTGCATCGAACACCCCAATAAACATAGACAACAGCAAGCCACCCTATCACTTTCTAGCTAAACTACAAAATTAAACCAACTCTTGATATTGTTTGGTTTCTTTATATCGACTAAACAAGAAGGACCACACCATGTGACTTCCTACAAGCTCACTTACAAATCACATGAACCCATTATTCTTGACATATAATTGACAAGCGAAGTGACAAATCCATGTGCTAACTCTTGCATGCCATGACACATTCTTTGTTTCCTTTTTCTTTTGATTTTCGACAGAAGCAAGGACAAGCACCATGCTGGTTCTTTTCTTCTTTTGCCCACTGCCATACGAATACAAACCACCTCCAATGCTTGCAAAAATCTGAACTAAACATACCTCCCTTATTTCACCTCTCGTATGACATGTTACTAAGTTTCCACGAATACCATTTATCATCCAAAATTCATCTATGTTACTGTATGCCAACTGACCTAAGCAAACCCATACACACATGTTTTTAGTAACTTGTTCACTTGGTTGTAAAGTTTCATATGAATCCAAAGGCACCTCAACTTTCCACAATCGCTAAGATACATTCTTTAGGGACTTCCTGACTGAACGAATACTCTAAGATAACGCAAGCACCTACATAACATTCGTTTCATTGTAATTGGATAGAAGCACTTATCCGACATTTGTAATAATCGAGATACAATCACACTCCAAATCTTGCAATATTCCTGAACTCATTCGACACTTGTTCATTTGATGAACATTCACACGCCACCTCCAATATAGCCCAATCCAGAAACATGCAAACATTCTATCCCTGCTCCTTATCACGTTCCTAATGGTGTACTTAAAGGCTACATGCTGATCGACATCCTCACACAACATAAAATCACACCTCTCCTCTTCCCACTTCCTGGCCATAAAGTGAGGTTCACCTCTACCATCCTTACAGCTACACCACTCTCCAATCCACTACAAGAAAAAAGCCCTTTAGTGACTTTCTTAGCGACGTATTTTATGATTGCGACTTTTAGGTGATGGGTCGCTGTAAACGAGTCGCAAATTTTTTGCCACTCGTGACCTGTGTCGCTAAAAAGAGCGACTAGTATAACGACTTCATAAAATAAGTCGATATAAATTTGCGACTTCAGTATTTCTTGTCGCCATTTGCATCGCTGTTTCAAAGAGATGTTGCCATCTAAGTCGCTTAACGCGACGCTATTTCTGTAAAAGTCTCTATTTAAGTCGCTATATAGCGACTTAATTAGCGACTTAAATAGAGACTTTTACAAAAATAGCGTCGCGTTAAGCGACTTAGATGGCAACATCTCTTTGAAACAGCAATGCAAATAGCGACAAGAAATACTGAAGTCGCAAATTTATAGCGACTTATTTTATAAAGTTGTTATACTAGTCACTCTTTTTAGCGACACATGTCACGAGTCGCAAAAAATTTGCGACTCTTTTAGAGCGACCCATCACCTAAAGTAGCAATCATAAAATACGTCGCTAAGAAAGTCACTAAAGGGCTTTTTTCTTGTAGTGATCATGCGTATCCCTCACGAACAGAAATAAAACAACAACCACAAAAACATAAAAACTAGTCCTCCATTGATTCTGTTGATGCAAGAAGAAGAAGAAACCATGCATGCGTATAACCATTTCAAGTATAAGCTGGACCTCGTTTCTATGATGAACTGCTAAACAAGTAGCACCAACTCTATGCCCATGACTAGTCCCCATGTCGTGCTTTGGACCACACTTCTTGGCATGGTAATTCCCTTCTACTCTTTAATACGTAAATAGTCACTCTAGCTTGCACCCTTAGTTTACAAACTTTCGTAATCATGTTTGGATGTAAGTGGGGCATCATGTTTTGTGGCGCGGCTATGCATAAAGTGGTACAATAACATGGAACTATTAATCACACATGACAAGTTTTTATAGCACATTTTAAAATTTGCATGAACTAATTTGAATAATAATTGTCATTTGAGAAAATGAAAACAGCGACTAAACCCCTCTAGGATCGGGCTCATATTTTTTCAAATTTGACATATAACCATACGGGCAAGAATTATATATAAGATAGACTAACAAACTACGTAAATAAGCTATCTTGATAAGCTCACATGATACGTTTCTAAAAGTAAAAGCTAAGCACTCTCGACCATCTGTAAACTTATATAATTCTCAACCTTATTCCCTTTTGGGTTACTGTCTTTTCATAAATGTTTACTAGAGAACTTGGTATTACAAAGACTATTTAAAAACCTTACTACTTGAAAGTATGTACATATAAATTCATACTTGAAACACTTCTTTTCAAAAGATGGCTTGATTTTACTTAAAACTTGAGTAGCAATTATATTAAAACATTTAACACTCTTAAACGCAAATATAAGACACAGAAAATATATCATGATTGCATGAGGAATACATTAATACAGCAAAGAAATGAGACTAAGAACGAAACCTATATACGTACAACACATCAAACGTAAAAGGAAATCAATGACAAGAAATAAACAGATGCATACCTCCCTTAAATAAACTAAGCTGCTATGTATAACACAAAAAGAGCCTTAGCATAGATGGTTGAGGCACTTGGCTATTGAACTTGAGGTTAGGGGGTTCGAACCCTGTTCTCGTCTTTTTATTGATATTTTACAACATTACTACCTTATTAAAATTTACACATTTAACCCCCGACTTCTAACAACTTGCCATTTTTCTTAAAAATCTTATAAGTTTTGAAAACTTTTTATTACATTTTAAATCTCTAACTTTAATTCACTTCTTTTCTAAATACTTTTACAAGCTAATCAAGCTACGTTAATTTTACCACTTCCCGTGTAGATAAGTATGTCTAACACTGATTTTATTTGGTAACCACATTAAGCTATATATATATATTGGTCCTAATAGCTTATCACGAATTTACTAAATATATACTTTATATATTTTCACACCTCGAAACCTAACAAAAATGCTAAATATAAAACGACGTATATAGGAACCTACATTTTGAGGAGATAATGAAATAATAATCTTGAATAACTATGTATTTCTGAATATATATATGATTTATAACGTAAATTATATAACTTGACGTTATTATCGGATAACTTGAACACACGTTAAGAAATGATTATTCCTACAATAAAACTCATCGGTTCACTTAACCAGGCATAAACTTGCAATTACTATAATTTATCATTCACCAACTTTTGATACATATCATCAATTCACGACAAATATAAAATAAACGATATATAAAGACAAGTTATATGGTATATAACTTGCTCTAGAACTATTAAGCGTTTTGCCACGCAAGTCACCTCTGCCACAAATCATTCATTCTGTCATCTAACACTATTCGAATCACGATTCTCGATAAGTCGAACTTATCTCGAAACTTCCATATCATTCAGGTTATCTTTGAAGTCATTTCCATTCTACCTTTGACATTACGTTATCTATGTCTATCATAATCATCAGGTGAGTCATAGCCCCTACTCTTACTTGTTTTACAATGATTTATACACGTTTTTGGGGGAGATACATGCTTAACTATTGTTTTATACTTTTACTCGTTAACTATTTACATATTACTATAAGTTCATAGCCCCACTTTCTATCGTTTAACTGTTTTATAAACTCCTTGGGAGAGATACATGTGTAACAACTTTTCTAACGATTTTACTATCGATATTTGGAATTATGGAACAAACTGTTTAAATACGGTTCTCCACAAAACTGTTCGGATACAGTTTCAACTGTTTAAATACGGTTCCCCGCAAACTGTTTGGATACGGTTTCAACTGTTTAAATACGGTTCTCTACAAACTGTTCGGATACAGTTTCAACTGTTTAAATACGGTTCTCTACAAACTGTTCTGATACAGTTTCAACTGCTTAAATACGGTTCCCTGTAAACTGTTTATGTTATGGGCGCAACAACGTGGCCCAAATCTCGAAACTTGTGTTAAATGGATTTATAAACCAACTACTATTTTGGTTGTTGACCCGGTGAAGGGCAAACCAACGAACTATTTTTTAATTAATAAGGAAATCACTCACTTTCCAATTTTGATAAATCAATGATTTAAGCCGTGAATATTATGGATTTACTCACACTTTAATTTGATAATCAACGGTTATTATAACTACTTTGGACTCATAAACTCTTTGATTTTGGAAATCGTTATTCGAAACTATAAACTCTATGAACTCACCAACCTTTGTGTTGACACTTTTAGCATGTATTTATCTCAGGTAACTATACAAGAAGGAACTTGAAGGCACGGAGTGGGCTTGCAACCCGGCATGGGCTTAAATAAACGTTTTGACACATTTCAAATAAACTTGTTGTTTAAACTATGAAACATCTTGATGTCTCGAATATTTGGTATTTTGAATGAATTAAATTTTAAAGCGTCACTTTTGTGTCGTTTTCTATGATTGTGATAAAGATCCTCGAAGTAACACCCAAAAAGTCTTCCGCTGACATTTTATGTCTTCCGCTGACATTTTAAGTCTTCCGCTGACGTGATGATTTTGGGGGTGTTACAGATTGGCATCAGAGCTACAGTTATAGAGAACCAAGTGTTTTGAACATTGGACTATAACTACACTTTTAAAACGGACCACTTTTTACAAAATACCACCTTATGCCCTCCGTGCCTACGCGTTTCCAACATCTGGTAGAGACATTACTTTTACATGATTTCTTATATGTGTTAACATGTTATGATTATGCTAATGACTTATATTTACTAATCGGGATTATTACAAATAACGTGTCTTCATATTTCCATCCGCCAGATGATTATGTGACTTTTAGATAGTTTATGCTACAACAACACTCTAGTATATATATATATATATATATATATATATATATATATATATATATATATATATATATATATATATATATATATATAGAGGAGCGTTATTGTGGTGTACAAGCTTAAAATAGATAAAATAAGCACACTTGTGAACCGTTGGATCTAGATTGTAGATGAGATTTAAATGTAATTAAATGGATGGCATTATTGTAATTAACATGAGAACTAATGGCACTAGTTGACTTAATTTGTATAAAAAAAGGGCATATAATCACCCTTTTGTGGTAAATTAACGAGCAACCCCAAATTTGTTTTTATTAAATTCATTAATTGATCATTGATGGATCATCAAATCACATGCATTTTGTTTCGTTATTTATTGATCATTAATTGATCATTGACAACATAGAAAAAGAATAATAAACATTAATTAAGAATTACTTTCGTATTTGATACACATATCATACGCGTACATAGACTTGTGATACCCATTAATTTTTAATTTATACAATTGCAGTTATAATAAAGTAGTATAAAACCCATAAATTAATCTCATGATAAGATACACAATTTACAAACATACAATCACTATTACTAGTACGCATTTTACAAGTAAAACTGTAACAGTGATATACAAATTACACTATTACTAATTTTTATATATGTATAATGACACGTCAATTTTTGATACATATATACATAAATATGTACTAGCTACATATAGTTGTGTATTAGCTACGTATAGTTGTGTATAAGCTATTAGGTGAGTATGTGTGCTACTTACTAAGGATTTATGTGCATCATTAGCATACATGTTTTGTAGTAGTTTGGAATGTGTGTTAGTTGTTGTGTGTTGTACCTACTTAGATGTGATTGTGTATTAGCTACATATAGTTGTGTATTAACTACGTATAGTTGTGTATAAGCTATTAGATTCAATAACCTATCAGTGTGTAATGATTCATGTGTAGTAGCGGCATGAAGGTGTATTAGTTGCTAAGGATTCATGCATGTGCATCAGTAGCATGCATGTTTTCTAATAGTTTGGAAAGTGTGTTAGTTGATTGCAGCTCACGTGTATTACTTGATTTCGCACTACTCATAAAAGAGTTTTAAATAAACTAATGTGGAATAGTGGATAACTTATGTGTATTAGGGTGTAGGGTTAACTTATCCCGTCACAAATTAATATAGCGATCTTTTACGACCTTTGATCTAATATCCGACCATGGTTTCCGGCGGAGGATCTGAAATCTGACACCAACATACCGGCGGATACCGACAGATAAGCACATGTACCGTAAAAATGGTACGGTACCAGAACTGTACCGGTACCGACCCGTACCGGTACCGGTTCTCTTTACTCGGTACGGTACCGGTACTAATGTGGATTACTTGATATCGCACTACTTATAAATTAATATAGCGATCTTTTACGACCTTTGATCTAATATCCAACCATGGTTTCCGGCGGAGGATCTGAAATCCGACACCAACATACCGGCGGATACCGACAGATAAGCACATGTACCGTTAAAATGGTACGGTACCAAAACCGTATCGGTACCGACCCGTACCGGTACCGGTTCTCTTTACTCGGTACGGTACCGGTACTACAAAAATAGCTCAAGCAAATCCGGTACAAATCAAATTCGGTACGGTACCTATGCGGGAGATCCCCGTTTCGGTACCGAAATACAAAACTTTTTTTTTCCTAATTAATCCCGTAATCTAAAAAGA